>JAQFVV010006352.1:1384203-2074230 GCA_028023455.1 Epiperipatus broadwayi
TTTTTAAATACTGGACATAGAATAAATAGTGAAAAAAACATTCAAGTAATTAAATATGTAAAGAAGTATAGTGAGAGGATATGTATATACAAGAAAATTTTGATAAATGTATGAATATAGTTAAAGGTCCTGTAAAATTGGCTGGAAAATGGGTGTTATTAGATAGCTGGAAAATTTAGTTAAGTATAATTATAGGTAAATTATATGTATATATTTATATAGATAATTATCATTCTAATTATGTTAAGTTTAAAATATTAAATATAGTTATAATATGTAAAAAAGAGAAAAATTAGGAAATTTATAAATAATATTAAAATATAAATATGTGATTATATAATGTAAATACATAATTATAATTTATAAGTAAATATTATGTATAGTTATTTATGTACATAATAAATAGGAAATAGATTATTTTAGCTTTAATATTGTAATGTAAAATGAAACCTGTACATGGAGTTGTAAAATAGAAAGAATTATAATATAACTGTGTATTTATTTCTTGATAAGGCTCCAATACAGAAGCAAAATCTGGGTTGTTGAGGTTTATTAAACATAATATTATTTAAAAAGTTGCCTTATTAAATAATTTTTTATTGAATTATTTTTAATATATATATATTGTGCCGGTCAATATCGTGTATTCATTCAACAAGACCAATAATCCAAGCAAAAGTACCTTGAATCCAACCATGCACAAAATACATACGTCAGGACAAGGATGAATCCTAACCTATTTGCCTAAACTATTGCCTCTCTGATTAATGGATAACGTTTGTGATGACACTAGCAGTGCTTGGTTTTATTCCGTCCCAGCTGGAGGTCATGGTTCACATAGAGACTCAAAACAATAAAGGGTTTATATGAAAAATCAATGATTTAATGGATTCTGATGATTGCAGAATGGTACAGACATGATTTGATCGATTACCAATGGTTTGAACCGTAATACTGATAATTCCCTATGGCAACACTACAAAGAATCGAATTTAAATCAAAGAAATATTTAAATAAATAGAGTAATTAACCTTAGAGATTGGGAGTGATGACAAACCAAGCTTATTTAAAATAACAATACTATAGGAATTTATTAAGGAATTTAGTACAAAATAAGTAGTCTTTGTTTATACAACTTGGTTATTTTCTTTAATTCATTTTGATGCGGCTTTGACAAACAATGTAAAAGTTTGTTAATTGGTCAGCCAAAAACCAATCAGCAATAAAAGATTATTAGCCCTCTTCAAGATATTACAAATAAATCTGTTTATATATATTACAAGATATGAAAGATGTGCATTTAAAACATTATTACATTTAAAATCATTTGATATAATGAGTGTGGGAAGCAAAATAGTTCTTAAATAAATAATTGACAATTATACAGTCAGATTGCATTAATTACCAAATTTGTTTGTGAAGAACGTGCCATCATGGCAGAGAGCATTTCAGGTTTGCTAAATAAAGATATAAAATGATAAAGAAGGCAATATGCTATTATAGATTACAAAAAAAAATAAATGAGGTCTGTTATGAAACTCTGGGTGGCTTTGCTAAAGGAAATTCCTGATATGTACAGGTAGATAAGAGAAATGTTGGCCCTCTAGCCAAAGCATGTCTCTGAATAATAATAAAATATTTTTGATGTGCTGGACTTCCATACACATTTTAAATGGCAATGCCTGAAAATGATCCCTTGGTATGAACTATGTCTACTTTGAGGGAGTGTGAAAGATTGGACTGGTCAGAGTTAAATTTCCGAAGGTCCTAATGAGTAAGTAGCAAAGCAAAATAATAAATGAATGGTTGTAGCTATAAATACATAATGCCTTAGACATATTTAGGTAGATAATGTATCACTAACAAAATTATAACTTAAATCCTGATTAAAATAATTGGCTCCCTGACATAAAAGGAAGTCCCCAAAGCCTTAGGCCAACAATGAATGAATTAAAAATTATATTATAAAAAGAAAGGCAAGAATTAAAACTAAAATATAAATTGTTTTCCACATTTTTATTAATAAGTTATTAAATAGTTTATCAAACATTACAAAATAAGACTGTCTTTTAATTAACATAGATGGAGCATTAAATATCAAATTCACTTCTGGGGAATTTTAAACATATATCATAATAAATTGTAAATCATAATTTTAATATTTTCTGACAAATAAAATATGTGTATGAAATATATACTGATAAAATTCTATGATAAATGTGCTATCAATAATTTTCTTTCAAAGTATACATTTTACAGAAATTGTAATAGGTTTAGCTAATCGATTTAATTATGAGAGCAATTTTAAATTGGAAGTAATAATAAAATTTTTTAAAATAATTTCAATCATAAATAAAGTTAAAATGAATTTATAATATAAAAGGTACAAAACTAAACAAGCTTTTCTATTAATTAATTTATGGAAAGTAAGTGTGCTGTAATGATTTTAACTGGAAAATTAAGAGCGAGAGAATTTAAAGTTAATAGCTCATTGAATTTCGTACTTGGAAATTTCAGTAAATCAAATATTCTAAATCAACCAACAAAATTAATTTAATTTGCCGCATCAAAATAATGTAAGATTTTATAAAAATTGATATTTTAAATTTAATAAAATTAAAAGGCGCATTTAAACCAAACCGTATAAACATCACATAGATATATAAAATATACATTAGTATTGATTTGGAAAACAAGTAAAATGGAATCAATGGCTTGCTGTGAATTGGACGTTATCTCAGAATCAATCAGTAGGCATTCCATGGCTGTAAACGGGCATTTATACAGTCAGATTATTTGCAGGCTTCCTCAACACAGACAGTCTCTGGCTAGATGTTTAAGCACTGGAAAGGTATTGATGAGTTGGTGGAACAGATCTCTGAGAAGCAAACGACCAATCTTTTCACGCCGTCATTTCTTTAGGCATGATGTATATATAGATTAATCACTTCTCTCCAGTAAACTCAATAAAAATTTAATTCTTATCAAATTTTCCCTTATTTATGTGTTCTGATCTTTATCTAGAGGATTGAATCTACAGTGACAACTGCCAATTGCAATCGCTCTAACTGTTTCTCTCAGGTTGGTGCCTGCTTGGGAGGGAAATCTATAATTCTGCATGAACATGCCTCAAGGGTTGATTTGCTAATTAAAAAAAAACAAGCATATTAAGTTTATCAGTCATTGTACTAACAAAATCTATTTAATTAAGGTTTAGATTAACAAAAATGTAGATTTTATTCAGAAAAATTTTAGGAATTTGGTACAATGACTTTCAAACTGATATTTGACATAAACTTAAATAGAAATCTACAAAATATAATTGATCCTTTAATGTACATTTATCAAAAGATAAATATAAAATGTTACCAACTGATTAATTTAAGAAAAATGAACTTTAATGAAGAATTTAAAATATTTGTAACATTTTATAGATATCTAGGATTCAATTACATATAAATGCCAATTTAATAAAATAAACACAATATACATTTTTACAAATATAGAATAAATAAACTAATATAAAAAGGTTAGTTTTAATTATAAAATAAGATTAATGAAATATAAACATTTATAATATTGCTTAAAATATACTACCACCTAATATGAGATGGGTGTCAGTTAATAAGGATTGGGTTCAAACCCAGACTAGTGCTGATGACATTGGCACTAGGTGAAGCAGAAATATGTATTCTATTTTCATCTTCAATATATATATATATTGAACTGGATGCTTTATCCGCTTCAAAAGTACCATCACAAAATTAAAACTAACATTTATATTTATAAAGTTCTTAAAAAAAACTATTTAAAAGTGTTGTGTTATTTTTTTTAATATATTAAGAGTATGTGCAATAATACACATACTCCTTTATATTTTACATTTTTATGATTTTACTTTTTCAATAGATTTTAGTTTAAAATAATTTTTTATGCTTATTTTTTTTTTCATTACAGTAATTAAAAGCAAACAAAGTTTTAAACTATTTGTAAAAGTATTTTAATTTTTAAAAAAAGGTTTGATTGTGATGAAGTTTTTTTATTTTGTTCATTGTAATCTATTTTTAAAAGATGAGATTTATTTTGTCAAGCATTGGTGGTCGAGAGGTCAGTGACAGCTGCTTTACAAGCAGTTGTCCTAGGTTAGCAGGTTTTCTTCCAGCTGATGCTATGACACATGAGGGGAAAAAAGATGAGATTTATTTTTTCATTTACTTAAATTTAATTAATGTTTGAAAATAGATAAGAGCCCTGTTTGGATTTTGTTTTTTTTATTTAAGCAGGAGATAAATATTTACCTTGGTCAAAACTTTTAATTAGAGATTAAGTGGGAGATAACAATTTACATAAATAGCCCCAGGTTTTTGGCTGTTTTATTATTCTGCTTATTATTCTTATTTGGATGCTTATCATGATTCTTATTCAGTTTGCTCTAATTTTTATATTTATTAATTGCTCAATGCAAATCACTGAAGTGTGGACTTCCAAAATTAGATTTCTTTTCTTGACTTCTAATAGATTTTGCTAATAGTATTTTCTGCTTACTGGGCTAAGAAATAATCGCTTAGTTACTTCTAATATAAGAAGGTGAATATGCTGCAACATTGAAAATACTAACCATCCCTCCAGAATGCTCAAATTACATTCCATGAGGCCTTCTTAATAATATGCAGTGCTAAATCACCCAAAGATGAACCCCAGAACTCCATAATTATGCATTCAAGAACATAGTCTAAAAGTGTGGTCCAAAACTGAAATAAGTTGGTCAGAGCATTATGCCTCATGGTAAACAAACATTTTCATATTATAACCAGGGTTTAAATCTCTTGTTTAAACCTCTATGTTAAAGTCTCAGCTTAATCTAAAAAGAAACCTGTCTCTATAATACATTATGCAAACTCCTTTAAATATCACTAATTATTTTATTATGTACTTTTCTTATTATATGTATTGAAGTCTTAGTTTTAAATTTTCATATTTTATATTTATTTTTCCAAGAGTGTATTGTGAGTTTATATTTTATATGCTCAGATTTTAGATTTAGTTGTTTTTTTTTTTATATTACTAACCATGGATAAATGCTTGAGCAGATATTAGTAATTTTCTTTTTAATTCACTTGTCCCTTATTTTTTTTATTCTCATTAAATTAGACAATCTTTGTTTGCATTTCCTGCAGACCATAAAACTTTTGACTAATGATTTCTCGAGTGTATTGTTCTGTTTTTCTTAGTCAGTAGAGATTTTGTTTTTTCTATGTTTCAGATTACATAATACTGTAATCTTTTTTGTTCTATTGTCAAAGTCAGCCTTGGGTGTTTTGAACATGGTCTTTTCTGAAGTGTTTGCATGCATTTGACATTTTTATGTCCTGATGTTTTATTTCCAGGCTATGGAAAGCTCGCCTGTGCTGTTTGTCAACTTCCATGCAAGATGGTTATCTTCTGAAATCTCTAAATAAAGGAAAACTGGAATTTGTTTATATAAATCACTAGTAGGAAGATATTATAAATTCTTTTTAATTCTTAGGTAATAAAACAAAGTTGATGCCAATACTCTCGTACCCTTTTTGATAAATCTGCTGGAGAAATCTAAGTCAAACTTATATATTTTGTAGATTAATATTTTAGATTTAATAAACTTTAAAATTATTCATAATTATTTTTGGCTAACATTTGTCTGCATTCTTTTCTCAATTGTCTGAGAAATGTTAAAGTTCACTTTCTCTCCCTGGGTCTAGCTGATAGCATTATTTATCATCATTAACTTTTGGATCACCATAAATTAAATTTTCTAGGTATTTAGTGACTTAGTGGTGCCCTCAGTGATCAAAAGAAGATCGAAGTGACGGGTATAACAAATATATATATATATATATATATATATATATATATATATATATATATATATATATATATATATTGAGCCAGATTGATTTCCAATTCAATGGTTTTATTACTAAAATTAATGAAGGAAAAACAACTTCATTTTCATTAAATGTCTAATGCTAAAATTTTTATTATTATTTAAAACACATATGCATTTATATTTTAAAATAGATTATTTAATGTTTATAAAATTGATTGTAAAATAGTTTACTTTCACCGCCTGTTTTAATCAATTTGATTAAAAACAGACAAGCTTGCTAATTATATATTCCTGTTGCTTTTATTGTAATTATTTTTAAAGTTAATTCTAAAAAAAAAGCGGAGATTTAGTTTTGTATTTGTCGTTTTTGTTTCAATTATCCCTGGTTGGAAGTCTTAAATTAGATTGAGTGGGAAATTAATATTTGCCCTGCCTGGAATATAGAATGGACACTAATGAAAGTTTTGCGCGGGAAATGTAGCAAGGCAAGGATAGCCCATCAATTTTTGGAGAGAGAAGAGATTCATTATTCGATACACACTTGGGTTATTGACTGCTAAGAGTCAGATGGTTTTGAGGAGCTTTTCAGATGTTTCATTGCCTGCTAAAAACTTAAATAATTATTGACAAACTTCATTGCTGTGCAAGATGTCAAAATCTACCACTATGGGTTTTGCCATCATTAGAATGTCTTGCTAATTTAAACAAAGGATGGACTCACGATTACCAGCTCTCCTTCAGTCATGCCATGAGCCTCTAAAATAAACACTGCCTCTACTTTGCCACTGTCAAAGGACCTGAAAGATGAACTATTATCAAAAGTGCACACTAGTCACTAAATCACTAGAACTCTGCCTTACCATAAGCTAAACTTTTTCCTATTCTAGCCAGGGTAAATAAATTGCGTTTAATTAAATCTCCACTCAATCTAATGATAAATATGTTTTAAAATGGTATTGTTTTTTTTAATTATTTATTATCTGTATGTACTCTTTTCTAGTATTTAAAGTGTGTCTTGGAATCTTAGTTTTAAGATTCCAAGTTTGTTTGCAATTTTCGTTTATCAGGGGGTGCATAAGGTGATTGTATTTTATATGTTTAATATATAGCTGATTATTTCATTAATTATTACAAAACACATTGGCAGTTTTCATAATCTTTATTTATTTACCTGCCCTTAGTTGTACAATAAAGAATCTTTAAACATGTTTCGTTTGCGCTGTTTATGCAAACAACAAAATCTTTTTGCTGGCTATTTGTCAAGTTATTTCTTCGGGTTGTCTGAAAATAGTCTATTTCTTTCTGGATTACATAAGATCATAATCAAATATCTGTTGCTGTCTTGTAGGTGAAATCAACCATGTTTACTTTGAATGTAGTATTATGGACAACAGTCCTGCGGTGTTTTAATGACAGTAATTAGAATATTACTGCTCGGACATCCGTGCTGGTTACGTCGATTTCCGGCAGGACAGTAACTGTTTTATTATCCCTGATTCAGGAAGCTAGGGTTGTTGTTTGTTTTTGTAATTTTACAACTGGCCAGCAAGAAGATATTATCCTAACCATTTCTTATATTTTAAGTGAGAGAATTTTATTGCCAAAATGTTTAATGCCTTCATGTTTGTCATACTCTTGTGCACTCTCTGGTAAATATATGTATGTTAACATAAGTCACTTTTATATTCATGGCTAGATGTCTTTACTATATTGTCTAACTTATAAAATTAATAAATTGTTATAAATTGTTTAAATTTATTTGGCTGACGTTTGTCTTTGTGCTTTGATTTCTCAGCTGTCTAAATAATATTTAAGATATCTTGTTCCTCCCTGAGTGTAGTTCAGTGCCTTTTGATTTGCATATCCTGTCCACCCTAAAATAAATGTCTAGTTCCTATTTTCGGACTAGTGGCACCCCCAGGGGCAGTATATGTGAATCTCAAAGATCTTTATCCCGTTACATATATAGTAATTTTTGGTGTGTCAATGTGGAGCTTCCGAGTTTTCAAATCCATGTGAGATTTTGTTTAGATGGTTGAGAAAGATTTCAGGTGTAAGTGGCAAGATCTAGTCGGTAGAGGTTTGATTTTTGTTAATTATTGCATGTATTGTTAAAGCAGTTTGGTTGAACGGGGTTTCATCTTTTTCATATGACATAAATAAATAAACAATAAATAGTGTATTTTTTAAAAATGTCTGTCAGAATTAATTTTTTTTGAAGAGTCAAATATATATAGTTCGTCTTTTTCATATGACATAAATAATAAATAGAGTTTTTTTGTTGTTGTTGTTTAAACAAAAAGAAAAATATCGTTCGGAGTAAATTTTCGAATTTAAAAGTAGTAAAAATAGTTCCTTGTCTGCTTGCATATAAATAAATAGCGTTTATTTGCTTTGAGATTTTTGTTTAAAAAAAAAAGTTAGTATAGCAAGTTAAACATGTGTAAAAATGGAAGGTAAAGAAGAAGGTGACAGGGTGGCAGGTTTTGAAGAGAGCCATGTTTCATTTAAATACCACCAGATAGTAGAAAAAGAAGGGAGCGAGACACAGATAATGATAAAGTTGATAATAGAAATGAAACAAAGTCAGCAAGCTGAGATGAAAGAAATACGACAAGAGTTGCTAGAAATGAAACAAGGTCAGCAAGCTGAGATGAAAGAAATATGACAAGAGTTGCTGGAAATGAAACAAAATATAGCAAAACAAAATATAGAAATAAAACAGAGTCAACAAACAATACTGCAGGACTTGAGACAGTAAATATGGAAGAAAGTCGACAAAAATCAAGTAGCTCTAGAAGCCATAGAGAAAGATCGAAATAAGGAGGTTCAGGAAGTTGAAAATTTTAAAGGAAGAGATGAAAGAAGTAAAAGATGAGGTACAGCAAAGTAGTGTTAGGACAGATAGTTTAGAAATAAAGATGGTGCAGGTTGAAGGGATGGGCAAGGAATGGATAGACATACATAAAACAACACAAGTCGAATTGGAGATGTTAAAGGAAGGAGAAATGCAGAGAGAAATAGATCTGAGGATTGATGGTGCTGTCAGGAAATTAGAAAACATGTTTGAAGGCATAGAGGAAAGTAAAAATAATTTGAAAACAGAAGTACAACAAACTTGTATTGATATGATAAAAGGACTCGAATATAGGCTAGCTGGGATACAGAATAAACCTAGGGCATTCTATACTGAAGACAAACAGTATGAAACAGAAAATGAATATAGGGAGTCGAGAAGTAAAAGACAGGAAGGGCCCTCCAGTATATTCTTGAAAAAACAATTCCTAATAGAAACATTCAAGTCTGAGGTGGGAGAAAGCCCATTAAATCATTTAGGAAGTTTGGCTAATATGTTTTGTGTTCAAGACTGGCTGGAAAGGGATAAAGTTACAGTATCCAGTAACTACCTTCGTGAAACAGCCTCTGACTGGTGGCACACTTTATTCACCAAACCAAGAACATTTGAGGAATATAGGCATGCCATTTTAAAAACATTTTGGAGTGAAGCCAGACAAAATGGGATACTCTATTAAATATCCCATGAGAGATATTCCAGCGTTCGCGGTGAAACATACACGCAATTTTTTTATAGACAAGTAGCGAAACTCAAGGCATTAACAGCCTTTCCGTTGTCGGACGATCAAGTCACAAGGACTATCCGACATAATATGCCACCAGACATACAACAAATGATGTTGAGTAATAATGGGCGGTCGATAAAAGAAATGGCAGAATTTTTAACGGCTGTAGATTTTGGCAAGGTATCAAGAGAACCTGTAGACAGGTTCAGGAGAGTAGATCGTCCTAGAACCTGTAGACAGGTTCACAACCGCCTGACCAAGTGTAAGTGATATTGATTGGACGTACTGTTTGAAAAAGAAAAAAAAGATTTGGTTAAGGATTTATGAGAATGGATAAATGTTGGAAATGAAATAGTTTGTTTTTCATGAGTGCGAGGCAAACTTCAGCCGAATTTCTAGGGGTAGTTTTTAAAATGTTTATAGTTTAAAAAAAAGAAAAAAAAGTTGCAGGAATGTTTTTTTTTTTTTTTGATCACGTGTTGAGGCAGTTGAGCCGGATTGATTTCCAATTCAATGGATTTATTACTAAAATTAATGAAGGAAAAACAACTTCATTTTCATTAAATGTCTAATGCTAAAATTTTTATTATTATTTAAAACACATACGCATTTATATTTTAAAATAGATTATTTAATGTTTATAAAATTGATTGTAAAATAGTTTACTTTCACCACCTGTTTTAATCAATTTGATTAAAAACAGACAAGCTTGCTAATTATATATTCCTGTTGCTTTTATTGTAATTATTTTTAAAGTTAATTCTAAAAAAAAAGGTGGAGATTTAGTTTTGTATTTGTCATTTTTGTTTCAATTATCCCTGGTTGGAAGTCTTAAATTAGATTGAGTGGGAAATTAATATTCACCCTGCCTGGAATATAGAATGGACACTAATGAAAGTTTTGCGTGGGAAATGTAGCAAGGCAAGGATAGCCCACTAATTTTTATTTAAAACACATACGCATTTATATTTTAAAATAGATTATTTAATGTTTATAAAATTGATTGTAAAATAGTTTACTTTCACCACCTGTTTTAATCAATTTGATTAAAAACAGACAAGCTTGCTAATTATATATTCCTGTTGCTTTTATTGTAATTATTTTTAGTTAATTCTAAAAAAAAGGCGGAGATTTAGTTTTGTATTTGTCGTTTTTGTTTCAATTATCCCTGGTTGGAAGTCTTAAATTAGATTGAGTGGGAAATTAATATTTGCCCTGCCTGGAATATAGAATGGACACTAATGAAAGTTTTGCACGGGGAATGTAGCAAGGCAAGGATAGCCCACCAATTTTTGGAGAGAGAAGAGATTCATTATTAGATACACACTTGGGTTATTGACTGCTAAGTGTCAGATGGTTTTGAGTAGCTGTTTGGACATTTAATTGCCTGCTAAAAACAAATAATTATTGACAAACTTCATTGCTGTGCAAGATGTCAAAATCTACTGCTATGGGTTTTGCCATCATTAGAATGTCTTGCTAATTTAAACAAAGGACGGACTCACGACTACCAGCTCTCCTTCAGCCATGCCATGAGCCTCTAAAATAAACACTGCCTCTACCTTGCCACTGTCAAAGGACCTGAAAGATGAACTATTATCAAAAGTGTGCACTCGTCACTAAATCACTAGAACTCTGCCTTACCTTAAGCTAAACTTTTTCCTATTCTAGCCAGGGTAAATAAATTGTGTTTAATTAAATCTCCGCTCAATCTAATGATAAATATGTTTTAAAATGGTATTGTTTTTTTTAATTATTTATTATCTGTATGTACTCTTTTCTAGTATTTAAAGTGTGTCTTGGAATCTTAGTTTTAAGATTCCAAGTTTGTTTGCAATTTTCGTCTATCAGGGGGTGCATAAGGTGATTGTATTTTATATGTTTAATATATAGCTGATTATTTCATTAACTATTACAAAACACATTGGCAGTTTTCATAATCTTTATTTATTTACCTGCCCTTAGTTGTACAATAAAGAATCTTTAAACATGTTTCGTTTGCGCTGTTTATGCAAACAACAAAATCTTTTTGCTGGCTATTTGTCAAGTTATTTCTTCGGGTTGTCTGAAAATAGTCTATTTCTTTCTGGATTACGTAAGAACATAATCAAATATCTGTTGCTGTCTTGTAGGTGAGATCAACCACGTTTACTTTGAATATAGTATTACACGCAGCAGTCCTGCGGCGTTTTAACGACAGTAATTAGAATATTACTGCTCGGACATCTGTGCTGGTTACGTCAATTTCCGGTGGGACAGTAACTGTTTTACAACTGGCCAGCAAGAAGATATTTTCCGGTGGGACAGTAACTGTTTTACAACTGGCCAGCAAGAAGATATTATCCTAACCATTTCTTATATTTTAAATGAGAGAATTTTATTGCCAAAATGTTTAACGCCTTCATGTTTGTCGTACTCTTGTGCACTCTCTGGTAAATATACGTATGTTAACATAAGTCACTTTTATATTCATGGCTAGATGTCTTCACTATATTGTCTAACTTATAAAATTAATAAATTGTTTAAATTTATTTGGCTGACGTTTGTCTTTGTGCTTTGATTTCTCAGCTGTCTAAATAATATTTAAGATATCTTGTTCCTCCCTGAGTGTAGTTCGGTGCCTTTTGATTCGCATATCCTGTCCACCCTAAAATAAATGTCTAATTCCTATTTTCAGACTAGTGGCGCCCCCGGGGTCAGTATATGCGAAACTCAAAGATCTTTCTCCTGTTACAATATATATATATACGCACATGCACACAATACTCAATCTTTGAGGAAAATATAAATCACAGAGAATAAGTCATTGCAAAACTGAAAATAAAAAACTTAAGAAATATAGAATGTTTTTAATGATCAATCTATTGAAATACAGAAGCAAAAATCAAATGATTGCATTTTGGACCAACAAGAAATACATTTCTTGATAATATGACATAAAAATATTAATAATATATATATACAAACATAATTAAAGTATTTTATGACAAATTAATGATATGTGATCTTTGCTTATTGTTAATAAGCATACTATCATTTACTATATGAAAGGCCACACTTTTTTTTACTTTATATCAACAATTGACATTATGTATTTTTAATAAAGATAATATTGTTATATCTTTTTCTGTTTCTGTAATACAATTTCAATTATATGATATTAGTGGAACATCAATGAAATCAGTTTATACACCAACAATGAGATGATGTTTACTCAAAAAGTATTTTGAATCAGCTTATTCTATTGAATTTCTTAAAACCTGCAAATGACCTGACTCACAATATATTTAGACAATATTTATCACATTGTATAAAAATGAGACAGTTACTGGAACATTGTTGATATATTATCCAAGATCTTAATTGTAAAGTTTATGTAATCACTTATAATACAATTGATATGTAATCACTTATAATACAATTGATATATCATTCAAGATTTTGACTGTAATTCATTCTAAAAAAACTCAAGACCTTTTTCAAGATATATTTGATTTTAAATAAAAATTAGAATTTATGCCAGATATACAATAGACAATTTTTTTCAATTGGTAGATCTTATGAGATTATATTCATTGTATATCTCACAATAAACCATTAAAATAAGTAAAAATATCTTCATTTTTTAATTAATATCTTCTCATTATGTAATATAATATAGATAATTTTAGTTCAGATTTCATTTTAATAAAGAATGTTTTCATTATTTACATAATTATAAACAGTTTGCAATTTTAATATAAAATGAATGATATAATCAAAAAACATCTTATAATTATCTATACACATATTCAAACAGAAATATTAATTATATTTATTATAAAAAACTTTCCAATAAATCAATCGTTTTTCACTTCAATATATAGAAATCACGTGAAATTATTCTTAACATTAAGTGTGCTATGTAGAAAACCTTAATGGATTACATGGTATCTGTGGCTATAAGTTGTTCATGCTTGATTTATATCTAATGTTAAAAGATATAGTAATTTCTAATCTTATTAAAATCTCTTGATAATTATTTATTAAAAGAAAGTTTTTGTAAAAAGACAGTAATTGTCAATAAATAAGTCAATTGGTATTAGATAAATAGAAAAATTGTAAAGATCATATATAAAGTATAATGATCTACACCGACTGAGATTACTTTTTCCCATTGCCTATACCTGTATATTTAAAGTATGAAAATAATAAGAAGTGTTTTAATATATATATAATAGGAAAAATACTATATAATAAAGCAAAATCAATGTATTACTATATAAATAAATAAATGGTATAGACATCTTATAGCATGACTACTATGCATTTCTCCTGTCAGAGAACTACTGTCACAGAATTGAAATATATATATATTCTCCAGATAATGATTGTCAGAGAACTAATGGCAGTCTACACTTTCTAAACAGAACTACTGTCACTGTCACAAAGCTGAAAAGCAAAATGCACGACCTCCAGAAATCTGCTGTCACAGAACTGAAAGACAGAATTGACATTCTCCAGACAATAGCAGCTGACGTGGTGAGTCAAGTCCATATTCAGGACTGGAAGCTTTTAGAATGAAAACTGGCATGATGCAAACTGTCAAGTGTAGCCATAAGCAGGCTGTCACAGCACAGCTGGAATAATAGGTAAAACCTATAATGGTACATGCAATTCCATCTTCCATAGTTCACCTTAGAACTATGAGCTATATTTCACTAATGGTTAGTAAACAGAGTGTAGCCATTGTAAATATGGTGTAAATACTCAGATTTATATTGTTTTCACATTTCATTAACAAATATAATAATAATAATCATCATCAGCCTAAGGACTGCCTTACCATGAAGAAAAAAAAATTTGCCTCAATCAGCAGCATATATAATTAAGGAATACATACACCAAACCCTTGTCAACCCCTCCATCTTAAAAATACCCATAATATTACAGATTGAATGTGGACCATGTGCAGGCTTGAAAATTATACACCTCATATATCTTTATTTGAACAAAAAATCATAAGAATATATCTTCAAGCCACCACCATGTCTATTTGAACCATCAAAAACTGGAACACTATTATAGGCTGCCCAATTTGCTGGCAAGTTTGCCACCATTCACAAAGTCATTTTACCCCAAGGCCAATGGAGTACCTAGCTAAGTCTTGACTCATCGTATCCACTTCAGCACTCTATATTTTTGAGATCTGGCTAATTATTTGCCTCAAAGGATATAATATATTAAATATCCACATCTGATTGTCATTGTACCATTCATAAAGAAACCAGATTCCATCTCCATTCTTAACAACTGCCAGCCAATTTCTATAAGCCAGCTAAGAATTAAAATACTGGAAAATGTGATTAAAGATTAAATAGAACCCCACATATGTCCCTTGATCTCAAACATCCAGTAAAGGCTCATCCACTACACAGACTGCACTTATATTTGGAGCAGTTATGAGTTCAATTCAAGAGCACAAGAGATATGCTTCCATTGCATTCCAGATTGACATCCAAGCTGTGTTCAATTCAGTTCCTATTAACCTCTTAATTGATATGTTCACTAATACAATCATCCTCTCTACTCTGTTGTATCTAGTTACCACCTTTCTGTTTAGGAGAAAGATACATATCACTCTCAAGGGGAAAAACTCACCATCCTTCTCACCCACTCAGTCTATCTCACAAGGATTTATGCTTAACTCACTATTTTCATCTTATATATCAACCCATATTTAAAACAGACATGACAAAAAATCATTGGCATCCAGATTTTACATACTCAGCAATACATCCAGTGTATTTCATACATGGATATTACAATCTTCCTAGGCTCTTGAAAACTACTGCCTATACTTCAAAAGATTCTCAATGAATATATCTCTGTCAATAGAGGTAAATTCAATTTGAATAAATCTTCTGCATCATTCATCTACATGAAAAAGGCTGCACTCAAATGTTTTAGGGTAAGCCTAGACCCTTCTTGGGTATCCCTTTCTACATTAGTCTATTTGCATGAGACTTATACTACAAGATTCAAAAGATACTCAATGAATATATTTCTGTCAATAGAGTTAAATTCAATTTGAATAAATCTTCTGCATCATTCATCTACATGAGAAAATGCTGCACTCAAATATTTTAGAGTAAGCCTAGCCTCTTCTTGGGTTTCTCTTTTTACATGAGTCCATTTGTCATGAGGCTTACAATAGAAGATAAGTTTTATGATACTACTATGCATATTACTAATTCTTTCTCTAGATCTTACCTCTCTCTTTAATCCAAGATTCAGCTACTCAAGCATCTCGTAATTACTAAAGTTACATGCTCCCCCATTATCAAATTCTCCAAGTCATTCATCACCACTATTAACTCACTTTGCAATAAGCTTTTGTGAGGCAGAACTACTGTATCAATTTCTGCCAAATAATTCATCCATCCACATATCCATAATTACCTAGGTCCTCACAACATCCAAGTATTTTATAATCAAAAGGCTTTCAACCTCATTACATCAATTATATAATTCTTTTCAGCACATACTCACTGTGACACTCTCTATAACATCTTTTATGCAGATTTAAATATAAATAAACAACAAATTCAACTTTATGCGAATTCTACAAACAATAAACAAATATATAAGGTGAGCTTTTAGAAAATTAAGGGTTTAAAGCTATGACTGTGATACTAATAGTATTGAAAGCGCTAGGCTGAATAAAAATATTTAAAACAATGAAAATCTTTTTTGCGTTTTAAATGGTCAAAGAATAATTTATTACATTAATGCAGAAAAAGAGGTAAAAGTATTTATAGAATTAACAAATACAGTATAAATCATATTTACATGTGTTTGTGTTATATAAAGAGTCACGTGTGTGTGTATATATATAAAAAAAAACTTTTTTGGATTAGTTTTTGGATTATACCACATATTAGTTTTCAACTCAGAGAAATTATTCTATCGAGCACACACAGAATTATATTTAACGTTTTTAAATTCTTCAACAAGGTCTTTATTTAGTAAAACAGAAAAATCTTTGTTGAATTAGATTGTCCATGATCCAAAGAAATCACATACATTGTTAAGGGTAAAGGCTATAATGGAGAGTTGTGTCTCAAATAATAATGAGAGAGCATATGAATCAAAGATTGTTCTTTCATCAATATATATGATAATTGTACAACAAAAATAGAAGATAGATTAATAAAATTTCTGTATTTTCTATTTTATAGTCAGCTGATTTATTAAAATAAATTCAAGAAAAAACAAAATGATGGCCTTCCATAATGTTGTAGCATACCATATTTCATCACATTTGTTTCAATTGTTTGGTCTTTGTAAAAATTTTAATAGATTCCTCACAGTTTGGGGTGTGGATAATTTCTGGAAAATGCAATGTAAAATCAATATAATCAACTTTTGATTAAAGGCATTTTTATGCTCCTGGACTCTGAATTCATCAAGTTTTTTCAAATAATAAAAAAGTAGTTTTAATGTTGAAATTAGACAGTTGTCTACTAATCTTATCAGAGACCCTTTTATCATAAGATAAAACAATTCTGTAATCAGCTGAAGAATTCTCACCATCACTATTTATTCCCTTCTTGGCAGCAACACTATATAAAGCTTTATATATAATATTTTTATTGTAACTATTAGAGTAGATTTTTAATTAGTGCTATTTCTTGAGCAATCTGATCAGACAAACTATACACTCTCATTAAAAAATGTTTTGCAACCGAAAATACATGAGTAGGTTGATGGTGATAATTAAGATAGAATTATTTGTTTATATGGGTAGATTTTCTATAAACATATATTGACAAAGAGCATCAGGTTTTTTAATTAAAACATCTAGAAAATAAAAGTGTTTTTATGTTATTTTTAAATTCCATGATAAACTTAATATTATGAGGCCATTCATTAAGAAAAATAAGAAAGGAATTTAAAGCATCAATATTATGGAACCATATAACAAATCATTTATATATCTGAGCCAAATGGAAGGTCTCTTACTAGCTGTATTCAATATTTAATTCTCAAAACTATTAACAAAAAGATCAGCATCTACAAAGATAATACTGGAGAGCCCATAGAAAGCCCTTTTAATTGTTTATATTTTTGGGAATCATAAATAAAAAACATATATTCAAGGCAATGTTTTCTCAATTCAACAATAAAGCCAGATAAATTATTTTAAGCTATAACAGATAAATTTTAAATTCTAGATGAAATGTTATCTGACAACAATAGCAAATATTGGGCTACAAATTGAGCCAAAGACAGTATGGCAGAATCTATGGTGCACACAATAAATATCAAAGGTAACTCTGGTTTATATATTTTAGGTAAACCATAAAATTTATAGTATGATGAAGTGCCTTTTCTGAGAGATTTTTAGTATATCAGAGAATATCTAATAATCTCTTTATAAGTGTTATCATTTAATAAATTTAAAATTTTATTGCTATAATCTAAATGATCAAATAGTATAATTGAACAGTTTTATCTGCTGGAATGATGAAGATGATAATAAATATTATTATTATTATATTGTAAGGTGTAAAGGTGAATGAATTTCCCAGTATCTGAATTTATTTTGAACTGCTTTATTTATGATAGTGGTTTTACAGGCTGTTGTACATATGGGAATTTTTGCACTTGCAGACTTTATATTATTTTTTGAATTCTGAATGTGGCGATGATAAAACTGTATTTAATATCACCAACAAACAGCTTTGCTGTAAATTCAAATTCTGATCACTTGAACCAAAATATTATGATTTTTTAAACATAAAATTAATATCAATTCACTATCAACACAATACTTTCTAAAATATAAAAGTAACTTCCACAATATACACCATCTATGCACTCTTCACCACAAATGTCTGAAATACAAAATCAGCTTCATGCCAAGGACTTAATAACATTTGTTCAATAATATATACACTCTTCAAAAGTAATATATATATATATATATATATTAATAATAACAAGTCAGATGTTACATGACTTATATATAGCTTGCACTTACAAATATGTAAAATTAAGAGCGTGCTAATAGCTCTAAACAAGCTTTTTTTTTTTTTTATTTATGATAAATGCTACTACAAGAGAAGACATTCAAATCATTTTTATCTTGGATTGTCCCCATCCCCAGACCGGTTTCGACCTATGGGTCTCTTCAGTGAGGAGTTGGGACATTAGATTTAAAAAACCAACTCAAGCAAAGCATTTATCTAAAAGTTAATTGTTAGAAGAAGATCTGAAACTTTTAGACATCTACATGTCTTTAAAGTCAGCTCTCCAACTGAAAAAATCATATGGGCCTGAACTTAATTCAGATACTCCATATATTAGTAGGCTTAGCCATTTAATTTAGCCAAAGCCACAACAGCAAAATAATAATAGTAATAATAACAAGTCAGATGTCACATGACTTATATATAGCTTGCACTTACAAATATGTAAAATTAAGAGCGTGCTAATAGCTCTAAACAAGCTTTTTTTTTTTTTTTGATAAATGCTACTACAAGAGAAGACATTCAAATCATTTTTATCTTGGATTGTCCCCATCCCCAGACCGGTTTCGACCTATGGGTCTCTTCAGTGAGGAGTTGGGACATTAGATTTAAAAAACCAACTCAAGCAAAGCATTTATCTAAAAGTTAATTGTTAGAAGAAGATCTGAAACTTTTAGACATCTACATGTCTTTAAAGTCAGCTCTCCAACTGAAAAAATCATATGGGCCTGAACTTAATTCAGATATTCCATATATTAGTAGGCTTAGCTCTTTAATTTAGCTAAAGCCACAACAGCAAAATAATAATAGTAATAATAACAAGTCAGATGTACATGACTTATATATAGCTTGCACTTACAAATATGTAAAATTAAGAGCGTGCTAATAACTCTAAACAAGCTTTTTTTTTTTTTATTTATGATAAATGCTACTACAAGAGAAGACATTCAAATCATTTTTATCTTGGATTGTCCCCATCCCCAGACCGGTTTCAACCTATGGGTCTCTTCAGTAAGGAGTTGGGACATTAGATTTAAAAAACCAACTCAAGCAAAGCATTTATCTAAAAGTTAATTGTTAGAAGAAGATCTGAAACTTTTAGACATCTACATGTCTTTAAAGTCAGCTCTCCAACTGAAAAAATCATATGGGCCTGAACTTAATTCAGATACTCCATATATTAGTAGGCTTAGCCATTTAATTTAGCCAAAGCCACAACAGCAAAATAATAATAGTAATAAAAACAAGTCAGATGTTACATGACTTATATATAGCTTGCACTTACAAATATGTAAAATTAAGAGCGTGCTAATAGCTCTAAACAAGCTTTTTTTTTTTATTTATTTATGATAAATGCTACTACAAGAGAAGACATTCAAATCATTTTTATCTTGGATTGTCCCCATCCCCAGACCGGTTTCGACCTATGGGTCTCTTCAGTGAGGAGTTGGGACATTAGATTTAAAAACCAACTCAAGCAAAGCATTTATCTAAAAGTTAATTGTTAGAAGAAGATCTGAAACTTTTAGACATCTACATGTCTTTAAAGTCAGCTCTCCAACTGAAAAAATCATATGGGCCTGAACTTAATTCAGATACTCCATATATTAGTAGGCTTAGCCATTTAATTTAGCCAAAGCCACAACAGCAAAATAATAATAGTAATAATAACAAGTCAGATGTCACATGACTTATATATAGCTTGCACTTACAAATATGTAAAATTAAGAGCGTGCTAATAGCTCTAAACAAGCTTTTTTTTTTTTATTTATGATAAATGCTACTACAAGAGAAGGCATTCAAATCATTTTTATCTTGGATTGTCCCCATCCCCAGACCGTTTTGAGCTATGGGTCTCTTCAGTGAGGAGTTGGGACATTAGATTTAAAAAACCAACTCAAGCAAAGCATTTATCTAAAAGTTAATTGTTAGAAGAAGATCTGAAACTTTTAGACATCTACATGTCTTTAAAGTCAGCTCTCCAACTGAAAAAATCATATGGGCCTGAACTTAATTCAGATACTCCATATATTAGTAGGCTTAGCCATTTAATTTAGCCAAAGCCACAACAGCAAAATAATAATAGTAATAATAACAAGTCAGATGTTACATGACTTATATATAGTACTTACAAATATAAAATTAAGAGTGCTAATAGCTCTAAAAAGCTTTTTTTTATTTATTTATATAAATGCTACTACAAGAGAAGCATTCAAATCATTTTTATCTATTACCCAGACCGGTTTCGACCTATGGGTCTCTTCAGTGAGGAGTTGGGACATTAGATTTAAAAAAAAAAAACATGTAGATGTCTAAAAGTTTCAGATCTTCTTCTAACAATTAACTTTTAGATAAATGCTTTGCTTGAGTTGGTTTTTTAAATCTAATGTCCCAACTCCTCACTGAAGAGACCCATAGGTCGAAACCGGTCTGGGGATGGGGACAATCCAAGATAAAAATGATTTGAATGTCTTCTCTTGTAGTAGCATTTATCATAAATAAATAAAAAAAAAAAAAGCTTGTTTAGAGCTATTAGCACGCTCTTAATTTTACATATATATATATATATATACACAGCCTATTTAACTCATTCAAATAAGGAGTTTTTGTTGACATCAGAATCCATGTATTTATCCTGTATGCCATGTGTATAAGGTGTAAATTTATATATAACAATAACCCGAGAAGGTTTTCTAGCACATTCAAAAATGTCAAAGTGACAAAAGAATAACAAACCAAAAAGCTTTCATTAACACCTGGTCTCAATTGTAGTTACCTTCAACCCTATAAAAAAAATCCACACTCAATAAATCTGAAATGAATAAAAACAAAAAGGAGCCACTTTCCACCATTGCAATAGCTGGAATAAAAACCAGCTCATTCAATTGTGAAATTTTCTTTGCTTTCAAAAATTGTTATTGATCCCTAGCAATTGCTAATAATATGTAAACAAAAAAATGATATAGACCATTTTATATTATTGAATAAAGGTCTTTGAAAGATGATGATGATGATAATAATAATTATAACAACAATAATTCTTTGTTTTATTGTATATTATTTTGTTCGATCATATATATTTTAAAATGGAAATAATTTATCTATAGAATCTACAGTGAAATAGTGGAAACTTTACATATGAGGATTAACTCTGTGGCTTATCTTAGTCTATATATTGTTCTGATGCAAATAGATACTTCTGCCTTCTTTCTGTGCTTTTACTTATAATATTTTATAATCACTTTGCTCTTTCTATCTGTCACTACTTGGGATATTTTAGTAATAAGCCATTATCGTTATCTTTCTGCTTTTTCAAATTACATGCGAAGTGGACATAACTTTTTTTTTTAGTAATGCAAGCATGTTTGCATAAGAAAGTATGTTAATCCCTCAGTTTTGAGAAAGCTTGATGAGATGAGATTAAGCAATTTTAGATTCTTTAGTTGTGATTTTGCTTAATATAATATAATTACTAGCAAGTAGATTAAAACTAGGTTTGATACAGAATTTTATTCAGCTAAGATTTTGCATTTAAACAATGCTCTTTTCTTCCAAGCTAAGGAAAATCTAAAAAACGTATCTAAAAATAAGTTATAAATTCTGTCTAAATAACTAAGACTATTGGATAACTCATTTATTTAATAAAAGTACTTGCAATATTGAAAAAGACAAAATGGGATATAATAGTAGTCATAAAGATAAGACATTACATTTTTATTTTAGATATAAATGCTTTGAAAGTGCAAACTATTCAAATTGGAATAAAGGGCAACAATTAGCTAAGAAATTGCAAAAGTTTAAGATGTAGAAGCTCTTAATGAAATTTACCTCTCAGAAGAAATCTTTTAAGTAAACAAACTGTTGCTGTGTATTTTTTTTTATTCTTATAAAGTCAGATTTAAAGTGAGAGAAATTGTGAAGTGGTAGATTCATAATTAGATAATTTGATATCTTCTAGTAATGTTTCATCAATGTCTAAGAACTATTAAATTCAAAACAGTAAGAAAAAGAATGTTGTTGTTTTTTTACTTTACTGATTAAGTTCAAAAAACAGAAACTAATCTGGAATGTGGATGATATAATTGATAGGCATTAATCACTCATGCATACAGCAGATGGCTCTAGAGAAGATTGAAGAATTCCACTTCTAAAGGATAGTTTCCACGTTTGTTAAAATGAAAATATTCTATTGTGAATGATAGGAATATTTGTGTATTTAAACATAGTTTTAAAACAGGTTTTAAATTCATTTAAATTTTATGTCTAAAGTACCCCATCATTATCTGAATATTAAATCATCAATTATCAAAATTGCTGCAGCTACTCTCCAAAAAAAAAAAAATCACAATATCTATATTTAATGTATTGTGAGGATGAAATATTTCTTTTCTGCTTAATATATAATCATTTCTCATTTTTTAATAAAACCTATATTTAATATTTTCTAAAAGATTGATGTCATATATGTTATTCATTGTGAAAAAAAATGTTCACAAAAGCTATAAAGACTATTATTTAAACCTTTGATGCAATTTGAGAAAGGTTTGTTCAAAACTGATTTTTAACTATTAATAATTTTAAATTCAAGAACTGACTTTCTAAACATAAAAAGACTTAACTTTTTTTTAAAGATTAAGAAAAAACACTCTTTATAGCCTTGGTCATTTAATGAAAATGACAGGTAACACAATAATTTTATAAAATTTATAGTTCCATTATGAAAGTCGTAATTCACTAATAAATCACAATTGAAAGTTTTTTCATTGTTTTGTTTTGATATGCATTTCTTCTATGTTATATATGACTATATTAGAGTTGTTTTATTTAGAATTTCTATTTATGGAAGCTTCTTAATGTTCTAACTAAAGTATTCATGTGTGCATACAGTTTTGCTTTAAAATTGTTTGATTATTTTACAAATTATTTTCTAAATTAATCATGATATAATACAGAGGTGTTCAACTTTTCTGCCATATTTAGGCATCATTGAAAAAAAGAAGAGGTGGTTTTGGCTACATTATATATCCAAATACTATCAAAAACTGATAAACAAGAAAAAAAAGTCCATGCATAATTTTTATGATATCTGATACCACAAATAAGAAAAAAGTACTCATGTTTGGAATGGCCCATTTAAAAGGTTTGTGATTGCTAACATAGAAAATGTACTTATCTAAGTAATAAAATGTCATTGAAGTTTGTCATATATTTTTTAATTACAAACATAAAATAATAATAAAAACATCATAAAATTAGTGGGATATTTGATATTTTATTTGGAAAACTATTCTATCAATATTTGGTTGTTGAAAATACCTTGCAATTTCCAGTCAGTTTTTAAAGTATCCATAAGATATTTTGGTTTTAATTATCCTCTTAATGTGTTTCATTCTCACCAAAAAAGTTAGACATGAACAAGTTGTGACTGTGAAGCAAATGATATTTGTTACTGGGAAAATAGAATTTATAAAAGTTCAGAAAAGACATGATCAATTTTTCTTTAAGTTGAATGTCAAATTGCATCCCATTAGAAAATTAGTAGTTAACATATTTATGACAACTGAAAATGGAGTCACAAATATTGCAAAATACTGATTATTTCCATGGAAATCTTGAAATCTGTTTTCAAATTCTTGTATCAAATCAAAAAGCAAGTCTGCATATTTTTTTCTAGTCACAGGATTATGTTTAGACAACATTTCAAAATGCATAAAATTGATTACCTTAATTTGAGTTTGCAATAAATGCAGTTTTATTTGGAATATAGTTATGTTTTGAAACATTGTATTGATAAGTGGATTTTTCACCTAGAAGATGCATATTTAACTCATTTAAATCAACAGTTGATTCTACTAAAAATACTAAATTTGTAAGTCAACTTTCTTCAAGTTCTCATATAAATTTGGTTTTGATACCATAAATAGTTTGACATAATGGGTCATAACTGATCAAATCTTTTCAACATTTGATCTTATCATTCCCATCTTACTTCTGA
Source organism: Epiperipatus broadwayi (assembly GCA_028023455.1). NCBI lineage: Eukaryota > Metazoa > Onychophora > Udeonychophora > Euonychophora > Peripatidae > Epiperipatus > Epiperipatus broadwayi. The sequence goes on from JAQFVV010006352.1 coordinate 1,408,660, forward strand.
AAATTGAATAATGCTATCATAATGAGCATCAATAGTTTTAAGGAAGTAATGGAATTTGACAATAATTTAATCCCTTGGCCATTCTAAAATTCACAGTCTTGATGATGATTTATATGACTTTATTCCTTTTTTAAGCTTTTTCATATAATTTCTTGATATATTATGCAATGATACTTTATAAATTATGAGTGGGCATCAATTATATGGTTTTCTCTTAATTTACAATTCCCTCCTTTAATCTGCCATTACCCAGCACCACCAGTAACTGTATCGATATATTAACAATGGACAAAAATCACCTTAACATAATTTTACTGCTTCATATAAATCTTTTGATTTAGTTGTGTTTTTAATAACATTAAGGAAGCTCTTTCTTTAGTGACATTATATTTGTCATGAATATTTTTAATAAAAAATGGCAAATTGAAGTGTATCTGTACAACTTCTTGTGATGGATATTCCAATTTCTTCAATTCATCTGGTTATAGTTTGGTAAGTCAAACTGATTTTAGAAATATCTCCATTTTTTTGCAAGATGAATTATATCTGTCACAATTTTCGTACTCCCATCAGTATATGGTTTTGATTTTTTTTACCATTAAATATGCTACAACATAATTAGTTTTACAATGAAATCTACTTATCTTATAACCTTTTGAAAAAAAATTTGTTGAGAACAATGACTTCTTTTTACTTCCATTACTTAGTCTTCATAAGGCGATACTTCATAAGCATTAAATTCTGCTGCATATTTTTGCAAATAACCCCTTTTCATATTATAATCTTTGAAAAATTACACAAATTAAGCTGAATATTTTACTGTTTGCTTTAGCAAAAAAAAAAAGTCATTTGTCCACTTTTCATTAAACAATGTAACCTTTATCTGTAATTTTCTTTTTGGGGGAATTATTTTTTTCTTTTGCAATGTTGTAGAAGCTATGCTGGTATTAAAAAAATAATAACTGATGAGTCTTTATTTTTTTTTTATTATAAAAATTAATTAATTGACTATTTCATGATCTAATATTAAAATGTTTTATTTAAAAAATTCAAACTTTATTTAAACTTTAATCACATTCAACAGGTTATTATGTACCACAACATTTTTAATATTATTTTCTTTTATTCTCCAGATGTTTTTGGGTTGACCAGACTGGATCTTTAGATTTATGAAGTCTGGATTTAATATGGTGTTCTAGCCAACTAGGTTATTCTTCCAAAGGCAATGACTGTGGAAATTTTACATACATATCTATGAAAATTCTTCTGGTTTCTTCACTTTTTCATAAGAGCAAGGTTAAATTAATGTCTTTCAGTCATTATGTATTATCACACTAAGTTGAATTATGTGATAACTTGTTATTGTCATGTAAGCAGATTCTTTAAATTTTCTTTGTAATTTTTTTTTCTCTGTTCAATTTTTTTGTTTTTCTCCAATAAAACACATGTCCATTGGTACATACTTTAGACACATCTATTTTTTATAATCATCTGTTTGTGTTTTTTTAATATATTCATATGCTAGTACTGTTACAGGTAAGGTCAATTACATTTGAAGAAGGGAATACCATTCACAATTTTGTGTTATAAACTAACCTGCATTCTTTATGATAATTTAAAACATTTACATAAAGTTTGAATTTTCCTAAAAATATGTAAAAATATTAGATGATGAATATAGTCCAGGATATAATTATTTACAAAATTCCATCTTCACAAACCTTCATACAATTACTAAGGGGCCTATTAGATGGCCTGAGCTTATCTAACTTCTAAATAATTTGTTTAACTTAATTTTGTGAAGATAAGTTTAAATATCATTGATAATTACCACCTTACTAAACCATCATAGACACATGAAATGTCAGATATTATCAATCTACTGTGTACGCATGGAAAATAATACATACAAAACTACATATTACCTAAAACTGAAGCCATCCAAGCTTTCAAATAATGAAAGAATATCTATGTTTATTTTAGTCACATTATGACATGTACTTAAAAGAAAATCTCATTATACTTTAAGTAAGTTTTATGATTTTGTGTTGGACTACATTTATATCCATTCTGGGTCATATTTAGTCCATGAGCTGTAAGTTGGACATTTCTGTTGTAATACATTTATATTTTAAAATATAGTACACTATCTATTATCATCAGCAGCAGCCATTTACATGTGAGTATAGCCATTCCAACTCCAAGAATATATATATATATATATGATAGAGATGAGTTTTGTGATGATTATACAAACTAATATGTGAGCCAAATTATGCCCATATACAAAACATAATGGTCCATTGTTCTGTTTATTTAATTGATTTGTGAAGGTGCATTTTAACCTCTGCTGCAAGCTTTTATCTAAAAGATGACAACACCTTATCACCATTGTTTTCTATTCTCAGACATATCTTTCCGATATAAACAATCAATATTGTTTATTTTTGTAATGTTTTTGAAGTAATCTATTTGACATGGTCCACTTCTCCCATAAAAACATACTGAATTCACTAATGAATATTTTTTAAAAGTATATATTATATTTATTTGTTATCATATCCAACCAAGTAAAGATGTGATTTTATAATAATGGTTTCTATAATATCACAGCCAACAAGTTTAAAAGAATATTTTTAAAATTTTAAATGAGCATCTTTAAATAAAAAAAATTTGATTTCCTCATGTTAGGTATTTGAATTAAAAACTAATGTTAAATAAGATGTGTACAGAATTAGTGAGTTTGTGTAATTATATTTGTTCGATATTTAAAACTATTTTGTTCCATTAATTACCTTAGCACTGTTATTCTACAGTTTGCATATGTATATAAAATGATATATAAAAAAACAAAATATAATTATTTGTCATTACAGTTGCTTTTAATATTTCAACCAGAAGGCAAGTGATCATCAGAAAATATTAAAATAACTTCTTTCAAAAATTAAAATTGTTAATTTTTAATTTTTGAAATAAGTTTTTGGTGCTAATTTCTGATGAAAACCAATTTTATAATTGAAATATTGAAAGCAGCTGCATGGACAAATAATTGCATTTTGGGTTTTTTTGTATATGCTTTCTTTAGTTGGATTTTACATATTATTGCTTCCATATATATTGTAACCTTTCTTTCTTGTTCTTCCAACACACCTCTCTACCTTACACTACCTTCTTTATTGTACCCCTACTATACTCTCTCAATAATAAACCATCAAGTATAACAACAATAAAGTAATCAAGTATAACAACAATAAAGTATAAGACTCTTTATGGGGCTTGAAACTTGCTAAATATTAAAACATAAGATAGATTTTAGGGATGATTACAAGAGAATGGTTTTAACATTGAGAAGTATATAAAATACACTCCACAATGGCATTGCTATTGTGACAATTCTTCTGCTACTATCCTATTATAATCATTAGGAAAACTCCCAAAACAAGCAATGACTAACATAATATTTCGTTTAAATAATGAAATAACTACTCTTCTACAATTTAGGAAACCTAAAATTACATTAACTTAAAGTAATTGATGCTATCCTATGGCTATCTCAGGGATCATAAGTATTCTATTCTAAAATCCAATATAATAATTAGATTGATAATTAAATAATTGAATTGCAAGAGGGATTTTGCTGGGATCCAACCATTTAATAAAAACATATTTACTATTACAAACCTTGATTAACCTTCTATTGGAAACTTAATCTAACTATAATAATAATACTTAGAAATTAACACTCATTATTTACTCATTACCTTCCTTTAAATAATTTAATCTACTTTTCCTAAGATTTCTTCTCATACTTATGTTAACAATTATTCTAGAATACTTATTTTCTTATAATTAAAGCTTCATCACACCATTATTATCTGCTAAGTCTAATTCAATGAAATACATCTCTTAATTAGTTAGCATTCACCCACTGCAATTAAATTCTTTAGAATTACAAACCTTAAACTATATTTGGTTAGTAACTTATACTCTGAAATTATATAATACTTTTAAATTATGATATAACATATATTTCAACTTAAATTACAAAATTAGAATGTGACTCTCAAACATATTGCTAATTTTTATTATATGCTCTCCATTTATAATATTTAATAGTATTTTTCATATGGCTCTTCAAAATTCTTTTGCATCTAATAAAAATACAAAGTACTATAAGCTTTCTTTAATATAGTTATAATTTAAAGCAATTAATAGTTAATGTATCAATTATAAACTCTTAAGCACAGCTTCTCAAATGAGGCATGAAATCATAATTTCGTATATATAATATTTATGTAGATAATGTGCTTTATTGATATGACCTTGTGATGAAAATGACTCTCAGACTCAATAAAATTACTATGATAAAGTTTAAATCAAAATATTTATTTATTAACAACACTAAAAATAAATAACAAACAATTATATGTATAAAGTTAAATACTTCATTAACAATAAAAAAATAAAAAAAAGCATTAAACTGTTTTACATTGATAGCAAATTATTTACATTCTTTACAAGTATATAATGGTTATTATATAAAATCAACCCCTCCCATAGTTAGTATCTAGTTTTTTTAAAAGTATAAGTTTATTATCATGCATGTTTTCATATTGATTTGGTGTCTTTGCATCATTCATGAGCTATCTGGTGGCTATCTTCTTAGTCCTTTTTCTTACTACCTGATATTTATATTTCTCAAATATCATCTGAAAATTGTACCATTTAAATCATATTTCATATTACCAAACTTGACATAAAATATTAACTATAATTTAATCAACAAAACTATTGTTGTTGTGGTAATAATAAATATATAAAACAATATTCATAATGTAATTAAAATAAATACTAAGCTAAGAACTCTTTCCATATCATATAATTTATTTATGTCTCCATTCTCTCTATCACCCATATTTTATAGTGTTTTTTGATCTCAGTTATGTTTACTCATCTAGTAATTTATTCAAATTACTATTCAAACATAAAAATATTTGTTCTGTACATGGTTTTATCTTCAAGTAAATCTATCAAGATTTGGGAAGAAATTATAAAATCCTTTAAGTATTTCATCTACCTTTGATGCCTCCTATATTATTATTTACCTAAAACTTTATTGATGAAAAACTGATTTTATTAAATACTATATTCGATAATATATCCTAACAAAAAGAATTGAAGTTTTTTTAAATATAAGATGTCATATTTTGGCAGGCAGTCATTTTCTTAATGATTCTACCCCCATTCTACCCTGGCTTCTTCTCTAAGCACTTATGGTATGTACTATCCTAATTTCTTTACAGAAAACCCTCCCATATCTTTCCAATAACCATATAGGTATCATGCAGATGACTCCCACTTAACTATTCCTCAGTTGCAATAATTTTCTATCCATATCTGTGATCATGATACACAAAGTCTGGGGATATTGGATGAGTAGGCACTAGATAGGAATTTTATGCACAAGCCTTCTGGCATCCATTGATTACTCTAGCATGCACTGAGTGTCACTACTATATGGAGAATTTTGCTTGTTTTAAAATATAATGTATTTATGAAAGTAAGAAAGAATGAATGTTGATGTAAGACTATATCATAACCTCATTTGTTATAAAGAAAAAAATCATTTTAAAACAAGAAAAACTCTTCATATAGTAGTGACACTCAGTGCATGCTAGAGTAATCAATGGTTGCCAGACGTCTTGTGCATAAAATTCCTATCTAGTGCCTACTCATCCAATATCCCCAGACTAGTTTCTGGCTTGTGGCATTCATCAGTAAGAAGCCTTGTATCTGAGAGCATTGCGCCTAGATCTTAAGATCTAATGCAACCCTCCAGTGTTACCTTTTATCTCTATTTAACTACAAAACTATTAGAATAAAATTGAAAACACAATATTTTCAATCTAAACTCATTAGCTTATATAATCATATAGATCTGAACTCAGTTTAGTACCCATACATTTTGAGTTTGTATTTTAGATCTAGTGTCTGAATATCCTTGTATCTCACTGATGAGAGCCATTAGTTCAAAATTGGTTTGGGGATAGGGATAATTCTAGATAGAGATTTTAAATGCTTTCCCTTGTGGCATGAATCAATAAAGCTCATTTAGCATGCTCATTATATTATATTTGTAAATGCAAGTTTATTAAATTAAATCATATGACATGATTTAGTTTTCTTACTATTACCATTAATATTTATTGTGGAAATTGCAATATGATTTACTATAGGTATACAAGGAAACAGATGAAAAAACAAAGTACATAATAATGCAATTAATATAAAGAGATGATGAATCTTCATTATATATTTGCTATTTAAAATATAGGCATAAAATGCACTATATAAAAAATGTTAAACCTTTAAACTTCATTAAAAAATCTAATAGAAAAAAAAGTAAATCAAAATAATTATATTAACTACAATGAACATTATAAATATATATAAAACATGGTTGGTCAGTTTAAAATGATTGGAAAATTATATATTTCTATATAGTTTTTTTTTTTTTACATTTTGTATAATTTCTGTTTCTTAATTGATAAATTTTACTTTTGCATGTTATATTTGTAAATATTTGGATGGCTTTTATTATCATTATTTTTGGTTCTAATTAATTTTATATAAAAAATAATAGATGTCATTATATTTGCAAATTAATTTAAAGCTTTAAAATAGTATATAATTATATTATGAATGGCATAAAATATTTGCCCAAAAAATGTTTTTGTATTATTGTTGTAATTAATATATAGAAATATTGCTGCTGCATAATGGTATTTTATATTCATCATCATCATCATCATCATCAAGGTCTCTCCAAGTTTAATCCATCTACTCCGATCTTTAGCTTCTCTTCTCCACAACACCCCTGCACATTTTCTTATTTCATCCATCCATCTCACATGTGGTCTCTTTCTGGGTCTTTTACAATCTCTTGGAATCCAGTTTAAAATTTCAATTGTCCATCTATTATCATCTCTTCTAGCAATATGTCCAGCCCAACTCCATTTCAATCTTTTAATTTTTTCAATAAGTTCAATAACACCTGCTTGTTGTCTTACCCATACCTTGCGTTTTCGATCTCTTCTTGTTACTCCCAACATACATCTCTCCATACTCCTTTGAGTGGTCTGAAGTCTCTGTATTGTTCTTCTATTAAGTGTCCAAGTCTCAGATCCATAAGTAAGAACTGGTAAAACACATTTGTTAAAAACCATTCTTTTCAAACACATAGGCATATTTCCTTTTAGTATCAAGTTAAGTATTTTATATTATTTACTTAAAATTCATGGGAAATAACAGCATAATAGATTAAATTATTTTCCATTTTCTATACTATATGTGTATGTATATAAATTATATCAAAGAAAACTAAGCTCCCAACCATGTTATTGAAACAGTAAAATTCGTATTCGAATCTTAAGTTTCACCTTTTTCTGTCATCTCTCACTGACCGGTCTATCCCGCCCAAATTTAAACTTTTTGGTATCGAATTGTGTGTATAGCAATATTAAAAATGTATAAATATATGTAGAATTCAGCATAAACACGCACACATTTCGATCTCAAATTAAACGCAATAAATAGGGATAAAATAATATAATTTAGATTTCTTTTAGTTATATAATTTTGTATAATTTTAATCATTTATTTTGGATTATAAAGTTCGTATTTATTGCTTTGTTTAAATTTCGTTTAATAATAATTCTAAAATAAATCTGATGTAATATTTAATTAAAAGTTAAAATAATCTTATGTTCCCTTTTTGTTTGTGAAATTTAAAAGCATCGGTCAGTGATAGATAATAGATTAATTAAAGAAAAATTCCCCAAAATGTAATTAGGAAATGTAAAATGTAAGCAATAGAACGGCAGCTTTCTTTAATTAAAAAAACCAACTAAATGCATTGATTATCCTCAGGGCAGATTAAATAGAACCTAAAAATATCTTCACAAAAATGTGAAAAATCAAGATAAGAAAAGAGGCCATCTTAGACTTGCTGGAGACATTCACTTAAACTTTAGCTTTGCTCTCGATCACTGAGATTCTCCAAAATATAAAATAATTTGTTCCTGCCAAGGTATGACCGAGTAAAGCACCTAGATTATTCTCCATCGGGAGATGGCCTATCGGATGCTGAACTTTCCATTGCCCATCATAAATTCACCATGAAGATCTGCTGCCTGAAATAAATGAAAAAGCTGCTGCTGCCATGAAATTAAATGAAATATCTAAATACAAGAAAGACTTGCCACTCGTGAACTTTTTGCTGCTAAATTAATGGAATCAGAAAACTTCTTATAAAACAGGTACCTGTCTGTGTTCAAACTCTAGAGTACTCTAATAATATGCTATAGCTCTTCTTCATAATACTTATCTAAATTATAAAATGTAAAAACTATCATTTGTATAACTAAAATTGAATAATTAATTTAATGTGTAAATTTCTCTAATAATCTAGCTTACCTCACTCTATCTTTCGTGGGTGCATATTTCTATAATCAACGTGTTTATCTATAGTTATTATTTAATTATTGCATGCTCATAATTGTCTCAATTTTCAAAGTAAATCTATGATCGCTTGAAACAAAGAATGCGTGTCAAATTTTCATTAATATTTACTTTCCTTAATAACTTCACTTTCATATAAATCGACACGCATTCAGTGCATCATTTATTGTAATGCAGGGTCTACTACTTCGCAAATGGCTGGCATATTAGTTGTAATAACTCCCAGTTTATATATATTTTGTATTTATTAAATTTAATGAATAATTCTAGAAAATCCCATTTCTTTGAGAGTCGCCAGAGTTCTTGAGTAAATGTTGGTAATGTAGGGCCAAGTCAGAAATCTACTTAAATCTCATCATAACCGTTTATACAGTATACATGTGTTACGTTTTAGAGATGCGATGACCCATTCCGCCATGAAATTTCCGGATTCTTCAGGGTTGAAATTAACCCCAGTCGTCCTACACAAGCGGGCATAATGGGTGCTCCCGTAGGACTTGACAATGTCATGCAGCCAGCCGGCAAAACTGTGACACAGACCGCTTGTCCCTGGTTATGCTTATGTGACACCTTACTTCATCGGGCCGATGGCAGAGACCAGCCTGACAGTTTTATAAACTCATTCGCAGCATTGCAGTTTCAATATACTGCCATTCCATATCGCCTTTCTAAAGTGTACCACGTGTTCCTTTGCTCAATTCTATTATTCTATATATCACTCTGCCTCTGCATTATCTGCATAAATCACTCTCAAATAAATGTTTGCCCTTAGTTATAAATAAATATTTTAATTAAATAAATATATGTCTGCCATTACTCTTATAACCCATACTTTAGACTCTTGCATTGCAAAGGTATAAATCCCTCCAGGCATGCATTAGAAATACTTACTCGAGAATTTTAGGTAGCTAGATTACGCCTTCAAATAAGTGAATTCCTTTTGTAAACATTTCATTATCGGAAATACCGCTACTGAAATCCACAATATAAAATAATGTCTAAATAAATAAATGTATTCTTTAAAATATAATCATTTCGCAAATCCCACTACTGAAGCTTTAAATCCACAAAAATTATTAGATTGTTTTATTAAAATGTATTAATAAATAATTTTAAACTATACGTCTGCAGTTACGTTTCGTTTATTCGATACCCATTCTATATAATATTTCCTCGATTATGTAAATATGAATGTTTAATTAATATTAGTTTGATTATTGGCTAACTTGAGAATAAAATCATGAGTCTCTTGCATATCCCTGACCACCGTGCCTAAGGAAATATTTACTAATGTCGCATCAGATGCGTTGTTTTGTGGATTGTATTGTGGAACCGATAAACTATGTTCGAACTCAGTACCACGGGTGGCTTTGCTACTCGATGGTGCTGCTGTTCCGTATGGTGGTGGAATTCTGCACTATGTTTACGAGTCACACGTTTTCTGACCGTTACATTATATGAGTAGTCCGCCTTCCACATCAATAAACCTTTTAATGCATTTAAGGAAATCAACAATTTTGTCATAAGTTTTGAAGCATTTGAACATTATTATGTTATCATTTTTGGCTTTTCTTCAATATTTTATTATTTATAATGTTAGTTTACTTTACACATTGCTTGTCATGTAGATCTCTTCCAATATCATGCAAATATAATAAATCTCATATCAAGCTGAGAATGCTCTGATAGGTTCTACCATAATACAAAGAAACCAACAATTTTACTAAATGGTAGATTATTCAGCCACAGTATTTTATTGTTAGTATTTCTGATGAAAAAATTGTAATTATCAATAATTTGTTTATTTATTTAAACTTATGCAACATATTTGTAAAATATTCATTTTAAATTAAATTAAAAAACTATGTGATGACATATGGGTTTTATTTTAAATTGCTTGTTTTTAAAACATAATTCATAAAAATACAGTTGCAATAAAGCAGAAACCATTTTTACTAACTAACAAGATTTATTTTTATAAACACCAGTAAAAAATGTTTTTATAAAATTGTAATAGTAATAATTTTAATTTTGAATTTTAGACATATTTTTATTTGTTTATGATGCCTCAACTAAAATTCGTTTCCATTTTAAAAAAGTAATTAGAAAAAGAAATACACTGTTAGATAATTTTTATTAATACACAATATTATGACCAATATAAAAAGAGCAAATATTACCAAAATTATTCCTAGATAATTTTAAAAAAAACAAGAATGGGAGAAGTTGGACTTTAAACAAGTTAAAAGAATGGGTAGCTAGCTTGAATTGTATATTCCAGAATAGAGAAGACATCTCGTTTTTAGTCACTTATGATATTGAAGCACATTAGTTGATATAAATGTATTTATTAAATAATATAGTGGTAGCATTAAGATATATATGTATATTGTAACAGATGTGTAAGCATATCTGTTATATGAAACATTTAAAAGTATATTAAGAATATTCAATATAAAAAAGAGTATATTATTATTTAAATAAATAAAAAGGTCTGTTAGTTTAATAAACAAGATAAAGAAATTTTAGAATAAATCAAAAGTTTGTATCTTAATCTGAAGTTAATAAACAAAATAGAAAATAGAAGAAAAAAATATATAATTAAAGTGTAACGAAATTATGAATTTTAATTAGATTTACTATCTGAAAGGATAGCTTATCTTTCTTTTTAACTGAAAATACAAATTCCAATATGTTAAGTGGCATAACCATTGAAATAAAAGAAAACCAATTAAGTAAAGGTAACTTAAGGATTATGAAGTTACTTAGTGAAATGATTTGAATTAAAAATTAATTGTAATGTTAATGATTGTGCAAAACTATTTAATCAGAGAAAAATACAGTCTAATAAAAGATCAAAATAATTTTTGTAAATTGTCTATTCAGGAAAGGATTATATTTTACTGGGAGTCACTAATATCTTCAACTGATTAGATAATAAATACTATAATCAATTTTGTAATTAAATAAATCGATATTAAAAAAGATTAATTAATTAAAAGAAGTTGAAAACTAATTAATGACATTGGTAAACTCAGACAATGATCTTAATAATGATATAAAAGCTAGTAAAATTTCATTATATTCAGTGTGTTGTTATTTATTAAATTATTATAATCAGTCCTGCTGTTTTTCATTTTACTATTAGAATTATTTGGCTGATATTTTGATTTTAAACTCATTAATTTGATTTAACTGTGGTGAGTTATACTAATTTTGAAGACTCCTTTATTGAGAATGACCCATTCCAGTGATGTATAACTATTTATGCAGATCCTTAACATCATCATGCATTGCTAAACTCACAACAGGGTATTAATTTGGTTTTACCATCCAGTTCTTGTGCATTTGACAGTCTGAATTGTGGCAGATATCCTTGACCTACCATTGCTGATACATTTATTGATTATTATGGAAGACTACTTCTGAACAAGGTCATGCAGCTCTGGAACAAAGAAGTGACAACTGTTAAAAGAAACTAGGTAGCTTGTGCAGAAATGCCAGCCATGAAATCTATTAACTTTCAAAAAGACAGAAGTATCATTCCAGAAAACTTTTAGCAAAACGTAAGTAAATATATGCAATAATTCAAATCTAAATGTAAAATGATACAGAGTAAGATTTCATTCTTTTATAAACTGTTATAAAATTATAAATAGTTGAATTCATACTACTTATTTTAAAATGGACTTATCTATACTAAATAATTCTGTAATTAGTTTAATATAGTTTCAGTTTTTATTACTGTTATAATGTTTTTGTGAATAAATATTTTGTTTTAAGTAGTTAGTTTGGCTTAATTTTTTCTTTCCATATCTCACCATATAACAGTTAATTAAGAAAAAAGTTTGCCAATTGTACTGTTTATGTTTAAATATGCATTGTCTGATAACATAAATTAGGTAAGTTTCTTATTCATTTGGACTAGTCATATAATCAAATGCAGAATATATTGTAAAATCTTCTTTTGGTGAACATTCCAGTCAAATTGGTTGGATAGCACCCAAGGATTTATCCCCAGTATAAATAAAAATATCCACAGGAGATGTATTTTTTTTGTTGCAGTTGTGGAGCAAGTCTTGAAAATTAGATGCAGTTTGGATAGTGATTTAGACTGCACTCACTGCTATTTTGAATTCTAAGGACCACCCAAAACCATCACTGATGCATCTTAATGATAAATGACATTTAATAATCCACACAGGATCACTTTGATATACCAGTAATGATTGTGGATAGTCCTTAGAATTCAAAATGGCAGTGATTGCAGTCTAAATACTAAAAGCTTATAACTTCTAAAATAAAAATTTTATTACAATAATGATAGTCAAAGTGCTGAAGTATTCAGAAAGAGGGAAGGATGTTTTTGACAATACAAATATCCAAAGAATGCAGAAGTCTTATCAAACCAAGCTTATAAATTCAAAATACTAAAAGTTTATAATTTCTAAAATATGAATTTTATTACATTATATGTCTGTAACTATATGTTGAATAAATGTAAAATTGATCAGCCAAACTTATAAAATACTAAAAGCTTATAACTTCTAAAATATGAATTTTATTATAATACATGCCTATAACCACATGTTGAATAAATATAAAATTGATCAAACCAAGCTTATAATTTTAAAATACTATAAGCTTATAATTTCTAAAATACATATTTTGTTACAATATATACCTATAACCACATGTTGAAATAATGAAAAATTGATCAAAGTAAGCTTATAATTTTGAAATGCTAAAAGCTTATAACTCCAAAAATACAATTTTATTACAAAAATAAAGTATATTAATTTTATAATTAATTGGATTTTTTCTTACCAGAAAGAAAGTGTGATGTTGCATGCTTCCTTTGTTACATGTAATTAAAAAAATGGAGATAAGAAATAATAGTATTGTTCACATTTGATCTTTTGATGTGAATATCAGATCTACACTTAATCATGTGAGGTTCTTATGAAATTTGTACTGTAATTTTTTTAATTATTGATGTAAATTGCAATTTTGTAACAAAGCATCATATCATGACCACATGTAAATTATTCAATGTCATTTATCACTTGGATGAGTCAGCAGTGGGTTTGTGTGGTCCTTAAAATTCAAAATGACCGTGAGTGCATGCTAAATTAGTACCACAGTTTGTATGTGTATATACAATCTTGGTCTGACCATTGATATGGTTAATACATAAAATGTCTTGACCATATTAACCTGTCTGCTTGCATATTGGTCTTATATAAATTATTATTGTTAAAATTAAAATATAAAAATAAATAAATAGTAATCCATTCTATAATTTCATACCAAGTGGTATAATCAAAGAAGATCATTATAATATGTAATTTAGATAGAGGAAAACAATCTTGCCCTTGTGCTGTGAATATACAGCATTTTACATCAGATAATGAAAATTATTTTTCACATATAAATCATGATAAACAGAGTAGCCAAAAATTGAAAAAATATTAATTACAATTAACAATTTGCCAAGCGCTTTTGGTACAGTATACCAGAATCATGGTGACATATTAGAACTGCCAATATGCAGTTCCAATATGTCACCATGAGTCTGGTATATTATACTGAAAGTGCTTGGCAAATTGTTAATTGTAATTAATATTTTTTCAATTTTTGGCTGCACTTTTTATCATGACTTATATGTGAAGAATAATTTACATCAATAAATATTTTTAAGAAATGGGCAGCCATTAACCTATTATTAAATAAATCATATTCATTGGCAGTACTAAAAATAGACCTTGGTCTAATTTAAAAGATTTTCAAATCAGCTTACTATTATTAAAGATTCAAATTATATATTGCAGAACAAAGAAAATATTTCATTTATTGAAGAATATTAAGAAATTAACTGAATGTAGCTCTGCAGTTTATTATATTTATTTATAAAATATATTATCACTATTATATTTTATTTTTATTATGATTTTATATATACATATATGTATAAATGGATCAAAATTACTTTATCAGTATGTTTTTTTTTAATTTTTCTTTTAATTTAGTATTTCACAGTAACATCAGTTCGCTCTTTACATACTTTTAATGTTTAATTTTTTTTAAATACACTTTTGTTAATAAAATAATTTTATAGTAATCTTTGTTTCACATGCATATATATATATGTATGTGTGTATATATAATCAGAGTCTATTTTTAATTATTAATATAAACAGGAAATAAAAATATGCATACATTTTTATTTTATGCATTCTTTTAGGAGTCTTTCTTTATCTAATTGGAATACGTGTTTACATATTATGATAAGAAAAATAAATGCTTAATATATTTACATAAAAAATAATCAAATGGTTTATTGTCCAAGAAGTTGTATGGAGTTTGAATATTAGAAGAGACAGAATTGAGTTGCATTCCATAGATGCCGAATAAAAATCACAATCAGATGGTGTTAACCATTGATTAACATAAAAAGGTAAACTCAGCAACCAAAGGCTGTTCCATTAACAGAGTTTTATCATATTACAATCATACTTTTCATTTATAAATAGGACATTGTAATATTTATCTGACTAGTCTGAGAACTTTGCTTTCCAGCTCAAACCTAGATGCTGATTGTTATTAAATAAATGGAAAAATAGGCTGCCGGAAAGCCATCTTTAAAAAATCCTGTATACTTTAAAAAATCCTCAACTATTTAAAAAATAAGTCTTTATGATCTTCACCAAATTTGAATTCAGGCCATGACCACGATTGGAAAGTACTAACTAATATACTTTACAATTATGTAATTAAAATGCATTAACATTTGTTATAAAATTAATTCTAAACCTTTTATTTAAATATAAGATCCTTTATAGTTTAATGCAATAGTAAATATGAGAATTAAACTTCCATGAAACATAGCTCAAATCTGTCACTTATAGTATTCAAAAATTCATATGAATTCCTAAGTAACAAACCATTTTACGTGAATATAATAAACTGTTATTTGTGATGTTATAATATATATGGAAAAGAATTCTTTAAGTGAATACATGAAATTACAACTAATTCCATTCTTTCATTCTTTGTTTGAAAGTTGGTGCCTCTTTTAAAGCACAGCAGGAAAAGAAATGTTTTTATTCCACTCAAGCCCTAATAAATAAACCAATATTTGCAATCCTAATGAAATAGAACATAAAGAGATTACGAACTTAACTTTTCTTTACAGTAAGCTTGCAATTCTTATGACTGTACTATTTTTAGTCAACACATAAGTGGTAAAGATACGAGGGTTAATACTTTCTAATTTCACTTAAGTACAGCAAAAATTAATAATTCAACTACAAGAATTTTAACAGTTTATAAATTATTCAAAAGGCTAAATAATAATATATCTTTTTGATTGATTATAGTAAAATGATAGTCTGGAAAAAAAAGAAGAAGAAAGACAACTTTGAATGAAAATCTAAAATATTTTCATTTAACGATTTTGTTTTTTTTTAAAAATACTTTCTATTTTTAAAATCTAGTGAAAAGAAAAAAAATTGAAACTGAACAATAGTGAAATATTAATAAGCTAAGAGTTGAGTTTTTAAATCTTTCAATTACGCTAAAGCAAAAGTTTCAGTTGATTATAAAATAATAATAATAAAAACAGTATGTCAAGAAATTTTACTATAATTAATGACATTTTGAAAAGGACATAGGAATACAAATAAAAAAATCTTTCAAAAATTTCTCAAAAGACAACAAAATTAAAGTTTTAAGATTTTAGTTATATTCGATTCCACTCACACATGTTGTGTGTATATATTACATGTAATAAATTTCACTTACATAAATTGACACAGAATGATTTATGAACATATGTATCTACCATGTTTTTAAAATATGCTGTTAATTATTAATATTTGGGCTTAGAAATTGAAATAATAAATAGTTTTTTGTTATCAATTCGAACTATTCATAAAAGTATTGTATATTTCAACAGTCCTATGGATAACAATCGGTGCATTTAACTGCAGTATTAACAATTTCCCGTTTAACTTTAAATTATTTACTAAATAACCTCTTTTGTTATTAAAAACTCCTTTATCTATAATAATTCTAATTCTATTTTTTCACTATCTCTGTTTTCAGTTAATCAAATTCCAAACATATTTCAAAGCACTAAATTTCCTAATTACCATCCTCATAATTAGACAATCTTGACAGTAACCTTCATATTTTTTTTTTTTTTTTTACATTCATTTTCTTTTCTTTTTTTCATTGTCATCAAGCCTGTGTACTATTTTATTAAATTTCCTCTCAGCATTTTCATCTTCGATATCATTTCATAAATCTTTTTTCAATGTTACCTTTACAATTATCAAAAACGATTCTCATTTAGTTTTTGTCTAAACAAATATTGAAAATAACTGTAGCAATCTCATACCAATAAACAATGCATGACTCTTGATGATACAAAGTCCTAGACATAAAAATGGCCTATTTTGTCACCTCTTTCTTCTTAAAAACCCCTTTTAATGACATAAAAGATACAATGTTAATCTAGGTTTTAATATGTGTAAAATAAATTCTATATGGTAATCTTAATCAGAAGCTAATCAGCCTTTGTCATGCATTGTTTAGTCATGTTATTAACCCACTGATATTATGATGAGTGTGCATGACACTCAAACCCAAACACAAAATAGAGACTTTTTAAAGAATGGTCATTTTATCTCTGTATATAAATGTAATTATATAGACCAATCTAAAGCATTTCAGAATGATAGCATTAGGATTTAATCTTCATAACTTTGCATCCATTATATTATTAATTTATAGTCAAACCCACAAAAACTTTTAAATGTTCCGCTGGTAAATACTCACTGTAACATCACTGACTTAGTAACATGACAAAACAGTGAATGTCGAAGGCTGATTACCTTGTAATTAAGAATTACTAATGAAAACTGTGGTTATAAATTATATTGTTATTATATAGAAATCTTAGTAAACTAAAATTCATAAGTTAATGAAAAGTGATCATAAATTATATTTTTTAATAAAAAAGACAAAAAAAATAATGTATTAACTTGAATGTAAGCAATAATTTTTTAGACATTCATACAAAACCTACTATGTTTCTGAATTACACATTCTTTTTCTAATTTTTGTTTAAAATATTCTGGGCCTAATAGTTTTTTTCTCTTTTAACAGGGATACCAGAATGTTATAACTATTTTTAAAACTAAATCTTATTAACTACATCAAAAACATTTACTATTAATAGTCACTGCACAACTGTATTTATATATTTTAATTCTATTTATTTAATCAATTAGTTTACTCTTAATCAGTTATCTCATTAAGTTTATTTGATCTCATTGAGTCAATCTTTAAATCATATATAAAAAAGCAACATTTTATAAATATATTAATAAATAAATGTTTTTCAATAATAATATTTAAAAAATATCATATACAAAATTTATATAATAGATATTTGAGAAAAGACAGTATCCACATTTAAAGTATCATTGAAGATTATTTCAGTTTTTAATTCCAGATTTATAGTCAATCAACCAATACTGTAATTATAAATAAATGAAGATAGAATATATTTTTATGACACCTAATATTAACACTAGTGTGGATCTAATTAACACTAGCAGTGGATATTAAGTGTAACATAAAGCTACTTTATTTAAATGATTATGATTTTTTTTAAATATATGTAATGCAAGAAACTTTTATTATGTAAACATCTAATGACATTCTAAATTCTGCTTTCAATAGAAAAAAAATAAATAACTTTTATGAATTATTTTTTATATAGTTTATGCTAATTTTGCTATTCTCAAAATCTTTCTGTTCTGGGCAAATATATGGATTCCATATTCAGTAGAGGTAGCCTTACTAACACATTTCTAAAGTAGAAAATCTATTTCTTTACATCAATTCTATCATTTAGTATAATCTTGAGAAGTTAATACATACCATTACCAACTCAAGCTTACACTAAATGGCAGAACTGAAGTAAAGAAATAAATTTATAACCATTATATATCTATTAGTAGAGTAATTAATGTTAAAATATCTGTATCTTTAAATAAAATTTCTCAAATAACTTCTATTTAACAACTTATATATTTTATTTTCAAAATATTTATGAAAACATGAATTGTATGTTTTTTAAAGATCAAAATAAATATTGAACTCACTTTTTTTAATTATTTAATATAAAATTTTTTTAATATGAATTGTAGTTTTTGTCTGTCAACTTTTTTTAATTCAAATTCATCCTTAAATAAATAGGAATATGTTATAGTTAACCTTCAATGGCTGCAGTGGACTTTAATCATGTAAATGTTATAAGCAGTATCTTATATTTTTCTTAAAAAAAGTATTTGCTTTATAAAAATATCATTTCAAATTTGATTTTTTATAAGCATTATTTTGCAGAAATGGAGAAATAAAATTATTTCTGTTTAACTGGATTCAGTGGATTAATTTCTTATAATCATTTATTATAATAAAATAAATTTGATTTTTATTATTGATGCCATTAGTTACAATAAGATTTATAATATTTGTTTTAAAAACTAACAAAAAAGTGGTCATTTGAAAAAGATTTTAAAAATTTATAGCCATTTAGACTACAAGCAGTATGAGATACTGCTATGCCTGAAAAGGGGATATAAATTTTAAAATGCACAAGTTAAATTCAAATTAATTTGATTTTTACAAAATAGATGCATACTTAGAAAAGTACTGTAAGGGGTATCTATTCAATTTAAAAAATAATATAAAATTAGGGCAATTGAATATTGATAAGAGTATCAAATATTGCTTAGAGACATTGCTGGTTTAATATGGCTTTTTGGAATAATGTGAATATTTAAAAAAACTTTTAGAATTTCTTACATGTTTCCAGTAATCTGTCTGTGGAAAATAGATAATAATGAAAAAACAAAGATTATAGAGATATGATATACATTAATAAAAAAAATATCTATACCATACTAATTCAAAACCCAAATTTAAGAAATTAATCAAAATTGTTTTTCTGAGATAAAAAAAATCTAATCAAATAGTTAGAAATAAAAACAATAAAAAATATTACACATTGCTTTAAAAAAAATCAAAATATCTAAAAACAGAGTAAATTCAATAGCAAGATCTTAATAAAGCTTTGGGAGAAGTATTAATAATATTATAATATAGAAAAAATAAAAAAAATTGGATCACCAAAGAATTGTGAAATTGATATTGGAAAAATGAAGGTTTAAAAGTAGAAAAAATGCAGAATGCAGTATAATGCAAAATGCAATGAAGTAAAAAAAATAGTTAAGAAAAATATTTTAAAAAATTGGAAATTCAATATAAAGACATAGAAAAAGATCACAGTGAATAAATCCAGAGAAGTAGATAACATAAAATAAATTTTAACAAATAATATTCAAAACAGAAATTAAAAGTTCAATGTATAGCATAAAAAATATTAGATAATAAATGTAAAAAAGGCAACAAAATAAAGAAAAATGTTAACAAATGATAGGCAAAGCAGGGGATAATAAAAGGTGAACATGAAATCAACAAAATTAAATGCTTAATAAATATTTGTGATTACTTAAGCTTATATGTAGTGACACAACTGAGATGAGAGAAAAAGAAATTGTTACTGAAAAGATGAACTTCTTCTTTTAAGTTAATTTGTGATTTGTATGAATAAACATAGTTATTTATGAAAAAACTATTTATTTCTGGAAATGTAAAAATTGTAAGACAAAACTAAATAGTTAACAGGTGATGTAATAAGAAACACTTTCAACTTAAACAATAAACTCAAATAATAATGATCCACTAATTATTTTTTAATTAAAATAGATATACTATTAGTTCAATTTTAAATATTCCTAAAAGGTTGTGTGATTCAGTAGCAGCAGACACTTATGGCCTTGACAACTCTAACAAAAAATAAATTATTTTAAAGATGAGTTCATAATGACTATGCAAAGCAATCTATGACCCATAAATACATCCATGTATCGAACATGTTTCTGTTTATTTAATATGACTGTCTTTAATTTCTTCTGCAGAAAACTTTTATTTTTGAAATACTTCATTACTATCTTATATTGTAACTCTTCAGTGTATCATTTCTCTGTCATATCTTTCCATTAGAAAATGTCTTTGAGCTAATTCTTATAAATAGAATTTACCTCTCCAAACAAAACCATGTTCAAGCCCACTGTAAAACAACTTTTTAGAAAATTTTATTATTAATTTATTTTAAATGTCCAATCTAACAAAAATGTGATTATATAATAGTGATTTTATAATATCACATCTAAAGAGGTGAAGAATATATTGATTGATTTTATGGTCATACTAGTATATTTTAAAATTATACAGAATATTCATAAATGAAAGTTTTCTAATGCATTTATATTGAGTCAAGATAATATCCTAGACTCATTTCCATATATTAAAATAAAGCAAAATAACAATGTATGCAACTAATTTTGTTACAGCAGTTATTTCCCTGTCATGAAACAGTAGGATAAAGTCTGCACTGTATCTCAACAACTTCTATTTATCACAAGTACAAATAAGGATAGAAACTTATGTCATTTATAAAACTGAATCATCATAAACTAAGCCAGGAAGTAATAAAATTTTAGAAAGAAACTAAAAAAAATATGTTAAAATTTTGAAGATAAACTCATACACAAAAAAGATTAAAATTGAATATGTTTATAAAATAATAAAATTACATAAATAAAAATATCAAACAAGATAGGTATATTAGATATAATTATTACAAGTGAAAAAGTTAGTGAAATTTTAATTAATTCTAAAGATTTTTTTTAAAAAAGTGAAACTTCAAAACTTGAAGATAAAATTGTTTTTATCAAATCTATAAATAAAAAATATGAGATTTTTTATTTGAAAAGAAGAAAAAAGAAAAAATTGAATTTATGTATAATAAAATAAATTCTGTTGAATATTTGCATTTAAAAAAATTACTTTTGATATATAATTAATTTCTTAAAAACAATTCATAATAATAACTAATTTAAATAAACTCCTAATTATAACTAAACGAAAAAATAAGTACTTAAAGCCCTTACTGGCTCACTAACACTCCTTCAAAAGTTAAAAACATTCCTAACTTCATAAATTTCAATAAGTTTGTAATCTTTCAAAAATGTATTATTTGTATAATTGTTTGTGTGTGTGTGTGTGTGTGTGACACAATTCTCATATTTACGAATTATTATTTGTTTTAATTTTCTTATTGCATTTATGTGTGTGTGTGTGTATCAAAGATGAATTAGGCATTGTTTGAATCATATGGATTAGATAATAAACTAATTTATTTATTTAAAAATACCCATAATAATTCCAAAGCTTTCATATAATATGCAGAAAAATTTGAAGCTATTTTGAAACCGATGAAGACACAACACAAAAAAATTCAATATCACTATATTTCTCACATATTTGGAAATAATAATAAATAAAATTTTTAAAAAAGTGCGAAAAAACATTAGTGCATAAAATGAAAATGAATAGCTTAAAATATATGGATGATATGAATAATCATTAAATAAAATGAAAATCCTATAATCAGCATTAGAAGTGCTAAACAAAAGATGTGGATTGTAAATAAATATGGTCAATATAAAATCATTAATGAGTTGGAAAATGGCAAATGAAAAAATAAAAATAATGGAATTGAATTAGGCAATGTATAGTTTTATTTTTCTTATAAGTAAAGTTAGTAATGATCTAGCTGAAAAACAATTAATTAAATTAAAAATAGTCAGAGGAAAAATATATTGGCAATATATACATTAGATTTACGTAAACATATCAAATTATGAACCAAATTAGATGCAATGGAAACTTGCATATTTGTTAGAGTTGTATTCAGATTTATACTTTATTTAAGTGCAGTAAATCTTTCTTTCAGTGTAAATTCTGGTCGCTCACCTGAATTATAGATATTTCAAATATCAATTATTATATTTCAACCCTCTTCCATCCATAATAGTTTAACCAGAATACATTTTTCATCTACACCTACTACTCACTTTTTTAAAAGGGCAACCCTTGAAAAACCTAAACATGGCAAAAACAAAACTTCATATTATTTCAATAGTGCACTTTAACCTACAAATTTATGATGTCCTTTATATAAGAAGGTTTCCAATAAAATATTCATATTTATTTGAACATAATTGTAGTAATCATGTTAAGACATGAATAGAGTAATGAGTAAATTAAACACTTGTTTATTTCTAATGCTTAATACCAATACTAAAATATAAGAAATTATTACTAAAGTCTCATTTGTTAATTTTATTTAGTTTAATATAGTTTTTTTATTAATTTGATTACTTTATTTATATATATGTATAGTTGATTGTTTTGTTTATTAGATAAAACATATAAATAATTATTATTTTACTTCACTTCATATATTATTATAGGTAATGAATTAAACATCAGATTTAAATGTTATCCCACTTCTGAAAAAGTTTATCTAAAACTATTAAAAATTTAAATATGGGTGCCTGCTTTGATTATTTAGGATTTTGACATAAATGATGGAGAACTTTGTTGTGCAAAAGTGCAGTCTCTCTGCCATGCCTAAGATGGGTTTGTATCTAGATTGAATAAATTTGAACATTTTTAATAGTCTTGGATTTTTCTTTCAGGTAGCCAATTCAGATAGATTAATAAATACAATATGATGGGTACAATCTTCACTATTTCTTTATAAAGAGTGATTGGAAAGGCCATTGCTCTAGTATGTTTGCGTTAAAAAGGCTGTTTTATCTTTCACATATATGATGAGAGTGAGTATTCTTATTGTCACTATTAAGAACAATAGATGAAACATCTTTACATCCTTTGTATAATTAGTTGATATTGATAATGATGTTTACTGTCTTAATCTTAGCTTTATGATGCTTATTTTTACTTCTTTTAAATCATAATTTTAGAATAAGGGTTATTACCAGTTCGTTACCATTTTTTTTAAAATTAATTTTATGCACTTCATTAATTAGTACAAAATTCTTACACATTTAGATAACACTAGTTATATATATATAATATTTAAATTTATATATATTAAATATTGTAATATTCACACAAATTTAAAGTTATTTTAAATAAACAATAAACGTAAAATAAAAGAGGCTATATTAATTTCACGAAATCGTCCAATGTTAATGAATCCGCAATTACCAAACATTAAAATACCAGAATTGTGGGAGAATTGAATTGAATTATGGGAATTATGAAATGATGTCTCGTTTTGACGTTATATAGTTGACAAAGACTACAAAAAGTATAGTCGAAAATACTTCTAATAAAATAACTTTAAATTTGTGTAAATATTACTGTGTTTAATATATATATAAATTTAAATATTACATATATTTTGGAAAGAATACAGACATCAAAGTTCATTTATTACATATATATATAGTAAAAACTAAAATTACTTTAAATGATCTATTGTAAGCAAAAACTTTTCTAATAACTCTTCAGAAAAGAGCATATATCATGTGTTATTACAATTTATTTATATCCAAGTTTTACTGAGCAATTAGTTCAGTGGCAAAAATGTCTGGCTTGAAAATAAAAAAAATTTCAATTCAATTCACAAATGAAAACAATATATTTTTTTAAAAAAATGAATAAATTGGATAGAACAAGTGTGCTTTCTCTCTCTCTCTCCAAAATGAGTACTCTAAAGTCCTTTGCACTCTAAAAAAAGAAAATAATATTGTATGATTTTTAAAACAAAATGTTAATATTACTCTTAAAATAATCAAATGATTAATTGCTCAGGAGATCATATGATGTTTGAACACTAGAAGTGATAAGTTGAAACTCAATTTATTAACTCTTAACTCTCAAATTTCAATTCTGTCGCCGCACTACGCCACACAGAGTATTATTGCTTTAATATTTATATTCTTTTAAGTAATTTGTAATATTTTTGTCCCAAAAATTTTTATTGTACTTTGGCTGTAAAGCTATATATTTTATATAATTTGTTTCATTAAAATATTTTTTAATTTTGATATCAATAAGCAAAATTAAAAATTAAATAAGTAAATCATTAAATTTGTCATGATTTATCTTTTCAACGATAATTTATTAAACACACTAATTAAATTATGCATCAGTTAAAAATTAATTTTATCAATGATTAAAAACTAGCTTAGCATTACTAATAAGATGTCACATCAGCTCGACCGCAGTAATATAACTGCTATCAAATAAATATTTTAAAATATATCAATTAAATTCTTGTTTGAGATGTGGTACACGTAATTAGGATTGGGTAACTATGAATATTGCTGATGCTTATTTGCTTTACTTTTTTTTTTTATAAAAAAGATTCGTTTTTAAGATTTGTTAATATATATTCAAATTTATATTATATATATGCATATATGTTTACATAAGTACAAATATTTCAGTGATAATATATATAATAAAACTACTACTAATATATATATATATGTTTAAAATAATAAATGCTAGGAAAAAGTCATGCACTGATGGAGAAAGTTAATTAACAATACTTATCCATTTAATATATATATATATCACTAAAAGAAGAGAATGCTACATAAAAATAAGAGTATTTAAAAAAATAACTAAAACTCATAAATTAACTTGGGAATAATTGTATTCATTAAAAGCATCAGGAATAATTTCATTAAGTGAGATTAAATTAGAGAAAAACATTATCAAAAAAGATTAAGGATTAATGAAAATGTTACATAATCATATTTAATAAATTATATTAAATTAAGTTTATTGATTAAAAACAACTTATTCACCAGCATAATCCTATAATTAAAAATAAAAACAATAAATATTCCAGATGGTCTTATTAACAAAAGCTATATATATTATAACGGAATGCGATTTGGATTATATATCAATTATTATGCAATGGCACGATTTTATCACTCAATATAGTCGTTGAAAGGATGCATCTAGAATAGACATCATGGATTCACTCACACACCACAAACATGATATAAAATGAGGAAGCATTCTTTTTAAGTCATATTCTTGATCTAGATATAAAAAGAGAATTCCTTTTGTATAGCTAACCTGAATATATAATTCCCACACAATTTATATTATTAATACAATTCTTTTCTTAATAAATAAGAACAAATGCGTTAGTGATCGATCATCTTCATTATTTTCAACCATTATTGATCCACTTTGTAATGAAGGTTTTTGCAAGTATAAAACAATTTCTCAAATTCTGAGCCTCTTTTCTATACAACATATCAGCAAACTATCTTATTTCATCTACTTAACTCATATGTGGTCTCTTTGTATATCTTCTACAATCTTTTGGGATCCAGTTTAAGGTTTTGTCTGTCCATTTATTATCTCTTTTAGCAATATATCCAGCCCATCTCTATTTCAAATGTCAAAGATATCTGTTAGTTCTTTCATCCATGTATTTCATTTTTTATTTTTGTTATTCATAACATACATCTCTCTATACTTTGTTGAGTGATATGAAATCTCTAAATTGCTCTTTTGTTATGAGTTGAAGTCTCAAATGCAAGAGTAATAATTTGTAAAACACACCTAGTAAAAGCCTTGCTTTTCAAAAAGGCAAATTTCTTTTTAATATTAAGTTACTATATAACACTAGTTTATCCATGCACTTTACTATCTGTTACACAATATTTTATTTACCACCCTCTTTTACAGTTTACAGTTTTGATTGCTCCAGCAATTTTTTTCAGAACTCTTATATCTCTTAACTTCAAGAGTTCTGAGAAGATTGCTGGGGCAATCGAAACTGTCTGTAAAAGAGGGTGGTTAATAGAGTTCTGAAGAAAATTGCTAGGACGAGGGTGGCAAATAAAGCATTGTGTAACAGTAGTAAAATGCATGGATTATTTAGTATTACATGGGATATATTTGGCAATGCAATAAGAAAGAGTAATTATAATATTAAGTTATTTATACCAAAAGTATTCTGTTCAAGTTTAATTCTATATTAATTTCATTCATTATAATTTTATTTGTATAAATAATATGTACAAAGGATTTGTTGTTGTTAGCTACTTCTAATTCATGATCATTAAATTTTATTTTCTTCTTTTGAGCAAATCCATCGAAAGTTACTTTACTCTTTTTAACGTTTTTCTTTAGTCCTATTTTCATATATTCATCTCTTAACTCTTGCAAAAAAAATTTTGAAGCTCTGAAGCATTATTTGCAAAAACAACACTGTCATTTGCAAAATCTAAATATTTTAAATAATCTCCAATTGCTTTTTCTTCTTTAGCTTTCCATTTTATTTCACAAAACACTTCTTGTAAAACTGCTGCAAAAAGTTTTGGAGATATGGAATCACTGCATTATACATCCATCTGAATATTAATCTTATCATCAGGTAATTTAATGACTGTTATTGCATTCAATAAATATTATTCATAATATTATTGGCCTTTATTCTGATGACCCAATAGTTTACTCACTGTAGAAATTCTTATTGAATTAAATGTTTTTTTCATGATCTATAAATGCAAAGCATACTGGCAATTCATATTGACTGGATCTTTACGTAGCTTCTCTTGATAGTGGACTGCAATCCATTATGCTAAAATCATTTTTAAATTCAGCTTATTCTTTTAGTTAGTACAATACCAGAGTTCATTACAGCTGAATTTGTAATTATCTTAGTAAAAATTTTGTACAGAACTGATAAAGGTCTGGTAAGTTTGTAATTTCTAATATCTTCTTTATCCCCTTTCTTAAATTTCAACATCAGTATTTCATTTTTTCAATTATCTTTATCATTTAATATATAACTTTGAAATATTTTAGATATTGGTTATAATTTCATCATTTCAGGATCTTTCTCATTCTTTGTAGATTTAACTGCATGTTTTACTTCTTCATTTTAAATGATGGGCAATTCAGTAGATGCAATAATTGCAAAAGATACTTTCTTTTCTTGTTCCTTATTACTATATACTAATTATTTATAGAAATGTGATGTCATCGTTCTTTTTTGTGACAGTTTCATCTTTTCTTCTTATTAAAAGCACATTTAGAGTGAAATTCATTATAAATAAAAAAACAGGAAGAACAATATTCAATTTAATAAACAATATCAATGACTGATAATCTAGGTTTATGTCCCAATAATTTCTTATTATAATGAAGTAGAGAATTTTTGGTATACCAAACAATATTTTAAAATTATCATAAGAGACTTAAATACCAGTATTTGTAAATGATTAAGTATGACCAGTAAATAAAGTTATTGTTATACAAATGGAAGAACACACAAACTTTTAAAGTTTACAGAAAAATTTACATTATGATATTTAGAAAAGTGCTTAATAGAAAGGGATATGAAAGAATCCAAATTAAGATATAGCTAAATATCTCTGTGATCTAGCCAATCATTTATTTCAGAAACTTCAACCTACAGAAGGCATTCACCCAGTTGCAATAGAACCATTCACTAAAAAAACCAGCAGCCATCTTCTCTCTTACTAACCTCTTGTCCATATCCATGTTACCACTGCTGTATAAAATCATTAAGATCATCAAGAATAAAATAGAACCACATATACTTTCACTGATCTTCAATATACAGTTCGCACTGAAAAACTCATTAACTATCCAAGCAGCATTAATCTTCAAAATGGTCCTCAACTCAGTTTGAGGGCACAAAAATATATGCAATAGCAGCTTGACATTAAGGAAGCTTTTGATTCCACCAATATCCATGTACTTATAGACACATTAGCCTGTACCACAAATCTCAAACCTCAACTATATTTACTTTCAAATTTGCTACTGAGCTGTGAAATACAATACACTCAATGACAAGAACTCTTCATCCTTTGTACTCATGTGATCTATATCACAAAGATCCTCATTTAACTTGGTCTTTTTCACACTGTACATCAATCCCATTCTACAAAAATCTAGCATACAGTCATAGGCATTCTAGTACTGAACATCCCACAATGCATTACATTTATTGTGTATAAGGTTGTTGTAACTGTTTTTCTATTTTCCAAAAAAAATACCTATCCAATGCATAAAAAATTCTACAAGACTTCACAACCACACACAAGTTAAAATTCAATGCAAACAAAACTGCTGCCTAGTCACTCTTTATAGGTAAAGCATGCACAAACACATACTAAACTAAGCTAAATGCTTTTCTTGGCTTTCTATTTTACTTAGGGACTATATCAATAAAATTCTGCATACAGAACAAGCTTGAAGATGAAGCTGAGTAGATCACCACTTACTATCAAAGGCATACCTTTCAATATTCTCAAAAGTATAAGCCTTTAACCAACTCATCATCATTAAAATTATATTTTATCTATTCATTATACCCTTCTCTAACACATTCAAATCCAAAATCAAATCCATTTGCAATAATCTCTTATGGTGCAGAAAGACCGTCACCATTTTAACAGACCACTTACAAACAACAAACTTGGTTCTACATGACATAAACATTTTCCAAATTCAAAAGATCACAAACTTGATAGCTGCCATTCTAAAACAATTCCCACAATTACAATGCCTGCTTCAAATCATATCAACTGACAGACTTTTCCCAGAGTACTCATATATATATATATATGTTATTACTATATGTTTATTCATATAGTATACGTTATTACTATATGTTTATTCATATAGTATACGAACATGGATGGGCTGCTCACCAACATCATTAGCCAGCATGGTGAGTTTATTGGCTTTTTACCTCTGAGTTTAAGATCAAGAAACACCATGGTCTTTCTTCTCAGTGCCTGATAAGGCAGAATGAATGTTTGTGTAAATGATAAAGATTTTTCCCAATTATACAATTATGACAGACAAAAATAAAGCATGGCCCTTAATCCCAGGAGGCTGTAAAGTCACCAACCAAGGCAGCGGTTGGTGGCCGAAGGCGGAGGGTGCTAAGAATATCCTGGAGGCGGACCCAGGCTGCCATTTGATGACGACTTTTTATTTAGGTACTTACAACTGCAGATCACTTTCAAGTGAAGGAAGATTGCAAGAATTAGAAGAAGAACTCTCTTATATTAAATGGGATATTATTGGACTTTGTGAAGTTAGAAGAAAAGGTGAAGAGACAATTGATTTAAAAAGTGGACATATGCTCTATTATAAAGGCCCAAATATTGGAAATACAAGTGGAGTAGGATTCATTATAAATAAAAAGTGGAAGAACAATATTGTGGAGATTGATGGTGTATCAGACAGAGTGGCAAGATTAGTTATACAACTTAATAGCAGATATCAAATGCAGATAATTCAGGTTTATGCCCCAACAAGTTCTCACAGTGATGAAGTAGTAGAAGATTTTTATATGGATGTACAAAAGGCTTTTGATCAGAGTAAACAACATTTTAAAATTGTTATGGGAGATTTTAATGCTAGAATTGGTAAACAAATGAAAGATGAAAGTGTTGTAGGTAATTTTGGTTATGGTAATAGAAATGAGAGAGGACATAGACTTGTGGAGTTTGCAGAGAAGGAAAAACTTTATATTATGAATTCTTTTTTTGAGAAAAATGTTAGAAGGAAATGGACATGGAAGCATCCAAATGAAGGTACAGCAGAATTGGATTATATTTTGACTAACAGGAAATACATATTTCAAGATTGTTCTTAATAAATTTAACACAGGAAGTGATCATCGATTAGTAAGGGGTAAGATACATGTTAATATAAAACTAGAGAGACAAAAATTATTAAGAAAAACTATATTTACAGTTGATATTCCTAATCTTCAGAAACATTCTAATGAATTTAAATTAGAACTTACAAATCGGTTTCAAGTATTAGTAGATTTTGAACATGATTCAGATTTGAATGAAATTAATATGAAAATAACTGATACACTTTTAAAAACTGCAACAAAGATAGCTGGTAGAAAAAAGCAGCAATTGACTAATAAAATTTTTACTGAGACTAGAGAACTTATGAAGAAAAGAAGGAATATGAAGATATACAAGAATGATGCATTAAAAAGAATTGAATATCTCGAATTTTATAAAATGGTGCAGAAAAGAGTTGAAAATGATATAAGAAAGTATAACTGTGAACTAGCAAGAAAAGCTGTAGAAGAAAATAGAAGTCTTAAGAATGTAAAACAACATTTTGGTATTGGTAGGAAATTTATATCTGCAATAAGGAAAAAAGATGGAATTATTACTAAAAAGAGGGATGACATTATGAAATTGGTAGAAGATTTTTATCAAGAATTATATAGTAATAAAGAACAAGTACCTCCTATATCTATTACATCTTCTGAATTGCCCAGAATTTTAAATGAAGAAGTGAGAAATGCAATTAAATGTATGAAAAAAGGAAAGGCTCCAGGTAATGATGGAATTATAATTGATATATTAAAAGAAGCAGGTGAAGAAACAGAAAAAATATTAGCAAAGTTATATACCAAATGTCTAAATGATAAAGATGTACCGGATGATTGGAAGAATGCAATAATAATATTAATATTTAAAAAAGGTGATAAAGAAGATATTAGAAATTACAGACCTATCAGCCTTTTATCAGTTTTATATAAAATTTTTACCAAGATAATTACAACTCGACTACAGAGAACCTTGGATTTTCACCAACCAAGAGAACAAGCTGGATTTAAAAGTGGTTTTAGTACAGTAGATCATATTCAGGTATTGAGAGAAGTTATAGAAAGGACAAATGAATATGAGTTGTCATTATGTTTTGGATTTGTAGATTATGAAAAGGCATTTGATTCTATAAACATTTCTTCAGTGATTAAAGCATTGGATCATCAAGGTATAGATCCAGGATATTGTCATATTTTAAAGAATATTTATAAAAATGCAACAGCAACAATTAGATTACATAATGATACTGGGAAAGTCAACATTGAGAAAGGTGTAAGACAAGGTGACTCCATATCTCCAAAACTTTTTACAGCAGTGCTGCAAGAAGTATTTTGTGGCTTAAAATGGGAAATTAAAGGAGTGAAAGTAAATGGAGATTATTTAAGTCATTTAGATTTCGCAGATGATGTAGTTGTTTTTGCAAATAATGCTTCAGAGCTGCAGGAAATGTTACAGGAGTTATCAGATGAAAATAGGAAAGTAGGACTAAAGATAAATGTTAAAAAGACTAAAGTAATGTTTAATCGATTTGCTCAAAATATGAAAATAAAGATTGATTATGGTGAATTAGAAGAGGTTAAGAGTTACAAATACCTTGATCAGATTATTAATACAGATGGAAACATAATGGAGGAAATTAATCATAGAATTAAACTTGGTTGGAGTGCTTTTGGTAGAAATAACTTGATATTAAAAGGAAATATGCCTATGTGTTTGAAAAGAAAGGTTTTTAACAAATGTGTTTTACCAGTTCTTACTTATGGATCTGAGACTTGGACACTTAATAGAAGATCAATACAGAGACTTCAGACCACTCAAAGAAGTATGGAGAGATGTATGTTGGGAGTAACAAGAAGAGATCGAAAACGCAATGTATGGGTAAGAGAACAAACAGGTGTTACTGACCTCATTGAAAAAATTAAAAGATTGAAGTGGAGTTGGGCTGGACATATTGCTAGAAGAGATGATAATAGATGGACAATTGAAATTTTAAACTGGATTCCAAGAGATTGTAAAAGACCCAGAAGGAGAGCACATATAAGATGGATGGATCAAATAAGAAAATGTGTAGGGGTGATGTGGAGAAGAGAAGCTAAAGATCGGAGAAGATGGGTTAAACTTGGAGAGACCTTCATCCTGTAGTGGATTGATAATGGTTGATAATGATATATATATATATATATATATATATATATATATATATATGGGTGTATATATATATAAATATATAAATATATATCTATATATCAACAGAAACAGAACCCTCCAGACCATCTGCCCAATTCTCTAGCAAAGATACATATTGGCAGATCTTTTATGCATCAAGTGCTGTTCATCACCAACCCTTCTCCAATAGTGGGTATCAACAATAAGAAGCTACTTTACAACTTCAAAACATGGTTACTGGAGCCTAATTTGTTTAACTTCCTCATAAAAATCAACCTCCGTACCTTGCCAATGACTTACTTTCTTCTTTACCAGTGACTGTACTCTACCATTAACCCATTTTGTTGGCTATGTCATCATGCTGAAGAAACACAACATCTAATCTATGAATACCCAATGTTAGCAGAGACCTAAAGGGTAATGTGTAACATGTATTGATGACCTAACATTTCAACACAACATATCATCAATAAATAACATTGAGACTCAGTCCCCACAGTGGATGCAGCCACATTCATTCGTTCTCTATGAATTTTGGAGCCCATAATGTACCTTTGTCTTAAATAATAATATAAGATGACACCTGTTTACTTTTCATAATAAATTGTCACAATAATCAGAGTTAGAAAAATAGCTTATTCAGATATACATGCTGCCACTTGGTCACTAGTCAAACAACAAGCAGCTTATAATCACATAAACAAATGCATGATCATCACTTCAGCAAAAAAAATCTCAAACAATTGAAATAAAATC
Source organism: Epiperipatus broadwayi (assembly GCA_028023455.1). Classification (NCBI taxonomy): domain Eukaryota; kingdom Metazoa; phylum Onychophora; class Udeonychophora; order Euonychophora; family Peripatidae; genus Epiperipatus; species Epiperipatus broadwayi. The sequence continues at coordinate 1,441,773 of JAQFVV010006352.1, forward strand.
ATCCCAGGCCAGTCTGCAACCCATACTGGATGCTGAGACAAGAACTAATATCAGCTACTTGCCAAACTTAAAGACAATACTCCACATTACAACACAACAGGAATTTAAACAAGTGATGTTCAGACACCATGAACAGCAAATAGAAAAAATGAAATCTAATATAGATATTTAGTGAAAACAAACTTGTACATTGCACATATATATATTTCATTAGAAATAATCTCTGGATATAGGCCTTGTTCCTGCTCAATTTTATATGATATCACTAGAACAGAAGACTTGTGAAATTTATAATCCCAAAATGTAGACCTTGTTTTTGATCAATTTTAGATAGTAGCACTATAACAGGGGACTTGGTAAAATTTATGATTCAAGTGAGATTTATATAAACTGTCACATCAATCAAAGCAAAAATTTTGAGAATTATAATAGGAAATTTTGTCAAATCATCATAAGTATTTAGCCCTTTCAAAACTGTTACCTCCTCCTAATAATACTACGTACATATACAAATCAATGTGTTTTTGCAAACCAACTAATTACAAATGTAAACATATGTGTGGATCTGAAATATCTGTAATAATAATGATAATGATGATAATAATAATAATGATATAATGATGATAATAATAATAATAATTCATTCAATTCATTTATTTAAATGCTAAACAACATTATGTAACCAATTACAGATGACATATTGCATATAACAATAATAAAAAGGAAATAACAAGCAAAAAAAGTATAAAAAAAATATAAAAAATTTAAAACTTCAGTTTTTTAGAATATAAATCAAGGAAACAGTTACAAAAATTAACTAACATATTATTTAGATCATACCAAGCATTAAAGTTATCAATCACTGTTGTGGTTCTTCTAAAGATTTTTTGCATAGCACAAAAAAAAATTTTTAGGTAATCATTAAGATAATTAATATAACTTACAAAACATGGATTTAAAATACTGCTTTGAGAAACACCTAAATTATATTCAAAATTAAATGAAATATTATTGTAGAATTTGATATGTGTTGTATGACTACAAAGAATACATTGTAACCAATAACTAAGTTTAGTAGAAAACCCCATTTTATGTAATTTGTGAAAAAGAAGAATATGATCTACTGTATCAAAGGCTTTTGATAAATCAAAATACATAACATCAAGTTTCTGCTGAACTGCAATCATATGTGCTATATTACCACAAATTGTTAGCAAATTAGTTTCTACAGATCTATTAAAAATGCAACCATGTTGTTAAGAAGATATGATTTTACTAACATCTGAAATAGTTTTATTATAAACACACCTCTTAAAAATTCAAGGAATACTATATAAAATAATGAGAGCCATTTTTAAAAATGGGACCATTTTGGAACATGTAAGAACATTTGGAAAAACACAAGAATTAAAGTGATAAATAGCAAATGAAAGCAAGAGGTGCTGCAATAAATTTAGCTAGGCCTTTAGAAATAAACATTATAATTTTCTAAACTAGAATAAATTTTAAATTGCTTGACAACCACAATAGCATTTTCTCTAGAGCTATGATCAATCATGCAGTGAGCAAAAGGATAATTGCAGAAATGTTATTTTTTGAAGATATTACATGATGTGATGAAAATAAGTTAGCAAAGGGTTTGGAAAAGTGATCTGCATTTAATGTGAAACTATGAAGAATATCTTAAACTCTTTTTACTCAAACCAGAGTTATTAATACAATCCCAAAAATTTTTAGTATTAGAAGAATGTTAAATTCAATTTTTGTAAAATAATTTTGTAAATCTCTTTTGTAAATATATTTAACCAATGTTCGGAAATTAATAAAATTATTATAAAACAAGATATTCTGTATTTTAAAATAGAGTCAGCAATGGTAAGATTCCTTTTTAATAATCTTAATGAAGATATATGAAAACCAAAAAGGAAAGCCCTTCTGAAAAGATAATAAAACTATTAAGAATGTAAAAAAAATAATTTAAGCATACACATCAGTACAGGAATATAACAATTTCCAATTAGCTTTAAAAATCTTTCTACAAAAATCAACATAATTGCCTTTCTGGTAATTTTTTTTTAAATATTAGAATAATTTAACTTTAGAGTGATGTGGCTTATATATAAAATTCCTATTTTTTCCTGTTGTCTTATTGAAGAATGTTTGTCTGATGTCATAACAAATTCATAACAAGAAGTATTTTTCAATGAAAAAATTGTTCTGCCATTAAACTATAATAAGTCTTTCAAATAGAATAGGTAATAGAGAGTGAGCTAGCTTGTCTACTATATAATTCATGGTAAAATTTGCTAGCCATCTGCAAAAGCAGCTACAAATGTCCAATTGTAATTCGGCATTAAGGCCATGCTTTTATTCTCTGTCAATTCTCTAATAATTATATAGTTGGCAGCATGCTCCTTAATTTTAATTTGAAATTATTTAATTAATGGGGACAATAATATTTAGTTTTTACATGCATATATTTACATAATAATAATGGGTCTGCAATTAAATATTTTGCTTTTCTTTTCACATAATTGTAAAATAATTTTCTCTAAACAATTGTCAAAATTATTTTAATCATAATATGCATATCTTAATATGTATTACAAATTGTACATGTTGGTAGAAGAGGAAGAAAATTATAAAATCAAAGAAATAATTTATTTTGTTCTTTATTTTCAGTAAATTTATTTGATTACCACTTGCTTTTAATTTTTTTTTTTTAAAAAATGTACTATGAAAAAATAATTTTTTGGTCAATTTTTTAATGGATATTAATTTTAACCTTAAAAGAGAGATAAAGTTTTATTTTTAATAGTGTTTTAAAAATGAAAAAAATAAGATTTTAAAACTTTTAGTAAATTTTATTTTAATTAGTTGGAGTTATTTACTTTTCTCTTTATCTCTCTTCATTGCAAAAAATCAAATCAGTGTAATAAATTGATTATCTTGTTTTTCTTTTTGCAAGAAAATTTTAATTAGAAAGTAAATGTTAAAAATTTTATTAGGTTAAATTAAGTTCTTGACTTGTTTTCCAATGTCAAAGTTTAAGGAGTAAAATATCTGAACAATTGTGTTTGTTAAAATTCATCTAAATGATTGTTATACAATTTGTAATATTGGAGACAGATTGTGATTGACTTGTAGGCAGGATTGTCCTTAAAAAAATAATAAGGGTATAAATAAATCAGAAGGTCAAAGTGTCTGGTAAGAAGAAATTATTCCTAATTTACCTGTTGAAGAGAACAATCAAGTCTTAATCCAGATGCTAAAGAAAAAAATCAGAAGTCTTAACTAAAATGTTGCATAATGCAGCAGAAGTTTTAAGCAAACTTTTAGCATACTATGAGTTTAGTCATAAAAATGGTTTTTACAATAAAAACCATGTTTTAAATTCAGCTAAAAGCAAGACATCATCTTCCTTCATGTAACCTGTCTTTACTGGAACAAAATGTAGAGAAGTTATCACCTAAAGTAGTCTAAAACCCTCACTTCAACCAAGAGCATGAGTCTCTGTATGTGTTAGTGTCATTTGGAAATTTTAATGGAAAGAAATGGATAAAACGATATTTTTAACCTGGAAATACTGCATACCAAGAAAAAGGCAAATTAATCATATTCATGTCTAGAAGCCTTCCAATAAAAAAAATTTAACTGGTAATTATAATTGGAAAGGATTCCACAGAAGAATCAACCCATGGTTAAAGGGTGTTTTTTCTTATATGAAACTAATAATTTTTTGTTGTTGTAAGAATTGATAATTTTAAATATTTTTATTAATATTTTCAAATATTGTGAAACATTTTTCTTTTCCATTCAATTTTCTCTTAAAACTATGAAATAGGTTTTTGGAAAATTCAATTTTTTTTTCATTTAATTTTTGGAACATGTTTTTTTTTCTTTTCATTCATTACTCTCTCTTAAACTTAATAAAAGATTAGATTGTGGTTTTTGATTTTTTGAAAATGTTCTTTTTCTAATTTTTGATTATTTTAAAGAAATAACTTAATGAATTAAAAATTAATTAAATTAATAGAAATCAACTGGTTAATATAATTTTATAAAACTATATTTTGTGATAAAACAAATGTTTAAAATTTCATACTATCATGTCAATTTCTTTTATTTATTGTTAATCAGTTAGTTATTAAATAATTGTTTTTAATCTTTATTCCTTCCAACTTCTGTTACATTAATTGGAAGTGTATGTGACTTTATTTCAAATGGCTTAGTTTTTTGGGATTTTTTAATTATTTCAATAAAATTATTTATTTATAATAGGTAAACCTATGAATTATTTAAAATGTTTTAGAATAAGCTGTTTTATTTATTTATATTTTGCTCATAGTAATAGTCTACAGAATTCTTGCTTTTTGAGCTAGATTAGAGCATAACAATTAATTACATGGATTAGCAGTTTTGGTTGATGTTTAGACCCAGATAACCTAAATAGCACAAAGGTATATCCCTCAAAGTCCAGGCACTACTTTTTATTTATTATTAATTAGAAATTAAGTTTAATGCTGGCCAGTACATAATGATAGTATATTGCCAGGGCATTGATGATATCAGTATGTTTCAGTATCACAGCATTATTTGTTTTATATTGTTAGATTAGCATCTGAGTCTGTGTATCTAAATTTTTGTATTGTTGCCTTAAGTTTGACAGTGGTTAAATAATTAGTCTGGTCTCTAGTAGACCTATTTTAAATCCAGTTTCAAGGTTAACTGCTGGTTTTTTTTATTGTTGATTATTCATAATGATGAATGATTATTATTCTTGTAATTAGTTCTTTGCTTATCTCTCATGCTCATTATATTCACAATCATTTCTTTTATATTTAGTTTTATATTTTATTTGGAAATAGCTACCTAATTGTGAACCTTGTAACCTAGATTCTCACTTATTAACCCCTATATTATGTACTATTACAATACACAATCCAATAAGATGAAGTTTTTGTTTTTGAAACTAATTCAAATTAAAGATTCCATCATCATACCCATACCATATCTTAATACTTGCCTGATTATGCTGTCTAAAAACAATTTTGAAAACTGTCATAAAAATTGAAAACAATGTTGGAACATGTACATATCCTTGTTTAACAAAAGTTTTCATTTCAAATTCCTCAGACTTTCCAATTATAATAATAACAATTCCTCTCATTCCATCATGTAGAAGCACCTTTACCAAAGACATTGCTATATTCAAGGCTCAACAATGAAAATGTATAACATTGTATTTATTATTTTCAGTACTTGTAAGTTTTCAAGTAAACCAAGATGGCAGACCATATTTTTAATAAATGTACAGTTTCAAATGCCTACAATCTACTAAAGATGGGTTAATTGTTAAATTAAAACAAAATTGATAAATCCATTATTTAATTTAAAAAGAAGAATAAATTCTGATAAATTTCATGAAGAAACTTTTTTTATTTATATTATAATGTGGGAAGCGATCAGCTGCTTTTAACATTTGCTTTTAAAATTGTTGTACTTTGATTCAATTCAGTGTTTTTTTTTTGTCAGCAATTTTTTAAAAATTGTCATAATGATAAAAATTTGGGACCTTTCTGTCACAGAATGTGATGTATTTCCAAAGCTATGGGATTCTGCCTTTCTGGGAAATATGTGATAATGGTTTTGATATGATTGCATGCTTCCACCATGATTAAAGAATAAATATTGTATTTATATAATTTTTTGCAGTTAATCCAAAAAGAAAAAAGAAAATAAATTGCAAATGTTGTAATTGATTTTTTTACGATTTCTTTTTTAAAATAACAGTAATAAAAAATAAAATATAAATATTAAATACAACATTTCCTAGCAGGCATTTTTTTGTAAAAAAATTTGGGAGGCCCTAAAACTGAAGACTTATCAGAAATATGGACTGCCATCTTTGGTGACTTGAAAATTCACAAATAACATATTTTCAATGTATTCTCCAATTATACAATATAAGTTTTGCTTTTAATTTATTACATTTCAATGGTAGAGTTGTCACAATTGTTTACAAATCCCTAATACTTTTTAAGAATTCTTTTATTAAAGATATATATTTTTCAAAGATTTTTTTATATTCACAGATTTAATAAATAATGGTCATTGTTGTAAGTAACTTTATTTTATATATATATACAAGAACTACAAAAAATCAGTAATTTCAAAATACTGAACCCACTGTTTTTTACTATTATATATATGTATGTAAAATAAATAAAATATCCGTTAATTAAAAACAATATTGTAATTATACTTATATATATATATTACATGATATTAACAAGTTCTACACTATAAATCTTCAATTTGTTATCATGGCAACCTCTGTAAGTAAAATATGGATTCCACCTTTCACTCTGCTCTAAGAAATTGACATTTAGACAGTAATAGCTTGAGATTTTTATATTTTTAAAAATTTACATATAAATTTAATATATTGAACTATTAAAATTATAACAGATATTTCCATGTATTTTTTAGACAATATCAGCTGTGATGTACCTAAGAAAAAAACCAACTGTAATTGGTAATCATGCCATATACTCAAAGTATTTGTCTAATAGCTTTGAATTAAAAGTGGAAATACTTTTCTTACCCCCAGATTATACAAAAGTTATGTCAGATATAAACACTCCATTGTTTGTTTGGTTACATCATGATTAAAATGTCCTAAAAAATAAACAGAAATTTCTGTTATAATTTCATTATTTACATCTCTAAAGCCCTTTTTAAAGGAAAGGCTTGTTTGCTTTTGAAAGTCTACTAAGTCACACAAATGGGATTAAGTGATAAGATTTCAATTCATAATGTCTGTTTTAATTGGCTATTTGCCTAATTACATGATAGCTGAAATTATTCTGAAAAATATGTAGAAAATATTTATTAGAAGTTTAATATCTATATTTTGTGTGCATGTAAATATATATACAATAAATAAAACTTTATAAATAATATATGAATAATTCTCAATATGCAAAAAGTGTATACATAATAAACTATTAGCAGCTTAGCATAATTTTGATGAAGAATTCTAGACTTATTAAAGCAAATCTAATCTTTTGGATTTTATAAAACATGATTGAATGTTAACGATTTAGTATATATACTCTATTTTGTACATTGATGATACTGTTTTATATATACATTTAATTTACTGATTTTGTATTTTTAAGCCAAATTGATCTCCCAGTCAGTTTCATAATATGTCTAATACAACTTTCTTAACAACGAATTCCTCATTTATAGTGGTCAAAAATAATATCACTTTAGAAAATAAACTTTCAATCATATTCAAAGCTGGAAGTTTTTTCATAATGACAGGAGTTGGTGAGTTATTTATTTCATATAAAATAAATAGTTATGATTTTTTTTCTGTGTATATAGATAATTGTATGTTTGAATAATTTAAAATGATTTGTGTATAATTTTTGCATGTCAATAGAAAGAGTGAAACATGAAAAAATGGATATTATCATGAATCTATATTATTAACATTAAAGTCTATTTTTTAAAGTTAAATGGAGTGTAATTTCTAACCTCATGAAAAATTATTATTAATCAATTGATATTTTTTGAAATGTTATTGCTGTTAATAAGGCAGTTTAGTTATAAAAAATAAGTTATTATTCTATAATTTATACAAATAATAGTGTATTTAAAGAGCTGCATGGAACTCAGCCTAATCCAAAAGTTCTGATTGTTTAAATGCCTTTTGGAAACCATTAGCATATTTTTTTAATGTTTGCAGAGATATATTTAAAATATAAGAATGAGCTGGACATTACGATTTTAAAAAATATGATATGCAGTAAAAAGATATTTCATATGAGATTGAAAATAAATGTTAATAAAGAAATTGTTTGTTTGGTTTGTAATGACGGCATTTTAGTGGAAATGTGATTTTTTTAGCAAAATCCAAACTATAATTATACTTTGCCAAATATGTTCAATGTTTAATAATAATTCACCTATTAATATGGAACACAATATTTTGAGTAATTAATTGAACTGGTGACCTTTAGATTCATAAATATTAAATTTAAAGTGATGCTCTAAACAATTTGATATAATAGCTTAGTTGAGAGAATATCACTTTAAAAGTATTCATAAATCTAAAAGTTGTTTATTCAATCTTTATCCCTGTCACTAGTAAAATCGATAGTATCTAAGAAGATAGGATAATAATACTATTCAAAATATTGTTCTATATTAATCTGAACTTCTACATCTAATATTAAAATCATAATACACCAAATTTTTATATTATTAATATACCATAGTGGTCTGCATAACAGTTGAATATATTTGGAAAAATAGAAATAGAAATTGAAATGTTCTCAAAATATGTAATCGTTAATCCATATGATGAAAATAATCTAATATATGCTTACAAATTATAAAATGATGTTTAAATAAGCAATGGAAAAGTTATCCCAACCAGATTACATAGGTAAGACATTTATTACAAGTATACTGTAATAACAGAAGCAAGAAATATTACAAAAATAAATTAGCAAGAAATTTTGTATATCTAATTTTAAAAATTAAAACATTAGATATTGAAATGAGCAAACAGTTTAAACTTTGTAGTTAATTAAATATTGTAAAAAGAACTATATAATATGTGGAGTAAAAATTCAAAGATTTTTATTTCAAAAATAAGGTTAGTAAAATAAATTGAAAATCAGAAACTAAAAATTGCATTTTGAGTAAAATTTTATGAATGATAACTAATGTTGGTTATAGTGAAAACTCTTACAAATTTATTTTATAGGTGTCTAGCCTGAAATGCTAATTAATAAGAATGATGATGATGAAATAATTGGTAAATAAATAATTATATTAAAGTAGAAGAATATTGAGAATACTAAAATAGAAGAGTAAATGAAAGAAAAAATATATAAAAATTTGAAATATAAAATGGAGCAGGTAAAAATTGATGATAAGTTTTTATGAAAAATGATGATAATAATCAAAGCTGAAAATCATAGAGAAGAATTTACTCATGAAAATTATTAGATATAGTTAGATCATAAAGTTTATGAATTAATAAACAGAGCAAAACTCTCCATACAGTATTGCCACCTGTGCTAAACAGAGTAATCAATGGATGCACAGGTGGCAATACTGTATGGAGAGCTTTGCTCTGTTTATCAACAATTAATGTGCTAGTATAGGAAATGTGATCATGTGATGCTTTATGAATTAATGTTAATTATAAGTATATATATATTAAATATGGTAATAAGTCTATAAATTTTCCAGAAAAATGTTAATAATAGAAGTTTAAATATAAATAATGATTGTTTTAATGGTCTTAAACTATGAGCAAAAAAAGACTCTTTCAAATAATAAATAACAATGGTGAATCATTTTCTGATTTAAACTCTTTATATGTAATTTTTAAAATTTGACCTAGTCCAAAATGTGTTTGGTTTTTTTAGAACCAGTGAAAAAAGGAAGATAATATTTGTTCTTATGCTTTGAGTATAAATCTGCAAGTCAATATCAATTAATATGAATTATGCATTGGTTTTAAATGTTAAGAGATCAAACATTTCATCAAAATAAACTTGCTGATAAACAATGGAATAAATGTTTGAAAGCATCAATGTTTTCAAATAAACATAAACAATAAGCCTCTTAATGGAATTGAATTAGAGATCAGTATTCTGAAGAGCTGAATTCTGGTAGACTTCTCAATTCTTGTAGTCTAAGATTAAACAATTCTAAGAATAAAAGATAAATACTGTGACACCTATTGTTTGATTGTTATAGAACTATGTATTATAATTTTTTATAAAATTGAATTCACTAATAAATATTAATCATAATTTTTATTGTGTTGTTAAACTTACTGAATATTCATCAGCATCTGGCAAACCAAGAGATTCTGATGAGTGTAGATTTGACTCTTTTATCATTATTTTATATTTTTATGATTTCAATTGAATGTGATAATTTGACAATTTTTCATTATGTTACTTTATCGAATTAACTGATGCATAATTATTTATTTAAAGGATGCATAATTATTTATTTAAAGGATTAGTAATCTCTTATGACTGAAATGTTTAACAATTATAATATCTTGTCATTTTATTTGATGACTTGTTTAATTTATGCCATGACAAAGTGGCAGACTCTAGAGCATGAGGCTTATGGATTGTGGTTCAGCTTTCTCATTTTCAATGTTTAAACTTTTTATAAACCCCCCAAAAAATAAACCATTTTTTGTTTGTTCATTTTTAATAGTAAATACAATAAAAATTTTAACATTTTTTTTTTTAAATTTTATACATCTTAGCAAGTTCACTATACATATTGCCACACTGCAAGCTAGAGAAACTAGACTGGGTATATTGGATGAGTAAGCATTAGATGGGGGATTTTATGCACAAGACTTCTGACATCCATTGATTATTCTAGCTTGCAGTGTGCCAATATGTATAGTGAGTTTTGCCTGTTTACATATATACATAATATTAACATACATGTATAATATTTATACTTTAATCAAAATGTAATTAGAAGGATTTGAACCCAGACTTTCAAGCTCACTTCAATTATTCATTACAACAGATACACATGACCACTTACATATATGTGAAAGAGATAAATGATCTCTAATATACATACATATTGTATGCTGAACTAATACTCATCAGTTGGTTCAGATCATCATCTTCCAGACACATATGTAATCAGTGCTCAGTTTATATTAAGACAGAAAATCTTCAAACCTTAATGGACAAGCTTCAACCTTCTCCACTCTCCAATTCTTAGTCCATCCATATTATTAAAAATCTGATGATGGCATGTTCAAAGCATCTGACCCTTATATTTAAATGCACTGAAAAGCGATGGCCAAAATACATGCTGAATATGTAATATTTAAAGACATGTACAGTATTTATATTTTAATCAAAATGTAATTAGAGGATATTTGATATCAGACTTTCAAGCTCCCTTCAGTCAGCCACTCCATTTTATACAACCGATACACATGACCATATACATGCAAAAAAAGATCTCCAATATACATGATCCATGTTGACAAGATCATCATCTTCTACACACATATATATAATCAATGCTTGGTTTATATTAAGATAGCAAATCTTCAAACTTTAAAGGATAGGCTTCAACCTTATCCACTCTCCAACTCTTCAGTTATCCATATCATCAAAAATCTGATGATGGCATGTTCAAAGCTTTTATTTTTCAAATTTTGTTATGTCATACATCTTGATTAAAGTATAAATACTATACATGTATTTAAATATTACATATTCAGCCTGTATTCTTCCCATCTTTTCTTCTATGTATTTAAATGGGCTTAATGTCCTACCTATGAGGGGTCAGGTTGATTTACAATCAACATGGATATGACCCAACACAGTTTGGCAACAAGATCTTTGAACATTCCATCATCATATTTTCAATGATACGGATGGCTTAAGAGTTGGAGAATGCAGAAAGTTGAAGCCTATCAATCAAAGCTTGAAAATCTGCATTCTTAATATAAACTGAGCACAGATTATATATATATATATGTGTGTGCGTGTGTGTGTAAAATAAATAAAATATCCCTTAATTAAAAACAATATTGTAATTATAATTGAAATAATATCTTTAACGGTTTACAAACAATTACAAACAATCTTTAAATCCGCAGAAGTACTTTCGGTTACTTTCTAACCTGCCTCAACTGCCATTAAATTTTTTGAATTTAATGGCAGTTGAGGCAGGTTAGAAAGTAACCGAAAGTACTTCTGCGGATTTAAAGATTGTTTGTAATTGTTTGTAAACCATTAAAGATATTATTTCAATTATAATTATATATATATGAGATGATGATCTGGACCAATGGATCAGTGATAGTTCAGCAAAAATATGTATATTGGAGATCATTTATCTTTTTCACATGTATGTGATCATGGGTATTGGTTTTATAAGATGGAGTGGATGATTGGAGCTTGACAGTCTGTGTTCAAATTCCTTCTAATTATATCTTGATTAAAGTATAAATACTATATATGTATTTAAATATTACATATTCAGTCTGTATTCTGCCTATCTCTCTTCTGTGTATTTAAATGAGCTTAAGGTATTATATATGAGGGGTCAAATTGACTTACAGTCAACATGAGCATGACACAACAAAATTTGGCAAACAAAAGCTTTGAAAATGCCATCATCAGATTTTCAATGATATGGATGACTTAAGAGTTGGAGAGTGGAGAAGACTGAAGTCTGTCTATTAAGATTTGAACATTTTCTATCAATATACATTTAGCACTGATTATATATGTGTGTGGGAGATGACGATCTGGACCAACTGATGAATTCTGGTCAACATGAAATATGCATATTGGAGATCATTTATCTTTTTTACATGTATGTGGTCATGGGTATTGGTGGTATAAGATGGAATGGATGACTGAAGGGAACTTACTGGGTTCAAATCTCCTCTCTCTCTCTCTCTCTCTCTCTCTCTCTCTCTCTCTATATATATATATATATATATATATATATATATATATATATATATATATATATATATATATATATATATATATATATATATATATATATATATATATATATAAAGTAATTTTTAATATATGAAAGTTTCACTGTAGTCAAGTCTAGAACTGCAATCTATCATATACTATCTTACTAGTTTGTTGGTCAGGTTTCTTCTTTGAATTTTTTTCCCCTAGAAGAATAGTAATAATTTAACGATAGAACTAACTTTTAAAGACATAAAAAAAAATTATCAGAGAAATGATATATGACTAAACATAAATTCACATAAGAATTACAATCATTGAGAGGAAGTTGAAAATCAATAAGAAAAAAGTGCTATTGGCAAATAAATTTTTATATGAAAAAAAATGAATGAGAATATTTTATGAGTAAAAATAATTGAAACTAGAATTCTTTTAAATTTTCCAGAATACAATTAAAATATCTCATTAGAATAATGTTTACACGCAAATTAAATGTATATACGAAATCAAATAGGTGATTAAAATCAGATTCTAAACTAAATTGCTATCGAACAATTTCCATCATCTTCAGAACTACTCAAAAAAATGCAGTTTAATGATTATTTCCTAACATAATTCCTGTTTTCCATGTGCAGAGAATGATTAAAGAAGTGTATTGATGAATAATATCATTTCTTAGTATATATTCCTGCATTCTTATTACTCCCATTCTCCAACTTCCCAATCATTATTCTCATTTTAAAAAATCAAATATTGGAACTTTGTAATATTATTAATGATAATACAATCAATGTCCAACAATCAGATGATTCATAAATACAAGTTTTGGCACCTGAAACCAAAATATCTTTAATAGCTTATAAAAATCAATTTTGTAGCTATCCCCATTAATTTTATTTCTGTTATAAAATGGACACCATAACAGGTTTTTTAAATTCATTATAATTCCATACAAAACAATATCACTAATAAATGGCATTCATAAAATTTTTTTCTTCTATTAGAAGCATCATTTTTGTTTTTAACCTTTGTTTCTAATTTGTTTAATGAACATCGATAAAATCCAAACATAAATCTCTCTTTCTCACCAAGCATGGCAAAATGAAAATCAGGACAACTGTCATGCAGTTATAAATAATTTTATGCCTATTTAGAGTTTGACCTTTGATTTTCCATTTATTATAAAAGCTTTTCAATTCTTTTTTTCATTATACACTTCTTATACAATACTATATTTTATTATATATTGTAAATATTGTACATTTATTTTCATTTTCATTTTTTGTGCTATTTCAAATTATATACTTAATTATAATGTCCAAACCTTAGAAATATATATATATATATTGTGCCCTTTTCTATAAGTCAGTAATAGTCCATCACAGTCAATTACTAAAAATTTTAAACTTTAGATAGTTTGTCAATTATATTATAAAGTACAATTTGAAGCTAAAGAAAATAAGGAGTGTATAAAATTATAGTGAATCATTTAAAAATAGTTATGTAAAGCTTTAAATATTGTTGCATATGGTTGCAAAAGCTGTCCATATTAAATAATTCAGATATAAATATTCAAAAGTATATTTAAATGATAAATATTAATAGTTTAAAACTGATAATTTAATAAATGTTATTTTTAAATTTATAAATCATCTTTAATAATCACAATTAAAATCGTATATTTTAAAAGTAAACTTTATGATAGTGAAAATTGTATTTAATTCTAGATTTTCTAAATTATTTTTCCAAATTTTTAGAATTATATTATTTAATATAATAAAGTGTTACAATTTTATTATCCAGACAGAGAAATGGATTGAAAATCATCTGTCTCAATTTTATATTGATCATGTGACTTTTAATACATGGTTACACACACATGCTTGTTTGAATTAATAACAAAGTTTGAAATATTTAAAAGTTGTATTATAGAACTGAATATAATTATTATCTATCATAGAAGTGAATATTAAATAGTCGTTATAAAATGTTTCTAAAATGTTTTAAAGTAGTATTATAAAGATGAATACAGTTAATAAAAAAATTAAATATTTTGTTTAAATAAAAATAGATAAATTGAATATTAAGAGTGGAATAGGTTATTAAAATTATTTTAAAAGTTATTTTAAATGTTCAAATAATTTTGATAAAGTAATAATTGATTTAAAAGTAGTATTATAAATAATATTTCAAAGGTTTATTACGTCATAATTTTTTATTTTAAAAATTTAATTCTGCAAGTTTGCAAAATATGTAAATTTGATCTCAAACTAAAAGTTAGAATTGACCAATCAAATGATGTATTCTCTGGAATATAAATACAAATTGCATGGGGGGTATCAGAGGAGATTAAAATATATCAGAAGCTTTAAAAGTGATATTAAATTTTAAATTTTTTATTTAGTCAATTTTTTACTCTCGTACAATTTTATTTGCAAAGCTAATTGATATTTTAAAAGTATTTGCAAAAGAGAGTTAAACTATAATATATTTAGTAACTTCATTAAAAATGTTTTGCTAAAGTTTTAAAGTTACTTTGCCAGTGGTATTTTATCAAAGTCTAATTCAGAACTTAATGGATATACTACAAAATAAAATGTATATAAGTTATAATACTGTAAAAATGTTTGGAATATTTATTGATACAGCTTCATTAATGCTTCACCAGAGAATTGTTTTGGTACATAAAAACTACAGAATGGACATTATACGGATGCAATGGAAAGCTATTTGCCGTCTAAAAAAAAAAAAATTGGAGACGCATTATTATTTATAAGTTTATCCAAGTGTTTTAAAAAAAGAATAAAATATTTATATCTTATGAATTGTTTATAGAATATCATAATGAAAGGAATAAAATGTTTAGTTCTTTTTAAAGGAAACATTTTAAAGAATATTTTTTGCAAGATTTTAAGAAATAACAGAGATTTTACTAAAGCGTTGTGATATATATAACTTCTTGTCTCAGAAGTATTTTAAAAAAAGAAAGAAAGCATTTTTAGAAATATTCATTTAAAGAACCTTATTAAGAAATAAAACCTAGATAAAAAAATGAACATATAGTAGATGAATAGAAGATGGATCCATGAAAATACAAATATAGTACGTAAAAGTTTACCGGATAATTTAAGTTAAATTGAATGGAGAGATGCATCAGATACGTCGGCAGAAAAAATATTTAAGAAGTTTCATGGGATTAATTTTTAAACATTATGATTTTTAATAATTATCATTTTAAATAATAAAACTCGGAATTATTTTTCTATAAACTTTACTAAAATGGATTAATAATTAAGTTTTATTTTAAAACTTTAACACTGCTTTGAGAAGGATATTTATAAAAAAAATTCTGGAGAAATAATAAACATTTTGGATTTTATCATGAACTATTATCAAGTGAAGACATAATTATAGTTTTTGAGTTCTTTTATTTTATTAACTTAGCTTAAATGTAAATTTTCTATTTTTTTTATAAGATTAGGAAAACATAAAAACATTAATTTATTAATATTAGAGTTTTATAATATAATAATCTAATAATTTTTTTTATAAGAACATTTTTTAAATAAAATGTATGGATGTGTATTTTCTTTATGTATGCAATGTTTTATATCCAGTGGATGGAAGAAGCATACTAAAAATGATGACCAGATAAAAGTTATTTGGTAATAGTAATGAATATTTATAATTTTATAATGTATATTTTTTGTTTTCTTTTAGATTATCTATGAATAGTAAGAATGAAGTATAAATGTTTTAATTATGTGTAACACATTTTTATATAACATTTTAAAAACATTATAAGATTAGGGTGGATTTGAAAATATGCATACAATGATTTTTATATTAGTGATATAATCCAACATAATAACAAATATTTGTGTGATTCTTTTAAAAACTTTCATGTTAGGATATTCAAATATTGTCTG
Source organism: Epiperipatus broadwayi (assembly GCA_028023455.1). Lineage (NCBI taxonomy): Eukaryota > Metazoa > Onychophora > Udeonychophora > Euonychophora > Peripatidae > Epiperipatus > Epiperipatus broadwayi. Next base: position 1,458,229 of record JAQFVV010006352.1, read on the forward strand.
AGTAGATTGTATATGATTAAACATACAGAATAATGAAGTAAGAAGACTTTTCTTATGGAACTGCTAGATTGTTTTAAAATTATCAGTGAATTTTATTTATTGTTTTGTAAATGCAGATAGTATTTATCGATGTAAGATGTGGAAAATCTTGAGAAATAATGTTGAGATAGTGGCTTGGAAGTACTTAGTGAACAGGAAACCAAGATGATGTTTTTTAAAAATAGGATATGATAAGAAAAATGAATAATACTTATAGTCTTTGTGTAGATATCAGCATAGTTAACAAAGCCCTATGACTGGTACACATTTTATTTGGACAGTGTTTATATTCTTTAAATATTTGATGTTCTAATAAAGCTGAAGGAATAGCTTTAACATTTGTTTAGGTAAATGTCATACCTCTATTTCTTGTTAATGCATGTTATGAGTGATACTCTAGCTTTCCTCCTTAAATCCTATGCATCTATTTCACTATCTTTATTTCATGTAACTGCATCGTTTAGTAAGATATTTTGAAAAGAAATGGTAAATAATTTAGAGCTTAGGTTATGCTATCGTTTTGTATAAGATTGGTTTATTTGCTTAGAAGGAATAGAATTTTATAACTTGAAATTGAAGGTCCAATGAATCCTAAAGGAAAGGAAAAAATCATAGAATATATTTTGAATTTATTTGGGAAATGAAATATAAATTTTTAGAATAGAATATCTAAAATAAAGATATTTTCTTTAAAATGTTACTAACTTTTGAATGCTTTATTATTATTTGGAAAAAATAAGTATTGCATATTTTTAAAATACAATAGTATAAAGTAAATGATGTAAAGAATAGGCATAGTATACTTTTTATTTATTGAATAATAGGAATATATCAATGCTAAATGGGAATATGTTGTGTTTAATAAACAAAATGTGATAAGTGATATCTACTAAAATCTAGTAATGAATTTTTGGATAAATATCTTTTATGTAACATCTTTGACATTGCAAGATGAAAATTTGTTTAATTTTATTTTAAGAAATCCATACTCATTATAATGTTAATTTTTGTTTTCGGTAGAATGTTTTTCCTACGAATGTGTTTTAAGAAAAATATAGATTAATAATATTAAGAAGGATATATTTTTGTTAATAAAATAAATGAATATATTTGTAATAAGTTAACCATAACGAGAAACCAAATGGTAACATTTTATTTTGTCTTAAGTCTAAATAAAGACCTAACTAAGTATAAATTATTTTTATAGCCCAGTAAATAAAAATGTAAAGTATATAATAAGAATATCCATTGTAAATAGTATATATAAATTGTTTATTTTATTTTGTTGTTAGTAATAAACTTTGTTAAAATTTGTTTTTCAAAAAAATTTTGTGTCTGAATTGTTTATTTCTCCACTTCACTGCATGAAATCACAATATATTCATAATAATTGAAACAAATATATAATTTTGCACAAAAAGATAAATAGAGAATTATTTTAAGAATTTAAATATTTTATTGGTATTCTTTTAATTAAATAATCTTAATTTTACATTGTTTTATTGGTCATAAATCAGTTATCACAATAGTATATTGAATTATGTGCTATCAGTTGCCACACATACTTTTGTTTGTCAGATTATCAAAGGCTACCACGTAGTTGTTATATTATTACATGAAGATAAAAGATTATATTATATTATTTGATTATTTTATTATGGTAATAAAAATATAACGAAAAGAAAAGATATACAGAATTAGTTATACAATGAAGAATATTATTATTATTTTATTATTATTACTTTCAGTGTAGTAGATTATGATATAAAATTCCCTTCTCATATTTTACTACTGTAATTTTAAATTAACTTAGAATAAATTTATGAACCTGAGATTTTATAAAGCTAAATTATTATAAATAGAAGATTAAGATGTAATTATTAGCTTAATCTTAGTGAGTAGAAGTTAGTAAAGTCATAAGAATATTATGAGTTTCTTATTTGAAATATTAATAAGGGGGGGTGGTGTTCTTATGCCATTGAGGTAGTATCCTGTAAGATATTGGTTCAGTGTAATCTATCTTGTCACCTGTATTTTCACTTCAAGTCTCATGAAAATATTAAATATTTATTTAACTTATTTTTATAAACTGGACCTTATTCGTATTTTAAGTTTGAGCTAGTGAAATATTTAATTTTAATGCTGAATATTTTATTTATTAATTATTAACTGAGCTAGAACCCGTTTTATTTATATCATATACTATCTGGAAGTGAAGATGCACATAGGCATGGTTAGTATATATATATATATATATATATAATCAATTTAAATTTGATGCACATAGGCATGGTTAGTATATATATATATATATATATATAATCAATTTAAATTTGATGTAAATCATGTTCTGATCAATGAGCATTGCTTTCAAACCAAAATATCTTTTTCCAAAAGAATCAAAACTTTACTATATAAAGTTTTTTATTTTCCAGAATGATATTTGTATCGTGGGACATTAAACTGAACTCATAATAATGAAATATAAACATCACATTATCACCATTTCTTATGCTTGCTTATAACTGTTATTAAAACAGGCAAAACTCTCCTTACAGTATTATCACTCAGTGCAAGCCAGAATAATCAATGGATACCAGAAGGCTTGGGCATAAAATCCCCATCTAGTGCCTACTCATCCAATATCCTCCAGACTAGTTTCTGGTGTGTGGTCTTTGTCAGTGAGAAACCTTGGATCTGAGAGGACTGCACCTAGATCTTAGGATCTAATGCAACCCTCTAGCAGTCACCCTTTATCTGTAACTACAAAACTATGAGTTTTAAATTGAAAACACAATAATATTTTCAATCCAAGATCATTATCTTATATAGTCATATAGATCTGAACTCAGTTCAGTACCCATACATTTTGGTGTCTTAAGACAATAAACATCACATGATCACCATTTCTTATGCTTGCTTATAACTGTTATTAAAGCAGTCAAAACTCTCCATACAGTATTGCCATTCAGTGCAAGCCAGAATAATCAATGGATGCCAAAAGGCTCTTTGTGCATAAAATCCCCATCTAGGGCCTACTCATCCAACATCCCCAGACTAATTTCTGGCTTATGGCCTTTGTCAGCAAGGAACTGCACCTATATCTTAGGGAGTTCAGATTATATGACTATATAAGCTAATGAGCTTGGATTGAAAATATTATTGCATTTTCAATTTTAAGACTCATAGTTTTGCAGTTAAGTAAAGATAAAAGGTGGCTGCTGGAGGGTTGCATTAGATCCTATGATCTAGGTGCAGTGCTTTTAGATCCAAGGTTCCTCACTGACAAAGGCCACAAGCCAGAAACTGGTCTGGGGATGTTGGATGAGTAGGCACTAGATGGGGATTTTATGAGCAAGATTTCTGGCATCCATTGATTATTCTGGTTTGCATTGAGTGGCAATATGGAGAATTTTGTTTGTTTTAATAAGTTATAAGCAAGCATAGGAAATGATCATGTGATGCTTATTGGCTTAAAACCAATCCTGCATAATATGATAGTGGTGGCTATGGTTACTAAAGAACCAAAGATACCAAAATTTATGTGTACTGAACTGAGTTCAGACCTATTTGACTATATAAGCTAATGAGTTTGGATTGAAAATATTATTTTGTTTTCAATTTATGACTCATAGTTTTGTAGTTAAGTAGAGATAAAAGTTGGCTGCTGGATGGTTGTATTAGATCCTAAGATCTAGGTGCAGTGCTCTCAGATCCAAGATTCCTCACTGACAAAGGCCACAAGCCAGAAACTAGTGGGAATATTGGTTGAATAGACACTAGATGGGGATTTTATGTACAAGCCTTTTGGCATCCATTAATTATTCTGGCTTGCACTGAGTGGCAATACTGTATGGAGAGTTTTGCCTGTTTTAATAATGAGATATGAAATTGAATTAGTAATATCAACTACAGTAGTTCCAGTAAATGACATTTAAAATATGTAATTTAATGTATATTATCATTGCTCTTTTGGTATTTTGTAGCTTAGATTTTAGAAGAATCAATATTTTTGAATTTATAATAATTCACTTATCACAATTATTATTACTATTAGCAATAATTTAATAAATTTTTTCAAGGTTTTTTTAAATGTTCGACATGGCAAACGTTATTATAGGCTTATGTATCATGAATTGATCTATTACACATCTTTAATAGATTAAAATAAATCACAAAAAATCTCTTTAAGATTTGGAAGTTTCCAAATATTAGAAGTAATGCCCTAATTAATAGGTGCAGTTTTTAATGTTGATAATAAGCAAATATAAATATTTTTTTTAGTAAACATAAAAGTAGATAATGTTAAAAAATAATTGTTTTAAGCACAAAAAATAATTGTTTAAATGCAGTTAATTTAATTATGTTTAATTTTTAAACCAGAGTAATTTTTTATTACTTGCTAGGAATGTGATGTGACGTGATGTATTATGGCTTCTCATCTCAGCAATTATGCCCAGACAAACCTGTTAGCCACTTTATTTTACATTCCCCACTCTAAATTTACCCATAATCTGCTCTATCCCATTTCCACAAATAATCTTTGTCAACTCTATAACCTTTCTATCTAAATCCCCCTTATCTTTTCCCAAACCCAGCATAAAAACCAATAATTCACTTTCTGTATAATCACTCTTTTCATATTTATTTTTCCACAACTTCATTATATGTACCCTTTCTGTTTTCAAACATTTACATTCAATTAACAAATGCCTAATATTTTCTATTCCTTCCTTACATAATTTGATTAAGTTAAATAATTTTACTTTTCACTTGTGCTTGATTACATAATTTACAAAATAAATCACCCATATTTTTCCATTTACATGTATATTCGTTTGTAGCTAAAGATACCGTTCGAGCCTTAAACAATAAACTACTCTCCTTACTATTATCATATATTAACTCACACCTAATATTCTGTTTATTTCTATATATATATTTAAACTCTTTTTACTCTCCATACTATTTCTCCATCTCTCTAAAAAAAAAAAAAAAAAGACTACAGACACCCCTAATGGTTATATTATGCATATCATTATTATCATGCATGTAAAGTAAATATTCAAATTAAATAGTAACAAAACAAGAAATAATTATAAAATTATAAATTTAATAGAATTTTCAATTTGTTGATGATTAACTTACAAAGATCTATTCGAAATATATAATAAGTAGGTTTATTCACGAAACTCAAAAATGTTCAATAACTCATGGATTAGCTATTTAGTTATTAGCAGGACATAGTAAACCATATAAATAAATAAAAAAAAATGTTTTCATCTCTTTTACAGGGAAAGAGATCAAATATTAATATCCACAATGTGAATAATGATTTGGAGTACTTAGAAAAATATCATTACGTAAAAATTATGAGAACTGCAATAATGAAATTAATAGATGAATTATACTGATGGAATTTATAGAGAACTTTTTGTATTATTAAAATTAATTAAAATATTCAATAGTAAAGAGTCAAGATATTGTCTGCAGCCATTGATGAAGAAGGATCCTCATCATCTAAAATACATGGCCAAAACAAAATGAGAAATATGATAACTATTGTAATTTGTATTACAATATCATTTGCACTTTGATGATAGATATATAGACAATTTGTTTATAAAATATTTTTCTTTTTGAAGAAAAAAATGTAATTTGTATTGATTTAAAAAAATAGCTACTAGAGATTAATTAAGCAATTGTTTTTGTAAAAAACACACATACTATATAGATGTAATACAATAAAGCATATCTTTGAATGATAACTTATTTAGTTTCAGACTGTGGTTTTATGAAAGCACATCATTTAAAATAATTTCATGTATAATATTTAAAGACTGCAGAAAGAAATGTGCTGCTAACAATTAGATCCCTTTATTCATTTTTCAATTTAAAGAAACTAAGCAATCAACTTTACTAATGTCCAATCCATAAATTCTTGTCATTGCAGCTGTTATTGCTATGTGATTATTGATATAGTAAACAAACATGAATGGCTGCTCACAATATACTTTTGCCAGTGTGGTGAATTTATTGGCATTCTACCTTTGAGTATAAGTCCAAGAAATACTATGATTCCTGATAATTTTTTGGAATATTAATTATTTTGAAAGCATAATGAATTTTTGCATGAGTATTGTTTATATATAATATATAAAATTAAAATGTATGACTGTAAAAGAGTCATCAGTCAAGTTGGCATCAATGACAAAGAATGCCAATAATCTTCTGATTAAGACCCGGTTACTGATTCAGTGATGATCTTTTATATAGATTTCTGCAACTACATTTCACTTTCATGTTAAAGGGGATGTAGTTAAACTTTGTGATGTTAGAAGTAAAGTTGAAGAATCAATTGATATTAAAAGTAGAAGCAAAAATGTGATTCATTATAAATAAACTCGTTTAAGAACTATAGCATGGAAATTGATCATATATCAGATCAAGTAATAAGATTAATTATTCAAATTAAAGAAAAGTATCAAAGGAGATCATTTAAATATATGCCCCAACAAGTTTTAATTGTGATAAAAAAGTGAATGATTTTTATATAAATGTACAAAATGCTTTTGATCCTACCAAACAATATTTTAAAATTGTTGTGGGATATTTTTAATGCTGGAACTGATAAATGATTGAAAAGTGAAAGTGCTATGAAAAAATTTAGTTATGTTGACAGAAATGAGAAAAGGGCAGAAAAAATTCTATAATATGATTCTTTCTTTGAGAAAAGGATAAATGAAAATAGAAAAACAACCAAATGAGGATTCAAAAATTATTGGATTACATTTTGACTAATAAAAATATATCATCATCATCATCAACCATTATCAATTGTCTGAAGAATGTAGGTATCTCCAAGATAACTCCATCTTCTTCAATCTCTAGCCTCTTTTCTCCCCATCATTCCTGCACACTTTCCATTTCATTCATCAATCTCACATATGGTCACTTTTTGGGTCTTTTACAATCTTTTGTAATCCATTTTAAGATTTCAATCATCCATCTATTATCATCTTATCTAAAAAAATGTCCATCCCAACTCTACTTCAATCTTTTAATTATTTCAATGATGTCAATAACACCTATTTGTTCTTTTACCCCTATATTGTATTTTCAATTTCTTCTTGTTACTCCTAACATGCATCTCTCCACACTTCTTTGAGTTGTATGAAGTCTCTATATTGCTCTCTCTATATTGCTCTTCTATTAAATGTCCAAGTCTGATTGGTAAAACACATCTATTAAAAACCTTCCTTTTTAAACACATAGACATATTTCTTTTTAGTATTAAGTTATTTCTACCAAAAGTATTCAACCAAGTTTAATTCTATGATTAATTTAATCCATTATGTTTCCATATGTAGTATATATGTAGTTATTAATTTTTTCTAACTGATCATAATCAATCTTTATTTTTATCTTTTAACAAAATCCATTGAACATTACTTTAGCTCTTTTTAACATTTATCTTTAGTCTTACTTTTTTACTTTTTTCTGATAACTTCTGCAGCATTTCCTGAAGCTCTAAAGCATTATTTTCAAAAACAACTACATCATCTGCAAAATCTAAATGACTTAAATAATCTCCATTTACTTTTACTCCTTTAGCTTCCCATTTTAATCCACAAAATACTTCTTGCAGCACTGCTGTCAAAAATTTTGGAGATATGGAGTCACCCTATATTACATCTTTTTCAATGTTAATTTTTCTAGTATCATTATGTAAAATAATTGTTGTTGTTGCATTTTTATAAATATTTTATAGAAAATGGCAATATCTTGGGTCTATACCTTAATGTTCCAATGATTTAATCATAAACTATAAATCCAAAGCATAATGGCAACTTATATTGATTGGTCCTTTCTGTAACTTCTTTCAATACTTGGATATAATCTACTCTACTAAAATCACTTTTAAATCCAGCTTGTTCTTTTGGTTGGTTCAAATCTAATGTTCTCTGTAGATAAGTTGTAAGTATTTTGGTAAAACCTTTGTAAAAAAACTTATAAAAGACTGATAAGTCTGAAATTTCTAACATCTTTTTATCACTCTTTTTAAATATTAATATTAATATTGTATTCTTCCAATTATCTTTATCATTTAGACAGAAAAACATTTATTTCAAGATAATAGTTTTAATAGATTGAACACAGAATGATTATCAATCAGTGATAAAATATTAATAAAAAAATAAAGAGATAAAATCTTAACTGAGATAAATAAAAAGGTAATCAATACTCTACTAAGAATTGCAATAAAGATAGCTAATATAAAAAAGAAATAATTTAGCAGTAAATTTTCAACTGAGATAGTATAATGTATGAAGAAAGAAAGGAATATGAAAATAATAACAACAATTCATTAAGAAAAATTGAATATCTGGAATTCTGTAGAATGGTAAAATTATTTTACTAATAATAACAAATGATGGAACTATTACTAAAATGGGAGATGACATTATGAAATGCATGGAATAATTATATAAAGAATAAATACTAGTAAAGAAAGAAAACATAATAATCACTGTAATTATTAAATCATCTAAATTGTTAAGTAATTTAAATAAAGAGGTAAAATAAACAATTAAATATGAAGAAGGGAAAAGTTTCAGGAAATGATGGAATTATTATTATTTTAAAAAAAGCAGATGCAGAAATGAAATATGAATCAACAAGATCATTAAAAGAAAGATAATAAGTAAGAAATTACAGACATATGAAACTTATATCAGTTTTATAAAAAAAAAAATTTAACCAAGATAATTATAATGCATCTGTAATGAACTTTGAACTCAAACCAATCAAAGGAATAAACTGGATTTAAAAGTTGTTGTTTTTTTTTTTGCACTGATGATAACTTCCAAGTATTGAAAGAAGTTATAAAAAAAGACCAATGAATACAAATTACCATTATGCTTTGGATTTGTAGATTATGAAATGGCATTTGATTTTATAAGCGCTTCCACAGTAATTAAAGTTTTTGGTTATTAAGATATAGATCCAGGATATTGTAATATTTTGATGAATATTTATTAAAATACAACTGCAGGGATTTAATTATATGGTGATACTAAGAAAAGTAATATTGGTAAGAATATATTACAAGGTGATTTAATATCTCCAAACTTTTTACAAGTTTTACAAGAAATATTTTGTAAATAAATGAGAAATTATGCAAATAAAAGTATATAGTGATTATTTAAATCATCTAAATTTTGCAAATGACATGGTTGTTTGTGCAAATAATATTTCAGAATTTCAGAAATGTTGCAATAATTATGATAAAAAAAATAAAATAGACTTAAAAATATAAAAATCTAAATGAATTAAAGCAATGTTTAATGAATTTTTTCAGAATAAAAAAATAAAAATTGATAATTATGAATTAGAAATTGACAAGTACAAATATCTTGAGAGTATTATTAACATACATGGAAACATAATAGAAAAAAATAATTATAAAATTAAATTTGGATAGAATGCTTTTGATAGAAATAATTTACCATTTTAAAAGGAAATATGTCATTTAAATGAAAAGAAAGATTTTAATTCTTTCAATAATGTCAATGTTTCTTTTCTCATCTAAATATTTCATTTCCAATCTCTTTTTACTCTCATTTCTCTGTCTAAATGTCTGTATTGCTCTTCTGTTATATGTCAAAAATTTCAGATTCCTAAATAAAATTTTTAAGCAACACTTATTTAAGAGACTGAAATGGATCTGAGCTGAATATACTGCCTGAACAAATGATAATAGATGACAGGTTAAGGCTTAAACCAGATGCCAAGAAATTGTAAAATATCTGGAAAGAGAATACATATAAGATGGATAGACAGAATAAGTGTAATGTAAAATAAATGTAATGTAAAGAAGAGTGATGGATTAAAGAAATGATTAAATTTGGAAAAACCTTCATTCTATAATGGATCTTAATAGTTAAAAATGATGGTGATAATAATAGAATTTAAAGAAAAAAGTAATGAACAATGTATGATTAAAATAAACTTATTTGCTTATATCTGAAATAAAACAATGTTTTTGTTTTAATTTTATCATTATAGATTAAATTTGAAAAAAGGGAAAAAAATTAGAACAGCATATGCTTTTATCTAAAATAAAATTCAAATAAATGTAGTATTTTTATAAATAGATCTTGCTTGGAAATTTTAAATTATTTTATAAATATAAAGGCATATCTGTTTTATTTCATAAATTTGAATTTTCTATCTGATTTTATTAATTGTTAAAATAACTTCATTCACAGCTATTTTATTTAGTGCTCCGAGCACTAACTGATATATACAGTGTAAATCAGAATTCATATTTTTGGCTAATCAGTCAAATTGAGTGAAATGTAAAACTGTTTGACAGTCAAGTTTGGTAGAAATTTTTCTATAAGATTATCAATGTAAGATTATTAAAACATCATGATTTATATTGGTTATGCATAGTGAGATAAATTTCACATAAGTTGAAAAGACTTAATTCAAACTCTAATTTATATATAAATTATTCCGAAATGAGTGATAATTAAATATATTTATAACTGTGCAACAGAAAACATATTTTGTTTAAATATATATATATTTAAATCACTTTACAATACTTAACTCTCAGCGATCAATCTTATAAACACAGAAAATTTTTTTCATTGTTTTGCTATCATAAGCTTGTTCAATTTCTTAACTTTATCATTATAATTAGTTATGTTTGCTGAGTTTTCATCACATATGATTTTTATTATACAATAATTCCTTTTTATTAATATATATATATATATATATATATCATAAACATTTATATTTTAGTTTGTGTAAGCCTCATTCTAAGCTGTTTCACTTATGATAGCCATAAGGAGAAGGGAGTGAACAAAAATAAAATTTAAACTTTAAATTTATGATTTTTAATTTAAAGATTATATTTAATTCATTTTTTTAATAAGAAGATTAATTTAACAATTTTCCTCCATTATTAAGATATTTTTTTTAATATCTTTTTTTTTTTGACTTTAATAAATTCTTTTATAAAATACTTTTTAATATTATTAAATGATAAAAGAATTATGTAAAATAGAAATGAATTAAACGGAAAAAAATTATCTAAAAATATTTTGCGAAAAAAAAAGAGAGGGGAAAGACAGCGCAAAGAGAATAATTTAAATTTCAAACAAAAATCCATATATTTAATTTCATTTAAAAATATTTCAATTAAAAAATGGCATTAATTTACAATTAATTTTAAATAGTGATTATATTATGAATGCAGTAAATTTTATATGTTGTTTGGTTTTTAATATTATTTTAAAAATCAAATTAAATGTTCTTTACAATATATATCTATATAGCCAACATTTATGAGCGACAGCTATCACACGTAATTGAATAGATAAATTTTACAGTCTCAATGATAAATTCAAAATGATTGAAAAAAAAGTAATATCAGTCAATACATCAGTATTGCACCTCTCTCTAAATTAAATGCCAGTGTAAATATTTACCTGCTTGCATACATTATCACCAGAATTCTCTAACATAATCCATTAAAAAATGACAGAAAAAATTAGAGCATCCTGCCTTCTACCACTGCTTTAATTAAATATCCACATATTAAAAATCAATGACAAAATCTCTTTTAAATGTTGTTTTTGCCTATTGTTTGTTTTTAGGTAATTGAAGAATTTTTAGAATAGCATTAAATTTTACTAAATCAGAAATTAAGTCTTAAAAGTATTAACCATATGGGAATTGATTTGATGTTCGTAAAAATAACATAATTAAAATAAAAAGTATCATATCCTCTATTGTGTGGGCATTATGTATCTACAGATATGATGGCAATATTCTGCCTTATTATTTAAAATTGATATGAAAGTATTGAAAATCATTTATAAAAAAAATATCGATAACATATTGGTTAAAATATAAAATTTCTGTAAATTAATCCTTTATGGTGAAAAATTTAGTATCTCAACCCAAAATCTTATTTTTAAAAAATTCTCTGAAGTCTTATTTTGTCAAGGCTAAGATATCTCAAGTATTACCAAGACTGTCTATGAATTAAAGCTTTTGTATTAGCTCAATTTAAAAATATATAATTTATAAATTATTTTAAATTTGTTAATGTAATGAAAAAATTCAATTATTTAAATGTATGTAAGGAAATATTCCAGCCTTATAATGTCCTTTTATTATTTTATCTTTCTCCTCTTTCTTTAGCAAAATTTTTACAAAGTTGTATGACTAAAAAACAAAAAGAAAAAATACTAAAATTTGTGTTCAAGTTTATTTTGACCGTGATTGAACATCTTTCTGATAAATTAACTAATAAAAAGAGTTTAATTTGCACAGTCATGTTATTACTTGAAACACAGCATTACTTCGAAACATCTAGCCTTGATATGAATTAATAAAACTTCACTGAAACATTTGTGACCAATTTCTGTGAAGAAACATTCTATACCTGTGAATTAACATTTTTTAATGATTAAATAATAGGATTTTGTTGATGATTTAAAAAAAATATCTTATTACTGATCATAAGAATTTCTCAAAGTGGAAGACTGATACATACTATTTCCCAAACATTTATTTAATTTTATATATATTGTAACGATATATGCCGTTACATTAATTTAAAATTAGAATAAAAACTTTTTTTTTAATTCGTAAATAAAAACTAAAAGCTAAAAAATTAAAAGTTGTTTAATGTATATAATATATCGCACAGATGGAATGAAAACTTTAAAAGTATTATTTTCTTTTTTAAAAAAAATATTTGAACATACTTTTTTACAAAAAAAAGTACAAGATCTAATGATAAAATATTTTTGTAAATGGAAATGATTGTTTTATAAATTAAACAAAAAGCAAAATAGACCTTGGGGCTCTTATATAAAAAAGTCAGATGAAAGATATAGATAAAAGAACAAAAAAAATTAGATGTCCAATAGAAGCAGCAATGAAGGCTCGGACTGTAACAAAAATTTGGAACAGGAAACCACTGTTCAGTGAATCCGGACAATCGGTATAAAATGAAAAATATTGAAATTAAGAACAATTCCAGCTTGGTTGTTTTTGAGAGGCATGATAATATGCATTTGTCACCCTCTCTCATTTATTTAAAAATGAAATGACTGTAATACCAGGATTGAACCAGCTAAGTCCACCTTCAGATAGACCGGTCTTCAAATAAAGACTTTGTGGGAATTGACACCAGGAACCGGGAGCTCTTCTACTGTAAGAGATATAACTGAAATTTTTTTTAAAAAATAATTAAGAACTTTCAAGATTTGATAAGCTCAACCTAATTTTTTTAAAATGAACTTTAATCTGACTTTTCACATCAATTATTAATATTTAATTTTTATACATTTGAGTTTGCTAAAAATCATTTTTCTTTTTTTTATTAATATTTATTGTATAAATTATTTAAATGCATTAAAATGAAGTTGGGTATAAATGACCGCATGAATTTGTTAACGTTTAATTATGTTTTTATTTTCATATTTGATTGGAATATATAGATATTCGGTAAATATGATATCTCATGTTGAATATCTAAAAATATATTTATTCGAGGGTCTTTTAAGTTATTGGTATCAATGCGGCATCTTATGATGAATGCCATTGGGTTTTTTGTAAATTTCCCTCTGCAATTACATCAATGACTTTATATTTTGATCATTTATGTTTATTTTGAAATGTTTTTAACTGAATAATCTATGTAGCCTATCTATATTCAACATTCTAAAGTAAAATTTATTAAAATGTCCATCTGTGCAAATAGTTTAAAATAATAATTTAAATTTAAAAATTAATATTAAAATCTAAAGAAATTTTATTCCTCAATTTTATTTATATGTGTATTAATAAATGTTTTGTGTGTCAATTACTGGCAGTGGCATGTTTTATTTTTGTTAATATTGAAAAGATATTTTAACAATTATATTTTGTAAATCTCTGCATCTCACTGAGCTAGTGGCATTGGGCTGATGGTCAGAATAAAAAAATATATAAAAAAATTGGATCTTAACAGCACATATCTGCCTACTCTATAAATTTTCCAGGTTCAAATGGACTGATGGTGCTCTGTAGTGCAGATACAGTAAGATTTGGAACTTCCACTTCTTCTCCGACCATTATAATTGGTGTCCACTTCTCTGACCATTATAATATGTGTATATATATATATATATATATATATATATATATATATATATATATATATATATATATATATATATATATATATATTAAACCATAAATGCCTAATTGTCATTTTATCTTGATAATAGATTGCTGGTGTTCTGTTAGTTTGTTTAAACATAAGCATGTATGATGATTATAATTAATGAATAGTAAAATGACCTTTACAGACCAAAAAATATTGTGTCTTGTAGGTTATAATGCTGATTCTTTAAAGGCTGGGTATTATTTACAATGCAAACAGTATTTTCTATTTTTCCTCTATGCTCTTTTTTTCATTCTTACTTTTTGTTGTTGTTATATTGTTATATTTAGTCACTTAGATTTGCATAAATTTGGTTGTTATGAACTTCTCACACTATTGGTCAATTGCAAACTGTGACCATTGAATTATTTGTTTGAGCAACCATATACTCATACACTAATTATATATTTTAGTGCATATATACAAAAGTACAGAAAGTACTAATAGTTGTTGGTATTAAACAACAGCAATGACTATGCATCATGACACAATCAACAATAAATCACTTTGTAATTTTGAACAGAAATTTTACTTAACAAATGATTATTGATTCAACTCTTCTTCAAATATAAAAGTACTTAAAAAAGATGTCTCTATTAAAGATATATTGCAAAAACAGGTTGTTATTCCTGACATACTGCTTGGGTAAATGTTGGAAATAATTGTAATATCCATAATGTAATATTAAAGAAGAAAGAGGTTGTAGATATGAAATTACTTGTTTTGTTTGTTTTTTTAATATTAGATACATGAACACTGTTTGATGCAAAATTTAAAATTGATATAAATTATTTTTGTGAAATTCATTTTGAAGAGAGAGAAAATACAACTACAACTTAATAGGCATTATTATTATTATTATTATTATTATTATTATTATTATTATTATTATTATTATTATTATTATTATTATTATTATTATTATTATTATTATTATTATTATTATTATTATTATTATTATTATTATTATTATTATTATTATTATTATTATTATTATTATTATTATTATTATTATTATTATTATTATTATTATTATTATTATTATTATTATTATTATTATTATTATTATTATTATTATTATTATTATTATTATTATTATTATTATTATTATTATTATTATTATTATTATTGTTGTTGTTGTTGTTGTTGTTGTTGTTGTTGTTGATGTTGTTGTTGATGTTTCTTGTTATTATTATTTGAGTCATTCATCTTTCAAAGAAATAGAAAAAAATTTTGAATTTGAGAGATTTAACTTGGTGGCTTCTATTCTCAGAAATTTAGATGTATTAATCAAAGACTAATAATATTAAAAATTGTTCTGCACAATTGTGTGTTTATTCATTTAATTAGTGTTTATGTTCTAGCATTACATTCAAAAAATTCAAAGAAAGAATACTTTTGATCCTTGTTTAATAGTTATTGTATAAATATTAATAAAAAGCAAAAACAATATTGATAACATTAATCCATATGTTAATATAAAACATAAACTATAGTCTAAAATTACTGCAAATATTGGCATTGCCTCTGTGAATTCAAATGATTTATTGATATTGAATTTTTTAACATTTAAAATTTCTTTTTAAAAAGACTTTGTTAAAAGAGAAAAAGTGCTTTAAAAAAATTTGGATAAGTCTTTGCCCAAAAAAAATGTATTTTATTAATTTTGTATTTAAAAATTGGAAGGTGTTAGATACATTATATATTGGTATCCTATACAATTAACATAATAATAACAATAGAAAATAAGTTTTATCCTTAACATATTTTCAAAATGTTGGTACTGATTTTTTATCTGTAAAAGTAACTGGGTTAATGCAAAATTTCAAATTTGAGTTTCTATGTTTCAAGAAAAATATTGTGGATATATGTATTAAAATTCTTTTAAAAAAATAATCCTGGCAGATTTTTTCCAATGATTACATAAAATGTTTCACTATGTGCTTTAAATTTTAACAGAAACTTCCAATTGAAAGAGATTAAAACAACTGAATAAGTTTAAAGTATTGATGGACTATCTAATAAAATTTAGAGAATATAGATTTTTTATAAATAAATGGATTAATGTAGTTATGGCATATAATATTAAGAATGCTGTTAATTGCTATGGAATGTAAATATTATTCACTGTAGCAAAACTATTGTCAAATATTATCTTGAATATGTTGCTTCCAATCTTAGATATATGATTACTAAAATATCAATACTGTTTTCAAGAATTATAGAAAGACAAATGCAAAACAGTAACATGAATGAAAGTGTAATTTGTTATATTGCTTTCATTGATTTTATTTATTTAATTTTAAAAAGTAATATTTTAAGATTGCAGATGATTTCATTTATATTATAACAACCATTATATAATATTAAAATATTATTACTACTGGTGCAAATTTTGAGTTATTTAAAATCAAAACTGATATTAAATAGCATGAGTATATTATTTGAAATCTGCTTTAGAAATTTTTGTGATAGTCATTTTAAAACAATTTGTAGACAGTTTTATGAGGTAGGCATCAAGATGTGACATATATTTGATGTCAAAAGTTTTACCTTGAACAAATTAATAGCAAAAACAAAATTGCATTGTTATTGTTTTGCAAATGATATTAAATTGTACAAAACAGTTAACGATTTTGATGATCAGAAAATATTAGTCTGATATCAAAAGATTTCAAGATTGGTGTCTAAGAAACTATATGGAAATTAATATTGAAAAATGTGTCACATTGTTCTCTAAAAAAAAAAAATCCACAAGCATGTTTAATTAATTACACACTAAATTCAAAAAGTATCTCAAAGGAAGAAAAATCACAAAGATTTAGGTATTATTTTTAATAATAATGGAACATTTAATATCAATATCCAATATATTATTGCAAAAAGCTACAAAATAATGTGTTCAAATTTCAGAAACTGTAAAATGTTTAAAAAAGATAAATGCATGTACTTGTGTCATACATTGATTTTATTCATTTTAAATCACAGTAGTTTGATCTGGAACTCTTATAAATTGTCATAGATTAGTACTGGAAAAGTTTTTAAATTTGTTATAAAATATATTAACTATGAAATGATATATGATGTCAATGCATATATTAAAACTTCAATTTTTACTGACATAAAGTACTTAAAGAAATTACATCAGATATAATAGATGTGAGAAATTTACAAACAACAATATCTTATAAGATAAAGGATAAAAGATCAACAAATTTGCATAACATTTCAAAATTTAAAATTAAAGTCAGCACTAGTAATATTATCTAGACTATATAATAAATACTATAATACTGTTAATATAATTGAAGCAAATGATGGCATATTCAGAACTACTATACAAAAACTCTGCAAATATTTGGTGAAAAAAATGAACTGTGCATTTTATTAGAATGTAAAATCTGTTTAATGTACTAAATTAAATTATCCTCCTGATTTTTTATTGTTATCTGGAATCTTCACATTTAATTTGACAAATACTCTAACTAAAATCATTTTCCTGACAATTTTAACAGTTCGCCTTCACAGGCATCCTCCAAACCATAATCATACAGCACACCAAAAAACATAAATGGTCAACAACCCTTATGAATGAGCTTGATCTGCTACACCATAGGATTAAAAATTTCTCAAGTGATGGTACTATAGACAACCTCCTATTACTTAAAACACAGTACAAGCAGAAACAAGCTGTGATTGCTGAAATAATAGTAACAAAGAATGCTAGATTATATTTACCTAGACAACACTGCTGGACACATGGCTATCTCAGATGGGCTCTGGGAGCAAGGAAGAAACAAAAAACTCCTTTTCCCTCCTCATTAGTGGTAGCCATACCTCTGGCAACCAAATGCTCATCCAAATAGAGTCATATTTCAAAAACTGCCTGTCAAACTCTGTTCCCAACCCCACAAATCAGTGGCATGAGACATCACAAAACAATGAACATGGAATAACAATATCAAACATCAAAAACCACTTGGCCACCCTACCTCTCAATGTCTATCCAGGACTACACAGCATCCCAAAGTTCATACTTATATACCTTGAGAATTTCACAGCTCCCATAGTATTAAAACTAATTAACCATCTTGCAAGCAGCAAAAAAACTATTCCCAAACTTTATCCCATAGCGATGGTCCCCTTCCTTAAGAAAAACCAGGATCCATCTGCTCTATCTAGCATAAGACCAATCTCCATGACACCAATTCTGTTTAAGGTCATTGAAGGGGTGATCAAGGAGAAAATACAAGATGTTATTCTGGACAACATATCCCAGTTGCAATTCGCAAAGAAGGGCTCATCCACACTCTCTGCAATTGGGGAGGTAAAAATCCTCTGTGATCATATCAGATCCAAAAATCTATACAAACCCATTTTCATTCAGCTAGACATCTATGAAGCATTTGATTCAGTAGATGTCAACATCCTGCTCAATTGCCTCTCAGCACTAGACATTCCTACTCAAATCATTCAGATATTGGACAATCTACTAAATAACAGATTGGTCCACATTTCCTGAATGATTTTTTACAGATAGTTTTATTCCTTCAAGATCCACACCCCAAGGATCCCCACTTAGCGGTCTCCTATTTATACTCTACTTAAACCCCCTTCTTAAACAGATTTGAGGCAGAACTTCCAGGAATCTATATACCCCAGCTGAAGAAACACTGTAAAGCATTTGCCTACATGGATGATGTACTTGTCACCCTACCCTCCCAAAAATATCTAAAACCCCTCATCCAAATAATCAAAAAATTTTCTGAATCCTCCAAACTTTCCTTGAACCTTGACAAGTCATCAGCCTGGAAAATCAACACTGGCAAGAAGATATCATCGCCTTTCTCAGCAGACCCCAAAACTTTTTGGGGTTTCCCATATATAAGTTACCGCAAGCCATGTCGATACAAATACAGAATTCCATCATTGAAGCTGCCACCAACACAGTTAAAAACCTTGCCAAGGTTTATTTATCACTGCAAGGGAAAATCTTTCTCCTCAATATCAAGGTAATGGCAAAGATTAGCTACTATCTACCCATAATTAACATGACAAAGACTTTCAACACAAAAATCAACCGAATCTGTGCACAGCTTTTGTGGAATGGTAAAACAGCAGCCATAGGAATTGAACGCATGCAGCAACATAGGAAAAATAATGGTATGTCATTGCACGCAACTTTTTCTATATATTACCAAAAGTGCCACTCTCTGATCCACATTCCCCAAAAGAAATTTCCCCAGATTGTAGAGGAAAAACCAGTCATTCCATCAGACAGACCTCCACCTTCAAAGATAAGCTGGCTAAATCAGATACTTGACTACCTTCTTGCTCACAATAGCCACTCTACCCTAGTATTCAGACAAAAAATCTCTGTTTGGGATGCTCATAACCTGCTATTTTCCACACAAAACTATACCATTTCTTACCTTGGTGATAACAATCATATGGTCACCAGGTTTTTCAGGCATCTCAAGCTGGAGCCAAGGTTCCTGGATTTTCTAGTGAAAATCAACCTGAATGCATTCCAGATGAACTGGTTCCTGCACTACAGGAGATTCCTCAAGAATATAAATCCTACATGTCACAACTGCCATAGAACCTGTGAAATATTTGATCATATGATAAATAATTGCCCAGCATATGACAAAATCAGAACTTTCATTACTCACTACTGCCACATTTCCCTGAACAAAATCTTAAATATCAAAAGCTGCTTCATGTCCAGGGATTATGTCATTGCAAGACTCTCAACCTTTCTCACTTATGCCATCTGGATGGCCAGATGTTGCAACAAGTTTACATTTCCTCATCCCAAACCTGAAGACACATTCATTTCCAAGCTGAAGGAATTTCACCATAAGGACAGAATAATCTCATCCAGAATTTTATTTGACAATACATGGAGCCTGATTAAGCTAGATTAAACAACACCAGTGACCACATCAGAACATTTGGTTGCCTGACTAACATGGATAACTATTATTTTTTATTTACAATTGTATCATTATTACATATGGTTTTTCAATAAAATTACTTATAAATAAAAATGGAAAATTCAGAGACATTGCATACTTATACAAGACCATATCCAAATTTATAATTATCTCATATTTACTTTTAAACATATCCTTTAATCCCTCTGAATATTATACTAGATCACATAGACTTTTAAAGCTAATTTCTTATCATTCAGATGCCTTAGGTTCTCTCCCATATTTTATATAATTAGCACATATAATAAGGATATCCATCTTCATTTTCATCAATTCTGCAATGTTCTAAAACTAAAATACAATTTGTGATCACAATACTCAAATCATCTGTTATGTCTTTCTTCCCAAATATTGTTTTTTTCTTCATACCTCTATATTATTTTGTGCAATAATAAACTTTTATTATTATTATTATTTTTTATGTGCAATCTGTAATTGACCATTATTATTATTTGATTTCTAAATAAGCAGTATGTTGATGGTAATGTTATTTTTACAATTCACAAGATTATCTATAGAATATTAATAATAATTAAGACCTATCTAAAATAATTTGCTTAACAATTGATATTCATAAGGCAAGTTATGCCTTGTCAGTCAATGATTAAAGAAAAAGTCTTCATTATCCTTCATCTTGAATTATTTTCAGATTCAGAGAGCATATTAATGAAAATATATTGATATCTTTTTATCTTTCACTACTTGAATTAAATTAATTATCAAATTTAATGTATAATACTGAGATATAGAATCTTTATTGATGCAATATAAAGGCACTGAAAATTTTTATTGAAGCTTATTGCATGATATTCTTCAATGAGAGTGATTAGGTTATAAATCCAATCAGTAGTTAGTCACCTCACTGGATGTTATAATAATCAATCAACAGTTGTAATAGCAAATCTTTGCTAAACTGGATATGTAAACTATATAAAAAAGCAATAAAGTTTTATAAAAATTATTTGGTAGTAAACTCAAACATAGTTTCAGTATGAAAGATAGAATTCATTTATATTGTAAAGAACATATTTCAAAGATATTCTAAAAGATTGAAAGTTTTTCTAAAGTTAAAAAACATAATTTAAAAATATTAAAAAAGCAAACTTAATAAATAGACAATAAATATATTAAACATTATTTATTTATCTACCATGTGAATTTTTTGACAGCTTAATTATTAATAAATTATTATAAAGAAACTTGTAGAAAATAGATTAATTGGTCGCTTCAATTCTAGCTTGGTACACATAGATTTTAAAATCATTAATTATGTGATTCATATTTTTTGTTCATTCACATCTATATACAACAGTGGCTGTTAAATTTTATTTGCAAAGCAGATACAAAGATCCAGGATTGTCTTGAATCTGCTGGTGAGACTCCAGTTATGTCTAGAAATGTCAATTTTATCTAGATTTGTTGTTAGATCTGGAAAAAAATATGACAACATAAAATCATCACAACACTCAACTTTAACTTTTTTCTTTCTCTTTTTTCTGGAGTTAGAATGATTATTTTTGCTTGTAATTAATTTCTATGATGTTGATGATAATTCTTATTTTCATTAGAAATAAAATAATTATTGATAAATAGTAATAATTAAATGTAATAAAAAGTGTATATAGCAGGACCAATCAGAGGGAGACAGGAGGGACAGTTGCCCCAGACCTTACAATATTAGTGGCTTCAACTTGGCAGTTCAATATATTAAACAAAAATATAAAAGAAGGCAAAGCAATGTTATGTCTCATAGAATGGCCTTGATTTTACAGTTAAATTCCCCCCAAAATACTTGAGAAAAACTTTTCAAATCAGGTGTGCCAATTTAGGAATGAGGTGCCAATTTGACAACTCTGTGATGAAAGAAACTGCAGCTTGGTGACTAGCAGAAATAATTGTCTCAGCTCCCTGTCAATCAATTTTGTGTTAATAGGGTTTTATTTATACTAACAATTCTAGAGTGAATCTACCCTATCCAAGTGCTATCTGGATCTGATCTGCTTGTTTATTTCTGTGATTTGTAACTAACTTCTCCTGGAGTCCTGTTTTGGCCCTGTAAGTAAAAACTCATTTTTTCTCTCTCTCCCCCCATATTCTTATTTTAAATTTTGTAGATCTCTAAAATATCAGTTGCCCTGGGCTTTGCATTTTCTTTGAAAGGCCCTATATATATGTGTGTGTGTAATGTTACTCATGAAGAAGCTAATTTTGAATGTACATAGCATAATAATAATTTTTTAATCAGACTTTAATTAGAAATAAAATGGTCCACTTTATCCAACTATCATGTTGCCATATGGTAAATAAATCATTTACTGATGTTTGAAAGGAGTGAAATTTTATATTAGTGTTGATTTTCATAAAGTATTAATCTAACCATCTTACAATTTCAAATAGCAATCAAGATACAAATTTTAATAAGCCCATAAATTAATTATGGCTGTTAAATGTATAGAATTGAGAATATATAATCTTATCGCTAGAGAAACTAACTCTTTATTTATAATAATTCACAAGTCGGAACCAAGAGAATGCACATTGTCATAATTTACAAGTCAAAATTTGATTATTGTACATATTTATCTTACATTTTTGTTAACAAATGAAATAATAGATACTGTTTACATATTCTCACTTATAATAATGTTATAAAAATAGTTCTGCAATGAGTTAATTGTGCAACATTATATATGTATATATAATTCATTTGGTAAGGTTTACATAAAATAAAGTTAAGTTGTTACATAATTGACATTTATTTACTTCGGCTTATTAATTTTGAAAATATTTACGTATTCATCATTACAAATTTTACAAAGTAAATAATTCTTTTACAGATAAGTACATTAATCATAGGGTAGGTAAAAAAAATAAAAATTATTATAATTTCTGCTTATCTTGTTAACAATAAAAAACCATTACATTTAATAATTATGTGTATTTTTTCTCTCTTGCGTCATAGCATCAGCCGGATTATGTGTATTTTATTATTTACTCTTTAAAATAAAGCAAATAGAATCATCTGCTTAACATAAATAAGATTCAACCTTAATCTTAAAACATGGAACATTCCTGATACCTGGTGTTCTTCTAGGAATACCTATTGATTATTTGACTGTTAAAGAGTGATTATTGTTAATGATATTATGTTTATTACTTACATTGGCTTCTGATATTCATTTATTGATGTTCATTTGTACTCAATACTTTCCTTACAAATAATGTCAAAGAACTAGCATCAAAAGTTAATATACATAATAAACATAGCATTATCAGTAATAACTATTTCTCAATAGTCAGATTATCAGCAGCAAATTAATCAGCAGTCATTCTTTGTGTCAGATTTAAAAAGTCACATACTATAAAACTTGGGCTAATCACATCAAACAAATGTCAAACTTGAGGCATAATATTATAAAAGCAACCATCAATGTTTCTGCTATATGCACGTTCATAAGTGCTAAATTAATTATAATAATAAGCATATCTGAAAATGGGGGTCATTATATCAATGCTCAGGACCATCTGCTATCATAAATATAATCGTCATTAATATATAAAGTTAGTAGACTTTAAAGAAGACTTTCATTACATTATCATCATCTAAATGATTCTGAAGATAATTATATAGTTGCCAATGCAAGCATATATATTTCATATACTATTAATCTAAGATCACAATGATTCTAATGACTGAAAACAAAAGATAATATAGAATACTTAATATATTCTAGCATTAAATAACATCACTGGAATAATGTGAAGTATTGATTGATATAATTATAAGATCTGTCTGTAGATAATGTATTAACAGTAATATTGATGTATGTAAAATAATACAAATTAAATAATAACATATAATTTGGAATGATATTTTAGAATTGCAGTAAAAAATAATAATTAATCAACAAGGAAAAAAATAAAATATATTAACATGTAAAAGTAGATAGTTAGTGGTCAAGTAGTTAAAATAATGATGACTGAAGGTGAGCAAGGTTATTAAGAAAAGAAAAATGGATATGGGCAAATGGTTTGAGCTTAGAAATATACATAGAAATGGTGGTGTTAGGCACTATGTAATGACAATAGTATGCAAAAATATTTTTACTAGTGAGGAAAAAAATATTGAAAATAAGCAAAATAGTTTATGGATTTAGAAAATATTTTTACTAGTGAGGAAAAAAATATTGAAAATAAGCAAAATAGTTTATGGATTTAGAATTTTAAAAATCAGCAAAGAAAAAACAAGTTCAGATTAATGGAGAGATATATTCTTGTTATGTAATAACAATAGCTATATATCCTGGGTGAGAAAATAGAAGAATACATGGGTTGAGAGTCAAAATGCACATCAAGATTATTGGGTAACTAATAAAATTAAGGCATCTCTCTTTATGTGGGGAAATTCTAAGTTATAGTAGCTGCCTCTTGCTGCACTAAGTCAGTGACATTATTTACCTTCAAAAAATATAACTGTTAAAATACTTTTCAATACTAATTTGAGCACAAATATAATAATAAATTTTTGTATAATGAAATAGTGAAAAGCATGTGCTAAAACATATAACATCCATCTTCTTAATCCCAATCATTGTAGCTTTCCAACTATAAAAACTGCCTGTAATGCATTCAGAAGTAATAATGGTGTAAAACATCACTTTTTTTCACCCACAGTAGAACTATTCTCTCATTGTGTGTAGTTACATAACCCAATTACTGAAGAAGATATGTGTTGCACTAAGAAGAAATCAACCCAAATCAGCCAATAGACATGAGCTTGATCTTAAATGATGCCCAAGACCAAACTCCTTAATTTTTTTAAGATGCTGATAAAGGCATAAAAATATATTGATGATGTTAAGCCTACTGACTTATTAAAACAACTATGGAAAGACCTTTTTCATTTTATGTATATGTAAATAAGAGGTTTCAATATTTAAAAAAAAGTAGGATATTTTATTTCATATATTTTTTGTGAGTATTATCTTATGTCTTTTTATATATATTTATGGTTACTAATATTTTAAGATGAATAGACAGGTCTTATGCAGATAGTTATTTTTAAAGGATTATTTTTTATTGTTGTTGTTATTCTATTAATAAACTAATAATGTTAATATTAAAGATGAATATATTGGAAATGGGAGATTATTGTCGACTCTTCTTTCGGACCTAAGACCTTTAAAAAAAGAAGGGATTGCAATGTTATATAAATATATAATTTTAATATTTATCAATCGAGATTGTTTTAAATAATCTATTTTTTATTTAAATTATTTAGTTGTCTGCATTTTTCTTAACCTATTGGTTTCAATACAAATGTGTACAGTAACCATAGGTGCTCTTTCTCAGAAAAAAAAATGATGGAATAGTATAATGCAAATAATAATAATAATAATAATAATAATAATAATAATAATAATAATAATAATAATAATAATAATAATAATGATGATGATGATGATGATGATAATGGTGATGATAATAATATACTTGTGGATAAAATTAAAGTATGTTCCTCTAAAAAATGATTTGACATGCGATAAAAATGAAATATAACCTGAATGTCTTATATAAAGCAGTTATATAAATGACATATGGTTTGATGATCATCATCAATACCAATCTTAATTATATTTAATTAGGCAAACTTAAGCTTTGATTATTATTCCTTAAGTGATAAAAAAATAATATTAAATGGATGCTCATTATGTTAATATTAATATATAAATAACCTGTTTATATGCAAGAAGCATTCATCTGTATGTGTGTATATGAGTTATCAACAGAGACACTATCTGGTTCTTTGTAAAATAAATAAGATCCAAACTTATTGTCATTTATGTTTAATTATTAATGGTAAAATATGGCGCAGTTAATAAAAGGGATGTCTCTGAAACTAATCCAGAAAACCAGGTATTGCTTTTGCTATAGTTAAGAATTAGATTATTATAATTAAAATCTTTAACTAAATCAGTGATATAATATAAAAATCTTTATATAATAGCAATAATATAATAATAATAATGTCCTTTTCAATCTGCTTCAACTAATTTACAATTACCCTCTACATTGCATACATAGTGACATCTATTTTTTTTATAAAATTAACTACAATCTATCAAAACCAAACAATTTTTTAAGGCATAAAAAAATCTGTATAAATGTATTACATAACCTTCCATTAATTTATCATTAGCCAATTATTTACTTAAATTAATTGAAGTTTTATATATGTAATTGGTTTCATATATCTTTCTTTTATTAGGTTCTTTAATATAATTTAAAGGTCGTATATTTTTGACACAATCTATTTTATGTGTGTATTTTAAATAATGAATATATAAGGCAGATCTATCATCTCTTCTATTAATAGCCTTATTATGTTCTTTTGCTTTTTAGTCTAATTGTTTTCCTGTATGTCTACAGTAAACCATACAGCAATTTCTACAAGTAATTTTATATACAACCCTTTTTATATTTTGTAACATGTCTTATTTTATAATTACCTTTAATTTGTCAAGATTTTTACTATTTGATTATCCTATGTTAATTTTTTTATCTATATAATTTTTATTTTTTAGTAAGTATGATAAATTTTAGGAAAGTATGAAAGTTTTATTCATTTTTTATTTACAATACCAATTATTATTAATATTTGAATTAGGTAGTTTATAATTAAAAAATATATTGTATCTTAGTTAACAATGAGTTTATAAAAGAGTTATGTTTACATTCTTAATATATATGTGCATACGAATAATTTATGAATTCTTTAAAAATATGGGATCATTGCAAATCTTTTAAAAGATACAAGTGGTGAAATTTGAAATAGAAAAACTATTGGTCAAGGGAAGAATATAGTAATGACAGTGATTTTTTTAAGAAAAATTAAAAAATATTAAAAATTATAGTTACTGTCTTCTGTCAATTCTATATATGAGCCAACCAAAAAAATGAATTCAAAATTATTTATGGCAAAGTAGATTATATTCAAGAATTGAAAGAACATTAAGCATGAATTATCATTTTGCATTGGTTTGTAGATTATGGAAATACATTTAAGTCCATTTTTGGAATATCCAGATATAAGTTCAAGATATTGTCAAATTCTAAATATTTTTTAAAGTCATTAGTAATAATTTTTTTACTGCATGAAGGCAGTAAGAGCATTGATAGCAGCAGTATCATCATCATTATTTTTAACCATTATTAATTCACTGCAGGATGAAAGTCTCTACAACTGTGATCCAGTTTCTCTGATCTCTAGCTTCCTTCTCCACATCACTCTATCAAATTTTCTTATTTCATCCATCAATCTCATTGAGATCTATTTTAAGATTTTAACTATTAATTTCTGATCATCTCTTCTAGAAATGTGTCCAGCTCAGCTCCATTTCTGTCTGGTAAATCTTTCCAATGTTATCAGTAATATTTGTGGTTGTCCCACACATGCATTTCATTTTTAATCTTTTCTTGCTACTCCTATGATACATCTCTCCATATTTTATTGATCTGATGTACAACAAGATAATTTCATTTATCCAAACTTTATTAGAATTTAATTGTTTACAACTTTAAGTGAGAAGGAACTAGAATATAAGTGATAGATTTTACAGATGAGATGATTCAGGGAATACTACAAGAATTATAAGACAAAAGTAAAAAAGTAAGATTAAAGATGAATGTTAAAATGTCTAATTTCCATTGTTGTTTGAAATAAAAGAGAAAATTAAGATTGGTCATAATAAATGGAGAAAAGTTAACAAGTATACTGATGAAAACAAGATCATCAATTATAATTTGAGTAATTATTTTCTTTTAATAACAAATTATTTCTAACAAAACCTTATGTTTTGGGACAAAGAGGGGAAAGCCCTTAATAAAATGTTTTCTGCCCTATGTAATTTAGTACAGTAATAAATGAACAGACTCACCAATTTGTGAGTTTTAAGATGAAAGCTCAAATGAGCATTTGCAATGCACAAATGTATAAATGTCTGTACATCAGAAACTTAGGCATTTAATAAACAATACAAAAACTGCACACTATTTAGTAAGGTACATAAAGATATGTTAGATTTACAAAAATTCTTTAAAAAATTAAAGAATGCTGAGTGCCACATAAACATACATCATTATCATCATTAAATATTAATATTCTAAAATGAAGCTAGGTTGAACATATCACTATGTAAAATTATACTATATGGGCAATTGAAGTCTTAAAATAAAGCTCATCAAAATTGTAGAAGACTTAGAAATGAATCATGTGTGAACTGTGTGGATGAAATAAGAACATTGGCTGCAGTACGGTAACCAAGAGATGCTAACAGTATCAGAGAAGCTGAATAGGACTTGGAGACACTTAATATCTTATAGTGGTCTGATAAGTGGTTAAAAAGTATGATAATGATATGAAGAAATGTGTAAGTGGAGGCAGATGGGACAACAAAGGTTTCTCCAGGCATTTCTCTAAAGAGGAATAATAAAAGAAAAAAAAGATTTATATTGGGTTAAATCATAATAGCTTATTGCTTTCATTATTTATTTATTCTTTAGATAAAAATAACTTATAGAGTAAAGTCATGGTATATTTTGTATTGTAGGCTATCCAGAAATATTCATAAATTTAATACAGAAATATTCATAAATTTAATAATAAATTTTACAATATTGCAGTAGTCATTTTTCTGTATAAGAGCACCATACACAAAATCACAACCTAGTATCACTCCTTGTATTAAAAGAGGCTTGAAGAGAAAAACATATTGTATTACCTGTGATCCTATTTGTAAATTCACACAGACTCATTTAGACTCCACTCTGGCTTATCATCCATTTGCAAGTGTAAGTTAAGTTTTCTTTAAAGGCAATATTTGAAATTTTGACTCACTATCTTTTATATTTTGAAAAACTCATTAGCTATTAATGATAATTGATTTCCTGTATCAATGAGAGCCTGGGTTTGAAACCCCTCAATATTTATTGGTAGTAATGGTCATTCCTGCTTACAATAATTTGATATGTCTAGATTATCTTCAAAAACTACATTACTAATATTATATTTAATAGTGTCTGTATCCAACATAGTGTTCTTACCAGATTGTAGGGATACCTTCCAGGAAGAACATTTTGATAAGACCTATCTAGTTTTCCATCATGGTAGCTTGGTTATGAACTTTGCCATTTTCTGTACTACACTGGTTATTTGCTCTATAAAATTCCTTAGAGTGGGTATGTTTCTATCATATATGTTGACTATTTTGACCTTTGAAATGTAAATCTTTCAAGTTATGTTCCATTACTTCATCATCTTTTTCTTGAGATATAAATGTTAGAGCAATGTGATCTAGGTTGAGAATCTCCAGTCTCTTTTGTCTGCTTTTTATTTTTAAGTTACTATTTTTTTTGTATGGTAAAAAAAAATTTTGTTTTCAAATTCAGCCCTCTTTTTTAGTACTGCCTCTGCATGTAGTTATCACAGAAATGATCTAGAAAATCTTTTCATTTCATTGGTTGTAATACTGACCAATCAAAAGTCATTCCTATATCTAATAGATACCAAATATTCCAAACTTTAATTATAATTTTTTTAAACTTGGAGAGCTCATTGTTACATATTTGTGTGTGTTTTTTTATCTATACAATTTATCTATTAATTTTTAATTACATTGTAAACATTTAACCTTTTTTTTTTTTAAATTAAAACCTAAAAATAAAATTTAAGTTCTCAAATTATACTTATTTGATATATATATTTTTTACAAACATATTTGTTAAACATAATATTTTTTTATATATGATTTTATATCAACATTTACACACATAATTAGAAAATTCTCTTTATTTTTATTTAATAATGAATGTTCATTTAATAACTCTTACTAATCTTTTTTATATATAAACGTTGTCAACTGTCTCCTCTATTAATCTAACCTTTCTACGCACTAATCTGGTCTCAAACCATTAATATGAAAGATATTATTTCAATATATATATATGTCTATTAACATATACACTGATATCATTATCAACTGTAAAGATGTCTTCCAATCTTTACAATATATATATATATATATGTGTGTGTGTTGAAAAATACTGTGCTTTTAAAATTTAACAAATAATGCATATTGTATTACAATCAAGGTTTATGAATAATACGTCAGCTATTATGTGCAATATATAACATATATAATAGCAACTTATGACAAAATAAAGTGCTCCATTGTATTTATGCAAACAGATATCCTGTTAAGTAAGCATACATATACATAAATAGATAGATAAACAGATAGATAATATAAATAGAAATAGGATTTTATTTTGAAGTAGATGCTACTCGTGATTTTCCAAAGTGGGTAATTAAAAAATTCAGAATTTAAAACTTTTTTTACATCAATAAAGACATATAAAAAAAATTGTTTTTGTATCAAAATAAAAATTTTCATTGAATTTTATTTTTTTTCTAATTGTATCACTGAAGCAAAAAAAAATTTAGAATTTTTTCTCATTCAAATCATGCATTGTAATGATAGTAACTAATTCGAATGTTCTAATACAAAAAGTTTACAAAATAAAAATTAATTTTTACTTTTAATTAAAAATATTTTTTGTTGACAAAAAAAATATATTTGCACTATATAAATATATTCATTACTAGTATATCATTATCATCACTTTTAATCATTATTGATCTACTGCAGAAAGGTCTCTCCAAATTCAATTTATCTTCTAAGATCTTCAGCTTCTCTTCTCCACATCACACCAGCACACTTCTTTATTTTATTCATCCATCTCACATGTGGTATCTTTCAAGAATTACTCACATATATTACATCCAAAACATTATAATTTATATTAATATATTTGCAATTTATAATAAAATCAGTTATAAATATATTATATTAAAAATTAATAATTCAATTAATAAATGATGGATAACGTTTGTGAAATATTTTTAATAAAATAGATTATTATTATTTAAATTTGAAATAATGACTTTTATTTTCACTTTTAATAATATTTTAGGTATAATAGGTAACAGTTTGGTTATGTTAGCCATAACACTGTCTCCCAAATTGCAAAATGCTAATAATGCCTTTATCATTTCTCTATCAATATGTGATATGATAGTAGCTGCTTACTGCATTCCATTTGGAGCTTGTGCTATAATATATAACCAAAATATTTTGAACCACAGCATGTGCTTATTCAATGGATGTATTCTTATGCTAACAGGATTTACATCAGTCTTCTGTCTAACTGGAATTGCTGTCAATCGATACTTTTTTATTTGCAAACAAAATTTATATAAATCCATTTACTCTAAAAATATGACTGCATTGCATATTACAGTTATATGGGCCCTTGGAATTACACTTGATCTACCTTTGCTTTTAGGATGGGGGACGATTGAATATGATTTTAAATATTATTTTTGTACCTACAATAGAACAAAAAGTATCAGTTACACTTTGTTTTTGATTTTTGTAGCGATTTTTATACCCATTATGATTGTTTTTGTTTGTTATGTTAATGTTTTTATAACAATGCGTAAAAGTAAGTTACGATTGCAGAAAGAACAAAATAAAATTAATATATCAGGTGAAGAAATTAAACTGGTTAAAACTCTGTTCAGCATTTTTATTATTTTTCTTTTATCTTGGGCACCCTATGGAGCTGTAATACTGAGTGATTTTAAAGATCAATTTCCAAAAAATGTACATTTTACTGTAGAATTTTTCGCACTAGCAAACAATTCGTGTATGAACAGCATTCTCTATGGAGTTATGAATAAACATTTTCGAGAAGCTTACAAAAATATTATGACTTGTTTAGGAAATTTAAAATCAATTAATCCATCAAATTGATTATCACTGATAATGATAAATTTACAAACTTTTAATTTTTACTGCAAATAATCATAATACATAGGTAGGTGAGTAAAATAAAATCTTTATATGGTTAAATTTAATGCTTTTTACACCTTAAGGTTGGTTTTTTTTTATTGTAAAATAATGAATATATTTTCTTTTAAAATTTATCGAATTTTTTCAGGTTTTAATTTCTAATATACTTTTTTTTTCGCATTATTTAATATAAATTCAGATTTACTATATTTAGCTAAATTTAATATAAAAAAAGTGTCAATCAAAAAAATATCAATATTTAAATAAAAATCTGTAGTTTTCAAATTATGATTTAATAAAATTAATTTAAATAAACGATTTTTGTGAGGTTTTTTTAATTTTCTAATCTTTTAAAAAAATAACTATCTCTTTTTTATTCTCATCATCAACATCGTTAGCTGTTTCCAAGAAATATATCTTATGCACCAAACCAGACCACTTTTTTTAAATCATTCTCTTTTTTTTTTTGTCTACTTTCCAAATACTCGTAGTTATTTTTGTATTCAAGATTATCAGTATTTTTGTTCTTCAACTTTTTCTTACTTCTATCTATCCTTACAACATATATTTTCTAATTCCTCTATTTCTAAAGGACAGGTCCAATCCACTTCTTTTCCTTCCTCATAATTTTCTAAATAGATTTGTTTATTTTATTTATTTTAACACTTGTACATTTAGAATCATATGTACACTTCTAAAGCATGCAATCATTTTTTTTTTGCTATTTCTGATTTATTTTCATATAAAACTATATTTAAGAAAAATATTTAATAAGTAAATTATAATCGTTTTTGCTTATATTAGTAATGATTTAGCAATTTTGTTATAAATTTTTTTTTTAAATGTAAGCAATAATGTTCAAATCTTCTAAACCTATGATTGCAATAATTGGTAAAACTCAAAGATGCTTAAATGTTCAGGCAAAGACAAAATATGCTATTGATATTGTGACAATTATCATTTAAAAACAACTATTTAATAATTAAATATAATTAAAATAATGCATGCCAATATGTTTAAAAAGCAAGATTTTTAATAGACTTTTTTTTTCATGTGTCAAAATGTTGATCAGGAAACAAACCCAGGCCAGCTGCTTGGAAGACAGATAGGCTAACCACAAGGCCACCAACGCTATATGTTTTATCAGTTTATTCATGTGGAGCTAAGATTTAAATATGTAACAAAAGACAATACAGAGATTTCAGACTACACAATAAACTATGAAAATATGTATATTGGGAATAACAAGAAAAGATTGAAAACAAAGTACATAAGTGAGAGACCTATTAGATGTCATTAATGTAATTGAAAAAATTAAAAAAAGAGACAGAAATGGATCTGGGTTGGATTGCAAAAACAGATGATAATAGATAACAGTTGAAGTCTTAAACTGAATCCTAAATGTTTATAAAAAATCTGGTAAAAGATTAAAAATAAGATGGATGGATTATATAAATAAGGTTTTTTTGGAAGCATATAGAAAACAGAAATTATGGAGAAAAAAAACTGGATTAAATTTGAAAAACCTTCATCCTAGTGAAGATTGATAATGATTAAAAATGATCATGATAATGACTTACCTAGATTATGCTTTTAATTAGGCTTCCAGAAATATTTTTCTAACAATTGAAAATTATCTTATATACATATATAAATTAAATACTGCCAACACTATACTAGTAATTATAAATAAAATTAAAATTCATATAAGACTACAATATTAATCAAAAAATAAAATTTTATTAAAATTCTTCCATAACTATGGTATCATCTATTAACAAATAGACAGTTTCAAATAAAATTCAGTAGAAACATCATGGTTCTATCTACTAACTTATATTCAAACCCTACATCCTATCCCACTCCTTAGGTTGTGTATATATATTGCATGTATATTTCTGAGAAGTGCACTTCAAAATTGTACATTTTAGCTTTTTAATATTTTTTATTATTATTAATTTTTTTTCTTCACATTAAAATACATAGGTGTGGCTCATATAATTCAGTTAGTGTTAAAGGTAACTTTATTTTAATTTATAGTTTGGGATGGCTATTTAAAGATTAAAATCTAATGTTTAGTTTGTCTTTAATAAGTTTGTAAACATATTAGTTTATTTGCAAAATTTAAGATCGTTTGCTTATTTAAAATTTCATGCTCTGCATTTGAGTTGGTTTGTATTTCAATATTTAACATCGTTTAGCATACAACTTCAAAGTGGTATCATTTTGAAGTTTGCTATTATTGAGATATAGACTTTTAAACAGAAGGTGTTATTGGATATTCATAATTGTATAATGGTTTAGACATTTGTATGATTATTTCAGTTAGTGTTAATGGTAGCTTTATTTTCATTTATAGTTTGGAAGGGTTATTTAAAGATTAAAATCTAATGTTTAGTTTGTCTTTAATAAGTTTGTCAACATGTTAGTTTATTCGCAAAATTTAAGATTATTTGCTTATTTAAAATTTCATGCTTTTTGTTTGAGTTGGTTTGTATTTTAATATTTAATATCGTTTAGCATACAACTTCAAATTGGTATCATTTTGAAGTTCACTATTATTGAGATATAGACTTTTAAACTTTACTTTCATATATATATTGGAATGGTAACTGCTCTTTTGACAATTGGTAATAATCAAGTTAACAAAATAAAAAACTACAATATTTGCAAGTTAATTTTAGTCTAGTATAATTTAAAGATAACTAACTGGTGACTGTGTACATTTGCAAGTTAATTTTAGTCTAGTATAATTTAAAGATAACTAACTGGTGACTGTGTACATAGTAAAGTGACTACATACAATTTATTTTTAATTGCCAAATCTATAATAGTCACAAGCAGCAATCAAATTGAACCTACACAAAAATAAGTTTCCAAGCAAATTCAATTATAGTTTCTGATTGTTACCCTTCTCCACCTATTACTTTATTACATTAACAAAATAAATAATTAGCTTGGATTCAGATAAGAAATGACAAGCAACCAAATTATTAACAATGTCTATAACTTTAATTAACAAATACAATTATATGATAATTAAAAAAATATTTCTATTTACATATTTATACTTAAAAAATTACATGATGATCACGTTAGTGGGAAAAAAATCTTTGTAGCTTACCGTTTTGCATTTAATTTTCTGTATTTTCCAATTTGTGAATTCTATTTGCTCTATTCTTATTATCTTAGCTCTTTGTAATTTTATATATGTTTCTTCCATATTATGAACTTTATGATTTTTCTGTGGCAACTTACTTATCCACATTTTACAGCTTAATGCTTTGTTGCACATATTATTTCATTCTGTTGTACTTTTTTCAACACTCAGATGCTCTATCTCTAATTTTGTCTCCTGTTCAACAATTAAGACTTTTACACCTACTCTTTGTTGTTTTTCAACAACTTCAGTTTTTATATCTAAGGTTTTATGGATTTTACTCCACCTTTTTCAATTTTATGTCAAAGCTTTCTTGCTTTTCTGTGACATTTTAAAATTTTATACATATATTTTCTATATCTGAGCCATTTCTCAAAACTTTAATGCAAGTTTTAGAGTTTTTCCCTTATATGTTGTTTAATATTGTGTTGCACATTTTTCAGTTTTATATTCATATTTTTAATTAAGGCACATAGCATTTTTGTGTCAATGGTTCTTGGAATCTTAGCTTCCAATTGTTTCACTGTTTGCTCTAGTTTTTGACCTTTTAATTCTGTTAATATTTGCTACACAGATTCTTGTATGACTACTTTCTCTCCTTAGAATTTTCAGATTGGCTCTGATTTACCTCTATTATTTTTGACTAAATTATTGTTAATATTTGGTATATCCAAAATGTTATTTTTTATATTAACCCTGTTATTTGTTTATAATGAAATTCTAAAATTTAATTTCTATTTTTAAATAAGTTAATTGTTATAGTCTATTTTATTTCTACATCTCTAATATTCTTTTTTATTATTTTAGATTTTGTATTATTAAAACAGTGCACTAGATCTGCCTTTCTGTATTATCATGACACTACACCACATCACAACCTGCCTGCACTCTCTAAAAATCTCTTTTTTCCAAAATTGTGTACTTATTGATATTAAAAATCTTGTATCTGTCCTTTTTTAATTTTATTTTAGCTGTATAACACTATTATTGTATTGTCCTGGTGCCAATCTTTTCTCATCCAATTCGTTTTTATCATGAGTGTACATAATTTATATACACCTGATAGTATGTATCTTAAGTTAATAAATAAAACTAAATATTTCTAACCATATCCAAACCTTGTTTACCCTTTACTTTCCTGCATTTACTCATTTAATTTTTTTTTTATTTATTGCAACAGCTATTTCTTATTTTTTGCATCCAAAACATTATGTGCCATTTATTACTGATTCTACCCAGGTAATTTTCCTATTTATTGCAGCAGCTATTTTTTATTTTCATACTCAAACGTGTATCATTTATTACTGACTCCATTCGTTTAAATTTCCATATTTATTACTGACTCCACTCATTTAATTTCCGTATTTCTTAGAACAATTCTGTTATTTTTGTACCCAAATATATTGTATACCATGTATTACTGTAAATGGGAACTTCACTACCCATCACTACTGATTGCAAACCCTGTAACTTAACTACAAGTTAACACAGAATGGAAATAACTAATTTTATTAATTATTATTGTTAGAAAGCTGATTATCCTGACAGCTATCAGTTATATTTTCTAATTACCCTGCATAACTATCTCCAACAGAGTGAGCCAAGAGCAGTCAATGTAAATCATTTTATAAAGCTCAAAAGCTTTAAGCATACCTTTCATAGAAAGATGACCTACAAGACTCTTATTGAGATATACACATCACCCATATGCTAGCTCTATTATCCTAATTCTCAGGATTAATAGCCTATTTTACAATAAATACATGTATTATTCATATTGACTATGGAGTGAGGTGTGTAAAACAGTGAATACCAGTTTTTGTTCAAATGCAACAAAAACTTATTTTTTTAATCTTAATTAGAAATATTAAAAAAACACCAAACACACAAAAATAATTGTGATAAAGATAATACAAAAGAAAAAAAATCTAATCTTTAATACATTACTTAGCAATAAGGGGAAAACCTTTTTCTTCTACTAGTTTCTTTCTGTATGAACTAATATAGCTGATTATGTGCATATAAATGCATACACATATAAAATAAAATAAAACACAGATATATATAATACCCTTGTTGATTTGATGATATTGCACAAGAAAATAATATCAGCAAGATAGATTATATTTTAATTCATGTTTTTCTACACATTAACAAATAAATAAATAAAAATTATATTCACCTTGATCTAATTCTGTATACATTCATACATTCCTATATTTATAGTTTAATTTATATAAGATATTAATTTCTCAAATGGATATATTTCTTTTAAAAATAATAATAATAAATTTAAGTGATCTTTTCTTGCTTATACTGTTCTCTCTAAATAATTAAAAGACTCATCCGCAATAATTATTCATATGAGACATTACATAATACTGACTTCTGTAATAAACATTTACTCTGTTCTAAGTTAAAACAAAATGTTTCTGACATGCTCCCACTTAAATTCTCATTCAAATGAAAATAACAATCAGGAGAAAAGACAATTTTGATTCTGTTACTTTTCTTGCTAGGCAAAGTTTCACCATAAGAGTACAGCTCACACGGTGATTATTTAAGGATTAGATCTGGTGCACATGGTGAACTTTTATTCCATTTTGTTTGCATTAATGTTTCTCTAATATTTTTTTTGTTTCTGCAATATAGATGTCCCAATCACTAATTAGTAATTATCAAACATTCAAATGACTCACTTTATTTCTGCTCTGATTTCTGATTTTGGATTGCTGGCTCTGCTGACTCTGACTGCTCTCTGATTGCTCTGCTGCCCACTCTGCTCTGTTTTTTATCCCATATAAACACAAAAGACTTCACCTTTGACTCTTTGAAGAGAAGTATAATCCACAAGATTTATGTTCATATTTAAGGAGAAGTGCAGCTTACATTGATACAATGAGCACACTGACACTTATGATTTTTTGATTAGAAAGCTGATCTTGTTTTACCTTCAAAATATATCTATGATTCTCAACCATTTTATTGGAATAAAATATTGTATTGTTGGCCCTCATGATATTTTACCTACTTCAAAATATAGATAGTATTCATGAGAATATAGTTATAGTTAACAGATATTGCTAATAAATAGTGTAAAGTTAAATGCCCATAATGCCAAGTAAGAGGAATCACAAAGAGATAAATTTGTACTTTGTGATACCATTATTATTATTGCCATTAAAAAGAGAGCAAATATCCAAATTGTGAATAAAAAATATATTATGTATTTTACTTAAACAGTTTTGGGAGTTATTGAATTTTGTTATCACTTATTAACATGGGATTATTATGCTATATACAATATTGTGAACTTGATCCATTTACCCTGAGAATAATCAGATGCTACCATTGCTTGCCTGAACATTAATTGATGATTATATCATTACCCATCAGTAATTTTAAAATATTACATGCATCATCTGTTGCTAGTTGTTAGTAGACATAAATTAGATTCAATAAAATATCCACTTTGCTTCTAGTTTATATCTCATCCAGTATTTAGATCTCATGAGTTCTTGTAATACTAAACCCTGAGAGTAGGTTACTCTTGACATCGAGGAAGATTATAAGGTCAAGCTTGTTACATTTTGACTACTAGGTCTATGGAGGGATGCATAACAAGGCATTACTCTGCCATATGCATGCCATGTATATTATTATATTAAAACTACCAAATCTATGGAACACAAGAAAATCTTTATTGAATAAGACAGCCCCAACATGTGAACTATATACCATTACAATATATATATATATATATATATATATATATATATATATATATATATATATATATATATATATATATATATATATATATATATATATATATATATATATACAAAACAAGACAGTCTTTCCATATTCATTTCAATGCATGTCTTTATGAGAGTAATGATCTTAGATTCCAAAAGTTTTATAATCAAAGTTTCTTTTCTGCTTCTTTTCAATTCACTTTTTTCATAAAAGATAATCTCTGCATTATCAAATAATATTTTATGACCTATATTCACTTCATGAATATGCAAATCTGAGCTATGATATCTACTTTTAATTTTACTCTCATAAACTTTAACTTTTTCATTAAGATTTTGACCTATATAAATTTTATAACAACTGCAAGGAATCTTATAAACTGCCACAGGAATATACTTGCTATCAATTGACTGTTTTGAATTACTTAATAATGAATTTCAATTCAGATCTTTCTTCTAGGCCATATTCAAAACACCCAATATAAAGCAATTCTTATAAATCAATTTAAAAATTGATAACTTATATGGTAAAAAAATAAACTCTTTATTCTCATTAACAATCAAATATTAATTATTATAGACATTTTATTAAATAATATATTCCTAATAAATTCATGATTATAACTTAATCCAATATATTCAGAAGCAAACTAATTCCTATGATTATAACTATTACTTTAAATAAACATGAATATTTTTCTGAAGATTAGATTAAAAGTTATTTATGATTTGCTATTGTTATTAGAGGCTTCAATGTATTTTGTGTATAATGATGTGTGTTATAAAATTAAAGAGAGATGGGTTATTGGTTATGTTATTTCTTCTTTAATGTGCTCTGTCTATATTGATTTTTTAGAAAGTAGTGTTATTAATAATTTTTCTGTTTTTGTAAAATTATTTGTTAGATATTTTGATTGTTTATTATTCAAGAAGATAAATTGAAAGATTTTTTATTGATTGAAGACTTTTGATTCTAATATTAAATTTACTATTGAGGGGGAGGGGGATACTTTTGAATTTGTTAAATTAAAATTTTAAGATTTAAGTGTTGATAAAGTTGACAATATTTTATTTTGTAGTAATATTATTAGCAAAAAATCTAACAAGAGTGATAAGGCCAGATAGTTATTAATCTTTTACTCATAAGAAACTTTCTGCACTAAATTTTTGTTATAGAGACAGAAGACTCAATAATTTTGAAACAATATTTATATCAGAGCATTCAATTTTTTTCTGACTATATAGAGATTATAATCATGAATTTATTAGGAATATTATACTTAATAAAAGTATCTATAAATCTGTTAATACAAAAGATTTATGTGAGAATAAAGAGATTATTTGTTCACCATATAAGTTATCAATTTGTAAATTGATTTCTAAAAATAACTTTTTATTGGGTGGAATGAAAGTGGACTGGAAGAAAGACCTGAATTGAAATTTATTATTAAATAGTTCAAAATAGTCAATTGATAGCAAATCTATTCCTAGAGTGGTTTATAAGATTTCTTACAATTGTCATATAATTTATATAGGTCAAAGTAAATTAAGTCTTAATGAAAAAGTCAAAGTTCATAAGAGTAGAGTTAAAAAAAATTATAACTCAGCTTTGCCTATTCATGAACTGAATATAGGTCATAAAATATTATTTGACAATGCAGAACTTATTTTATGGAAAATAGTGAATTGAAAAGAAGAGTAAAAAAAATTTTGATAATAAAACTTTTTGAATCTGAGACCATCAATCTTATAAAGACATATTTGATGTTACAGGAAGTTGGTTTTTAAAGAATTTTGGGAAGACTATTTTGTTTTGTATATATAGGTTATATGTTTTGGTTGATTTTCCCTTATAAAATCTATTTAGATGAAACTAAAGCACAGAATTGCTTATATTTTTTCGACTACTGAAACAGAAATTATTAAGATATTATAATCATAAATTTAACAGATCATTTATAAAAATGATAAAAATATATCTGATAAATTTTTATAACTGATACCATCAGTTTCTTAAATAGAATTATGTAAATAAGTCAATTATTTTATATAGCACGATGTTTTTATAAACAATAATATTTAAACAGCATTAAACTGTTGCACATGCGCTTTGGATTTTTAATATAAAATGAATGCATACTAACACTTCAACCACATTGTTAGTATTCATTCATTTTATATTTAAAATCCAAAGCACATGTGCAACAGTTTAATGCTGTTTAAATATTATTAAATAGAATTATGTAAAATAATAATACAATTTTATTATTACAGACCAAATGCAGATATAAACAATGAGGATTGCCAATTCCTCAACAAGCTTTGTGTTAAATGCTTATCCAGAGAAAGCATTTAAAATATCTCTGTCAGGAACCCCTCCCCCAAACCCCTGACCGTGGTTTCATGCTTTGGCACTCCTCAGAGAGGTGCCAGGGTAGTTTCAGACACTAGGTCTAAAAATACCAATCCAAAGCCAGCATTTAACTAAAAGTTATCGATTGAGTGGAAAATCTGAAATTTTCAGACACCTACATGTCTTCAAACCCAGCTATCGAACTCAAATAGCTATATGGGGCTGATAGATCTTCAGCCATACCATATATTAGTAGCCTTAGCAATATAACATTGCATAAGACTTAAGGCAGAGACTATAAATAGTCAAAATAAGAGTCATAGATCACATGACCCTATTCTCTTAAGCTTGTAAGTTATAAACAATGAGGATTGCCAATTCCTCAACAAGCTTTGTGTTAAATGCTTAGCCAGAAAAAAAGCATTCAACACAAAGCTTGTTGAGGAATTGGCAATCCTCATTGTTTCTATGACTCTTATTTTGACCAAATGCAGATATGGTTTGATAAATTGCTAAATAAATAAACAACAAATATAACGGTGTAGTTCCATTATAATTTGAATAGAAATTATTAAGCTGGTCTTTGAAAATCAATTTAAAATATTGTTAATATAAGATTGTAGTACAGAGCAAAACATATAGCTAAAAAATAAAACTTTCTAAAATGGAAGGACACTACTGTACTACCACATCTGGCACTACTAGGATTCTTGGCATTCTTATGCAAAAATTTATACGACACTCTAAAATAATTATTACTATGATGTTTTTCATTAACTGATT
The DNA here is from genome assembly GCA_028023455.1 of Epiperipatus broadwayi. Lineage (NCBI taxonomy): Eukaryota > Metazoa > Onychophora > Udeonychophora > Euonychophora > Peripatidae > Epiperipatus > Epiperipatus broadwayi. The sequence continues at coordinate 1,500,469 of JAQFVV010006352.1, forward strand.
ATTTGCAACAATAATTAAAAATAGGTATATTTTAAATAAATAAAACATAGAAATATTTAAAACCATTTATTATATTATAATTCACACAATAAAATTTTTCAAATATTTATATAGACAAAATCCAAAAAGTTTTTGATATTTAATTTTTACATGATCATGTCTATTGAAAGTCTTACTAAATTTATTCGTCTTTCTTTTGATATAATTGATCTTAAATAATTTTAATAAGTTTTAATCTGAAAATGATTGTTCATAACTATCGACACTTAAAAAATTAATTAACAAAAAATACAAGCTGCTACTTAAAGCTATATATAATATACTAAGCTTTTACTTCATTCATCTACTGAAAAGCTAAAATAAAATATGGACAATGAAAACCATGATTTTAGGTATATCTATCAATCATATAAACAATATCTTACTACAATGTAAAGGCTTTGAACAGATGATGAGTAGATATTCACCCTCATGTTTCACTTTAATTTTTGACTGGGGTAAATCTTTAATGATTTAATTATTCATCAAATATTAAAACTATAAGCAGTCATAAGTTTATCTTGAGTTATGCGGATCTACCTAAGATCATAATAAATGACAAGTTGTTCAATGTTATAAAACTCCAGTTCCAAATATTTACAATGACAACTCCCTGAAAACTTTAAAAGTCATAAAAATAAACATTCTCATTAATTTGTGAGTCACCTAAATAAAACATAATGCTTTTTTTCTGCTCATATTTATCTACAATTTTATGTATCAAAATATTTTAAAATTTTCATCTTTGCCACATGCTTAAACTATACCTCTTTTTGCTTTATATCATTTCTTAATGGTGTTGGTTTTGTGTAACCAATTTTCTTTACATTTTAATTAATTTAATTGTAAAAAAAATTATTTTTGTATATGCTTATCAGTTTCAAATTTGGGGGAGGAGACAATGATAGCTCTGTATATATATAAAATTACAATATATCCTGAAATTAAATATAAATAGTTTTAAATTTCCAGCAACACTATATGTGAATGTTATAAAATTCCAAATTAAACAGATGAAAAATAGAAACAATTTCTCTACTAACACTAATATTTTGAATAAAAAGTAACTTAGAACAATTATAACAACAGAATAAAACCAAGCAAGGTATGATTTTATAACAGTACTCTTTAATCAACTGTCTTTTTACATTCACAATTTAAGAAATTAGAATATGCATAAAGTGAAATTGAAATTAATTGTAATATTTTTCAGTTGCACTAATGTTATTATCTATTTAAAATGTCTTAACTGCAATAGAAAATTGTTTTTTTTTATTTTGTGTCTGTTTTAACTTTATAAGATAGAACTGCTGGAAAATATATAATTTTTGTACTTAATTCCAGTTTAGCTTTATGCATATTCAATTTTTTTAATAATCAGTTAAAGAGTTTTTAAGGTTGTTAAATTCCTACCTTGTAAATGTAAAACAGGCAGTTGATCAATTTCAGCTGTTACATGATCTCAAATTGTTTAATGAATAATATTTCTATAGTGTAATTTTTACTTCACCACTCTCATGCAAGATAGGAACTGCTTTCTATCTTCTTTTAACACCTTGGAGAGGAATGTAATCATAAATGTATGACACTGTCTTGCATGAGAGTGATGTAGTAAAAATTACACTAAAAATATTATTCATTATTGAATAATCTTTAATATAATAAATAACTAATAAAAATTATTAATATATCTTCAAATTGTTTAGTTTCATTTTTGTTGTGTGAATTGTTCTGAGCTACTATCTATTTAAAATATTAATGGCAGTAGAAAAATCTATTTTTCACCTGTTAATTTAGAGCTATATACCATAAAGATAGAGGGGCTAGAATATTTTGTGCCATTACATTTTGTCACTGTCTGTAATTTTACAAAGATTGCAAAAATAAGTGGTGAATAGATATAGTTATTTGGGAATTATTTTAAGTAATCAGAAAAATTATTTGGATGAATGGGAGAAAAAATTGATAAATGAAGCTAAGAAAAGAAAGGGAGTGATAAAGAAATTAACAGTGTTTCCATATAATAAATATGATGCACCTAGAATTAATGGAAGGGAATTGCAGTATCGGGGTTAACATATAGTAATGATGCATTATGTGTTAGTAAAGGGGTATTAAATTACTTAAAAAAAATTCAAAGGGAAGTATGAAGACATGCATTGGATGCAGATGTATGGACAGCAAGGGAGGCAATTCAAGGAGAAATGGGATGGTCAAGTTTTCATATGAGAGATGCAAAAAGTAAAATGAAAATGTTTGGTAGATTGCAGTTTATGGATAATAAAAGAATAGCCAAAATAGTATTTAATTGGGTTATGAGTAAAGGGCAGGTAACAAGATGGGTGAGAAAGGTAATGCAGTATGCAAAAGATTTGGATAAAGAATTTATATCAGTATATTTGTACAAAAGATGGGATGATTGTGTTAGGAGGATTGTTGAGTGTTATAGTGGTAAGGAATGGGATAAAAGAATAGATTTATTAATAAAGAATAGGGAGTTAGAGAGATGGAGAACTAGTATGGAGAGTAAAAAGAGTTTAAATATATATAGAAATAAACAGAATATTAGGTGTGAGTTAATATATGATAATAGTAAGGAAAGTAGTTTATTGTTTAAGGCTCAAATGGGATCTTTAGCAACAAGAGAATATACATGTAAGTGGAAAAATATGGGTGATTTAGTCTGTAAATTATGTAAGGAAGAAATAGAAAATATTAGGCATCTGTTAATTGAATGTAAATGATTGAAAACAGAAAGGGCACATATAATGAAGTTATGGAAGAATAAATATGAAAAAAGTGATTATACAGAAAGTGGATTATTGGTTTTTATGCTGGGTTTGGGAAAAGATAAGGGGGATTTAGATATAAAGGCCATAGAGTTGACAAAGATTATGTTGTGAAAATTGGATGGAGCAGAATATGGGAAAACTTAGACTGGAGAATGGAAAATAAAGTGGCTAACAGGTTTCTCTGTGCATAATTGTTGAGAGATTCTTGACTCCGTTTAAGGAGAAGCTACAGTACATCACATCATATCACATAAACCAGATTGTAAAGCATGTTCAGCAATCATAGTGTTTATTTATTTATGTATGGCAATCACCAAATAGATTTTAAACTGTAATCTTCCACGTACTTGACTTGAACCAAATGGATTATATATGTAAACTAATAAACTAATTTAAAACAAAGATATTCAATTGTATTTTTATTGTATTCTCTTTCATTTAAAATGCATGTTCTCTCTTTTCCTATAGCATTCTAAACTGACTTAAATCTTTTCTATGAAGAATAAATACAAATTTAAATTTAAATGCAAGCATTAACCTATTTTTAAATGCAATCCAAATTATTTAACAAATATTCTTTTTTCAAAAAAAACATGTGCTGTCTCTAACTCTATGTATGAGAGTGGTCCCAGTTGATTATGATAACCCTGATCAAGTAGAGATGAAACTCTCAGGTGGCTTACTAATAAGAGTGTGCCAAATGGCAACATTCAAATCCTTTCTTTCTAATGTTAATAATTTATTTTAATGTTGATAGATGGCATAAGTATCTGTCATTTTCTTACAGCCATCAGGGCATCCATTTTTTATACCTAGGTTCTGACATATGATTCATGTGTTAGCTTATGATCTGAACATTTAACTGAACAGAACTCCCTTAATCCCTCAATTGTCTTTCAAGATTGAGCAGTTAACATTATTCGAAAAAAATTTAATTCATACATTGAATTATAACAAAATGCATACAAAAAAGCATATTTAAATAATCTATCAGGTTACCCCCCCCCCCATTAAATTAAGTTAAAATAACATAATAAAATCCCCATTAATAATCACACACTCTATTGTCGAAACATTTAACACAATTAATGGAGTATATATTTCTATTATGCAAGATGGAATAAAAGTTCACTAAGTAACAATTCGTAGCTATTCTGATTGATCAGTGATTCAATTTTCTCCAGTTGATCAAAGTTTTTATATGCTGGAATGAATCCTGTGTGTTTTACATTGGCTTTTCTAGATGTCCTTGGCTAGCTGGTAAACTTCCTCTTGTCAATGGTTGATGATCACTCAGGTGGCTCCAGATGTGGCAAGGAGACAAATTTCCTGAAAGAAAAGTTTCTTAAATGTTCTCTAAAAGGTGAACATTTTCTTGGCACTAGTTAATAATGTTTTCTAGCAACAGTTCTGAATCTGTAACATTTTTTTAGAAAAATGGTCCTGACTGTGTTAATAAAAGAAAATTCCACAATTTATATGTTTTGTTGACAATAGGAGATGCATCTCTACACTTCCAAATTTTGTCCTTTTTTGGTCATTTACTTTTTTTTAATCAGTGGATATATTCTTTTTTAATTAGCATGCTATATCGATTCTAGTAATAAATCTAATTACAAATATTTTTAGTATTTGTAGTTTCAACAATAGAATTAATTGTACAAACTAATTTTTATCCTCCCCTCAATCTATGTTTTTCCAAGAATTACAATTTAAAACACAAAAGAGAAACTTTAGCAACAACTCAAGGTCTATTTTTATCTTGATTTTTCAGGTAAAGAATTAATTAAAATGAAATTCTGATTTCTTCATGATAAGAAAAAAACTTTGCTGTGTGGATTACCAGATGCGAATACATTTTCAGAGATGTATCTACCAACATCTACAACACCTATATGAAGTTGCTCAGGCATTATAAGGACAGAGACCAAATGTTGGCACCAGGCTGGCTTCATCAAGAAACCTGGGACAAAGTTACCCTACTGGATCAGTGAACATGCATCAATATCTGTTGAACCTCAAGTGTTACATAACTCAACAGTAATTCTGGTACACTAGCATCAAGAATTTACATACATGTACAACTAGTTACCCTCAATAGTTTCTAATAAATATCTATTTTTTAATAATAAAAAAAACATGATAATTCTAACTTATCTACATTTTATCAGAAATGTAATTTCTCATAGCTAATATGATCAGTGAGTTGATTTTATTTATTAAATAAATTAACTTTTACTTTCATTAAAAAAAAAAGAAAAAAAAAACTTTTAAGACAGACTTAAAAGATTAAAATAATGTTATATATTTTTAATAAAACTACTTAAAATTTAACTCAAAATTAAATATATATTTATTGATGAGGTGGCAGAAAATACCACCCCAATTTAATGTTAAGTAGTGATGTATATTGTAGTTATAACAAATCCAATGTAGTCAGATTGGTTATATTATGTCAATGCAGAAAGAAAAAAATGTTTTAATAAAAACTCATGTGAACTGACCAATAAATACACAAACTGCCATTTACATGTTTGCATGTATATGTATGTTACTTGAGAAATAAAAGTGTAAACTACCTAAAGGTTAAAAAAAATTATTCATGCACATTATTAAAGATTATTAAGTATTACTTTATAAGGTGTGAAACCAAATGATAAATTACATTGTAAAGGAAGAAGGGAAAATGCTTTTGATATATTTGAATTGCATAGTTTTTAAACAAAAAAAAATCTAAATTTAAATCTTGTTTAGTTTGCTTTTCAAATAAAAGTTTTAATCAAACAACTTGTCAATTTTTATATAAAATCTGATGGTGAATTTAAATGTAATACTAAAATGTTGGAATTGATAATATTTTAGAAGTTATAATTAAAAATGTAAAAGTCAGTAATGAATTCTCTTTCTTCCTATGTTACAAAATGTGAGTAGAGAGAGAGAAAGGGGAAAAACTGTTTTTATCTTTTTCTTTTATTTATAAAAAACATGATATAAAGTATATAAAATTTGTATCAATAATATGTTTTGAAGAGAATAAACATGGTTTTTAAAGAATATATTGTTGTATTGATGCAAATGTTATATATTCCTAACTGATGATTCATATGTTGTTTGAAAATCATATTATTTGAACAACATCAATTATGAATATTACCAAAGTGACACTTTTCTTTATTTTGCTGTAATATTCTATAAATACAATTTATCCAAACCACTTTGAACACTTTTTAGCAAAACTCTTTATTTGTACATATATACATATACTTATGTTTCAACTGTCCTGCAGTCTTCTTCAGAGCCAGTTCATGACAGTCGAAATGTAGGTATATGTATATATGTACAAATAAAGAGTTTTGCTAAAAAGTGTTTGAAGTGGTTTGGATAAATTGTATTAACATCAATTATGTATAAATAGGTTTGAAATCAAAAACTTGGCACTATTATTCTTATTGTAAGAGCCCAGGAGTTCACTCCTAATTGCTTTCTATTAGAATGCAGTCCACTATTGAAACCATGTTGCTGTGATTCATGCTAAAGAGGGAAACAACCCTTGATTAACACTCTTATTCAATCATAAGTGATATTTCTCTGATGGTTTTTAAATTATTTTTCAATACTCCAGTTACAACAGACAGTATGGTGTATTTATTTAGAAAAAATACATCTACCATGTATGACTAGATAACCAAAAACTACACCAGTCAAAACAACCTGGAAAATGTAGTCAGATCCTGAAATTAGTGCTGAAGTTTGAAAAATCAGTTTTTACAATACCTCTATAATGTCATGAAGAAAGAAATGAATAGTGTAATATAAATTATTCAAGACCTTTAGATAGTTCACTGCATATAACATCATCAGTGCTGTTGTATTTACTCTCTCTAATATCACCACTGTTTAAGAAGACCATCATCGGGGAAAGTCAACAGATAAATATTTAAAAAATGGTACCTGAAAAAAACATGATTAGTGACTGTTTCAATATTTAACATGGTAAGACCTTATTACTATAAATACCATAAGGCCTTAAATATAAACCATATCTTAAAATATCGTTTGTTTCTATATTTTTGTATATTTGTTGATAGTTGTGAGTATATATCAACAGTTTTATTTATTCATTCAGTATTAATTAATTGTTAATTTTTTTATATTAATCCATTTAGTTTGTGTTTGTAACTCAATCCCAATATATATATATGCTTTTTACACACATATGTTAGTTAATATCCACCGTCCTGAGAAATCATGCAATCCAATGGGGGGAATGCTGGGATGGCGGTAAATAATTGACGATGATTGTTCCCATAAAAACTTTTCCAAAACTAAACTTTCTTTTTAGAAGGTTTAGCACCTTTGAGTTTTTTTTATTGAAACTGAAAAATAAATAAAATACTTTTGGGAGTATTTGTATTTACAAATTATAAATCATTATCATCACATTGGTTAATATTATTATATATTTGAATTAAAAGTTTTTATTTGAGTTTTATTAACTATTCAACCAATGTTTACGGTACACATCTTGAAGATCTCATTATATACGTGTGTATATCTTTGACTGTATGTATGCCAGATTCAAACCCGTCCACTGTTATACACCGTTATATAAAAACCCGTACTCTGGAAATTTTTACCGTTACAATATATATTAAAACTTCAAAATAAATTTTAATGTACTTGCAAAAATCTATTATGTTTGAGAACTATTTTAAAATATCCTATAATTTGTCTCACATGATTTTGATTTTTATTAATTTTTTTATTTAAAGAAAGTGCAATCATTTCCATTCTTCGTGTTTCCACTACTATTAAGTGTTTCTGTAATTTTATTTTTTTTAAAAAAAAAATTCCTATTAAAAAAAAGTTAATGAGGGAAAAAGAAAAAAAAATCGATATGTAAAAGTTATTAAAAAATATTAATTAATATAATTTTTAAAATAAAATGTGACATTGCTTGGAATAGTGAAGAATTACTACAGATGTATCAGTAGGGAATAAACCCATCACTTTTTAATAACTTAGACATGTTATTCTTTTTAAATTAATGACTTGAAAAATACATATACGGAATTTATTTTATATCGTACACTTTGAGACTTCAAAAGAATATTTTATTTGTCATACAATATTAAAAAAAAAAAATTTCCATAACAGCTAAATATTTAAATAGTTAGAATATGTAATGTAATAAAAACCTCTTTTATAAGTTTTTCCAACAATAAATATCCAGTGATTTTTTTTTTTTATTTATTCAATTTTCATTTTAAAATTTTTTTTAAAAAAAAAGGATGAATCACATGATTTTCAGAAATATATACTTTTTAAAGTTAATGATTTAATATTTTTGTTTAAAATAATAATAATAATAATAATAATAATAATAATAATAATAATAATAATAATAATAATAATAATAATAATAATAATAATAATAATAATAATAATAATAATAATAATAATAATAATATGAAATTTATTTAGGCATGATGTTTATAATACTGTATTTAGTCTTAATTTAACTATCATTAAAATGTATCATGTGCAGAATGTTTAAAGCAATTTTATGATGTAATACAAGTTGTAATTAATCAAAAACAATGAAAATATTAATTTTTCTTTTTACTTAATAAAAAATTAAATCTTTATTCATGTGTAGGAGGATCTTTCATATATATATATATAGAAATGGTACATAGATAGATAAGATGTCAGCTCAGTGATTAGCGCCACCCTTTGGATCTTGAGGTGCAGGGGTAAATATGTTGTGGGGACCCAATAAATAAAAATGTGAATAAATAAATAAAATCTACTTTTTAATACAAGAAAGGAACATATATAAAATGTATTCTTATTTAAATAATAAGACATAACTTATAACACATTAATATAAAAGAAAAACAAAATTAATATAACATTATTTTCCTTGCTTAATTTCATATAATTTATCTATTTTCTCACTTAAATTTAAGTCTGCATAATTTATTATCTATGGAAAGCACTGTTAGGTTGGATAGTCTTTCTTGTGCCATTGTGGATCTTAAATAGTTTTTTATTATTTTAAGTTTTTACAAATTACATTCGGACTCAGCAATGGTTATTGGAATTGTTAAAAAATTCTTAAGATTATACGGAAATGCATTTTCTGTTTGGTGAATTTTTTACAGCACTAGCCCCGGGACCCCAGGAATACACCTGGGTGAATAACCTTAGGAATGCTACTGTCAGTGGCGAATCTACAATTATGATGAATGGTTGTGAAATCGAGAGTATAAAGTGAACACAATCATTGATGCAGTGATGAGGCAAATAGTACATTTAATTGCATCCAGACTGCATTTTAATTTTATTTTATTTTAATACACTCACTATGTCTGAATTCGAATCTGGCACAAAATTGATAATAATTAATGTATATAAATTTATATGAGATGTTTATCATAATTTAAATAATCATTTCATGATAATATTCCAGCTTCTATATATAATCTGAATATGTACCCATAGGGCATGTATGTGCAGAATGTGTGTGTTTTGATATTGCAATGAGAATTATTAATGGGATGTCTAGAAATTAAATACTCTGCAGAACTGTATTGCCCCTCTGCCATTCACCATCCATAATAAAGCAATATTTCAGAGTTTTAATATATATATGTGTGTGAAGCAAAATACTCTTTTATATTTCAAAGCAAAATATTTTATTATCTTAACTAAAAAATATATATGAAGTCAGATTTTAATAAATTAAACTAAATGTATTTTATTTACAAAAAAATCAGGACAAAAAATTAAATAATACTAATATAATAAACCTCTTTAATTTTTATTTTTAAATTAATTAAAATTAGTTGCCATTTGATGTTTCATCTCTCAAAAAACTTAAAAATAAAAGGCAAACAAGGATATACTGCATTTATATATTGGACTATTTCCTTTATCTAATATTAAATATTAAATGACTTAAGAAAATTTAACTTTATTTAAATTTTCCAATTGCATTCAACTGTTAGTAATAAGACACAGTTTATATACAACATTTTAAAAGGTATCTCTCTGTTTCAGATGTTACTGGATAGCCAGTGATTAGCATGGAAATTGAACCTGGACCCTTAGATTTTTTAATTTTGAATTTTAAGGTAATGGTCCAACCAATTGAGCTATCCTGTCAATGGCAACAGTCACTAGAATCTAAAGGTCCAGATTTAATTTCATGCAAGTATTGCCACTGCTCAGGCCAGCAACACTGAAGAAGGGAGGAGAATAATACCTCTTGAAAAGTTGTGCATATACTAACCTGTGTGCTATTACTAACAGATGAATTTAAATAAAGTTAAGTTTTTCTAAAGATATTCAATATTTAATATTTGATGATGTAAATAATCCAATACATAACCAACTAAAATACCACCATCACAAACATTCAAGAAAACAATAAGCATACGTGGGTGTAAACATAAAATAGTAAAATGTGATTGTCTAGTATAAACATTACATTTGTTTAAATTTGACTGAATATATTAATTTCATTTCCACTAATATAAAAAATTAATAAACATATTTGAGAAGTTCTGTTAGGGTTATCTGGTCATTGGACTATAAATACTAACATTTCTATACATGTAAATAAATAAATACACAAATATATGAACAAAGAAACAAACTGCAAGACATTTGGGAATAATAATGGTTTCTCCAGCTCTGTCCCATCTCCATCTGTGTCTTCATATTCTAAATATATTTAATAACTACTAAGTTCAATAATAACTTATGAAGGAAATTTCTGTCCTATCTACTACAAGATTCTCCTTTCATCAGAATTTACATTAAGAAAAATTATTGGCCAAACATTTATTTTTTTAATTAATACACATCAATACATAAATTAAAGATTCTGTGAAGTAAAATAAAAGAACACACTAATCCAAAATAAATATAACTTATTTACAAATCAGTAACTAAAAATTAATAATAATAATAATAATAATAATAATAATAATAATAATAATAATAATAACAATAATAATAATAATAATAATAATAATAATAATAATAATAATAATAATAATAATAATAATAATAATAATAATAATAATAATAATAATAATAATAATAATAATAATAATAATAATAATAATAATAATAATAATAATAATAATAATAATAATAATAATAATAATAAAAAATCAGCATTTATTTTTATAGTGTCTGTATACAATTGTAATTACATTCATATCGGCCTTTCAAGCCAAATTGTGCAAACGCTTTTGTGATTGTTAAATAATAAATGAATACCGTCTGATCAATACAAGATATAGAATTTATGCAGGAATAAAAGGAATCCTCTTATTCCTATGACTCAAATATTTATATATGAGCAAATCTGAAGTACTGGCACAGAAGGTGTGACTATAGAACAGTCACTTTAAATTACTATATATAACGTATGAATGAATGACGCCGATGAAATTTACTAGAATTTACTGAACGTCATTCCCACTGAAACTTAATCATATATATAAATCAGCATTTATTTTTATAGCGTCTGTGTTTGCACAATTTGGCTTGAAAGGCCGATATGAATGTAATTACAATTGTATACAGACGCTATAAAAATAAATGCTGATTTATATATATGATTAAGTTTCAGTGGGAATGACATTCAGTAAATTCTAGTAAATTTCATCGGCGTCATTCATTCATACATTATATATAGTAATTTAAAGTGACTGTTCTATAGTCACACCTTCTGTGCCAGTACTTCAGATTTGCTCATATATAAATATTTGAGTTGTAGAAATAAGAGGATTCCTTTTATTCCTGCATAAATTCTATATCTTGTATTGGTCAGACGGTATTCATTTATTATTTTACACTCGCAAAAGCGTTTGCACAATTTGGCTTGAAAGGCCGATATGAACATAATAATAATAATAATAATAATAATAATAATAATAATAATAATAATAATAATAATAATGGTCAAACCTAGATTTAAATTAAAATACAATCAGATTTTCAAATGATATTTTTATCCAAACAATTATCATATTCATATTATACCTACCTCAACCCTTTTTTACCGTCGTTCGTAAATTTTATAAAAACATCAATTATATAAATCCATAACAATGTTTTAATTTTATAATAACGACTCGATCAGAATTTTGTACCTCCCTCTTACACAAAATCCTATCACAGGGCTGTCAGTACCTCGGGTAGAGTAATCAACATCATTGGAAAACATTTGCCAATAACATTTATACTCGTTTACTAGATTACATATTAGCCAATCAAACTTTTTATTTATTTAAAGGAAAAAATCCTATGGGTGCCAGCCGACCTTGTCGACAAGTCTGCTTGACCAATACGATCTAGTACCCGCTCCCGCTAGCTCAGCTACAATAATCAATAAAATATACTCCACCTACTTAAAAATCAATTTTAGAATCTTTCTCTGCGCTAATTTTCTCGCTCTCTCTTTTTCTTTTATTTAATTATTTAATTTAAATCTAATTTAAGTAATTACTAAACCATGAAATCTTCATTTACGCTATTACACTTCGTTTGGTCTTATAATATAATTAACTACACTTTCATTCAAGTTTAGATAATATTTAATACAATAAAATCTCATATTATAAATACATTTTTGAAAATAATTATACGCACACTTATTTGAAATCACACTGAAATCTTACATTATAAATACATTTTGAAAATAATTATACGCACACTGATATTTGAAATCACACTGAAATCTTACATTATAAATACATTTTGAAAATAATTATACGCATACACTTATAATTGAAATCACACTAAAATCTCTGGGTAATGGAGCTAAAGACACTTAGTAGTTATTGTTCGTAACATAAAGTTCAGAGTTTATTATTACGGCTTTTATTAGTGAATTAGAAATTGAAATAAACATTACCTAGCTTTCTCCCTTATGCACAGTTCCGAGCGTTGCTTCTGATAGTATTTCATTCGGTCAGTTAGCGCTAACTCTTTGCAATCCTTTTCCCGATGTCATTGGGATCCTGTGGGCTCCACGTGGACACTCCGTCTCCTTCTTGTTTTACACGACCATGATCGAAATTTGAACTGTCTGCTGTTGGTATTGCATGGAAGGATTCGGCCGGTTGTTCACACGATGGGTTTAACAATGCAGCATTTTACTTTAGACGTATACTCTCTATCTATGAAAATAATATAATTAATGAATGAATAAGAATGATAAGAAAGATGATTAAGCTTTAATGAATAGAAAATTCGCCCTTTTTATATTTTACGGTCCTTATCTTGCGGATTCAATCTACAATACGTAACTAATCCTCTGGTGTTTCAGTTATGGTCCGTGCTGACTTTCTGGTGTTCGCATTGGTCATTTAATTTCTTTGTATTCTCTGCTAGAGTTATTTCACTTTCTTTATTTCACTTTCTTTGTTATAGTTATTTCAATTTCTTTGTTAAAGTTATTTTCAATTTCTTTGTTAAAGTTATTTTCAATTTCTTTGTTAAAGTTATTTTCACTAATTAGCCGTTTAATGGAAATTTCTTATGTTTGTCATTAGCTCCCATTGTTCACTACATTCCTTTAATTACATATATTTTTTCTTTTTTTATTATGATTATAAGACAAAACGAATTCCACCTTGCTTTTTCTTTTTTTTTTTTTTCTTAAAGCAATCTTAAATCGAATTTCAATTTAGTTAAATCAAATTTTAATCAAATCAAATTTAGTTAAATCAATTTTTAATTCTTTAGGTTTTATTTAAATACGATTCAAAATTATATATTATAAAACTATTTATTTTATGCTTTTAACGATAACCTGTCTATGAGAAAAAAAATCTTTATTCTTATTTTACCCTACGAGATCTTTTATGTTTATTAATATTTACACAAATCGTTTATCAATTTATATTATTTTTGAAATTATGTGTACCTCCGAAGAAAGCACACTCCTTCCTGATATATCTCGGTACATTTCTCCGTCCCCCCTTTTTGAAACTAAAATATCAATCTGAAGGTTTTAGTTTCAACGTTTAATTTTAATTTTATTATACATTCCCCTCGATTTATTTTGATGGAAGTTCGTCCTCTCTTATTCTCGTGTGTCCGTGTTACTCGTTAAGTTTGCGGTCCCGTTATACCCATTTATTCATCAATTTTATTTTTATCTACGCTCGATCAGGTGGTTCTCCCTTCTTGCCATGTGGGTCGTTGTACCCATCCCATCTCCTGTATCGATCTGGAGGTTCCCTAGCTAGATTGCCATAATCAATCTGTGTTAGAAATTCCGCCATTTCCTCCACTGACCGTCCGTCTTTACTTAGCATTAGTTGTTGTATGTTTGGCGGCATATTATTGCGTAGTGTTCTGATTATTTGACCATCTGACATAGGGAATGCCGTCAGTGCCTTAAGTTTTGACACTTGTCGGTAAAAGAATTTGGTGTACGTCTCTCCCCGCGCACTTGCATATCTCTCGTGGGATATCTTATACAGGATTCCGTCTTGCCTAGCTTCATTCCAAAATGCCCTTAACATAGCCCGTCTGTATTCTCCGAATGTTTGCGGTTTCTCGTCCAAGGTGTGCCACCAATCACGTGCCGTCTCTTGGAGGTAACTACTGGCCACCGCAACCTTGTCCTCTTCCAGTAAACTTTTATTATGAAACATATTATTCAGACTTTCCAAATGTTTCAGCGGGTTCTCTCCTACCTCCGCTTTAAATACCGAAATGGCAAACTGCTTCTCCATAAATCTACTCGTCTGTTCACTGTGCCTATTCTCAATCTTAAACTCCTCATACTTCTGCTCTATCTGTCTTATTTTCTGCCCTGTGTCCCCCACTACGTCTTTACATATCTCCTTTACTTTCGTTTTGATGTTCTTGGTGGTCTCTATTTCATTCTCTAAGTTCCCTAATTCCTGTCGCATCGTTTCCTGGCTACTTATTAAGTCTTGACATATCTCTTCCACGCGTACTATTCTTTCTTCTAGCTGGCTTTTCCCTATACTGCTTGACTCTTCCCTCGCTTCTATATTTTCTTTTAATTCTAATATTTCGTACTGTTCTTCTTCTACACCCTTTTTCACTACTCCTATCACTTCCTCGAATGCGTCCATTCTTGCTGTCATTTCCTGTTTCATTTCTCTCATCTCTATCCTAAGTTCATTTATTTCCTGCTTCATTTCTTGTTGGTTTTGTTTAATGTCTTGGCGTATCTCTTTCATCATGTTCATCAAAATTTGGAATGCGCTTTCTTCCACTATTTGCGGATTTTTAAAAAAAATCGGGCTTACTTCTGGCGTTGCCCTCCCGTCGTTTCCACTTTCGTCCATTTTTTTCTTTTTAATAATAATAACAAACTTACGTACGTACAACCAAAACCTAACCTTCCCAGTTCCCCTTTTTTTTTTTTCCTTTTTTTTTTCTTATACTAAAATTCCCCAGAGTGTCCCTATGCCTCCACGTTTTATAATTGCAAAATCACCTTTACAGTTGCGCTGCTTATACCGTTTTCTAATCCTACTATCACGCTCCCTCCCGCTTCTTTTTTACTAGCTATCACTTCTGTCACTCATACACGACTCTGGCCACACCGCTTAAAACGTCCATTCATGACTCACATCGGTTCTGCCATCCAAAACGTTTAGTTTCGTTCCACGTTGACGCGCCATTTTATACCTACCTCAACCCTTTTTTACCGTCGTTCGTAAATTTTATAAAAACATCAATTATATAAATCCATAACAATGTTTTAATTTTATAATAACGACTCGATCAGAATTTTGTACCTCCCTCTTACACAAAATCCTATCACAGGGCTGTCAGTACCTCGGGTAGAGTAATCAACATCATTGGAAAACATTTGCCAATAACATTTATACTCGTTTACTAGATTACATATTAGCCAATCAAACTTTTTATTTATTTAAAGGAAAAAATCCTATGGGCGCCAGCCGACCTTGTCGACAAGTCTGCTTGACCAATACGATCTAGTACCCGCTCCCGCTAGCTCAGCTACAATAATCAATAAAATATACTCCGCCTACTTAAAAATCAATTTTAGAATCTTTCTCTGCGCTAATTTTCTCGCTCTCTCTTTTTCTTTTATTTAATTATTTAATTTAAATCTAATTTAAGTAATTACTAAACCATGAAATCTTCATTTACGCTATTACACTTCGTTTGGTCTTATAATATAATTAACTACACTTTCATTCAAGTTTAGATAATATTTAATACAATAAAATCTCATATTATAAATACATTTTGAAAATAATTATACGCACACTTATATTTGAAATCACACTGAAATCTTACATTATAAATACATTTTGAAAATAATTATACGCACACTTATATTTGAAATCACACAGAAATCTTACATTATAAATACATTTTGAAAATAATTATACGCATACACTTATAATTGAAATCACACCAAAATCTCTGGGTAATGGAGCTAAAGACACTTAGTAGTTATTGTTCGTAACATAAAGTTCAGAGTTTATTATTACGGCTTTTATTAGTGAATTAGAAATTGAAATAAACATTACCTAGCTTTCTCCCTTATGCACGGTTCCGAGCGTTGCTTCTGATAGTATTTCATTCGGTCAGTTAGCGCTAACTCTTTGCAATCCTTTTCCCGATGTCATTGGGATCCTGTGGGCTCCACGTGGACACTCCGTCTCCTTCTTGTTTTACACGACCATGATCGAAATTTGAACTGTCTGCTGTTGGTATTGCATGGAAGGATTCGGCCGGTTGTTCACACGATGGGTTTAACAATGCAGCATTTTACTTTAGACGTATACTCTCTATCTATGAAAATAATATAATTAATGAATGAATAAGAATGATAAGAAAGATGATTAAGCTTGAATGAATAGAAAATTCGCCCTTTTTATATTTTACGGTCCTTATCTTGCGGATTCAATCTACAATACGTAACTAATCCTCTGGTGTTTCAGTTATGGTCCGTGCTGACTTTCTGGTGTTCGCATTGGTCATTTAATTTCTTTGTATTCTCTGCTAGAGTTATTTCACTTTCTTTATTTCACTTTCTTTGTTATAGTTATTTCAATTTCTTTGTTAAAGTTATTTTCAATTTCTTTGTTAAAGTTATTTTCACTAATTAGCCATTTAATGGAAATTTCTTATGTTTGTCATTAGCTCCCATTGTTCACTACATTCCTTTAATTACATATATTTTTTCTTTTTTTATTATGATTATAAGACAAAACGAATTCCACCTTGCTTTTTTCCTTTTTTTTTTTTTTCTTAAAGCAATCTTAAATCGAATTTCAATTTAGTTAAATCAAATTTTAATCAAATCAAATTTAGTTAAATCAATTTTTAATTCTTTAGGTTTTATTTAAATACGATTCAAAAGTATATATTATAAAACTATTTATTTTATGCTTTTAACGATAACCTGTCTATGAGAAAAAAAATCTTTATTCTTATTTTACCCTACGAGATCTTTTATGTTTATTAATATTTACACAAATCGTTTATCAATTTATATTATTTTTGAAATTATGTGTACCTCCGAAGAAAGCACACTCCTTCCTGATATATCTCGGTACAATATATATAATTTAATATAATATACTAACTATGATAACATAGTAGTAATTTTAATTTCTTAAAATGTAATCTAAGCAGGAAATTAAATTTTTGTGACTAAAATAATCTATATAATATTTAACTTTGTTTGACTTAGATGATTTCATTTCAAACTTTGAGGGCTAGAAACACATAAATAATTTCTTCATCACGTGATAATATAAAAATTTGTATGTATTTTAAACAGAATGTAAATATTTGAAATGTATCATAATTTATAAATAATTGTAAAAGAGAGAGAAAATTACAAAATCAGTTTTTTTTGTTCCCTTTCCTTAATAATTTTATCTAATTACTAATTAATTTGGTTTTGAAAAGCAGAGAGAAAACAAACATTGAAATTTTTTTCTTTAGTAAATTATTTTAAAATTTTAATTTTAATATTAAGAGAGATAATGTAAATAAAAATTTATACTGGTAAAGTTTTTTTTTAAAAACAATATAACTTTTAACAATTTGGTAAACTTTATTTTAATTAAGAAAAGTTTCTTTTGACTTTAATTCTTTCCAAAAGAAAAATCAGTATAATTAATTGATTATTTTGTTTTCTTTTGGCAAGGAAATTTTTTTGAATTAAAAATTAATGACAAAATGTATGATTTTAATGTTTAACTTTTGGACTTGTTTTCCAATGTCAATGTTGAAGAAAGGAAATAGTCAAACAATTGTTATTGTCAAAATTGATTGAATTGTTTAGTAAATTTTGTCCTATAGAAAACAAGACTGTGATTTGTTGCTTGCTCCAAAATTAGGGCCGTGTATTAATCAGAAGACCTAAATGTCTTGTAAATAGGAAGCATTCCTGACCCAGCTCTTAACAAGAACAGTCAATTCCTAATCCAGCTGTTGAAGATGATAGTTTTGACTTAGCTGTTGAAGAGCATAATCAGTTCTAAGCCAGTTGCTAAAGATAACAGTAAGTGGAAAAAGTTATAATCAAGCTGCTGAAGAAAGCAATAGTATAAGTTATTATCAAACTGTTGGGGAATGCAGTCATTTCTGACTCAGTTTTTAAAGAAAGCATATGCAAAATCTCAATTGTTTAAAAATGATTTCTGTAATGGAAACTATTTGCCAAGTTTGGGTAAATGTTAAACACCATTGTCCACCATGTAACCTGCATTATTAAAAATAAAAAATAAAAAATAGAAAAGAATATCCCTGGTGTAATCTGCAATCTTGTCCCCAACCAAGAACATGAATGTCTCTTATGTATTAGCCTGATCTGGAAAGTTTATTGGAATGAAAATAAATTCTTTCTGTTTGTTAGCCTGAAATCTTCTATTGCCAAGTAGAAATAATTGTATATATTAACTTGGAAGGGAAGAAGAACATCTATCTGTAAAAACTGTAAATTACAAATGCAAAGAAGGACTACAAAAAAATTAAAAACTATGGTATAGGGTATTTTAGAATTTAATATGCTCATTATACTTTCATTTATAAATAAAATATTTCTTTCTAGAATAGTAATTGATAGAATAGAATAATTTTAGTGAGATAACATTTTTTGTGAAACATGTTTTTCTTATTTACTAATTTGATTTTTGTCCTCAAAATTATAAAAGAAGTTTTTAGGTAATTTAAATATTCAATTACATTTAACATTTTCTTTTAAAATATATTTTTTATTCATTTGATTTCCCACCAAACTATATACAAAAGGATTAATTTAATCTTAAATGCTCATATCTCTGATTAGAAAACTGTTTTCAACTTTTGTTATTTAAAGAAATAACTTAATAAAAGCAAAAGTTAATTAATTTAAAGAATAAAAATCAACTGGTTAATTATTTTGTATGAAACTATACTTTTTGATAAAAATGTATAAATTTGAATTATATTATCATGTCATGTCATTTTTTAATTTTTTAATTATCAATTTGTTAATTTAATAAATAATTATTTATAAAAATATTGTAGTGTTAAAATCTTTATTCCTCTAAAGATATCTGTTAAATGAATTGGTAGTGTGTGTGACTTTATTTCAATACTGCTTAGAGATTGAGGGATTGTTTTTAAATTATTCCAGTAAAGTTATTTTAAAATAAATTAGAATCAGCTGTTATATTTATTTATCTTTTTCTCACAGTTACAGTTCCTAGAGTCTTATAATCTTGAGTTACATTTAGAGCATAATGGTTAGTTATATGAATGTAGAAGTTTATGTTGATGTTTGGACATCCAGATGACAACTTTGGATAGTGCAAAGGTATCACTTTTAAAGTCCATTCACTGCATCTTATTTTGTTTATGAAGAAATTACTCTATAAATGGCCTGTGCATTAATAGTACTATGTGCCAGAGCATTAATGATGATCAGCATAGTTCATTATCTCAGCATTATTTATTATGAGTGAAGGATTAACACTTAGGTGTGTTCAATGTGCATAAGGAGTATTGTGTTATATTCTTCCCTGAGTTTGCAGTTGCTAGTTAAGTAGCTTATTTTGTGGTGTACCTTTTTTAAAATTTAGTCACAGTTTTTGCTTTATTTATTCTTTTGTAATGCTGGAGACTCTTATGGTTTTGTTCTTGGTAACTTTCTGCTCATAATCACAATATTCTTTTTTATATTTAGTTTCATGTTATTTATAAGGATAATAATGTGTTTGCCATCTCCTCATGTCATCACTTTTCTACATGTCATTACAAGGATATATATATATATATATATATATGTGTGTGTGTGTGTGTGTATGTATATAATTTGCTTATACTGATTATTTCTTATATATGAGAATAGAGGGATTTGAACTTAAAATTTTTCATCCTCCACTCCATCTCAAGCAACTGGTAGACATGTCGACATACACATAAAAAAATAAATGATTTTCAATAGATACATTTTACATAATCACCATTTTTCAGGCATACATGAGTATCAGTGCAATATCAAGTCCAATCAATGGCTTTGAATATTCATCATCAGTTTTTCAATAAAATAGATAGCTGAATAGCTGAAAGGGGAAAAAGATTAAAGCCTGTCCAGTAAAATTTAAGAAATTACTATCTTAATATAAACTGAGTATTGATTGTATATATGTGTGAGAGATTATGACCTGGCCCAACTGATGAATTTTGTTTCTGTATAAAATATGCCCATAAGAAATCATTTATCTTTTTCATGTGCATATGGTAATGTGTATTGGTTGCTTGAGATAGAGTGGAAAATGAAAATAGAGTAAAAAATCCTAAGTTCAAATTCCTCTCTTTATATATATAGTTCAAATCCCCCTCTCTTTATATATATATATATATACTCAATCCTTGAAGTCAGTTAAGATATAGTATAAAAAATGAAAGAAAGCAGAAATATTTATTCAGTATTTTAAGTTGTTTGAATTATTTTTAATATCAAAGAATAAATATATTTTGATCATTTAGACATATTTAAGTACTTGGTATATACTGCAATTTGTTTTCTTTTTTTAATAAACAAGCATATATATATAATGGCGCTGCAAACAGCTCTTAACAAACTTTTCAGAATATATATATATATGAAAACATTTCACTTTTTAATTTTCATTAGATGATGATGATGATGATTATTATTATTATTATTATTATTATTATTATTATTATTATTATTATTATTATTATTATTGACATTTTTGGAGTTAATATTTTGTTTAAGATTGTTGGGAATGTATTTAATAATACATAAAGAAAAGAGAGATAAATACATTATATGAAAAATATGTTAGGAATAATGTTAATAACAAGATTGTCTAAAAGTATATATGTGCATTTATTTGTTAATAAAAATTTAAAAAAATAGATTTGTACCTTAAACTTTTTTTTATATACATATTTTAAAATAGTTTTATTTTTAAGATTATCTATATTATTTTATTTATATTAATGTCAACAATACAATGCTAAAATGTTGGGGGGGGGGTAATAATCATCATCTAATAAGTGCTTATATTTAACAATTAATAATTAAAGTTTGGGGAATGTACAACTCGTGAAATTCAAGATTTTAAAAATGTTATGAAAATGGCTTACATAATACAGAAATGTGTGCAAAGATTGTAAACATGTTCATTATTACTCTATCTATAAATCAATATAGACTAGAAAAAAATTGTTTTTACTTTGTTTTTATCATTTGAAAGAATGAACTTTTCCATTTATACTTGACATGATAGTAAAAAAGCCTGACTAGATAAGCCAGCTGTCTAAGGTTTTACTCTCTTTGCTGTTAATCTGACAAGTTACATCCATTGAAAGATCATTAACACAAGCATGCGTAGGTGAAAGAAGAATCATATTAAACAACTATCTATCCTCCCCCTGGAAAAAGAAATCAACAAAAAAAGCATTTTCAAAAATTGATTAATCTTATTAGTTTATCCTCTCATCATTTACAGAGGTGCTGTTTTAAAGTTATCTGAAATTATTCTAAATCCATATGTTCTACCAAACAAGACTTTACTAGCGATCTTAATAATTCTTGTCCAAGCATCAAGATTAAAACAGAAACTTTTAAAACTATCTTTGTGTTCAATTAATAAAAAAATATATAAGATAAGGTTGATTGATTATAAATATGATTTAAACTGATACTTATATATACTTATATTTTTTGCTGTACAATTTTTTATCTCTTTAGTATCTCTCCATGAAAAGACTGAATTAAAATAACAGGTACTTATAATATAATGTAAATATAATATGTAAAATTCCTACTAGTATTTGTATCAAGGTGAAGACTGCTTAAATTGTTAAAAAAATTATTAGTAGTACCCATGTATGTATTTCAATTGTGTGTAACTTAAGATTATTCATTGATCATGAAATACATTCAATAGATAAATTTGTTTCATAGTATTTTTATAGGAGTAATAATAATATATCTATTTGTGTGATCATAAAGATTTAAAGAATCATTTCAAATGCTTATTATGAAGAAACATTTATTACAGACACTGTAATATTATTTATAAAATCCATATTAAAAGTTTATGAAGTTAAATATCATATAGATATAGCAGTTCTTTTGTTGTATTTAAATGCTTGTCATTAAATAAAAGAAACTGTATCAAAATGTAATTCATAAAGGAAAATGTAGTTTAAATGAACATGCACATATATTATGGTTTGAAGAGAATTGTTTTTATTGAGTTGAAGAGTTAGTTTGATTCTCCCCAAAAAATGGATTTCTGATTTTGAATTACTTGAGGAGGAGAAGGAAGAGGAGCAGTAATAGTAGTAGCAGTAGTAGCAGTAGTGGTAGCAGTAAGCAGTAGCAGCAGCAGGAGTGGCAATAGTAGTAGTAGTAGCAGTAGTAGTAGTAGTAGTAGTAGTATTAGTAGTAGTAGTAGTAGTAGTAGTAGTAGTAGTGGAGTAGCAGAAGCAGCAGCAATAGTAATAGTATGCATTATTTAAGCTACATAACACAGATGGTCTTCATCTTAGATATAAAATTCATTTTAAGTAAATATATTAATAATAAAATGTTATTCAATACAAAATCCATAAATCAATGGAAAGACCTACATGATGTAAGTTATTATTGCTTTTATTATTTTTATTTTATTGTTGTCATTCTCAGATATATCATAAATAAAATATGAACCAATTATTTTATTTAAAGATTGACTTCATTTACTTTTTTTTTTTTAAAAAAACTACATCACTTATCTACACTTGGGGGTCATAATATAATGCTTGATTTTTTAATTTAGTTATTTTATCCTGAGAATATGGAAACACTATTTTATTACTTGTTTAAACTTTAATGAAGATCTATATTACTGAATATTAGATGATTAAGATATTAAAATAAATTATTTACATTTATTTATTTTCAAAAATATAGTCAAGTATAAAAATTGGTTATCTTAATATAAGCTGAACTTTGATTGTGGAGATGATAATTTGGACCAACTGAAAAGTGCTGATTTAGCATGAAATACATATATTAGTGATTATTTTTCTTTTTGACATGTGGATGATCAAAGATATCAGTGGTATGAGATGGCACAGATGATTGAGGGTCATGTGACCCCCTATATATTACATATAGAAGTGCAGGTATGAAAAAAGTCTGTATTGTAGAAAAAAATTCATATTTCAAAATCCAGATTAAATTAAATATATCCTTTGTTTCTGAAGTATATTTAAGAAGTAATTTTAAGTCTCATTATTATATTTTAATGTCACGTTTAGAAATTAAAAATTTATAATTTAGAGAAATAGTAAACATGGATGTATTCCTTTTCATTATTATTGGAGTTTTAACTTATTCAATTGAGTGATATTATTTTAAGTGCTAGTCTATTTATCATAATATTTATCATTACAATTGGATGTATAAAATAATTTTTTAAAAATTTCTTCATTTATTAATTGTCTGAATTAAAAACCTCTTCTCTGAGAGTTGCAATTTGATGCATAAAACTTATAGGGTTTTATTTAAAAAATCTTCTCACATCTAGTCAGCTTTTTCTCATCCTATCTGTTTCAATTTGCCATCCAATATGGGTCTTATTAAGTAAGAAAGGCCTCTCTCTTTCTCTCCTTTATGTACAATTACAACATATATATATATATATAAAATACATATTTTGCGGGTTCATCCATGTTAAAAACTTTTAATATAAATATACTGACATTTTGACTTGTTCACACAAGTCATCCACAAAGTTATAAAAGGTAGAAAGACGGTTGTAGAGGTGCTACAATCATTGATTTGAATAAAACACTAAAATTCCACCAATAGCAAAAATGTTAAATTTAGGAATGTTTTTTTATAAAAAATCTTTCCAAATAGGAGGATGTTTGGAAGTATCATCTTGCTTATTGATACAATCTGGCCTTTTAAGTATCTCAATGGCTTCTCTAATTTTGCACTGGTAGAGATTATCACATCTGGATATGATCCTGGTACTAGAAAAATCAATTTTATGACCTGAATCTATAGTATGGAGTGAGAGTGCTGATGATGATGAGTGTTGTTTAACTGCATTAGCATGCTCATCTCTCCTAACACTGATGTGATGATTACTCATACCTATGTAAGAAGTTTTACAATTTTTACATGAGATTTGATAGACACCATGAGATTCAAGAGGGATTGAATCCTTAGGCTTGGTTATTATATTGCTGATCTTTTGATGAGCAGAAAATGTTGTATCTATATTATAGCATTTTCATATACGTCCGATACTGTCTGTAGTTCCTTTTACATATGGAACACAAATCCTAATAGCTGATTTATCATCTTTTTGTTTCCTATTTTGTCTATTTTGGGCTTGAAATAAGGCTTTTTTTTATATAAATTTGTAATTATAACTATTTGCTAATAAAACACTATTAATATGATTTATTTCTTCTTTCAGATGTGTCTCATCTGAAAGGTTAATTGCTCTATTTAAAAGAGTTTTGGCTACAGAAACTATCTGAGTTGGGTGATGATGAGAATGGAAATGTAAATACCTGTCTGTGTGTGTATCCTTTCTGTAAATAGAAAAAGATAAACTATTTGGTGTTCTGGTGACTTGAACATCAAGAAAAGGGAGTTTTCCATCAGACTCTGTCTCCATTGTAAATTTAATATGAGGATGCATATTATTTAAATGTAAAAAAAAATCATCTAATTTATTTTTTCTATGTTGCCATATGACAAAAATGCCATCTATGCATCTGAGCCAAATGAGAGGTTTTAAAGATGATGATTCTAAAGCATGAGTTTCTATATATTCCATGAATAAATCAGCTATTACTCCTGAGATAGGTGAGCCCATAGGAGTACCAAAAACTTGTCTGTAATGCTGTCCATTGTATACAAAATATGTATTTAAGAGACAATGTTTAATCAAAGCAATAATATGGTCTGGTAAATTGCAACGTTGTGAGATTATATTTAAAGCTTCATCAATTGGAATGTTTGTAAACAAAGACACGACATCAAAACTGACCAGAATGTCATTAGCATTAATTTTTAAACTTTTTAAAACAGAAATAAAATGAAGAGAGTTTTTAATATATGATTTAATAGATGGGATTGTAGGTTTAATGAAATCCGATAAGTATCTAGCTAAAATATGAGTTGGAGAACCTATTGCACTTACTATTGGACGAAGGGGGGTATCTGGTTTGTGAATTTTTGGAAGTCCATAAAATTTTAGACAGACACAAGATTTTTCACGAGGGATTATTTTATTTTTTGTCTCTGTTTCAATAGGTGATTTATTAATAATAGCTTTTGTTGTTTTTTCCAAATATGTAGTATGATCTCTTTTTGATAGTTTATAAGTTTTATCATTAAGCAGATCTAAAATTTTATTATGGTAAATGTCACGATCCATTACAACTGTGGCATTACCTTTATCAGCTGGAAGTACAACAATTGATTTGTCCGATTTTATATTATTTAATGCTTGTCTTTCTTTCTTTGAAATATTATTTTTAGGAAGCTTAGCTTTTTTTAAAATATTACAAATCTCAGCTCTAGCCAAATCAGCCGATGGAGAATCAATTTTATCGAGAGCTGATTCAACATTACAAACAATTTTCTCAAAAGGTATCCGGGAAGGTGTTAAAGCAAAATTGAAACCTTTTTTTAAAACTGAAATTTCATCTGTAGAGAGGGCTTTCTTAGATAAATTATAAATGGTTTTTTGATTTGGATACGTAATGTTTGGGGATTGTGTTCTAATTAGCATTTGCAATTTTTTCTTTTGCTTTGCTGTTACGAATTCTGAATCTTTAAACGATCTAAAACTTGCAATACGATCAAAACTAGTCCACAGTACATTTATGTTTATTCCTTAGTAATAAAATACATCCTTTACTGTGGACTAGTTTTGATCGTATTGCAAGTTTTAGATCGTTTAAAGATTCGGAATTTGTAACAGCAAAGCAAAAGAAAAAATTGCAAATGCTAATTAAAACCCAATCCCCAAACATTATGTATCCAAATCAAAAAAAACGTTCATAATTTATCTAAGAAAGCCCTCTCTACAGATAAAATTTCGGTTTTAGAAAAAGGTTTCAATTTTGCTTTAACACCTTCCTGGATACCTTTTGAGAAAATTGTTTGTAATGTTGAGTCAGCTCTCGATAAAATTGATTCTCCATCGGCTGATTTGGCTAGAGCTGAGATTTGTAATATTTTAAAAAAAGCTAAGCTTCCTAAAAATAATATTTCAAAGAAAGTCAAGCATTAAATAATATAAAATCAGACAAATCAATTGTTGTACTTCCAGCTGATAAAGGTAATGCCACAATTGTAATGGATCGTGACATTTACCATAATAAAATTTTAGATCTGCTTAATGATAAAACTTATAAACTATCAAAAAGAGATCATACTACGTATTTGGAAAAAAAAAAAAAAGCTATTATTAATAAATCACCTATTGAAACAGAGATAAAAAATAAAATAATCCCTCGTGAAAAATCTTGTGTCTGTCCAAAATTTTATGGACTTCCAAAAATTCACAAACCAGATACCCCCATTCGTCCAATAGTAAGTGCAATAGGTTCTCCAACTCATATTTTAGCTAGATACTTATCGGATTTCATTAAACCTACAATCCCATCTATTAAATCATATATTAAAAACTCTCTTCATTTTATTTCTGTTTTAAAAAGTTTAAAAATTAATGCTAATGACATTCTGGTCAGTTTTGATGTCGTGTCTTTGTTTACAAACATTCCAATTGATGAAGCTTTAAATATAATCTCACAACGTTGCAATTTATCAGACCATATTATTGCTTTGATTAAACATTGTCTCTTAAATACATATTTTGTATACAATGGACAACATTACTGACAAGTTTTTGGTTCTCCTATGGGCTCACCTATCTCAGGAGTAATAGCTGATTTATTCATGGAATATATAGAAACTCGTGCTTTAGAATCATCATCTTTAAAACCTCTCATTTGGCTCAGATACATAGATGACACTTTTGTTATATGGCAACATGGAAAAAATAAATTAGATGATTTTTTTCTTACATTTAAATAATATGCATCCTCATATTAAATTTATAATGGAGACAGAGTCTGATGGAAAACTCCCTTTTCTTGATGTTCTAGTCACCAGAACACCAAATAGTTTATCTTTTTCTATTTACAGAAAGGATACACACACAGACAGATATTTACATTTACATTCTCATCATCACCCAACTCAGATAGTTTCTGTAGCCAAAACTCTTTTAAATAGAGCAATTAACCTTTCAGATGAGACACATCTGAAAGAAGAAATAAATCATATTAATAGTGTTTTATTAGCAAATAGTTATAATTACAAATTTATAAAAAAGCCTTATTTCAAGCCAAAATAGACAAAATAGGAAACAAAAAGATGATAAATCAGCTATTAGGATTTGTGTTCCATATGTAAAAGGAACTACAGACAGTATCGGATGTATATGAAAATGCTATAATATAATACAGCATTTTCTACTCATCAAAAGATCAGCAATATAATAACCAAACCTAAAGATTCAATCGCTCTTGAATCTCATGGTGTCTATCAAATCTCATGTAAAAATTGTAAAACTTCTTACATAGGTATGAGTAATCATCACATCAGTGTTAGGAGAGATGAGCATGCTAATGCAGTAAAACAACACTCATCATCATCAGCACTCTCACTCCATACTATAGATTCAGGTCATAAAATTGATTTTTCTAGTACCAGGATCATATCCAGATGTGATAATCTCTACCAGTGCAAAATTAGAGAAGCCATTGAGATACTTAAAAGGCCAAATTGTATCAATAAGCGAGATGATACTTGCAAACTTCCTCGTATTTGGAAAGATTTTTTTAAAAAACATTCCTAAATTTAACATTTTTGCTATTGGTGGCATTTTAGCATTTTATTCAAATCAGTGATTGTAGCGCCCCTACAACTGTCTTTCTACCTTTTATAACTCTGTGGATGACTTGTGTGACCAAGTCGAAATGTCAGTATATTTATATTAAAAGTTTTTAACATGGATGAACCCGCAAAATATGTATTTTATAAATTTAACCCGTGCAAATCTTCGTTTTAACATATATATATATATATATATGATAACAATAAAAATAATACAATGGTAATTAATTATTATATACAGTCTTTCAATCTGCTGAAGTACTTTTAGTTAATTCCTTAAACCTGCCTCAGCTGCCATTAACTGTATATAATAATTAATTACTGTTATATTTATTATGTTTATTATTATTACAATAGTTTTTTTAAATTAATGGGCATTTTATTTGTATTACATATATATAGGCAAAATTATATGAATTTATAAAAAAAATAATAGTATTACCTTTAAACTGTCTAGGAAAGAAACTATTTAGCAAATAATTATCCATACAACAAATATGTATACATATGTGTCCATGAATTAAAAGAAAATTTGTTGTCACCAGTAAAGAAACATAGCATGAGTTTTATATCTATCATGTTCCTAACATTGGAATATTTAACCAAAATACATTAAACAAGTATTTATAAAATTACATGAAAATTATATTAAAAATAACTTTGAAAAAAATATTTCATTTTTACTTTAAACTTAAATAAGGATGAAAGTTATTTGTCTACTATTAAAAAAAGTTTCCTCAAATCTTCAGTAGATCTATGATAATTTACAAGTATACTAATACACACAAGAAATAAAAATGTTGAAATCCAATAAAGATTTATGGAAAAAAATAAAATATGGCTTCATTTCATACAAAGAGTGTCTCAGAGGAATTTTTTGTTGAAAGCTTGTTTATAAACATATTTTCTGAATAATGCTGCTAAACAGAGAGAATTTGCTTGATATTTAAGTTATATTGATTACATTTGCCTTATGTTCATGAGCCTGCAATTTTAAGGTCAATCAATAACTAAACTGTTGAACTACTTTAGTGTTTCTTACTATGTATGTGTATACAGAGAAATAAAAAGTGTGTTTCATTGAAAAAGAAGTTGAGTTTTTTGTCCAAACTGCCTACAGTGTCAGCTCTAAATCAATTCATAATATGTTATGTGGTGACATAGTTTAACTATTCTCATAAAAATTTTAAAGTGCTAACATGTCTGGATTAGTTATGATACAAAATATGACAGTGTGTTTTGCACCTGTGTAGATTATTTTCGATCTCTCTCTGCCATCAGGAAATGTTTGCAAACCACTTGAAAAAATTATTGCAACTGATAGCCTCACTGTCATATACAGTTTGAATCACTTCAAATGTTTCTGTAGCAGTTTTCTTTTCAATTTGAAAAGTATTAATGCTGGAGTATTGTTCTATAAAAAATTAAGATATGAAATAGATTGTCACATTTCATGTCTTCACTTATTATCCAGACATGCTAGTGACAAAGTTTTTGTGATTGTCACTATGTAATATGTGTTATTATTAAGAGATGGTATTGCATGTAATTAAAACAGAGAAGTATTCACCTGTCACATTTTCACTAGGACAAATTATATTTTTAATGTCTGACATTAAAAATTATATTCTATGAGAGATAAAAAATTGAAAGATTATCACATGAAAATCTATAAGAAATTCAAGTATCTGAAATGTTATAGTTGCATCACAATCTTTTGATCTTCAGCTGCAGCATCTCTCACTTTGCCATTGCACTAAAACACATGAGGCATTTATAGAAA
Organism: Epiperipatus broadwayi; assembly: GCA_028023455.1. Lineage (NCBI taxonomy): Eukaryota > Metazoa > Onychophora > Udeonychophora > Euonychophora > Peripatidae > Epiperipatus > Epiperipatus broadwayi. The sequence continues at coordinate 1,530,581 of JAQFVV010006352.1, forward strand.
TGATTCTGTTCTATTTTCTTAAAGTCATTTTTCAAATCTGTGTGTACATAAGAAAATTGATTACTTGATGATAACTCATCTCATTATTTTATGATATATTATTTTATGATATATAATAATTACTATCTTAATTGACTGCCAACATTAAGCCTGGGAGTACTATTTTAAATAAATATGTTATTACTTATATGAGTGTTACTCAATATAGATATAATTACTGTTTAAATATTGCATAATTGTCAAACAATAATTGAATAATCTTAAATGTAAGACAGATTTTTTACTTCTCTGAATAATTATTTAACTTTTCAGTAATTACATATATATATATATATATATATATATTATATATATATATATATATATATATATATAAGGGACTTGAACTAAGATGAAATCCCTGCAGCTTTCCAATCCATCTTATTCAACCAATACATATGACCACATACATGTTAAAAAAGTTAAATATTCTCCAATAAACATATTTTATGCTGAACCAGCACCTCTCTTATCAATTGGTCCAGATCTGGACCAAATGATGGCCAAATCTTACACTTTCTTTAAGATTAAGTGCGGAATATAAATATAAGTAATCGCAACCCAGATAAAGTCTAACCGTGAATTACCATTATTTTCGCTTTAAATGTTTGAGTCTAATGTTGTACATTATAGTTGTTTAGTCAGTAAATTACAATTATTTAAAACATTTTTATAGTTTGCATTCAATAGTTTACATTGAAAATCTTTATAAAGTTTATTTGTTATTAAAATGAGAACGCCTAACCCTAATGCAAAGTTGTTGAGGCTATTTAAAGGAAATACAAAATTGACGGTGTTTATTATTGGTATGGCTAATTATTTACTTAATAGTGCTTTATAATTATATATTACATATTATTTATATATTAGGTGTGTATGAAAATTGAAATGTAAATTCAATATTGATTGAATTTATTGTGTAAAAATGTATCTTTACTTTTATTAAATTGAAAAATATAAAATTAAACAAACTCCTAAATGCTTTGATTTTTCTAATATATTTAAATAAATTATATTGACATTCATTTTCATTTGAATTTACAAATAAAAAAAATGCAAGTTCCTGACATTCATTGACATTTCAGCATTGCCAGAAGATATATTTTACACGAAGATTTATATTAAAAAAACTGAAATATTTTCAGCCAAGATTTTTGATAAAGCATTGTAAATCTAGATAGAAATTAACATAAAGAATCAAAGACATGCCCTCAGTAAACTTATTTTTTCCTAATTAATTATTACAATTATACACTCGCATAAACATCGACACGTATTGTATATATATATATATATTAATAGAAGTACATAGTATATATTTAGATCTATTTATTATTTAATATATTTTATTAAAAAATAAATATAACATTAAATGCATAGTTTAACTATGTAATATTTACCAAATAATAATACTTGGAATTATTTTAAATTTATTATTTTGTATTGCCAATAATATTTTTTGCTAAGTCATTTGTTAAAGCTTTGTAAACCTAGACAGAATAGAACATGCAATATTAAGTTATTGTAAAAGTATTGCATAAACACAAACATATATATAAATTGAGTTAAAGAGAACAGATGGACCAATTTTTTTTTAAAAAAAAAAAAGTTTTATCTTGTGCTTTGTATTGAGAGTATTTCATTTATTTAATAGATCATTATTGGAGTATTAATCTCAAAGTATTATATAATATTAACTGCTAGGAAGTTTATATTATTAAATGCTTTTAATTAAGTAAGAATATCTGTTTTTTGATTTGTTTGTTCGTAAACTTTTATAATCACTTTTATTACTTAAGTTAAAAATAAAATTGAAAATTTAAATAGATTTAAATTCAACCGAATTAGTTCAAATTTAGTACATAAAAAAGAAATACCTCACAAATCAATATGGAATTTAATATTTTAAGTAGGTGATCTAGTTTTTTATATCAGAACCAGTGGATGAGGAAATTATAAATATTTTTCTATTACATTTGCAATTCATTTTAGAACTTTAATATATTATAAGTAAGGCTCATGAGAGGGTGGTATAGAGATGTTTTTTTTGGTTTCAATTTAAAAATATAAAAATATTTTTGAAATTGAGATTTAATAGATTTAAATTCAATATAATTTGTTGAAATTCTGTACATTTATTTTAAATCACTACCAAAGTGATAAAGCACTATAATATTCTTGTAAGTGGCCTAGTTTCTAAGATATAAAACCTGGATGAGATAACTTTGAATATTTTGAAATTTAAAAATTATTCTTAGAAGTTCAATAAGTTTTAAGTAATACATGTGGTTTTCTTGATTTCAATTGTGAGATTCATTAAGTTAGAATAAAAGAAAGTTAGTTTAGAATATAGTTATCTTACACATTTTAAAAAAAACAAAAAAAGTCAAATACATTTCAACAAAAGAATGTCTTTGTATGCACCCATATTAAATATGATATAAATATTAAAAGCCTAAAGCTAAACTAATCAATAAAATAATCACAATTATCCCAAATTCATAACTCAACCAGACTAACCAAAAAATATAAACTCTAAAACACAACCAATGGTTTCACTGCTACAAAGAGACTTCTCAAGTGTAAAGAACTACAAAATAATAATACATTTAAACTAAACATTTACAATTCCACTTACATCCCATACATTCTTAATATTAAAATACTTTTAAATAAGTTAATTTCTTCAAAATCATCAATTTTTAATAATAAAGATTCTTTAATTTTTGATTTTATATCATTTCTCTCAAAGAAGACAACCTTAACCTCATTAAAATTAATAGTGTGACCTGTATCTTTTTCATGGATATATAAAGCAGAACTAAGATATTTATTTCTAACCCTACTTTTATGTACTCTTATTCTTTCATTTAAGCTCAAACTACTCTGATCTATATATATCTTCTTACAAAAACAAGGGTTAATATACATTACTCTGGAAATAGTCTTTCTATCAAAAATTTTCTTTATATTATTTAATAAATTATTCAAAGTAATAACCCTTTTCCAAACAATTTTCTTATTTCCAAACAAATTATTATTTTCCATACAATTTTATAAGAAAACAATTTAAATGGAAAAGAAATAAAATCATATTTTTCTTTATCCTTCTTTACATTATTATAAATGTTATTACTATTAAATAAAATACTTTTAGCAAAATTATTAGGGTAGCCAAAAAATAATCTTCATAAAATTGACCTTTTTGAAACAAAGCTACCCCACTAGAATTATTTAATCTCTTATTTCCATAACAATAATTTCTTACTTTATGAGATACAAATTGATAGCTATCAGATTAAATTATAGACCTTAACTCTTTATTCTTGACATAAGGACTACATACCAAACAATTATTTTTACATTTCTAATCACCAATAGATTTAAAATTTTCAATTTAACAAATCTAACCCCCCTCCTTCTACAACAAATCTATAAGTGTCAAATTAATTTAAAGTAAAATCATATGTATTATGTAAAGTTTATTTACAATATAGTTTTATTAAGCTTTTTTAAAAAAAAAATTCCCAAAAATTTCTGATGAAAATAAAAATATCAAACGCTTTTCACTTACAAAGATATTTTCATATTTTTAATCACTTAATGATTTATTATACACATTTATTATTATGTAGACATATAAAATATGATACATACATAGAGGATAAGCATATTAACTTATAGTAAAAATATCTAGTCATATATATATATATATATATATATATATATATATATATATATATATATATATATATATATATATATATATATATATATATATATAATATACAAACCATTATACAATTACAAATATCCAGTAACGCTGTCTGTTTAAAGATCTATATATCAATAATAGCAAACATTAAAATGATACCACTTTAAAGTTGTATGCTAAACGATGTTAAATATTGAAATACAGACCTACTCAAACACAGAGCATGAAATTTTAAATAAGCAAACAATCTTAAATTTTGCTAATAAACTAACAAGTTTACAAAGTTATTAAAGTCAAACTAAACATTAGATTTTAATCTTTAAACTCCTTCCAAACTATAAATGAAAAGAAAGTTACTGTTAACACTAACTTTAATAATAATAGATAAATAAATCTCAATCTTTTGTTAAGGAAATATAATTAAACAATCTCAGGTTCTTCTAATTATCTTAAAGTAATAATCATTCGTGCAGATAGGAATGATAAGGGATTTAATATCAAACCTAAATACACCTAATTTATTCTAATAACAATAACTAACAATAATAATCTTTAGTGTATAGCTTAATCTTATCTATTTTATTATACTATTAATCATTAAGAAAATAAGTAAATCATATACATGTCTTTCATTTCCATATAGTATCTTAATTTTAAAATATACTAAAGTCTTATAATTTAACAATCTGTGGCAATAAATAATATTATACTCTTATATTATGCATTATAATTACTTTGTGACCATTGTAATATTATATGTTAATGTCAATCAACTTCTATAAATTATATTAAGAAAATATTGTGTTTCTTTCTAAAAAATAATAATAATAATAAATTCATATTGTGCAAATATTATGTTCATTCAAATTATCTGTTGTCAAATGCTGTGGTGTAAAATAATGAATTCGACACACTTTTAAACAACTTAAACAAATTTATTTACATCAACTTTAATAAATAACTTATTTACACTATTTACATTACAAATGGAACTAAAGAAAATAAAACAAAAAATAAGAAAAATAATAATACAAGATTTTTACACTGTTACTATTTCCATAATCATAAATAGATAATTTATACATTTTTTAAATGTTCTATCAATAACATTTAATTAAGTTTATGACTTTAATTTTAATAAACATCATTTGTCATCAATTAATACAAGAAAAGGTTTTATGTGAAATATCATTCATGTAGCATATATGTAAATAAACAGACTTTAATAATTAAAATGCTACTTCACTTAAGTCTTACTGCTATTTATATTATAATGTACTAGTATGTATTACATTTACTATTAATATTACTCAAAGATCAATTAATGTATAAACTGATATAACTTTGTAATATAATAACAATTATTGATTATAATTATTTATGTCATTCCGATGTAATGTCATACTACATGTCTTACCAAAATATGCAATACGTATATGTTCTTTTAAAATAATATTTTAAATTATTCAACAATTTCAAATTTTATAAAGTATTATATTAAATAAAATTCTATGATTCTTTTTTTATTTAAACTATTACTCTTCTTTACTTGTTATTCTTATTCCTTCCTAAAAACTTCTATCTACAAAAGTCATTTTAACCTTATTTAACTTCAGAAAAATAGATGACCAATTTTTTAAAAAAAATAATAACTATCCAAACTCTCTTATACCTCATCATCTATATACGATAAGCCTTCAATCAAAATATAAATTTCTATGTAAAATTAACTTAATTTATCTAATAAAATAAAAATAAAATATAGTTTTATATACCTCTTACTAACTTGAAAAGAAAAATAAAATAACTTACACTAATATAATAAATCTAATTCCTAATATTGTAACAAAACATTAAAATTTATTCACGAAAGAATCATATAATTATTTCTAGGTTCTCATATTACGTTGTACTAAATTTACATCATCAATTTAAAGTATGCATATTAAAATAAAACTGTTATTACTAATATTGTGCGTGTATATTCTTTAAATATTTATACATTCATTCAACAATCAAATAACATTTGGTTGATCTAAAAAAAAAATAGCAAAATACATCAAATTATTACTATTATATAATCTTTACCATAAATGATACTTTAATGTACAGTCCGTCACACGATGTCCTCCAGGATTACAGTTTTACAAGATAATTTCACATTTACACTCAACAATTATTCTTTAAAATATTACATGTTGTATAATTATAAAATAAACTTTATGCAATGAAATGTTATATTAATATTTAGCTTTTTTTTTTAAAAATGTAAATGTACCTTTCCTATCTTTAATAAATTAATAATTAATTAAATATTTATGTTAGTTAATAAATAAAAAAACATATTACATAAAATCCAACGGTGTCTTCTTTCACCTATAATTGTTCTTTTTCCTAGGCACAAATTTTCACCAAACATTACTTCCTTTTCCGGTACATCACGTGTTTTAAAAGTTTTTATGAAATAAATGAAAACGTTCTTTTTAAAAAAAAAATAAAATAAAAGTCAAAGTCAGTTCCACCATAAGAATAAAATAATAATTAAAATAGTTTATATGATCCGGATTCTTTTCTTTAAAGGAAAATTATTTTAAAGTTATTATTTTTAGTATTAGTTACTAGTTTATAAAGTTCTTATTTAATTATTCTAAAATTGACTTGGATATCCACGTATATTTTATTTGCGCATTCCTTAACGAATATTTAGGTAAGATTAATTTTAGATTCTTCTGTACGACCAGCGTTCAGACTTTCTAATATAATAATTTTTACTTATAGGTACTTCTCTGCCAATTAAACTTTCGATTCATTTGCCTTTTAAAACTGTCAAAATTTAGTCTTTTAAACCACAAAGACTTTACAAGGCAAGTATTTATGTAATCATTATTATTTACCATCTTTACCAAGATATATACTTAGATTTATAATTTACAAATACTTTCTTCATAAAGAAGTATTTCTCTTTCTTTTAAAAATCTGTTTTATAAAAATTAATTACAATCAGCTTTTAAATTTATATAAGGTCCAACATATTACTTTTATGCATCTAGTAACTCTCCTAGTTAATCCAGCGTTTGTTAAATTTTTAGTATAATGTCTCCAATACATTTCATCCTTATACGAAGTTTTCATGACTATTTGATAGTAAATTGAGCTTCAATAGAAACGATCAATAGGAAATTATAATTAAATTAACACTGCATATTTGTCGGTAAACTTTTATAAATTATTTTAAAAACTACTCTCTTATAATTTTAAAACGATTACGAGAGCGTCTATAATTTTACTTAGCTATCTCTAATAGCACACTTTACTTTTAAAAATTACAATCATAATCCCCTCCGAACAATTGAACCTTGGTTTTATACCGGAAGAAACTCCCCACTTGATTGGTAAATTAAACAATCAACTTGCTAGCTTATTTACATATTTTACCAACAACACAGAATTAAAAATAAATAATGACTTATTTAATATTTATTATTTATCACATTATTAAATTCTTAAATTAATCTTTATCGTTTATTTAAATCCATTAAACATTTTTTTAAAATATATTTTCTTACTTTATTTCACTTTTAACTTTTATAAGATTATTTTTTATAAACAAACTAAGTCTATTTTTATTCGTTATTTTTTTTAAACAGTATTTTAAAAATCAGATTTAATATTTCACATTAATTATTTTTATTTTTATCTCATGATAGCCAATATAATACTTATAATTTTTATAACAGAATTTTAAAATAGTTTTGCAACTTTACTAAAAAACTCCCAAGCATGTGTGTATGTGTCTAATTAACATCTGTTTTTTACAACACAGCTACAAACGCTTGTAATAATCTAAAAATAAACTAACAATTTCATTTTTTAAAAATAAATATTTTTAAAATAAATAATATCTTATAACAACTTTTAAAATAATAATTCAATATTATTAAAATCAAATATTAATCTTCTATTATGTACTACTAATAATTAAAATATTTATATTCACTTATTAAATATTAATCTTTATCAACAATAAATATATGCATTTAATTTTAACTTGTCTTTTTAAAACTTTAACTTTAAACATTTATTTATTAAATTTATTAATGCAGTATTGATTATGGCCATAGTTTTCCCAACCATATACTATTATCATCCCCATTTAAAACGTCTCTCTCAAACATCAGCACAATTTTCACATATCAAATATTCATAGATTACTTTCATTACACTTTTTAAAAGATTGTTATAAATAAAATTAACATCATATAGCTAAATATATCTTAAATTTAAAATTTTTTAATAGATTGGTACAACAATTTATGGAGACCCATACAAATATAATATATATATATATATATATATATATTGTAATGGAAACGTATATGTAGCAGCCCCACGATTGGACTAGCCAAATGTAATGGAACCTATAATTCAGAGCCTCACTTGGATGCTCCAAATGTAATGGAACTTAAGGTAGCCCATGTTTGGGTAAGCCAAATGTAATGGATCGTACTTGCTACATTCCATTTAAATTGAAGAAAGACAAAATTATCCCGGTTATATAAATAATGCAATGGAAACTATATGGTAGCTCATAATTAAGCAAGTTAAATATAATGGAATGTATATGAGTTATTCCATTTATATTAAAGAATGAAGAAAAACAAACTTGTTCCAATTATATTTTAATAAATTGTTTAAATTGCCCTCCCAGCTAGCTTTATATAAAACAAATCTAAAATCATACTAATCAATGAGATCTTTAAATAATTACAAAGGCATTATTTATAAAAATAAATAGCACATCTTTATTTTATGTTATCGTTTGACTTTAAATAATATTAATGTTTCAATATTAATATAAACAATAAATATATAAAGACATATTTCTGCCTAATAGTTATAATATAAAGATAATAATTAATATATAGTACCTCAACTTATAAATTATATTTTCAGATTTTAAAATTATTTAAATATTTATCTTAAACATCATCTGTTATACGTTTAATGTTATAATAGAATAAGACGCTTAAATTGATCATTCACAAACGTTACATTTTACAATGAAAAATAAAATAAACAAAAAAAAAAATATATCAATCTCAAAAATGTATATCCACACATCACACATATATATATAAAATTATTAAATACCTTTTTTAAAAGTTCACTTAGTTAATTGTCCTTTTTAAGAATTAATTTAGTCCATGAGTTTTTTCATCTGTATATTTTATTATTTTATTTTTAGAATGCATTCTATTAAAAGAACGACGAAACGATTTCATTAAAGAAGATTATTAATTCTTGAATATATGCATATTTTATTAAAATGTTAAATCCAGTACCTCAATTACAATTACTTCCGGATTAGAATTAAATTGACGATAATACATTTAAGATAGCTATGCCAGCTTTTAATTCCAGACGCGATGAAATTTATACGTTGAAAATTTTAGTTGTTCCATTGAAAAATTGCTTTAGAATATATGAAAGCGATGATGATGATGCAGCCCTAGCTGCGATATATCCTTATTACCCCGTCATAATTTATATGTTTATTACAAAATATATATACGTTACTTCAGTATTTTAAAAAAAATGGTAAACTTTAAAGAAATAAAATGTAATAAAATTCTATCCTTCAGTTGTTTGTTCTATATCCCATTTTTAATAAGCAATAATCCTAATAATGGCTTCCTTATTATTGTCGCGTGGTTTCATGCCAGCAGATGCTATTTTAAAACTCATGTTATATATATATGTTCTCTTTTACAACAATTAACATCAAAATAAAAATAAAATATCAAGTATACATATAAAAAGTATCAAATCGAAAATTTAACATCTTTTAAAATATACATAAATAATTATTTATTACATTTAGTAATCATTGCAAATAAAATACTTTTTTTTTTTAATCAACAATTTATATGTCCTTATTTATTTCAATAATTAAATATTTATAATGATGTACTATCAATATATATAAATAAAATAATAACTTCAAATAATAACTATATTTAATAAACATAAAAGAAAAATTTAAATATTTCATATGTAAACTTCAACTTAAAGAGATTTTTTTTTTTAATAACAAATAACAAATTTTTAAAATATAAATATCGACCTATTGATATTTACAATTCCCTCAAATCCACCGAAAAAAAAAAATGTCTTTGCAAATAACTAATTAATTATGAAATATCGAAAAACTTCTCAAATTTGTAATCTTTCTAAGGACTAACATGGTTTAAAGAATATTATTTTTCTTATTAATAACCACATTCATTTATTTATATCTATCTCTCAGATCATCTAGATATTTGTCCAAATTTTTTTTAAAAAAAATATATAATAATCAAAAGTGCCTTTTCAATTCTTCCTGTAAAGAATTTCCAGTATGTTAAACTTTGTGAAAAAGTTTGCCCTAATTTACAAGATTTTCATATAGCATTTTGGTATAACTCAATTGCTTTTGAATAATTTTGAGATAAGTATCTAAAGATTTTGCTATGAACTCCTTAGATTCTACATCTATATCCTTTACATAAATAGTAACTTGATCATAAGCACTAACATAACTCTTAACTTTATCAATAATAGTTGCTATTTTATCAGATAATCTTACTTTTCCTTTGACTATCTTGATAAACATCATCGACTTGAGTAAGTCTTTATTTTACTTATTCTAGGTTCAATTAAAAACAATTCTCTGGATAATTTTGAATGGTATTCATTCAAATTTTCTAAATAATCCTTTAAAAATCGCAAATCAGTGTGATATAATTTCAACATTAAAGAACTCTTGAAAATCATTTTGTTTTACAACAATAACATTATTATATTAATTATTTTCAGTTTAACTTTAGGTTTACTTAAATTTCTTTCCTTAGTTATATTTTCTTGAAGAAAATCTTTATTATTTATCTTTCTATCTATAACTTTAAGTTTAACTTTAGCTTTTCCAATATCTTTCATAAAATCTATACTTCTTTTAAGATAATTTATTTTAAACTTATCTCTACTCAACTCTTTGAATTTTTACTTTAATTTTCTTCATATTTTTATTTTTCTATTACAAATTTCATAATAAATTCTATAAGTAAAAACTGTTAATATAAGTTTTACATTAAAATATTTATTAAACTATTAACTAATCATAATGTATGGGCCGAAGACTTCTAGCATTATAGGTTCCCTTTGAACCATCATGCATATGAACCACATAAGCATTTGTTCCAACTTTTTTGTCGATCCGATATGGTCCTTCATAAATATTAAAAAATTTCTTAAATTTGTGGTCTTGTGGATTACTAACATGAGGTGTACGAATTAACACCATATCTCCTTCCTTGAATTGACTGGGATGCTGTGGACCTTGTAATCCCCGTTTATCTCCCATTTTTACCATATTTTCTTTAGCTTTGATGACATCATTATTATGATCTGGCTCTTCCACTATAAGAGCAAAGTAATAAAGTTTTAATTATACTTTGCTCTTCCTTTCCAAAATGCAGCCGCATAGGTGTAAAACCTGTAGATTCATTTCTAGTCATGTTAATGTATAACAATACCTGCTTTAATTGGTTTACCCAACCACGATGATTTCCTTCAAGATATACTCTAAATAACCGACTTAACTCTCTCATAACCCTCTCACATGGGTTAGATTGAGGGTTACGAATAGAAATCAATACAGGTTTAATGTTTTGCCTACATAACCAATTTTTCCATTCTTCAGACATAAATGAAGTAGCATGATCGGTCAAAATTGATTCTGGTTTTCCAACTATTGGGAATTGAAAGTTTGTCATTACTTTGATGACATCATTAGCTGCAGCTTTTCTCACTGGATAAGCAGTAACATATTTTGTAAATAAATCATATGTCACTAACAAAAATTTGTATTGCCGATAAGAGGGTAAAGGACCATAAAAATCAATGGCCAAAATTTCATTAGGCTTGTTTGGTAATATAGGCTGCCATTTTCCCGCATATGACCTATTCAGATACTTTGTTTTAAGACAGATTTCACACAATTGTAAAGTATCCAGTATAGATGTATACATTCGAGGCCAATAAAATAATTTACGTAAAGCATATTCTATTTTTCTAGGACCATAATGTCCATACAGACAATGTACATAATTTATAAGTCTTTTCCTAATATTGCTAGGAACATAAACTTTCCATGATCCAGAATTTGTAATATCTACTTGATACATTAATATACCTTTTGACAATTGATACCTTATTAATTCTCCGTTAGTTAGTGGCTCTGCCATTCCCATTGCAATAGTATTGTCATTCAATTGGGATATTATAGGCCCCAATTTAGGATCCTGTAATTGAAGTTCACTAATATTGGTTAAATCTTTTTCTACAGAATCATCAATTACTAAAGTAAGAGCTGTCAAAACTAAGTTTCCTGTATAATTCATAGGTTGATCTGGGCATTCCATTGGGTTTCGACTAAGAATATCAGGTACTATATTATTTTTACCTTGACAGTATTGCACAGTGTAGTTAAATTGTTGCAAAAATAAACTCCATCTCACCAAGCGGTCATTATTTAGATATCCCTTATTTAAAAATTCCAAACTCTTATGGTCTGTTATTACTACCACTTGGGATCCCAACAAAAATTGCTTAAGTTTAGTGAAAGCCCAAACTACTGCCAGAGCTTCTTTCTCTGTTGTGGAATAATGCATTTCAGCCCCTTTTAACCTACGGCTTAAAAAATATAATATTAATGGTTTACCTTCTACATTCATTTGAAATAGCACCACTCCAAGTCCATACCCACTGCTATCTGTTTGAACATAAAATGGCTGTTGAAAATTTGGATAATGTAAAATTACTGTTTCCAAAAATCTTGCTTTCACATGCTCTAATTCTACTTGATGAATATCTAACCATTTCCATTTAATATCCTTTTTCAACAATTGTGACATGTGAATTGTATCTAAAGCAAAATTTTTATAAAAGCGATGGTAAAAATTGCATAATCCAAAGAATGAACGCAGTTGCTTTTTATTTTCAGGTTGTGGAAAATTTTTTATAGCTTTAATTTTGTCAGGATGAGGCTTAATTCCTGCTGCACCTACCAAATGCCCTAAAAAGATGATTTCTTCAGTAGCAAAGGTACTTTTCTTTAGGTTAATTTTGATGTTTTTATTCTTACATTCTTGAAGAAATGCTTTTAAATGTTGTAAATGTTCATTCATATCCCGTGAAGCAATAACAATGTCATCTACATACATCACTAATATGTTCTTAATTTCTGTAGATAAAACTTGATTTAAACAACGAATTAAACTTGCCCCACTATTAACTAATCCGAATGGCATCCTTTGGAACATATAAGATTGTCCCTCATATTTGAAAGCAGTATATTTTTGATCTTCTAGGTGTAAATAAATTTGCCAATAACTGGCTGTCAAATCTACAGTAGTGAATATCTTTTTTCCTTCAAAACGAGCTAAGAGTTCCTGTACTATTGGAGGAACATCACGTTCCGGAATTGTCCTACGATTTAAAAATCGGGCATCTAAACAAATGCGAGCTGATCCATCCTTCTTTTTGACAATAACTAAAGGGTTATTAAATGCTGAAGCAGATTTTTTGATAACACCCCATTCCATCATTTGGTTAATTTGCTTATCCACTTCCTTTTTATACTGATAAGGTATTGGGTAGGATTTGCACTGAAAGGGTTCCAAATTATTCAATCGTATCCGGTGGACATACCCTTTGATGATTCCAGGTTGTTTTGAAAAAACGTTTTTATAATTACATAATATTAAAGATAAGGCCTTTTTTATTTCATCAGTTAAACCAGTTGATTCATTTATTTTTAATTTTACATCAAGATCAGTTGTAATTGTTTCTATACAACTTAAATTTAAGGATTGGTGCAGTACATATTGCTTAAAATGAATAATTTCACCTTTACATATTAATTGTTTTGCCATATAATCTATAATGCAACCATGCATCTGAAGAAAATCTGATCCCAAAATCACAGCATGTACTAATCCCGCCATTATCAAAAAAACATGTTCTTGGCTTACTGAATTGAATTGTACTGTTAACCATACTTGTTGAGGAATTAATTTAGCTTTTCGCCCATTGGCTAAGGTAACCTGAAAGGATTGTTTTATGGGTAAGGATGGAACAATTATACCCACTTCTAAAAATTGGTTAAACAATTCATCTGAAATGATAGAAGCCTGACTACCGGTCTCAACTAAAGCTTTAACTTCAATTTTTTCAACCATGATCATAATTTCTGGACAATTGCTAAAAATAAATTGATTCTCTATTTCCTCTACTCCAAAATCTTCCATTTCAAATTCTATTGAATTTAAAGCTATAATTAAATCGTTCCTCTCCATATCAATCATTGGTCCCCGCAGTGAGGAACACTGCCACGAGGCCCTACTCAGTTTGATGGATGATTTGAATATCCAGTCGCTGGAGTATTAACCTCAGTGTTAGTGGTATTATACGGATAACTCCCTGGTTGTAAATTAGTACCACGACTATATTCATGATTTCTATGGTAACCTCCATGATCCCGGTATGGATTTTGTCTTCTATTATTGCGATAATTTCTGGTAAACCTTTGCATGCGACCTGCAGATTGGTTTCTTGGTACATGATAATTTACATTTGCTAAATTATAATTAGAGTTATCTCTTGTAGTTCCAGTTGATTTATTACAAATACCATCACTAGTTTCTAATATTCCCAAGATATCTGCTACTTCCTCAACGGTATGTCGATCTGCAGCCACCAATGTTTGTTCAATATGCCTTGGTAAATTTCTACGCAAAATCCGCACAATCTGAGTTTCTGATAATGGAAATGCATTTAGGGTTTTGAATTTGGCTACTTGATGTCTAAAAAATTGAGTATAACTCCCATCACGAGAAGTATATTTTTCGTGAGAAAGTCTATGGCGTATAAAATCTTGTTTATCCTCATTCCAGAAGTTATTCATTATTGCTTCACGATAATCACCATAAGTTTGAGGCCTTTCAAACAGAGATCTCCACCATTCTTTGGCTGATGCATATAAATGGTTACTAGCAATTGCCAACTTTTCTTTCTCTGACAGGATACTAAGTGTAAATAATTCTTCTAATGTATTTAGGTATTCCATAGGATTTTCATGATATTCACCTTTAAAAACTTTAACATTAATGAACCTTGCAGCATTATGATTCATATATGAATCACTAGATATTTGGTGTGGAAAATCAGAAGATCTTTTAGATTCTATTAAATTTGTTCCATTATTAACTTTATCTATACAACACTTACAATTTTCTTTATTTATCAATTCCTTAACAAATGTCTCATCCTTAAGATAATCTCTGTCTATAATATTATCTTTTATTTTATTTATATCTATCTTTACTTCATATTCTTTCCATTGTTTTTGCAAATTTGATATATATTCACTATTTTCTAACGTAATGATTTTTATTTGCTCAATCTTTACATCCATTTCTGCCACATCCTTTCGTACCTCTATTTCATAATTTTTACAGGTTTCAATTTCATTATTATTTATATATTCTGAAAGGGGTCTTAATTTTCCTTGAATTTGATCCAATTTAACATCTATTTCTTGTATACGATTAGAAGTAACATCATTTACTACATTAATACGTTCATTTATATCTTGTAATTTATTAATATCAATCAACTGTTCCTCTTGCTGCAATCCCACAGCAATTTTAACTTCAGCAGAGATAGTTGTATATAGGTTTTTAAATGAAGATTCATTATCAATTTTCAATGTTTGGAACTTATCCCATAATACTTTATTATCATTAATAATCTTTTCCTTAAATTCCCCATGTTCTTTCTTAGATTCTTCTAATCTGGCCATAATTCCTTGATTTTCTTCCTTCATTTCATTATTTATTTCTTCAATTTTTGCTTTTAAAGAATTAGCTTCCACTATTGTCTCTTCTCTATATTTTTCCATCTTTTCATCAAATTTTACTTCTACTCTTCTAATACTATCATCTACCAAAACTTTTAATTCATTAGAATTAATTTTCATCTCAACTCTAAGATCTTCTTTTAATTCATTAGAGTTTATTTTCATTTCAGCTCTAAGATCTTTTAATTCATTAGAGTTAGTTTTTAAACTAGTTTCTAGTTTATCATATTTAGACTCTAGTTTCTCAGAATTTGTTTTTATCTCAGCTCTAAGTTTATCATATTTGGTATTTAATCTAGATTCAAATTTTTCCAAAAAATCTTTTAAGTCAAAATCACCATTAACTGGCATTTTATTACTATTGTTA
The DNA here is from genome assembly GCA_028023455.1 of Epiperipatus broadwayi. Lineage (NCBI taxonomy): Eukaryota > Metazoa > Onychophora > Udeonychophora > Euonychophora > Peripatidae > Epiperipatus > Epiperipatus broadwayi. Next base: position 1,546,658 of record JAQFVV010006352.1, read on the forward strand.
TCCATTATTATTAATAATACAATATTATATACTCATAAAATAAAATCTAAGATATATATATATATTTATTTCTATATAGTAACTATCACAGATCAAGGGCTCACCATCTCCAATCATTATTCCAACAAGCAATTTTTTAACTAAAAATACAAGCCTTTTTAATCTTATAATATATAATAGCTATCTGACAATCTAAATTTTACTTATTTGAACTCATGAACTTCTTGGCTTAAAAAAAAAAAATAATCTTATCTATCACCATAACATCAACAAATTTCTCTAAAATATATATATGCAGAGAGTAACAACTGATATCACTAAATAACATTTATTTATATTTAATGATAATAAATATTCTACACTTATACTATATTAAAATGTGGATACTTCATATCAAATTCAATATAACCTTGAAATATTTAAACTACAACTAAATGTTCACATGCCTTAAAATAACTAATTTGATAATATAGTGAGACAACTTTCTCATTCAAAATAATGGTAGTTAAATATAAAATACTTAAATCGATACCTATAAATTTTCTGGACTTTAATACTTAATACCATTTTATACACATAAAAAAAAAATATCCACTTCACTTATTATTAACTTTTGTGCTCGAAATATTTTACTAAAATTGTACTAATGCAGTTTACTACTAACAAATATTCACTAATTGAATTTCATGTTTAAAAGTCACTTACAAAAAAAAAATAAAACATCAATATGTTTGTTTTCAAACCCTAATTGATAATCAATGTAATAGATTATTTGTTACAAACAATAATCAATTAATCAAACTCTTAAGTTTGGTGTTATATATTTAAGTTATATACTTATCTATTCCTCCAAAGATCCGACAGATATTGACAACCAAAAGATTGATTAGCACTTCACAACTTTGATGTAGATAAAAGAATTCAATCATTACTCCCAAAGCATACAATGTTTCATGAACACTTAGATGACTATCACATTTCATTCTATCCTATCTACTACAACCCATAATAATTTTTCTTAGAACACCATTACACTACCCTGCTTATATTTAAGTCTTAGGGGCTATTATTTATAAATATTTCCTTGCTCATCTTTGGGAGACTTAGAGGCAAATATTATACTTATATTAAAATAATTATATCTTACTCTCTCTGGAGTTTTAAAGATAAAATCATGGCAGGACTACTGTTAACTGCTTCATGATAAATAATAATAAACATCAAGATTTGGGTTGGAGCAATGAATGAGACTAATCAATCACAAGTGACATGAATGCATCACATCCTCAAGATAATGACAGCGTCACTCCCCACTCAACATCAATACCTGCAACAGAACCAACCAAACTCCAACAATCAAATATCCCATCCAACCTTCAAAATTATAGATTTTCTACAACTCAAACTTTCCAAATATGTACAAAATTATTATACTATAATTCAACACCATCAATATACTTTTTAAATTGAAATTAAACTGCTTCATGACTATATTTATCTTTCATCACTAAAAAAAAATACAATAATATTAACCATCACCATCTAAACATAAGGCTAAAATATTTCCATTTATATAAAAAAAATTAAACACACAAAAATGCTTCTCTTTCTTTAAACCATACATCTCATATTAATATATATACTAGACATCTTAATCTCAAGTATGTGGGGTATTTCAAGCCCTAATTAGCTTATTTCTAGCCCTAGTTGTTGCGCCAAATGTAATGGAAACGTATATGTAGCAGCCCCACGATTGGACTAGCCAAATGTAATGGAACCTATAATTCAGAGCCTCACTTGGATGCTCCAAATGTAATGGAACTTAAGGTAGCCCATGTTTGGGCAAGCCAAATATAATGGATCGTACTTGCTACATTCCATTTAAATTGAAGAAAGACAAAATTATCCCGGTTATATAAATAATGCAATGGAAACTATATGGTAGCTCATAATTAAGCAAGTTAAATATAATGGAATGTATATGAGTTATTCCATTTATATTAAAGAATGAAGAAAAACAAACTTGTTCCAATTATATTTTAATAAATTGTTTAAATTGCCCTCCCAGCTAGCTTTATATAAAACAAATCTAAAATCATACTAATCAATGAGATCTTTCATTATAATTTATCTTTTAGGTTGATGTGACTAACTAATCAAATATATATATCAAAAATAAAGGGACTTTTATTAAATTCAAATATACACATCTACTATATAAATTTATGTACCTCTAAATATGTGTATGAAAAATAATATATGTAAGTGACCTACGAACCAAGTAATAAATGAAATAAGAAATTATCTTTTATTAAGTCGTAAATTCAATTAATTTACTAATAACTTTGGCATTAAGAAAATAAGAATAATATAGTATCGATCTTTAAATAATTACAAAGGCATTATTTATAAAAATAAATAGCACATCTTTTATTTATGTTATCATTTGACTTTAAATAATATTAATATTTCCCAATATAAACTCAAACAATAAATATAAAAGTGACACTACTTCTATACTATTAGGTTATTAAATATTTAAAGAAATATCTAGATTAATATTTAGTACATCAACATAAATTATATTTTTTCAGATTTTAAAATTATCCCCTATAGTTTTTTCATATTTTAAAATTACTTAAACATCAATCCTGAACATCATCTGTTAAACGTTTAATGTTATAACTAATAAAAGTAACGCTTAAATTGAGTCATTCTAGCATACATTACATATTATGAAATATAAAAATAAACAATAAACAAAAAAAAATATTATATCAATCTCAAATATATATATCCACATCTAAATCATCACTCAAATAAATATATAATTATGAAATACCTTCTAAAAAGTTCGACTTATAGTTGATTGTCTTTTTTAAGAATTAAATTTAGTACATGAGTTTTTTAATCTATATTTTTTTATTTTTAGAATGCATTCTAGTTAAGAGGCTGGCGAAACGATTTCCTTCAAGAGATGATTATAATTCTTGAATATATACCATATTTATTATTAAAATGTTAAATCCAGTACCTCAATTACAATTACTTCCAGATTAATAGTGCAAATTGACGATAATACCATCTCATTTAAGATATTCCTCTGTTTTTAAATCCAGATGCCGATGAAATTTATAAGTTGAAAATTTTAGTTCTTCATTTGAAAAATTACATTTGAATATATCATAAGCGATGATGGCGATGATACTTCCTCATATACTGCGAATATATCCTTATTACCCCAGTCATAATCTATATTTTTACAAAATACCAAGTATATACGTTACTTCAATATTTTAAAAAATGGTAGACCTTTAAAGAAATAAAATGTAATAAAATTCTATCCTTCAGTTGTGTTCTTCATCCTATCCTTTTTTTAATAAACAATAATCCTAATCTAATGGCTTCCTAATAATATAGTATTGGTTTACGTGCCTCCAGCAGATGCTATTTTTAAAACTCATATGTATATATGTTTCTCTATACCAACAATTAACATCAAAAAAAAATAAAATATTAAGATATACATATAAAAAAGTATCAAATCGAAAATTTGCACATCTTTTAAAATAATACATAAACATCAATTAATTTATTACATTTATAAGTAATCACTGCAAATAAAATTTGCAATCAACTTAATTTATATAATCTTAACATTTAATATGTCCTAATTTATTTATAATAATTAAATATTCATAATGATGTACTATCGATATATATAAATAAAATAACAACTTCAAATAATAACTATATTTAATAAACATAAAAGAAAAAATTTAAATATTTCATATGTAAACATCAACTCAAAGAGATTTTTTTTTAATAACAAATAACAAATTTTTTTAAAATATAAATATCGACCTATTGATATTTACAATATATATATATACTGTTCCCCCCCCCCCCCCCCCCCCCCCCCCCCCCCCCCCCCCCCCCCCCCCCCCCCCCCCCCCCCCCCCCCCCCCCCCCCCCCCCCCCCCCCCCCCCCCCCCCCCCCCCCCCCCCCCCCCCCCCCCCCCCCCCCCCCCCCCCCCCCCCCCCCCCCCCCCCCCCCCCCCCCCCCCCCCCCCCCCCCCCCCCCCCCCCCCCCCCCCCCCCCCCCCCCCCCCCCCCCCCCCCCCCCCCCCCCCCCCCCCCCCCCCCCCCCCCCCCCCCCCCCCCCCCCCCCCCCCCCCCCCCCCCCCCCCCCCCCCCCCCCCCTTTTTTTTGCCCATGTAGTTAGTACAGTCATTTTAAGGATAGGACTTAAAAATATAACCAGTTTTTAAAAAATTATATTATAATGGTTTATACTATTTTACAGTGATTTTATAAGTAGAATAGGTTTAAACTCACTAAATAGGAAGTTTAAAAAAGATTTTAAACATTTTAAAGTTGTTTTAATGAAATTTAAATAATAAAACCAATATAATACATCCTTTAAAAGATAAAGTTAAGTAATGTTTATTACATTTAACTGATAGAATAATAAAACAATAGTCTAATTGCCAGTATTAAATATTATATAATGTATTTAATGTGTTTTAAATAATTATTTGTTTAAGTTATTATTTAAATAAATAAAATATTAAATGTTATTCTAGAATGTTCTGAAAGTATCACATGTCTTAAAGGTGTTTGTGTTAGTATGTGATTCATTGTTTGTAGACAAAAAATATTGATTTTTATCTTCGTGGTAGTAAAATTAGACACATTAAAATGTTGCAAAAGTTAATTCTAGAAATAACATTTTACAAAGTAATAATTAAATTTATTGTATTGTTTCAATAGTATTTTTGCTTTAAAATTAATATTTTAAGTTATAAAAAATATATTTAATTTGTTTAATAAGGGTATTTAATAGTATAGAAGTGATAAATAATTTATAATATATTTAAAATGATGTGTCATATTATTTAGAGAATTATTTTAAAGATAAAATTTAATTTATATGTACATTATTATGTGTTAAGAAGTTGGATTAAGCAATGAGATTACTAGATAAAATCAGTATAAAAAGAGCTGTTCGATCAGTCTAGACAGTATAGTGAAAGTGAAAATAAAAAAATAATTATTAATATTTTTTTTTGTGTATCTAATTGTATTTTATTTAAAGTTGTAATTTTTTATAAAATTATTTTTTTTATATAAAAGTTTAAACATATAATTTTAAGTAACTATTTTTAAAATAATGTCTGAATAAAAAACAAGTAATTTCCTATCAGCGATAATCTCATTTAAAACAATAAAAAACTACAAGTTTTATGGAAGCTAATAGTGATCATAAATGTGTTGGTAAAATGTGTATCAAATGCTGTGAAAAGTTTAACCACAGGCACCGGAGATTTGGAAATGTGTAAAATATTAAATTAAATATATTTATTATATTTGGAATGAGAAAACATTTATTTCTAATGGCTTCATTTAACTCTAATAACTATAAACTGTTAAGCAAGTTTAACCTTATAAGTATGAGAAGAATATTTGATAAAACAATATTCAAATAGTTTTATGAATTTCAAGGAGGAAAAGAAAGAATAAATTAGGATTATGCACCTGAATTGAAACCTGGATGAAAGAATATTTTGAAGTGTGGGTATAATTTATTATTATATGAATGTGAAGGAAATACTTTATTTCTAGTTTATCTTAAAAGAGAAATTTGAATGGATTATATATTTGCAAGTGGTGTTACAAAATTGAAAGAAAATGGCTCTTTGAATTTGTATGTTAGAAAAAGATTTACTTATTATAAAAATACTGATGAATGAATGATATATTTCAAATGATTTTCTTTATTTAAAAAGAAAGTGGACTATAATGTGACTTTTAGAAGAATTAGCATTATATTAATAGTATGTGGATAGAAAATCTGTAGTTTTTTATTAAAATGACTGAGTGAAATGTGTGCATGTTGGAAAAAGAAAAAGTCTTGAATTTTTTTTAAATTACCTATCTTTAACGAATGCAAATGTGTGTATGTTCTAAAAAAAATTAACAAATGAACAAAATTTTATTAAAAAATATTTTACAAATGCTTACCATGAAAATATTAATATCACAATGTGTTTTTACATATAAAAAAGTTTGAATTAGTATGATAAAATATACATAGAGAAAGGATATATTGTTTAATATAAAAAATGGTTCCTTAATTGTGTTTTCCATTGAAATATTGGTTATTTGAATAAATATTCAGAAAATGGACTGAATAATATATTTATCTAATATGGATGAGACAATATTTTACCAGAATTTTTCTAGACCTCAACAATTTGTGAATTTATAAGTTTAGTTTTTATCGCGATGGGAAGAAAGAAGGTTTCATTCAAAACTTTTTCTAATATGTTAGCAATGGGGAGAACAGCAAGAACTAACTAGAAAAAAGGAAGCAAATAGAGACTTTAGTAACTTTGAATTTTCTTTCCTTATTATTTTAATTTTAGTGTTAATATTTTAAATAATGTTCAATTAACATGTTCATTATAAATGTGTTCTTAGTATAATATTCAGATAGTTTATTTTTCTAATAAATAAAGAAAAATAGGTTTCAGAAATTATTTTCCTGACAGGTAAATAAAATGCTTATAGCATATTTGATGATGGATTATCAAGAAGAGAAGTGGATCGCCATTTATAATTCTAATAATTGTTAGAATTATAGGTAACATTTTATTTATTTATATTGAACGTATTTGATACATTTCAATTTTAAATGAGATATTTTTAATTAATATTTTATTGTATTTGTCATATTGCTTGAATAATTAAAAGTTAGATGAGTCATTTATATGATTATCCCTCAAGCACATGTATAAAAAAGAGAGAGAGGAACTCCAAAGGTCTTAAAGAGCAAAGTTACTCTTTTGGAATATTATTTATTTTATAAAGGAAAATTAAATGAAAGAGAATGTCTTATAAAATATCTAAAGGTATTTTAAGTATTTTTTTCTCATAAATGCTTGAATATGCATATATTTTACAATATGATTGAGTTGTTAATATATTATTATGGATGGTATCTGTTTAGATACAGTGATATGAAAGTATTGATCTCTAAATTATATAATGCTATAATGTAAATGAATAGATGCATGTACTAATGAATATTTTATCAAAATCATTTGTGCATGAAATGCTTTGAGCTGTCTTGAAGTGAATATTAGATATTTTGTTTTTTTTTAGAAGAAAGGTAGTTTGGAGATTATTTTTTTAGTGTGGTTTCTATTTATTTGTGATGTTAGCAGAATTATTCAGCATGTAGAAGATAAAGAATGGTGGTTGGGAAAGTAATATTTAAATTATATAGGTGCTAGGGGATTTTAAAAAGGACATTATATGTGAGGAATATTGTCAAAAGTTGAGAATTTTCAAAATACAGGTAACAAAGGACTGTATAGTAGTTTTTCCATGGACAGTTGCATTCTTTCCACAGTCAGTAAGAGCTGAGATAGGAACCATGACTGGAATTTAAGGTGCCTAATAAATATGGACCTTAAACCCACTGTAACCATGATGATGTTTGTTTCATACTCGTTTGAATTATTATTATTTTCTATTCCTCACTATAATCACTATCAATTGCCACTGATATTACATTGTAAATGATAGTTTTTAAACATGGTTAGAATAATGGCTAAACTGTTGAAAGTTGAAAATTTTTGGAAGGCAAGAAAAGAGAAAATTCTATCACAAATATTATGAATTATTTATTTGCTATTTATAATAAAAATAAGAAAGGAATGATTTGATATTTCTATAAATGTTTTAAATGTTAGAGATCATTAAACTCAAATATAAATGTATAATTTGGTTGGATTGTAAGAGAGAGTGATGAAAGTATTTTTGAATACTCCGATGGATGTAAAGTATGAAAATAAATAAAATATATCAAGCAATATAATTTATTAATATAGTTTAAATTTGCTATAAGAAGTGTGAACTTATAAAAATAAAGAAAAGTTATGGGATTATATTTTTAAATATTTTTTTAAATAATTAATTTTATGAAGTGATGCAATAACTATATTTTTCTTTATTTAAATTTTTTTTGTATTGAAATACTAGAGCACATCAAAAGGTTAAAATAAATGCCTTACTGGAATGCAAAAGAAGTACCCAATAACTTTAAATGTTACATTATATGCTAAGTTTTAGATAAGTGTTTAAGTTGATTTTAAACCCATAGTAATAAGTATAACATAATTATAAATATTTTTTTTAAAATACTATGAAGCATAGTATTAAGTTAATAAATCATATTATTTATCATCATTGTCTTACTATAATAGTGACAATAGAATGTTGTTGCCCTATTGATAAAATAATAGATTATTGTTATAATATACTGTATGATTTTATTTTTCCATAGTAGATGGTCGGAATGAAGACTATCTTAAGTTTATTTATTTATTATTTTTATTGTGCAAATATTTTAATTTTTAAAAAAATTTTTATGTTACTTAGATTGTAAATATTTTAAAGTTTTTATAAATTTATTGTTTTATGAGTATAATGTTGTTAAGTTATAATAAAACTTGTTAATGTTTTAAAATTAATATCATTTCTTGAGAGTTTGATTTGTCCAGGTGTATTTTTCTTTGAATCTTCATATCACACACATGATTTGCAAAGATTATCCTTGGAAAATTATTATTGCATTACATATACATATTAAAAAACTATACTATTATAATCATTCTTATTACAGAAGATTTAATTAGTGATGATTATAAAAATTATCCTCCTACCAATTTATCATATTTAATATTACAATTATTGAGAATATGAATGCACATATAATAAATCCATAAAGATAATATAATATTATAAAAATATGAGTAATCCTTAATTGATTAAATTAATATTAATTGTGAGTAGATATAATATTTTTTATAATGGTTAAAATATTCTAATTGCTTGTTGTTTTGTGAGGGTAGTAAAATGTATGAAAAAACCCTCGTTATATTTAACTACATGGTATTAGTTTGTTTATTATTGTTGCTAGAAATGAACTTGAGATATTAAATAATTATTGAGTTGTATAAAATGATGACTGATAAGAATTAGTTAATGTTAGATTTTAATATTATTTTATAAAGAAATCATAATTAATTTATTATTTTCCCATAATAAATTTGATAAGTTGTAAGTTAGGATTATTCTATGTGTGTTTTTAAGACATGAGAATATTACAAGGTAGTTTTGTTATATGAGTTTAGTAGGGGATAATATTCTTATATCATTGGGAATGTATCTTTAGGGATATGTCCCTCAATGTTAAACCACTGTATCTTGCAGGATGTCTCATGTGAAGAATTTTTCATAAGTTTTGTATTTGTATTCTAAAAACGAACCATATTTGTTAATAATAATTAATGAGCTAGTTGTAATTTAAATTATTAATAAAACAAATGAGCTGAGTATTTAATTGCAACCCTAATTATTTATTTATTGTTATTAGCATTATTATTACATTTTACTTGGTTAATTTATTATATTTAGTTATTATGAAATATTAATTTTGTTAAATATATATGTTAGAAGTGTATTTTGAGCTATTTATAATAGTACTTATCTTTAATAGTTATCATTTACATAATTCGATTATAGTTTATTGTATTTATTAATGGTTAGCCGGAGTATCTTTAGGTTAGATATTCCTTAAGCAAGGGTACAATATATATATATTCTAACCATGCCAAACATCATTCTCACTTCCAGATAGTATATGATATAAAGTAAAACAGGTTCTAGCTCAGTTAATAATTAATAAATAAAATATTCAGCATTAAAATTAAATATTTCACTAGCTCAAACTTAAAATACGAATAAGGTTCAGTTTATAAAAATAAATTAAATAAATATTTAATATTTTCATGAGACTTGAAGTGAAAATACAGGTGACAAGATAGATTACATTGAGCCAATATCCTACAGGATACTACCTCAATGGCATAAGAACACTATCCCCCCTTATTACTATTTCAAATAACAAACTCATAGTATTCTTACGACTTTAATAACTTCTACTCACTAAGATTAAGCTAATAATTACATCTTAATCTTCTATTTATAATAATTTAGCTTTATAAAATCTCAGGTTCATAAATTTATTCTAAGTTAATTTAAAATTACAGTAGTAAAATATGAGAAGGGAATTTTATGTCATAATCTACTACACTGAAACTAATAATAATAAATAATAATAATATTCTTCATTGTATAACTAATTCTGTATATCTTTTCTTTTCATTATATTTTTATTACCATAATAAAATAATCAAATAATATAATATAATCTTTTATCTTCATGTAATAATATAACAACTACGTGGTAGCATTTGATAATCTGACAAACAAAAGTATGTGTGGCAACTGATAGCATATAATTCAATATACTATTGTGATAACTGATTTATGACCAATAAAACAATGTAAAATTATGATTATTTAATTAAAAGAATACCAATAAAATATTTAAATTCTTAAAATAATTCTCTATTTATCTTTTTGTGCAAAATTATATGTTTGTTTCAATTATTATGAATATATCGTGATTTCATGCAGTGAAGTGGAGAAATAAACAATTCAGACACAAAAATTTTTGAAAAACAAATTTTAACAAAGTTTATTAATAACAACAAAATAAAATAAACAATTTATGTACACTATTTACAGTGGATATCCTTATTTTATACTTTACATTTTTATTTACTGGGTTATAAAAATAATTTATACTTAGTTAGGTCTTTATTTAGACTTAAGACAAAATAAAATGTTACCATTTGGTTTCTCGTTATGGTTAACTTATTACAAATATATTTATTTATTTTATTAGCAAAATATTTCATCCTTAATATTATTAAACTATCTTATTTTTAAAACACATTCATAGGAAAAACATTCCACAGAAAACAAAAATTAACATTATAATGAGTATGGATTTCTTAAAATATTAAAACAAATTTTCATCTTGCAATGTCAAAGATGTTACATAAAATATTTATCCAAAATTCATTACTAGATTTTAGTGGATATCATTTATCACACGATGTTTACTAATCATAACATATTCCTATTTAGCCTTACTTTAGTATGATAGAAGTGTAATCATCGATATATTCCTGTTATTCAATAAATAAAAAGTATACTATGCCTATTCTTTACATCATTTATTTTATACTATTGTATTTTAAAAATATGCAATACTTATTTTTTTTAAAAAATAATAATAAAGCATTCAAAAATTATTAACATTTTAAAGAAAATATCTTTGTTTAGATACTCTATTCTAAAAATTTATATTTCATTTCCGAAATAAATTCAAAATATATTCTATGATTCTTTCCTTTCCTTTAGGATTCATTGGACCTTCAATTTCAAGTTATAAAATTCTATTCCTTCTAAGCAAATAAACCAATCTTATACAAAACGATAGCATAACCTAAGCTCTAAATTATTTACCATTTCTTTTCAAAATATCTTACTGAACGATGCAGTTACATGAAATAAAGATAGCGAAATAGATGCATAGGATTTAAGGAAGAAAGCTAGAGTATCACTCATAACATATCTCAAAAATCATGGCACAGTGCATTAACAAGAAATAGAGGTATGACCTTTACCTGTCTAATATCCTCTAGTACATGAACAATGTTAAAGCTATTCCTTCAGCTTTATTAGAACATCAAATATTTAAAGAAATATAAACACTGTCCAAATAAAATGTGTACCAGTCATAGGGCTTTGTTAACTATGCTGATATCTACACAAAGACTATAAGTATTATTCACATTCCTTATAACATCCTATTTTTAAAACATCATCTTGGTTTCCTGTCTACCCAAGTACCTCCAAGCCACTATCTCACTAGTATTTCTCAAGATCTTCCACATCTTACATCGATAAATAACTATCTGCATTTACAAAAACAATAAATAAAATTCACTGATAGTTTTTAAAACAATCTCACTGTTCCACAAGAAAAGTTTGCTTACTTCATTATTCTGTATGTTTAATCATATACAATCTAATCAGATAATATTTGAATATCCAATAACATGAAAAGTTTTAAAAGAATCACATAAATATTTGTTACTATGTTGGATTATATCACTAATATAAAAAATCATTGTATGCATATTTTCAAATCAATCCTATCTCATAATGTTTTTAAAATGTTGTATGAAAAATGCGTTTACATTTATAATTAAAACATTTATACTCCATTCTCACTATTCATAGATAATCTAAAAGAAAACAAAGAATATACATTATAAATTATTAATATTCATTATCATTACCAAATAACCTTTATCTGGTCATCATGTTCAGTAGGCTTCCTTCATCCACTGGATATAAAAACATTGCATACATAAAGAAAATATATATCCATACATTTTATCTAAAAATATTCTTATCTAAATTATTAGATTATTATATTATAAAATTATATGTTATTAACAAATTAATGTTTTATGTTTTCCTAATCTTATAAAAACATAGAAAATTTACATTTAAGCTAAGTTAATAAAATAAAAATCAAAACTATAATTACTTATTTCTTCCATTAACTTTTACTTGACAAACAGTTCATGATAAAGTTCGAAAAATGTTTATTACTTTCTCTAGAGTTAAAGTTTAAAAATAAAAATAATTATTAATCCATTTTAGTAAAGTTTATAGAAAATAATCCCGGGTCTTTACTGTTCAGAATGATAATTATTAAACTGTAATATTAAAGAATTATTCCCACGAAGTTTATTCAATATTCTCTGCCGGCGCATCTGATGCATCACTCCATCCAATTTAACTTAAGTTATCCAGTAAACTTTTATGTACTATATTTTGTATTTTCATGGATCCACCTTTTATTCATCTACTATATGTTCATTCTTTCTTACATAGGTTTTATTTCTTAATAAAGTTCTTTAAAACAAATACTTCTAAAGATGCATTTTTTTTTAAAGTACTTCTGAGACAAGAAGTTTTATATATCACAACGCTTAAGTAAAATCTTCTCTGTAAGCTCTTTCTTTAATTCTTGCAAAAAAATATTTTTTTAAAAAATGTTTCCTTCAAAAAGGACTAAACATTTTATTCCTTTCATTATGATATTCTATAAACAATTCATAAGATATAAGTATCTTATTCTTTTTTTAAACTCTTGGATAAGCTTATAAATAATAATGCGTCTCCAATTTTTTTTTAGATGGCAAATAGCTTTCCATTGCATCCGTATAATGTCCGTACTGTGGTTTTTATGTACCAAAACAATTCTCCAGTGAAGCATTAATAAAATAGTATCAACAAACATTCTATGCATTTTTATATTATTATAATTTATATACATTTTATTTCGTAGTATATCCATTTTTCATTGCGAAATTTAGGTTAAACTTAAAATAAAATACTCCTGGTAAGCAAACTGTTAAAACTTAGCAAATCATTTTCACGAAGTTTCTAAAATATATTATATTTTAAACTCTCTTTTGCAAAATACTTTTTAAAAAATATCAATTAGTTTTTGCAAATAAAACTATAAGAAAGTACTAAAAATTGACTAAAATAAAAATTTAAAAGTACTATCTCTTTGATAGCTACTGATATACCTTTCTCTGGTTTCAATCCATTATTAATCTCCCCAGATACATCAGTTGCAATCGATATTTATACCTTGCAGAGAATACCTCATCCTATTGGTTAATTCTCACTTTTAGTTTGAGATCAAATTTACATATTTTGCAATTTTACAGAATTAAATTTTTAAAATAAAAATTTATGACTGTAATAAACCTTAGAAATATTATTTATAATACTACTTTTAAATCAATTATTACTTTATCAAAATTATTTGAACATTTAAAATAACTTTTAAAATAATTTTAATAACCTATTCCATTTTTAATATTCAATTTATCTATATTTATTTAAACAAAAATATTAACTTTTTTATTAACTGTACTCGTCTTTATTGTCTTTATTGCATTGTTTAAACATATTATAACGATAGTTAACTTAATATTTGCTTTTACGATAGGCAATAATTCTAATCAACTCTATAATATAACTTTTTAAAATATTTTAAACTTTGTTAATTTAATTCAAACTAGCGTGTGTGTTTAACCATGTATTAAAAGTCGCATGATCAATATAAAGTTGAAACAGACGATTTTCAATCTATTTTTCTGTCTAGATTAATAAAATCGCAATACTTGATTATATTTCATAATATAATTATAAAAATTTGGAAAAATAATTTAGAAAATCTAGAATTAAATACAATTTTCACTATCATAAAGTTTACTTTTAAAATATATGATATTAATTTTGACTATTAAAGATGATTTATAAATTTAAAAATAACATTTATTAAATTATTAGTTTTAAACTATTAATATTTAACATTTAAATATACTTTTAAATATTTATATCTGAATTATTTAATATGGACAGCTTTTGCAACCATATGCAACAATATTTAAAGGTTTACATAACTATTTTTAAATGATTCGTTATATACTACATATTTTCTTTAGCTTCAAATTGTACTTTATAACATAATTAACAAAATATAATTAACATATTAAAAAAACATATTCTAAAATTTAAAATTTTTAATAATTTACTGTAATTGACTATTTATGACCTATAGAAAAGAGCACTATATATATATAATTTTCAGAATCAAATAATTGTTTTTTTTTTCATAATCTTTTATTGTTTACAAAAAAACAAAAACAAAACATGGATAGAGATCTGAATCCAAATTGTTTACATTACATCATTTTAATAATACCCTCCAGACCCTTTTAATACAAATAAGCTTCTGACTAATTTTACCAACAACAAACATGTAGCCTTTTCACTGTTCTTGATCCTAAGTCACATTTAAAATTTATATTCAATATCAGAATCTAACAATACCTATATAACTCTAACTCTTACTTGCACGGTAGTCTATCAAATAAAAACTTTCTCACTTTAAAATCGAGAATGTAAGTATTGGTACTCATCATGTTAGCTTCAAACATTTATTGTCCAAAGATACCAATATTATAAATCTTGTTTTCATTGCTGTATTGTAGCTTCATTTTAAATAATTTTAAAAATAGAAGAAAATGAATGGTCAACTTTACAAGAATCATATAAAGTATCCTTTAATAATAGTTATACCTCACTTTTTAAAATATAGAAAACTAAAGAGTACACAAAATTGTAAATATGAGAATCCAATAGTTTCAAACTGATATTATTCAGCAATTTCAACATCCTGACTGTAATCCTAATACCCAATATTTATAGTAAGATTTTAAAAATTATTCTTTCCATGTAATGTATGTACAATAACCAAAACTAAATAAAATATTTCAAGTAATAACTATCTGTACATAAAGAAAAATGATATTTGAAAATATAAAATATATTTTTATAAAATCGTAATCACAAATTTCCTTTAAGAATCTTAGATGTCTTCTGACATATTCATCAAAGTAAAAAAAAATGAACAGCTGCTACTTGATTAATATAAATTTAAATGTTTCTTTTTGTATTTGTAATTGCAGGCTTTTTAGTATTCAATATCAAAAAAGCCTACCGATTCTAAACGTATATACTGTATTTATATATCAAAATTCAATCGGACTAGTCAAAGAAAATAAACTCTAAAACACAACCAATGGTTTCACTTATACAAGAAGACTTCCCGCGTGGTAAGGACTAGAAAATAACAAATTTATACTAAATATTACCTACAATTATGGGTAATATTTAGTATAAATTTTGTGGGTAATATTTAAAATAAATTTATTATCTTGTAGTCCTTTACATTTGAAAAGTCCACTTGTAGCAATTAAATCATTTGTTGTATTTTAGATTTACTTTATTTGGTTAGACTGGTTAAGTTGTGAACTTGGGATAATTTTTAATTATTTTTATTGACTGGTTTAGCTTTAGGATTTTAATATATATATATGTGTGTGTGTGTGTGTGTGTGTAATTATAAAGGACTTGAAGTCGAACATTCAAGCACTCTACATCTATTCAATATATCATATATAACTGATACACATGACCACATACATGTGAAAAAAATAACTGATCTCCAATATCCATATTTCATGCAAAACCAGCACTCATCAGATGGTCCAAATACCACCTCCCACACATATATACAATAAGTGCTCAGTTTATATAAAGATAGCAAATCTTTAAATTTTAATGATCACGCTTTAATCTTTTCCACTCTCCCACTCTTCAGCTATCCATTTCATTGAAAAAGTGATGATGAAAACCCAAATCCCATGCTGATGCCAATATTATTGTCATGCCCATGTTGACCTCAAGTCACTCTGACCCCTCATGTATAGGACATTACCCATTTAAATACATAGAAAAGGGATGGGCAGGTAAATATTCGAAAACCAGGCACTCTTCACAAACCTGGGAGCTTAACTTTAAGTAAGTATAGGGATTTGAACTCAGGACTTTCAACCACCCTTCATCTATCCACACTATCTCATACAACTGACACACATGACCACATGGATGTAGAAAAGATAAATAATCACCAATATGCATATTTCATGCTAAACCAGCCCTCACTATCATCTCCCACATGAATATATAATCAGTGCTCAGTTACATTAAAATAGCAAATCTTCATACTTTAATAGGCTTCAATCTACCCCAACCTCCAACTTTTCAGCCATCCATATCATTGAAAATTTGATGATGAAAACCCAAATATCATGCTGATGCCAATATTTTTGCCTTCCCATGTTGACCTCAAGTTACTCTGACCCCTCATGTATAGGACCATATCCATTTAATTAATATTGGATTTGGGTTTTCATCATCAGATTTTCAATGATATGGATGGCAGAAAAGTTGGAGGTTGGAGTAGATTAAAGCCTATCCATTAAAATTTGAAGATTTTTTATCTTAATATAACTGAGCACTGATTATATATATATATATAGGTGTGAGAAATGATAAACTGGACCAACTGATGAGTGCTGGTTTAGCATGTAATACGTATATGAGTAATTATTTATCTTTTCTACATGTGTGGTCATGTGTATCAGTTGTATGAGATAATGTGTATAGTTGAAGTGTGCTTGAAAGTCTGAGTTCAAATCCCTATACTTACAATTAAACTCTCAGGTTTGAGAAGAGTGCCTGGTTTTCAAATATCTATCTATCTATCTATCTATCTATCTATCTATCTATCTATCTATCTATCTATCTATCTATCTATCTATCTATCTATCTATCTATCTATCTATCTATCTATCTATCTATCTATCTATCTATCTATCTATCTGTCTGTCTGTCTGTCTGTCTGACTGTCTATCTATCTATCTATCTATCTATCTATCTATCTATCTATCTATCTATCTATCTATCTATCTATCTATCTATCTATCTATCTATCTATCTATCTATCTATCTATCTATCTATCTATCTATCTATCTATCTATCTATCTATCTATCTATCTATCTATCTATCTATCTATCTATCTATCTATCTATCTATCTATCTATCTATCTATCTATCTATCTATCTATCTATCTATCTATCTATCTATCTATCTATCTATCTATCTATCTATCTATCTATCTATCTATCTATCTATCTTATAATCATTATCTTCTAATGACATATAAAATTCAGCAGCACTATTTGTGAAACAAACGCAAAGTATGCGTAAAAAGTAACCTCTTATCTGTGATTTGAATGCCTTCTCTGGTAGTAGCATTTATCATAAAATAATTAAAATCAGCTTGTTTAGAGCTTATTAGCACGCTCTTAATTTTACATATTTACAAATACAAGCTATATATATATATATATATATAAGTCATGTGACACCTGACTCTCTCTCTCTCTCTATATATATATATATATTAAATGATGCAGCAACAATACCATTTAATAACAGGCTCGATAAACTTCCTAAGTACTAAATCTTTATTAATATAATGACATTAGTATCAAAGTAACTTACGTTGCAAATATCAAATTAATTTCCTTTCACTTTCTTCTCCAAAATCTTATATTGATATATATTAAACAATATTTTTTTTATTAGGGTGGTCATTAAATTAGACAGATATGTTCTGAAGGCTATATTTGAACTTGCCTAATTCAAATTTATAAAACCGAGTTATTTTAAACTATTTTAATAACCCTTGTAAACAAACATCCAAGTATTAAATGAGCAACGATTCTACAATAATAATTTGCATTAGATGGAGTAACAAATTTTCAAAAATCTAGGTAAAAATATGATAGCATAATCTACACCAATATAATACCTTGGATATGCAAGTAAAATGGATTAATTTTCAATTAGAATGTATATTACTTTAGGTATATATTGTGTTGATTGTTCTCATCAGGTCAAGACGTAAAATTATTAAGGGCTTGATCATAGAATCGAACACATCTAGTTATTTTTTTAATAAATGAGTACATTCTTCAAATAGTGTTTCTTATTATTAATATATTTTTTTATAATAATAATCAAAAAATGTCAAGATAATGAAAAGGATTATAGATCGAATGAAAAATATCAAAGGTTGTTATGTAAAAATGGCTAAAAAAAAAAGCGTAAAAAATTAACATTTATAAAGAACTAAATATTTACTGCATATCGGGTTATATTTTAATTATGTCAAGAATGTTTGTCAATTTATTATATTAAGTTAATTTAAAAGAAAAAGAGGGACATTTAGTATTATTTGTCATAAATTTGATTTCAATATTTCATGCATTAACTAGGATTGAATATCTTGAATTTTGTCAAATGGTGCAGAAAAAGAATTGATAATGATATAAGAAAGTATAAATGTTAATTAACGAGGAAAACTGTAGAAGAAAATAAAAGGGTTAAGAGTGTACAACAACTTTTTGATACTGGTAGGGAATTTATTTCTGCAATAATAAAAAAGGCGGAACTGTTACTAGAAAGGAGATAATATCATGAAATGTGTAAAGAGTTCTATCAATAATTATATAGCAATAAATAATAAATATAGTTTTACTTTTAACATATTATGTAACAAAAGACACTTATTTATAATTGTTTAATATAGAAAAATATATAAATTAATATAAAAGTTTAACGGCTTAACGTTTTCGAGGATCCATGCCTCCTATTCACAGCCTTCATAAAATGTTTAGTAAAATATATGCAAATATTCAAATAAGCTAGTATTACTTAGCCCATTTCTTCGAGATTTCGAAGCAAGTGTCTTTCCTATTAATAGCATGGATGTTTTCATTAATGTAAAATGCCTCCTTTATTTTTCTTTTATGATCGTTTGCTTCTGAGCACAATATTGCTTTCCTGTCATGGCTCGATTCTCACATATTCACATTCTTCGAAAACAAGTGGCACACTATGCAAGATGAATGGCCTATGGGCCTTCCTATTAGTGGCATTCTATCTAGCATATATTTAAATAAATACGAGCTATCGATCATTCCAAAATATTATAATAGCAACCAAGACTTTACATATATTCGTTATGTAGACGATATTTTTATCATAACCTCTAAAGATAATATTTTAAACATACAACTTGATTACAAAGCTCAACCAATCTTTTATTCACCATCACATATGAAAATAATAAAGTAATCAAATATCTAGACCTCTCTTTATCGAGAAATCGCCATTTAATAGATTACAAAATGATTGTCAAACCATTTGAAATACGAAGCTATATCCACCCTAACTCTAACTCACCTGCATCGCATAAATTTGCTGTCCTTAATGCATTTTTGTTTAGAAACTTTTATTTATGTAAATACGAGGCAGACAGGAAAAAAAACACAAACAACTATATTAAAGATCTATTAGCAGCAGGGTTCAAATTTAAAGCTATTAAAAATAAAATCACAAAATTTCATAATACAATAAACAATAAAGCACCTCGCACCAATCTACCAAGAATAACAATCCCCTACATTTCTAAAATAGCTAACAAACTAACGAAAGCATTAACCGATAAATTTAACATAGCATTTAGAACTCCACCTAATTGTAATAGATTGATTAACAACTCTAACGACCACATTGATCGATCGTTCACCCCACACGAGGTGTACTCCATTGCCTGCCCTCAGGCCGGATGCCACGTTATATATTATGGTGAAACGAAAGCTACAATCAACACTAGACTGGTTCTTCATCTTTACACATATAACAGAGCTCAGAAAAACAGCAACACAACTTCTGTATTTTTGGAGCATGCTAAACAATCTGGACACCGCTTCATACCTGCCAATTCCATAATATTGTGCTCAGAAGCAAACGATCACAAAAGAAAAATAAAGAAGGCATTTTACATTAATGGAAACATCCATGCTATTAATAGGAAAGACACTTGCTTCGAAATCTCGAAGAAATGGGCTACATAATACTAGCTTATTTGAATATTTGCATATATTTTACTATACATTTTATGAAGGCTATGAATATGAGGCATGGATCCTCGAAAACATTAACCGATAAACTTTTATATTAATTTATATCTTCTTCTATATTAAACAATTATAAATAAGTGTTTTTTGTTAAATAAATAATAAAGAAAAGTATCTTTTACAATTACTATATCTTCAGAATTGCCCAGAATTTTAAATAAAAAAGTGAGATATGCAAATAAATTTATGAAGAAAGGAAAAGTTCCAAGTAATGCTGGAATTATATTCGATATTTTAAGAGAAGCAAGAGAAGAAATATATATATATATTTGGCAAAGTTATATACAAAATGTTTAAATGATGAAAATATACTAGGTGCTTGGAAAAATGCAGTATTAATATTAACATTTAAAAAAGGTGATAAAGAAGATGTAAGAAATTACAGATTTATCAATCTGTTATCATTTGTATACAAAATTTTTATAAAAACAATTACAACTATGTATAGCAAACTCTAAGTTTTAATCAATCAAAAAAAAAAAACAGGCTGGATTTAAAAATCGTTTTAAGTACAGTGAATAATTTCCGAGTATTAAGAAAAATTATAGAAAGTACCAATGAATATGAATTGCCATTATGTTTTGGATTTGTAGATAATGAAAAAAGCATTTGAATCTATAAGCATTTCTTCAGTGATTAAAGCATTGGATAACCAAGGCATAGACTCAGGATATTGTCATATTCTAAAGAATATTTATAAAAATATAGCTGCAACAATTAGATTAGATAATAATACTAAAAAGTCTAACATTGAGATGGGTGTATGGTAGGGTGATTCCATATTTTCAAAACTTTTGGAGTGGTTTTACAAGAAATATTTTGTGAATTAAAATGAGAAGTTAAGGGAATATAAGTAAATGAAATTTATTTAAGTCATCTAGATTTTGCAGATGATGAAGTTGTTTTTCCAAATAATGCTTTACAACTTCAGGTAAAGTTGCAAGAGTTATCAGACCAAACTAAGAAAGTAGGATTAAAGATAAATGCTAAAACATTGAACTAATGTTTAAAGTATTTTCTAAAAAAAATAAAAATAAAGATAGATAATGATGAGTTAGAAGAAGTTAAAAACTCCAAATATCTTGGTCAGATTATGACTATAGGTGGAAGCATAATGCATGAAATTAATCATAGAAGTAAACTTGATTGGAGTGCTTTGGGTAGAAACAATTTAATATTAAAAGGAAAATGTCTGTGTTTGAAAATAAAGGTTTTTAATAAATATGTTATCACGGATCTGAGACATGGATACTTAACAGACAAATAATACAGAGACTTACTTTTATACAAATTATTCAGAAATTTGCTATCTTAAAAATTTTACTTTTTGTATACTATCGGTAATTCAACATTCTTCCTTGTAAAATAATAATAATAATAATAATAATAATAATAATAATAATAATAATAATATTATTATTATTATTATTATTATTATTATTATTATTATTAATAACAACAATAATAATTATAACAACAACAATAATAATAATAATAATAATAATAATAATAATAATAATAATAATAATAATAATAATAATAATAATAATAATAATAATAATAATCATCATCATCTATACAACGCGCACTTTGTCGATTTAGAAACATATAGTGCTATTAAAACAATAACTACAAAAACATATTTCAGTTATATAAGAACACTTTTTTCAGGTGGAACAAAACTAATTACCTTGAACTTTTTTTAAACAGCTATTAATATACTACCATTAAAAAAATTCAGCTTAAAAAAAGTTTTACTAACATTCATTCATTGTTGGAAGAAATAAGATAAACAATGATTTAAAAATAAAAACAAATCTAGGTGAATTACTGTCAATATAATAATAGGGCTATTCTTGATAATGTTTTATAGAGCCTTGATAAGGTCTCGAACAAGTTGAAAGAGCTTGGCAGTTGTGTTTTCTATGATTTTATATTATTTTTATATTCTTTGTTTATCCAATAGCGGTATTGTTACTCTATGATATTATATATTATAATAACAGAAGTAGTAGTTTGATTATTTTGTAAATTACTAAGGGATTCATTGATATCTTATTTAAATAGTTTTGAAATACAAATAGTCTTTGCAATTATTTCACTTAAGTTATGAAACATTTCAGACACTCCGAAAAAGCGTTGAAGTAATCATATTTTTCAATATTTATGTATTTATTTTTACTAGAATCTATTTAATAGCCAATTATCAGATAAGTACGAATAAGCTTAACTACTTTACATTTTTACTATATATATATAAAGTCAAAAAATTATTTATAAATTTTAGTAGACAGAAGCAATTTCTTTTGCTTTAGCAAAATTAACATTTATAAAAAATATTACAGACTAATGTAACATAAAAAACAATAAACAGTCACATTTTAAGATTAATACGTCAAATATTTAGAGCTTACGCCGAACACGATCATTTATTCAGTTTTGTATAAAATAAATCAATATATTATAATTAAAGCACAAAAAAGATGGTCGATCTTGTTTTTCTTATATAACATATTTCAAATAATATATATATATTCATACACGCGCGCAAGGGTTTACAAATTTTGCATTTTATACTAGTATTTCCCAGATAAATTAGATACGATACTTTAGCAGCTAATAAATTGATAATATACAGTATTTGAAAGAATTCATAATTAATTATATTTTAGATTAAATTTTGATTAATAAAATTTTTAGATTTGCTTAATGTAATGTAGCAAATTAGGAAATAAATAAATTGTTCATTACAGATATTTACATATTATCTGTAGGGATGGCACATATTAATTTGTATTTTCGGCAAAGTCAATTTTATTTGCATTCTGATTCTCAAAAAAAAAAAAAAGAAGCCTACTTGGTTTTAAAGAATGAACGCTTTTAGAAAAAAAAAAAGCGCAGAACTTGTTACTGCTAAATTTATTTTAAATTGGGAGTCAATAATAATAATATTTCGATTATTTTCGCGAAAAGAATTAATTTATATAAATCAGTAACTCTTTTAAAACAATATCCTAGTTGGTTTAATAATAGCAATAGCTTTGACTATACTGTACATATATTTTAATATTTTTTTATATTAAATTACCCATTTAAACATTCCTAACTCAAGAATCTACGAGGCATGGTTTCCCTTCCAAATACAACAATAATAAAAAAAATATAGTCTTTTATTAATTAAGTTATGTTCGAAGATCAAACTGACGATAAAAACAATCAGTCCCATTTAGTTGATTAAACGGAATTTTTTAAAACGTTCTTCTCTTGGCTGAATATTAAATAATAAATTTTAGATCTTGGTCCGCCCTTATTCTCATTCAGAGTAACATTAACACTTTTGTAATATATTATTATCATTATTATTTTACAGCTTTGCTTAAATCTCTTTTGCTTTTTACTAACTTTTTAAAAAAAAAAATAATTGAAAATAATTATAAAAATAATAGATTTGTATAATAAGTTACATATATATAATTTAATAATTGTCACTTTATTATATCGCTTTTATAAATATTACTAAAATAAAAATGTTTATATAACACTGTAAAAGAAAATTAATAAAATAAATATTGTCAGTTTAAATAAAAAAAAATTATTTTTCTTTCTTTGTTTTTATTTGTGCACAAGAAAAAAAAAATCTTTTTAAATGTTCAATTACTGCATTTTAAAACGAAATTTTGTTTTTATAAAATATTTATTTTTTTATGCGCGCTCCTTTAATTTTGTTATAATGCAAGCTGCGACAGATGTGTGGAAGTTGCTAACAATATATTATAAAACTACATCCAATTGGCAAATAAAATGTCGTGACCTTCATTAACTTTGCTTGGAGGGGTTGCTCTTGTAATCCATCCGCACAAGAAATTTGATTTTTGTTGTATCTGTAAATTTCTTCGATTTATTTTACATTCAGGCAAACGCCAAAAATTGTTTATATTATATAAAAATGAAAAACTAATTATTATTTTTATAAAAAAATAATTTTCGTAAATCACTTTATTGTAACTCTTCCATTTCTCTCTTTATATACATGTATGAGATAAACCCACATTTATTAAAAATAACTTGAATTTTTAGAATAATGAATGGTTAAAACAGACGTTCAGACTTAGCTCTTGTAAGAGAATGCATCTCCTCCATCAGTTGTAATAGCCACATCATAATCATTTATCAGTGCAACGTCACATCTGGCAATTCAGAATGACCTGAGATCTTCAATTAAAAATAATTAGATATTATTTACCAGAAGCTATTATCCGTTTAACTTGATTTGTTTTAGATTGTCTTCCTGACCAAAATTTCTATGTCTGTTATCACTTGAAAAATATTCAAATTTTATCTAGCCGTCTTAAATCATGACAAGAGCAAGCAGATATGCTAATTAGAACCTCATAAAACCTATCTAACTTTCAAAATGAACAACCTTAGTTTACAGAATCATATCAAATTTTGTTAGCTATTGCAGCAAAAATAAGATAAGCTTTACAAATTAGATTTAGTCTGATTTCTTTAAATCTACATAAGTGATTAAATTAATAAATTTTCTACTGTGAAGAAGCTGATGTTTTGTTTCATGTTTCACATCCAATCCTTCATGAATTGCAATATGTCACGATCCAAAAAGATTTATATTTCATTTAATAAGATGAGTTCACTTATCAGAAATCAATATAAATGTTATGATTTCTAAAAACTTTTAGCTTTGAATGTGGTGTTCAAATAACATAGTAGCAAACATTACAATAATTTAACTTTCTTATTAAGCTACATAATTTGACTTGGTTATAGAAATAATTTTTAGATGATTGATATTTAAGTTTCTAATTAAGTAAAAATGAGCTTAGCTATTTTGGTATCACCAATTATATGTTGTCATTACTTACTTGAATGTAGTTCAAGGTATAATCATATTGATTACTAATGCTAATAAGCTAAAGGATTGCCAGTCAATAACTTTAATTTTGACTATGACTATCTGCATCAATATATATATATATATATGTAATATACAAATCAATATATATATCAAAATACAGTACAATTTATATAAATTATTTTCTTTTAGAAGTACTTTCGACTATACACTTTCTAGTCTTTATCAACTATATAATTTATATAAATAATTTATATAAATTGTACTGTATTTTGATATATATATATATTGATTTGTATATTACATATATTGTGAAACGAATACAGATATCAAACTTTATTATATATATATATTACCTACTGAAGTTTGAGATAAGTTTAGTAAAATGTCAGCAGTAATTTCTTTTTTTTGTTTGATTTTGATGGTGTATATGTTAATCTATAAAGCATTGAACTGTGTTGCTATGACAAAAATAATATTGATATAAAAATTGTTTATTATTAATTGTGTTGTATAAGATTGGGAATTGACTAAATTCATTTTAAAAATGAATATCTAATCAATAAAGTTTATAGTGTGGATGAAATTATTATTCTTTATTTATTATATATATATTCATTACTATGTTCACCATGATAAATTACAAACAATAAAACTAAATATCTAATGTCTCAAATATATTTGTTATTTTATTTATATAGTATTGTACTGGTAAAATATGTATGAAAATGTATATTGAATGTGATGTAGTGAGCATGTATTATCAGGTGTTTAATTTGTGTTAGAATGAAAGAATGGTATTTGTATTTTGAAAACATAAATATTTGTTGTATATAATAATACTAAAATATTTATTTTATTTGTTGTATAATAAAATTTGTATTTGAGAGATCCTAATTGGCTAAAGAGTTAGTACAATGTATTGCTATAGTTACTCTGATGTCAATTGGAAAAGTTATAAATAGAGCTGAATAGAAAAAAATATCTCTCTCTCTACTTTGCCTTCAATAAAAATGAATCTAAGTTCTTTCTTATGATTTTTTTTAAATTTATTTTTAAAAGTATATGATTGTAAAAGGGATAGAATGATGGAATAAAAACAATAATGTTCATGTGTTATCCAGGCAGAGTAGTTGAATTTGTGAGAGGTGACAATTTATTGAAAATATGAAAATTAATTCTACTTTTGAATGATGAAGTCTAAAAGCTAATAACACAAAATGTACACACAGATTATGTTCACCTACTGACAAAAATTTTATAAGCTTGATGGATAATTTAAATACCATATAAAAATTGATTCAATTTCCATAGCATCATCATAAATAAAACTAGTGTCTGTTAACTTGTAATATTTTATGAATAGATTACTTGCTAAATAAAAAAATATCTACATTGCATCATCATGTATATAAATTAGTGTTTGCACACTTATAACATTATATAGATCAAATATCTGCTAAATGAAAGAATAATTGGGATATTTGGAAAACATCAGAAAGAACAAAATATGCTTCAAATCTCATAGCTTTCCATGATATTTCTACTTTTTCTTAAATAATAAAACATCATCAGATCACAATTTAAGAAATAAACACTAGAACTATGGTACTATTTTAGAAAGACTATATTTAAAGTCTACTACTTAGGTCATTTGCTTATATTTATTATTACTGCTATACATTCATTAGTGTGAATCATAAATTTAGTTTAAATATTAAATGTTAATATTTGATTATAATAAATCTAACAATCTTCTATATTGCTTTGACAGCTATAATCTAAAGTTTTAACAATTTAGCTTTATTAGACTAAAGAGTAATTGGATATGATTTATCCATATCATTTGAATAAGTATCAAATAAGAATCTATCATTTATTTTAGATATTGTTATAACTGGATATTGTAATTCTTAAGATTATTTAATAAGATGATTTTATTTTATAATATATTAAGTTGGTGAAAATGGAAAGATACTTTAGGTTAATTGATTTTGTATTATTAAGTATTCAATCTTATTATAATTGACATAGTTAATAAGAAAGATTTGAAATACCAGGTACTCTTATACCTGGAGCCCAATTGTATATATATGGGATTTGGACTCAGACTTTCAAGCCACTTCAACCATCAACACTATCTCATACCACTGATACACATGGCCACACACATGCAGAAAAGATAAATAATCACCAATATATGTATTTCGTGCTGAACCAGCACTCATTAGTTGGTCCAAATTATCAACTCCCATACATAAATGCTATCATAATATAAACTGAGCACTGTACATATATATATATATATGGGAGATAATAATCTGAACCAACTTGTGAGTACTGGTTCAGCATGAAATATGTAAATTGGTGATTATTTATCTTTTCTGCATGTGTGTAGTCATATGTATCAATGGTATGAGATAGTGTGGATGGTTGAAGTGGCTTGAAAGTCTGAATTTAAATCTCCTAAATTTATAGTTAATAAGAATATACTGATATTAGTGGAATAGTATTGTTGAATTAGTATTACATTTTATTTTATTTAGTTGTAATTAGAAATCACTTATTGAGTTATATATTTTGTTAGATATTAATATTGTAAATTTTTAGGGCATATTAAGATTATTATTTCATCTGTTCATGAATTATTTCATTTGAATATAAAAAAAATAATGTTTGATTTTTGATACAATTTTGTATTGTTATAAACAGTGTATTCACGAGGAATATTAAAGTGTATCTGTGTAATTCTTTGTCATTATTTTCATTCCATTGTAAGGAATTTATATAATAGTCACATATTGTTATTTATAAGATAGTGATATTTTATCTTATTGCTTTATATTTAATTTATTCCAAATAATGCTTATATTTTAGGATAGCTTGAAATAATATTTTATTTGTTTTCTATCCATTTTAAAAGCTATTAGAATTTATGAGGTTAAAACAAAGATTATTATCATTGGTTTATTGACCTAAATGTTAGATTGTTATTTATTGATTGATATTCACTTTAATTTAATTTATTATTTCTATTCCATTACAAATGAGACTACAATTCTCTGGCATTAATAAATTAGGATTGTTTTTCTTTGGTTCAAATTTTTGTTTTGTTACAAATGGTGATCAATAATTAAGTTATGACTCAGGATACAAATGGCATTCAACTTCAGAGTATAATTTTTATTCAGTTGAAAATGGTGACCAATGGTTGGGTAAAAATTTTCATCCAAATTATATTAAAGTTTTCATTTTCCATGGTCATTATACTTATTCAGTTACAAATGACTGCCAAATCTGTGAGGCATTAAAAAAGAACATACTCTTATTTTTATTCTGTTACAAATGATGCCACAATTCACAGGTATTATCAAACCATGACCATTTTTTTATGGTCAAATATATATAATTCTTCAAAAAACAATACAATAATTAATACAGTAAACAATATTTTAAAAACAAATATCTACTATAATTTAATAGAAGTACTTTCAGCTATCTAAGTAATCGTTATCAACTATATTCAAATTTGATTACAAAAAACCGTTATAAAAATACAAAAACAATTACATCATGCATCAATTTTTCCATAATTCATTAATTTTTATGCTAGCAACTTGTCTATTTATCAAATGCTGCTTTCTGTTTCTTATTAACATAGCTTCTTTAATTTTATGTTTATTATTATTTCTTTCAATACATAAAATCTTAACTTTATTAACATCAAAATTGAAACTATATATACATGTAACATTATGATCGAGAATACTGAAGGTGATACATCATCATTTCTAACACTCTCTTGTCTTGATTTTTGCACTCATTTATATAGCAATAAATTCTCCTTTGATCGGTGTACATTGGAGAAAAGATCAAAGTAGTATTTATTGCTATATAACCGTGTGCAAAAAGCAAGACAAAAGAGTGTTAGAAATGATGATGTATCACCTTCAGTATTTTTTGATTATAATGTTACATGTATATATCATTTGATTTTGATGTTAATAAAGTTAAGATTTTATGTATTGAAAGAAATAATAATAAACGTAAAATTAAAGAAGCTATTTTAATAAGAAACAGAAAGCAGCATTTTATAAATATAGAAGCTGCTAACATAAAAATTAATGAATTGTGGGAAAATTGATGTATGACGTAATTGTTTTTCTATACATTTATAACAGTTTTTTGTAATCAAATTTGAATATAGTGGTAGTTGAAAGTACTTCTATTAAATTATAGTAGATATTTGTTTTTAAAATATTGTTTACTGTATTAATTATTGTATTATTTTTTGAAAAATTGTATATATATAATATTCAAATCAATATATATATATATCAATATCAAAATACAGTAAAATTCACATAAATTATAGTTCTTTTATTAGAAGTACTTTCAACTATATATCTTGTAGTCTTTATCAACTATATAACATTGAATAAACAAAACAAGACATCCTTTCACAATATCCATAGTTCAATTTAGTTTAGTTCTCCCACAATTCTCTTATCAAATGTTAAAACAACATAATTATAAAAGAACTAAACAAAATTGACCTATGGGTATTGTGAAAGGATGTTTCATTTTGTTTATTCAATGTTATATAATTGATAAAGACTACAAGGTGCATAGTCAAAAGTACTTCAAATAAAATAATTATAGATTGGATAATGTTTAATTGAGACACAGTTAATTTCAAGCACTGAAGAAATATTATCAGTTAATAAATAATTGTCATCATTAGATTTTATAATTATCTTTATCCACATTATTGTTTAAGTAAGTCTGTTTTTATAGAGTAACAATTTTCTCCATATAATAAAGCTATTTGCCTACTCATCCAATATCCCAGTTTAGTTTTTACTGTATTAACAGATTGTGTAAGCATAAGAAATGGTGTCATATGATTTTATAGTGAGTTAATATTAATCCTAGCTAAAGGATGTAAGTGATTATAATTATGAAAAAATAAAAAAAAAAACACTAAACTGTACAGATACTGAAATGGATTAGATCTGTTTGATTATGCAAGCAAATTAACTTCAATTGAAAACATTATCGGGTTTTCTGTTTGGGTTCACAGCATTATAGTTTACTAAAATAGTAAAATGTGGCTGCTGGTGGGATGAATTTATTCAAAGATCAAAGTGCAGTGCTCTCAGGTCCAAGAATTTCTAAATGTAAAAGCTATAATCTAAAAACTAGTCTGGGGAAATTGGATTAGTAGACACTAGATAGAGATCTTAATGCACTAAACTTCTAGCAGCCATTGATTATTTTGACTTGCAATAGTTGATAATAATGTAGGAGAAAAGTGATACTGTGTTAACAAAATTGTGATATTACCATGGTTTAATTATGTTTTTCCACAAGAAAATAAGTAAATGAAATCAAATGATCTGATATAGTTTATTGGCTGCATTTAGACCATTTTCTTTAGTGATAAATATATTAATTTTTCCATTGGTTGTCTGGATCAATTTTTGGGGTAATATTAAGAGAGTCTCATATTTTTTGTGATAACTCTATGATACAATGAACATTCACTAATTTAAAATATATATTTTTTTACTTTTCTAGCTGTAATTATATAGAAACTCCTTTAATATTATCATTATATAGAAAGCATAAAACCCAAATACAAACAAAAAATGTATTATTTGCAGACTGATTTAAGATGTTTTTTCTTAATTGAGTTTGGTATACAGAATATTTGTTCCCAAATGATCATGGATACTTTAGCTGATGTTTATCCAAAAGTATAGAATATAGTACAAGGGAGCTGAGATCTTTGTTATATTTTAATCAAAGTCTTCCTTGTATGCAGAATATATTGTGTGTAATAGCTCATATTTTATTGAAAAACATTGATTAGTATAGAATACATATTGTTTCTTGAACTGCCAGTATACAGTATATTTTTATAAGTATAGTATGCATATAAATCAAGATTATAAAATAAACAAAGTTTTAAAAATAATAATATAACTATTAATCATAAATTGAGGGACCACATTTATATATATTATTGAGAATGGGCTCACTCGTGCATTCACTGAAGCAACAACAACAACAACAAAAAAACCTAATAGTGATATTGTTATAAAAAAATTAGGATCTTTAATTATTTTGATGTTTTTAAAACAATATCAACTTTTAGTATGTTCTAAAATTTCGTAAAACTTTCAGAATTATGCTAAAAACATATTTTTATTATGCAAAATATATCACTTCAAATTAGAAAAGGATAACAAATGAAAAATAAAAAATAATGTGCTTTCAGCAAACCAAAATAAATTTCATTAATATGTATAATCATGACACTCAGAGTAAAAAAATAGCTGTCCAATATTGTAAGATTTGTGAATTCTGTTGTTTTTTTTCATTTGTTTAATATTTCAATGGCTCCACTGTATCTATAAAAAAGTGTTATTTGCAGATTTATTCAAGATGTTTTTTTAAATTAAATTTGGTCTATATAATATTTGTTTCCAAATAATCATGAATAATTTAGTCTGATCTTTTATCTAAAAACCATTAATGTAATTTTAGTCAGATGGATACTTCAGTTAATTGAAGATATTTTGCTATAGCTTATTGTGTTATCATATCATATTTTAAACATGATTATTTCTTTGATAGTGATGTAAAGGTTTACTCAATATTAATGTGGAATTTGATGATTTTAATCACAATGATCAAATATTAATTCTATATCTGATACATTTGAGATGTTCTGCAATTTTAATAGATGTAATGGGTAAAAATATAAGCTTATTAATCACTTTTAACAATTTCCAAAAAGTATAAGTATAAATCAAAGACATGTTTCTTTACAATGATCCCTTCATCCTAGTCAATATGATTTCTTATTTCTTATATTCTTTTATTTCAACAACTGATGAAAATGCAATATTTTTTGGGAGAGGAGACATTCAAGAAAATATAATTTAATAATTTTTAAAAAGTAAAGTTAGTGAATTATATTAAAAAATATATTGGCTCTGAGTAAAGGTATGCAATTAACTTAGGATATCAACACACAGGATGTTACTTGGATTAATCTGTTTGAATTTAATGTTATAAATTATCAAAAAGTTAACTTTACCAATCTGTAAAATGATGTACTTGAAATACTTTTTGTTCAATAAAAATAAGCTTAGTAATAATTCTGATAAATTAAAATCCCAAGCATAAAGAAATCTTGGATGTTTTTTTAATTTCTTGATACAAGATTTAGTGATTCTTTAATAATTCGAATACAGAATTTGTGTGTGTTTTTAATAAAAAATGTTGATGTAAACGTGATGAACATGGCAATCCGATCATCATTACTATAAATCAAATTTTAAAAAGAAGATATTAACTCTGGAAATCTATAAACATGATTATAATCTTTTGTAAATAGCATTTCAATATCATAATGTCTTTTCACATTAATTAACATAACAATTTTTAACAGCTTGAAACAATCTTTTTTATTTAACCACATAAATTCATACTCCTTTTTAATAAATAGATGGTGAAGTACTTCAGTTTTTTATGGAGAATACAACTATAATGATTAATAAGTCTTAAACATTTCTGAATCATATTTTGTTATTACACATGTTTCCCACAGATGCCTTTATGTTACATGAGATTGAATGAAAACTTCAGAACCTTATTTACAAAAGATATGTTGTAAAACATTTAAAATCAGCCTTTCCAAGCTATTGTGCATGTGCTTTTTATAAGTATTAATAATAAATGAATACTTTTACTCCCAACACAAGATATAGTATTTAAAAAAGAATAAAATAAATCCACTTATTTTTTCCAACCCAAATGCTTATATATGGGCAAATCTTAAGTACTGGAAGTGAAAGCGTGAGGATAGACCACTCACTGTTGGAAAAATTATAGAAAGTAATAGCAAAATAAATAAATTAAAGAAGTTGTTAAACAATCAAAATAATTGATAATAATGAGAATGATAAAAGTTTTTAAAAAAGTGGTTTATATTAGATAAAATTTATCTTTTGGCAGACTCATTTTAAAATTAAGTTTTGTTCACCACATTTAATATCTATTACATTTATTTTTTGAAATTTATGTTTTTTTGGAATAAATTTCAGCATTATGATTCAATGTATCGCTTTTTAAATCAACTTGACTCTGATAAACGTTTATATCTAGAGATTATACAAAGATATTTTTATGCTCCACTTGAAATACGTTTTTAAAATAGAATTTTAAATCTAAATATGCAAATTAATTTATTAATGTATATATCTTTAATTTCATGCTAAAAAAATTGAAACTAATGTTATTATTAGGACTATAGAAAAAAAAAATTTAATTTTATTTTAAAAATCATATTGTTTTCTCACATTTTTTAAAAATAATATTTACTTTTAAATGATAAAAAAAGATATTAAAAATTACAGATCTATTAGCCTTTTATAAGTTCTACATAAAAATTTTTCTAACAGAATTACAATTTGCCTACAGGGAACATTGTACTTTAATCAAGCAAAAGAACAAGCTGGATTTAAGAGTGGGTTTAGTACAAGTATTAAGAAAATGTATAGAAAGAACATATGAATGTGAGTCATCATTATGCTTTGGATTTGTATATTATGAAAAAGCATTTGTTTCTAAAAACATTTTTTTCAGTGACTAAAGCATTGGATTATCAAAGTATAGACCCAGAATATTACTATAATCTCAAAAATATTTATAAAAATACAATATTGAGAAAGGTATGTGATCGTATAATTCCATATCTCCAAAGGGACTAAATATAAATGGAGATTATTTAAGTCATCTAGATTTTGCAAATAATGTAATTTTTTTTTTTGCAAATAATGCTTTAGAGCTTCAAATTATGTTAGAATACTATCAGATGAAAATAAAAAATACGACTAAAAGTACATGTTAAAAAGATTAAAGTAATGTACAAGGGATTTTGTCAAAAAAAAAAATAAAGATTGATAATTGTAAATTAGAAGAAGTTTTGGTCAGATTATTATTAAAGATGGAAGCATAATAGATTAAATTAATTGTAGAATTATTTATCTTGGTTGGAGTGCTTTTGTTAGAAATAACTTAATATTAAAAGAAAAATGGCCTATGTATTTAAAAAGAAACTTTTTTACTAAATGCTCTTATTAATGGATTTGAAACTTGGACACTTAACCTTAGAGCAATGCATAGATTCAATAAAGTACAGAAAAATGTATGTTAGGAGTAATAAGAAGAAACTGAAAATAAATACATGGTTGAAAGAACAAATAAGGATTACTGACATCATTGAAAGAATTTAATGAAGTGGAGTTAGGTTGGACATATAGCTAAAAGAAATAATAACGGATTGACAATTGAAATCTTATTCTGGATTTTAGGAGATTGTTAAAGACCTAGAAAGAGACAATATGTAAGATAGATGGATGAAATAAGAAAATGTGCTATCATGATGTGAACAAAATAGTCTAGACATCAGAATAATTAAATTGGACTTGAAGAGATCTCCATCCTATAGTAAATTGATAATGGTTGAAAATGATGATGATGATTTATTTTTTACATTTACTTTTCCATTTCTATAGCTACTCTTTTTATCTAGTTTTTAAAAATGTTCAATTTATTTTTAATATTTTATAAAATTTTCCATTCTTATAATTAGATAGTAGAAAGTTTTGTGCCATGACTATTCTTTCTAAAAACATTGTCCTACAGCTATATTTTTTATTGTTATTGTTTTTTAATAATATTTTTCATTAAAAATATAATAAATGTATGTTAATATATTTAATAAATGTTTAATAGTAAAAGGATTTTTTTAACATCTAATAAAACATATTAATAAAATCACCATTAATTTTTCTACTAGTATTATTACTATTAATACTACTACTAATAACATTATGATTATTTAATTTAGTTTTCTTTTACCATGAAGAATTCATTAAATGAATATTTTTATTGCACATTTTTATAAAAATCTAGAAATGAAAAATATATAGCATTTTATCCAATAGAAAAAAAAATTGAATTTTCATAACTTAACATATATAAAATGGAAAATTAAAATTTTCAACATATGAAATGTAAAAAAGAAATCATAAAACTTTAAGTGTATAAAATATTTATAATATAAATATCAAAATCCTATATGATGTATACATAATATTGAAATATTTCTTTTTAAGAATTACAAATTTGTAAAATAGATATCATGCATTTAAAACAAACATTTCAACACAAACCATACATGTACATATTGTATTATACTAAGAAGACCAATTAACAATTAAATCTTCAGTTAAAATTAAATTACAAATCTATTACTAATAATTTTTCTTTACCAAGATAGATTTCTGAAGTGAAAAATAATGCAACATAGAATAAATATATATTATCCTATCTTCACATAATTACATATAGGAAATATATAAAATAAAATCTACATTATTCAAATCATCAATATTTTAAATACAAAATTTACATATAAGCAGGGCAGAAATATAAATCAGAAGTCACTATTCTACTAAAAAATTAAAAATGTATATGAAAAAGCTTATATAATTTTATGGATTATATTAAGGACTGATAAAAAGAAAAAAAAAATCTTAGCTCTAATATTTGTTATTGCTGAAGGTTTATATTATATATTTTTAAATATTATTTATAATAATAAACTAAAAACAATCAATTATAAAACTTTTTCAAACAAAAACTAATGCATTAAATTGTTTTTTTTTTTTTAAAGAAGAGTTATTTATATTTTGGAAAACAAGAATAGAAAAAATGAAATGGGTTATCTTTATCAATATCATGTTTTAATTACTAAATAGCATTAAAATTTTCATGGATATATACTGAAGTGAAATAAACAAGATGGTGTAAGTAAAATCAGTAGAGATTTTTTTGTTTGAACTATTTTCCTTATTCAGTTTATCAACAATGAAAATAATTTATAATATAATAATAGAGTGCACTGAGAATAATAAAGTATACAAAAGGGTTTACTAGATAGGGTAGTTATTTTAAGAGACAATTTTGACATTAATACTCCAAAAATTACTTTCAATATAACTAGATATTAGACACAACAAATTTCATTTAAGTGTTAGTTATTATTTAATAATAATTAATATTGGAGATATAGATTAAATAGCTAATACAATAAATTTAAAATATGTTATTGTTAATATTGATATATTGTGAAATGTAATATACTAAACAATACACTATTTACCAACTTCTGATAAAGGCTGTAGTTCAGCTGAAACAGAAAATTAAATAAATTGCTTTAAAGATTGTAAATGACAAAAATATTTATTATTACATCATATGTAGTTGAGCAATCAAAAACGTGAAAATATGAATTCATATTTCAAAAATTGATATTTTTTATTTATCTTTCATTTAGTCACATTTTTACTTCACATATATAATTCAAAATCTGAGTCTCATTTTGAATTTTATGTTACTTTTTTAAAAAAAACAAACGGACAAACATATGAATAAAATATAGACATATACATTTAAGTATTTATTGTTAAAGGATTTCACAATAATTATTGATTAACAAAATTTATCAAGTCTCTCTTTTAATCTTTATTAGAGTGTATTCACATTTTATTGTAATCTCTATTTTATTTATTTTTAATAGAAAATATTCATTCACACACTATTTATATTTACATTTAATATTATATTCCACTACTATTATTTTGGCCTGATTTTATAGGGCACTAACTTTATACAATTAAACTGCAAAGAACAAAAACATTATATTGTATTTTTTTTTTTTTTCATATGTCATAGCATCGGCCGGGACGCGAACCCACAACCGTCTGCAACCAACTACTTGCTTGCAAGGCGGTTGCGATGATCTCTCGGCTAACAACGCATGACTATATTGTATTATTTTAATTTAAAAAAGTAATAAATTTACAAAATAACAGAAAATAAATAGTTTTTAATAAATGTAATTCATCATAGAGTGCATGAAACTCTTTGAATTGTTATCAGTGAAATTAAATGCATAAAATAACACTAAACATTTAAATATAAAAATAAATGTTAGTAATGAGAGGGAAAATACGCATTTCACTTCAGACTAAAATTCTTTCAAATTTTTTTGTAGAGGAACAGTAATGTAGAAAATAATACTCACAAGACTTTACAACTGCTATGTGGGAACATTTTCTTGTTTAACTCTTAGATAGAAAAAAACACTGACATCCATTTATTGAACAATATTAGTTGATAAAAAATGGTTTGAACCAGTTATTTACAAATATTTTTCAAGAAAATATATACACATTAAAACACTACGCCAGATAATATAAATAAAATTGAATTAAATAACCCAAGTATATTTTTGATGCATCAATATCATAAACATAGTTAACAAACAAACAAAAACCATGATCATGATAGCAATACATTAAAAGTATACTTGGTTTATTTAATTAAAAATTATTTATATTCTCTGTTGCAGTGTTTTAATATTATTTATAATAAAGACAGAGGTTCAATCTATTATATATACAAAATTATAGATATAATGAGTTTTCTGGTATAGTGATCTTTTAAATTGGGAAATCAATTTAAGTAAATGTAGTTTAATTTATAAAAAAATTAAACTTTAAAACTGTTTACATTAACTAATAATGACAAAATATGCTTTCTGAAAAGAGCTTTTCTATATATACAATTGTAGCTATTATATAATGAAAAGTTATATTATATTGTGCAATTTATTTAAAATATATGAAAAAATAACATAATGATTTTTTTTTCATTTTTGATGTTATATATATATATATTAAATTAGGTCATGTGACATCTGACTTGATGCTTTTTTGTAATGATGTTATATATATATATATATATATAATGAGCTTGAAAAATAGCTCTTAACAAGCCCTTCAGAATATCCCCGACCTCAGACAGGTTTCTGCTATTGGTTTCCTCAGTGAGGTGCTAGGATGTTCAAGCATTAGATTTAAAATACCAGGTCAACCCCAACACTTTATCTAATGGATATCTATTAAGTAAAAAATCTGAAAATTTCAAAATATTTTAGCATCTCACTGAGGAAGCCAATAGCAGAAACCGGTTCGAGGTTGGGGATATTCTGAAAAGCTTGTTAAGAGCTATTTGCAAGTTCATTATATAACATTTGTAATACAAGCTTGTTAAATTAGGTCATGTGATATATGACTTGATTTCTTTGTAATTTTTTTTTTGTTATTAAGGATTTGGCAATTTTATATTGCTAAAGATATTAATAGATGGCTGTCCGAACTTAGTTCAGTCCCATATGGCTATTTAAGTTAGATAGCTAGATTGGAAGACATATGAATGTCTGAAAATTTCAGACACACTACTTAATAGTTATCCATTAAATAAAGTGCTAGGCATGGCCTGGTATTTTAAATCTAATGATTGAATATCCAAGTACCACACTGAGGAAGCCAGTAGCAGAAACCAGTCTGAGGTTGGAGATATTCTGAAAAGCTTGTTAATAGCTATTTACAAGCTCATTATATAACATTTATCATACAAGCTTGTTAAATTATGTCATGTGATATATGGCTTGATTTTTTTGTCATATATATATATATAGTAAATGCGAATTTAATAATACCAAAGTATTTCAATTATTAGTTGGATTTTACATTTAAATTATAATTTAAATTATGTTTTTGGCAACATAATTTCAATGAACATATATTTTTGTATACTGAAAATATAAACATGAATTATTATTTCAGAATTTAAATTTATCCATATATGCATACACGCTTGAATATTGTAATATAACTTTTTAGTAAACACTTTTTTTACTATTCTGTTACATTTAACTTAGCATAAATTAGACAATAATCTGTACGAAAAGTTAAAAACAAAATTTAAAAATAATTTTCATTATACTTATATTAAATTCTTACAATCTTTTTGGCTTACAATTCTGCTGACACTTTATATTTTACTTTCTTTAATATTTTGTTAAAATTTCTGCAATCTAGATCCATCAGTAAGCTGGTTATGTTAATTTATTTAAAATTATTTACCATTTCTTTTATATCAAGTAAATATATATTTCATTGTTTTAACAATGAATTAATATCTATCTATCTATCTATCTATCTATCTATCTATCTATCTATCTATCTATCTATCTATCTATCTATCTATCTATCTATCTATCTATCTATCTATCTATCTATCTATCTATCTATCTATCTATCTATCTATCTATCTATCTATCTATCTATCTATCTATCTATCTATCTATCTATCTATCTATCTATCTATCTATCTATCTATCTATCTATCTATCTATCTATCTATCTATCTATCTATCTATCTATCTATCTATCTATCTATCTATCTATCTATCTATCTATCTATCTATCTATCTATCTATCTATCTGTCTGTCTGTCTGTCTATCTATCTATCTGTCTGTCTGTCTATCTGTCTATCTATCTATCTATCTATCTATCTATCTATCTATCTATCTATCTATCTATCTATCTATCTATCTATCTATCTATCTATCTATCTATCTATCTATCTATCTATCTATCTATCTATCTATCTATCTATCTATCTATCTATCTATCTATCTATCTATCTATCTATCTATCTATCTATCTATCTATCTATCTATCTATCTATCTATCTATCTATCTATCTATCTATCTATCTATCTATCTATCTATCTATCTATCTATCTATCTATCTATCTATCTATCTATCTATCTATCTATCTATCTATCTATCTATCTATCTATCTATCTATCTATCTATCTATCTATCTATCTATCTATCTATCTATCTATCTATCTATCTATCTATCTATCTATCTATCTATCTATCTATCTATCTATCTATCTATCTATCTATCTATCTATCTATCTATCTATCTATCTATCTATCTATCTATCTATCTATCTATCTATCTATCTATCTATCTATCTATCTATCTATCTATCTATCTATCTATCTATCTATCTATCTATCTATCTATCTATCTATCTATCTATCTATCTATCTATCTATCTATCTATCTATCTATCTATCTATCTATCTATCTATCTATCTATCTATCTATCTATCTATCTATCTATCTATCTATCTATCTATCTATCTATCTATCTATCTATCTATCTATCTATCTATCCTAAACAATAGACTTTTTATACATGTTCCTATACATATGTAGAATAGATTGATGTATATCACAGAATTTAAAAAAATAATAATATTAGATTTATTTTATTTCTGATTTCCTTTTATATGTGATGCAGCTTTCAAAAATTGTTGGTTAAATAAAACTGACAATTTAACTGATTATGGTTTTCAATAGTATTTAATTTAAATAATACTGGAACTTCAGGTGTGGTATGTAGTAGATACGATATTCCCTATGTGCTCAATATAAAAAGCAACAATTGCATTCATCTCTTTGCAATCCAAATTCTGTTCAACATAAATCTTACTAATAACAGTTTCATTATGACTTTGTAAGTATTTGACTAAATATGTATCTCGGTCTTTATAATTACATATTAAAGATATTCATAATAATAAGCAGAAGGAATAAAACTAATATTTTTTTACATTTATATAAATAAAGTTTATAACTATAATAGTATTGTTTTTCTTCATTGTTTATTTATCAAAATAAAATAGG
This sequence comes from Epiperipatus broadwayi, assembly GCA_028023455.1. Classification (NCBI taxonomy): domain Eukaryota; kingdom Metazoa; phylum Onychophora; class Udeonychophora; order Euonychophora; family Peripatidae; genus Epiperipatus; species Epiperipatus broadwayi. The sequence continues at coordinate 1,587,706 of JAQFVV010006352.1, forward strand.
TACACATTTTTTGATTAAAACAATTTTAATTAAATTTTCTTTTTAATTACTCTTTAAGAAAAAAAAATACACTGAATTGACTTTATAATTACATGTCCATCAAGAATCCATCATTGTTTCTCTAAAACAATATTTTTTGTTATATTAATAATTTAACTTTAAATTATTTTTCCATAATAATCAGAAATAATTTAAATAATCTATAGAAGTAGTGTGAACTTTTATTTACTTTTAAATAATTTATTTCAAAACATCAAACATATTATATTTACTAAATTAATATTTAAATTATTTTATATTTTTAATTTTTATATAAATAAATTTTGTTTGTGTACATTTTTTCTATTTCTTTATGTTTTAGGAATAAGCACAGTATGTATGCATATACCGCCAATATCATCCACTATGTAATTAGAATGGTAGAATTTGTCTTATTTCCATTTACGTCTTATATTTTGCTACTTATTATGTATTCACTTTAATTTATATGCATTTATATAAATAAATAATTTACTGCACATATATACGACACACATGTATATAATTTTCTAAATATACAAACTGAAAATAAATAACTGGATAGATATATAGTTAGATAGATAGATGCACAGGCATACCAACACACTATTATAGATAGATAGATAGATAGATAGATAGATAGATAGATAGATAGATAGATAGATAGATAGATAGATAGATAGATAGATAGATAGATAGATAGATAGATAAACAGATTAATAAATATAAAGTAATATAACTATACCAATAACTCACATATATATCATAATTTTTATATGAAATTCAAACATAGATTTTATTTTTATTGCCCATACTTGAAATGAATTTGCATTTTTTATACAGTAAAATAAATAAATAAATAAATAAATCCAAATAAGAGTAAAGGGGTCCATGTTTTTCAAAATTAAATATTATGGAAAAACACATGACATATTTATGATGAACATGAGCCAAATTATCATAATATTTATAATGTTTAATTGAATCTCCAGAACAATAAAATGAAAATACGTTTGACATATAAAACATTTAAAAAATATTGGAATATTCAGATTGTATTATCCTGCTCTTATATTAATTTAAAACTCAATAATGATTTGAAATAAAACATAATAAACTAAATAAATTAAAAAAGAGAAAGTTCAATAATATTTCGTTTTACTTTATTTTATATTTTGTAATGAAGTGGAATGTTGGAATATAATAGGGTGATAGGACATCATAAAACATAAAAAAATGTTATAGAATTCACCCTAAACATCAGACAATGAGCAAATAAAAAAATCAGCAGAGAATAAATATAAGTACTAATAAATCATAAACATAACTTAATAATATGACGTCATCCGCATTATTCATCAATACTTGATAGTCAATCCTTGTGATTGGATGTAAAAGGGATAAGCTAATCATCTATCTTACAGCTAATGCCAAACTTAAGGCATATTATAAAATCATTAATTAAAAGCTGATCTACACACATGCATATATATATATGTTAAATGTAAAATACAATACCCGTTCTAAAAAATATTATATATATAAAATTTTTTTAACCATATTTACCATTAAATTTTATATATATATGCTAAAATATCAATCATAATAAATATAAAAATTCTAAAATCCTCATATCAAGCTAATAATCATCAATATTTTGGGCCATTTGCTATTGATTAATAAACTAATTTTATATCTATAAATAAAGTACTAGGGTTTGAAGTGGGCTTATGGCTAGGTATCATGAAGCTAGGATCAAACTCAGATCTGACTGCTTCAATATATATATATATATATATAAGCAGTCAGATCTGAGTTCGATCCTAATGACATCTAGCCATAAGCCCACTTCAAACCCTAGTACTAACCTTAAATTTCCGATGCAATGGGGCTTTATACGTTCAATCCATGCTAATTTCCATAAATAAAAACTATTACATAAATGTGTTCAAAATTATTTCATTTCAGCTTTAAATTGATACATTCTATTAATAAATTCATGATAGAATTATTCATGAATTTATATATATTATAACTGCATGGATTGTGCGTGTATATTTGTAAATATTTAAATGTATATAATTGTTTGAAAGTTTCATTGCGTAATGTTTGATTTTATTTTTAAATAATTTGTTAAAGTTTTAATGATTAAAAGCTACATTCTTTTGATAAGCTTTCAGATTTTCCCTTTCCAAAAACAATAGTTAAAGTTTTATTAATTAAAAAAAAAGATAAGGATTTCCTAATTAAAATCATTTTCTGATTTTAAGAATTCATTTTCTAATTAGAAAATTAATTCAAGTTAATGAGTTTGAAAGCCTTATTGATGGAATGTATCTAAAAACAACTATAATGAAAGAAGTGCTAGCCTGAAGGCATCAGAGGACGTTATATATAGCTCTGAAAAGTTTGGAGAAAAAAAATCCATCTTTGTTGTAGAGAAGTGCAGTAAACTCGGTGCATTTTAAATAGTGTTTTGATTATGGTGAAGGGCTAGAACATCAGGAATCTGGCTACAGTTCCTGAAGCCCTTTGAGAATCTTCAATGAAGCTGATAAATTCTTTCTGGACAAATCAGACTGCCAAAATCAAATAAAATGCTGTTCAAGTAATCAATCAAATGGTGCCAACGTTTTACCAACTCGGACATGTAACCTAAGGAGCCCAGCCCAGAAGAAATGGGTAATATATTTCTATAATGAACCTTAAACTTTCTGGCCAGTTCCGACCTTACTTTACACTCCCTTTAAGAGCTCTTCTCATTTATAATGTAATAATATTCTGTGTAAAACCTTTTATTTATGCTATTTTAACTTTCATAGTAATTCTCTCAACCTCTAGTCTTTAACTTTCCTTTCTTACATGGCAGTTCATTTATTTTATTATATATATTTATTGAGTAAGTTTATTAATGTTGTTATTTTTAATTATATGCCAATAATCCTTCAACTCGATGATCTCCTTCATTTCCTTTGCCTTATACAAGTAATATAAGATTAATTCTGATAGTTAATTCTCACCAATTAGAACTAGATTTATACAGTTCGATCAATCATTGAGTCGAAATAAATTATTAAATGATTGTTATTTTTATCATTGGCTAATAATAAATTATTAGCTCCATTTCTAATCTATGCCACCACTATTTTCTCATTTCAATAATATTTATATATTTATTCATATATAATTTTAAAATGTTTTTTGGAAAGGGCCGATAAAGGAATCAGATAAATATATTCTAATTTAACTTTGTTATTTTCTATTAAGATTCAGGAAGGGCATGATGATTGGGCCATAATTAATATGATTTACAAATACTTTAAAATAATGTTAGTTAAAAGCTCGTTTGACTTTAATTCATTTGATCAAGTCACCATGTAGAGCATTCTATAATTGGATTTTATTTTCCAAATGGTGACTATCAAGTCATCATCTTCAACATTGCTGGCATAGAGCTATCATTCATTTCGCATGCTTGTCGATGATAATATTTCTGTTATTTTAAATTATCAAGGAAGAAAGCACTTCCTCTCCTGTTCATGTTATCTTTGGAACACCAAAGCTCATAGTTATGACTCAGCCTGGCTTTTCATGTTCCACATCTATCTAAAGGGCATAAGACTTGTCAGATGCAAGCTGCTATGGAACTTTGATTATCGACCAGCTATCGTCTTTCAATTTTATTTTATAGCTCATAATTCATCAGCACCGTTGCCTCTCTGTTCCGGTAAAATCCGCTCTGATGCTTGTAATTTGTGATGAAGTGATTTCAATTAAAGTCGAACAAATTCTCCGTTATATCTCAAAATAAGTTTTTTAATAAAGATTAAAGTTATGCCCTAAATATGTATCTTGCTCTTCATGAATGCATTTGCGAATGTGAAAATAAATATCACATTCTTTTGTATAAAATTAGCGTAATAATTTCCTTTACTAATGAATACCTTTATCTGTCTTTTATTTCTTGTTGGAGACATAGACTTTCAAATATTGCATAATACTCATCGGCATATAATAAGGACTGCCACTCTTATTATAATTATAAACTCTGTTAAAGGCTAGAAGTGATTAATATAATCATTATTTAAAATTCAAACAAAATAAATTATTATTATTAAATATTTTCTAAACACACTTGGCTTCTTAGTTCTTAATTCTTTTATAATTATTTAATGTTAATACTCGCTGTCTGTATTGGCAACCTGAACATATATGTATGATTCGACTTAAAAGTATCTTAATTAATTATCCGATATTAGTGTCAGTTCAAGTGTCTCTAGTCATCACCAACCATTGAGTTAGTTTCTTGGCACATAGCACTGTGCCATCAATTTAGATTTCTACTAATCTGAGCTGGTGAGTTGGGTTTGAATTCAGTTTGGTTCAGCTGAGTTTGGATTCGATTTGTGTTCAGGTGGTGGTGTTATTTCGACTGGTACAATATATATATATATATCACAAATACTTTTATGCTTAATACTAGCTAAGGGTAACAAAAGAAAATACACATGTATAAATTTAATTTATTTTACATTAAATAATTTTATTGGGATAATGTACAAATCTCTTAAAGCATAACTCTATAATGGAATCAGACCCACACACTGCTAATTCTCAGAACAGATAGCTGGAAGAATAATGACTTCAACACACAAAATAATTTCAAAAGCTATTATTTTTTAACTAATTATTTAATAAAATTAACCAATAAATAAAAAAAAAAGAAAATTAAAAAAAATGGTATGTCAAATTTAAATTTAACACATAATTTTATATAATACATGATTTTATATAGGAAATATAATATTCTCTAATTTTTTATTAATTAATTAATTAACATTTAATTTAAATGAGTTATTACTCTTTACAACTACATTACTATTTTTTAATTCTATGGATGACAATTCTGTTTCTAATCCTTTTTGTCTTATTATTTTTTTGCAAAATTCTTCAGCATAGGAAAGCTGAAAAATAAGCTCCAGAAGATTTGAAATGTTTAATTGTTATTGTACATGAGAAATTACAATCAACAATGAGTCTCTTTGAATTATATGTGGAATAACATTCTTATTTTAAAAAAGGATTGAAAGTTATTTAATAATTCTTTTGCCTACATGAAAAGATAAAACCTTCAATAGATAGACTAAAAATGATATGCCTTGCATAAATGATACCAAAGTATAAAATGGTAATAGTAATAAATGTAAGTAATTTAATTTTTAATATTTTTCTAAATATAGACATAAATTGTGCATTTTTATGTGAACAGTTTCAAAAACTGAATAAAGGATAGAAATTATAATATGTTACTAAGATTGAAATATAATATATGGTTTTTTAGTTGAAAAAATAAAAGGTAAAAGTCTTCAAGTTGTTTTAGAAGATCAGATTATCAACTGAAAGCATACACATAGGTTGATTTCACTGTAATTTCTATTGTGAAATTTTTAGTTTCATCAATAAAATTTTAACAGTATTAAAAATAATTTGTTCATTAGAACATATATCCATTTTATCAGTGCTTATACTCCAGCATTAGGTTCAGAAATTCAAAGAAATAAAACTTTTGTTTATTTATTGGTTTGTATTATTTTATAAGTATTATTAAAAACCAAAATTTTTAGAAAAGAAAATGCAAGTATTGTTAGGATAATAAATCTTGGTCCAAAAATATTGGAAACTTTGATTTTGGATTTAAAAAAACTAAAACAATCTGTTGTTGATGAATTTTTGCAAGTCAGTGAATAAACTATTACAAATATTTTGCTTAGTCAAAAAGACTTAATAAAATGTCAGATACATAAATTCAAATCAACCTTATAGATTATGTTTTAGTTAAGTATTAGATAAAAAAGAAATTAATATTACACTTTATCTGTTCCAAACACATGTTAAAAAAATGTCATTCATTTTTTAAAACCTGTTACTACAAGAATTAAATTTCAATAGCTGTTACATTTTAATTATTAAAATTGGATTTTTATGCTTGTTGCATTATTGAGATAGGAAATTTCTTTAAAAGTGTGTTATAGGGATGAATAAGTCTACTAATGGACTCAATAAGAAGAAACAATGCTATTTTTCTGACAATGGTTCTATTATTAGTATCTGGATTCAAAGACAATATATGTCATTCTCTGCTTAGATGAGTAATATATTGAATGAAGAGTGGCTAAAATAATGTAGAAATTTAAATAAAGAATTCTGACAGTTAACAAATTAGTTTTAAATGAATGATAACTTAAAAGTGCAAAAAATATATTTATTTTCTGATTTTTTTTGGTTTAAAGGTATCCCAATATGAAGTCCATCAATTATCACCTCGATTTATTAATGCAGAAAGTCCTTTCTCTTTATGAATGTACTTTATGATCATCTTTTGATTACACAGATGAGCTAGAGATATCAAAACCTGAATCCTCATGCCTATGTTGACAGCTCAATAACAGTCACAATGTAAATTAGCCTAATTTCTATTAAACTTTAATACTTTATGAAAAAGTGGCAAACATATATGTATATATATATATTTATATGAATCATATATATATATATATATATATATATATATATAAATGATTCATGAAATATTTAACTCAACATATACAACTCTCTAGAGAAGTTTAAGATAATATTTGTAGAATATCAAGAAAGATCTTATTATATTATATTTTCACACCAATAAAAATAGCTCTCTGGGTTTAAATACATCTAAGAACTTAGGTTTGAAGTAAAAGAAGACCATTTACTTCAATAAAACCTCCAACAAAAGTGCTATTATAGGTTAATTAGAAAATGTATTTAGCATCAGGATTATCAATTAGTAGTAATTGATAATTTCTTGGCAACATCAAAGGTTAAATGTTAACTCTATTCACATGGATATTATCTTCTTATTTTTATTCTTTATTATAATAACAATCCATGGAAATATTTAATTCAACATATATATACTTAAGAATTTTTTGTTTTTATCAGTGTAGCCTTCAATCATCACAAAGTATTGAAAGAAAATAGAAACAAATCACCATCTTGCATAATGCAGAGTACTAAAAGATATTACACTGTCAATATAAACCCAGAAATTCAAGCATTGATACTTCAAAATTCATCTGATGACCGAAGCATATGAGAGAGGATGGTTTAATTTTTTTCACTGCTGGATTGGCAATATTGCTGATTTGGACACTTTTTTTTTTCAGTATTAAAAATAATACAAATCTTAAAAACAAGACTAAATTTCTATTAAATCAATGAAAAATACATTTATATGTTAATAATATTTTGAATAAGTAGAAAGAATATTTTGGTTACTTTTGAATAATAATTCAACAATTCCAATGCTAACTTTATTTAATCGTGAATAAAAATATTATGCTTAACTAAATTAAAATAGGACATTATGATTTTAAAAATAAAAAGAATGTAAATTTCGATGAGATACTGGAAGATTTAAATTATTATGGTGTGTTTATTTTTAAACTACTAGAATTTTTAGACTATATGATCTAATGAAGTTGTGCTTATATGCTATGTTAACCAACTTTAAAAGTAAGAAGAGTAATAAAATGTAGTAATTATCACAATAGAATATTATTGTTTGTCACAACAAAATTATTTTCATAAATTTTGGAGAATAGATTGCTTACAATTGTAATGAATGACTGAGAAATGATTCAATTTTAGAGAACCAAGAAACTTTAATTATAAAGATTTTGTCATCAGACAAATGCAACAAAAGTGTAAATGTTTTATTAATTAATTTTGTCAAGATCTTTGACTCAAATAATTGACAAAGTTTGTAACAATGTTTAACATTAGCTGATTGTCTGCAAAGTTTATCCATATTATACAACTTTTATATGATAAGAATAAGAAAATGCTTAAAACTTATGAGAATTAAAAAAAGTGCACTGACCAAATCTTTGTTTTTATTCTTATGATACTTTGAGAAAGTAAAATAGATATAGGTTTAGTGGTAAATTTTTAATTTGAATAGATCAAGAGCAAAAGTAAGAACTACACAATATATTAATGACTATGCTATTTTTGCCAATTCCAAACATAATTCACAGAATGTTATTAACTTTTTGAATGCAAGAAATAAGTTATTAAAAATCAGAACTTTATTAATTTAAAAATAGGAATCAGTTTAAATATATTGCCACTATTTCATATACATAAGTAAACTTGGAAGTTGAATTTAACAAATTTAAAATGAAGTTACTTCATCACAATCATATAACTACTGCAACCAAATTAGTTGTATATAGAACAGTGGTACTGTTCATTTTATTGCAGGAAAGTGTGATATAAATCACTTTTTAATCCACACCAAAATACTTGAAAAATTGTATACAAAACTGCTTTGTAAAATTTTTAAAACAAGAACAAGATTGTATATCTAATTGTATTTTTTTCAATTTTGGAAATGTGATTGCACAAGATAACATCATTGGGTTGAGTATGCAAAGCTAACAAACTGTAAAAGATTTTCTGAAAAATATTATGTGGTTAACTTGAGCATAATTTTTATAGAAAATGAGATTTATATAGGTTATAGGTATTATTTCAAAGACACTACAAAAGGATGCAATATTGATTGCTTTTGTTGTGAAAATATAATTGAGTGTAGAATGCAATAAATAATTTGAGCATATTTGTGTTTCAAAGATTAGTTTTATATAGTCACTTAAAATTTCTATATATTTTTTAATTTTTTATCCTTCTATTTTTGCTAGTATTTATTTTATAGTGAGAATGACATTGACTGTTAGTGGTACCATGAAGCCACAAACTACACCATATCTAACTACATGACTTTAATTATATGCTCTGTAAAAAATGTAAAGAAATGAAACACAAGCATAAATTTGATATTTACTTTTAACACACATAAAATGGAGGTTTGAACTGAAAAATTTTTCTCCAAAATGGAATTTTATTGAACATGTGAGATTGTACAGAGTATGCTGGGATTCCCCAGGGAAATGCTAATAAACATATTTTTTTAAAAAAAAAACAAAACAAAAAAGAATACACAAAATTAAAAAAAAAGGAAATTATTATAAGACTTTTATTAAATATTTATCCTGTTGTCATAAAGAAATGTGGATAATTACTGAAAATATCGAAATATTACAAAAAATAAAAAAGACCCATTGATAAAGATAAACATGATTTCACACAAGATCAAATCACATCACAGGGATTATTTCCTTACAGTTTGATGTCAGCACAAGATTACACATATATTGTAAATGTGAAAAGGCCTCCTATCTCCCCTATGTTGCAGGTCTAATACCAAATTACTATTATAGTCCATCTTTTGTTGATTAACATTGATTAAAGTAGAATATCTATTGTTTATTGAATTGTAAGTGTATATATATTACTTTTCGACAGTCATATATATAAAAACAGATGATTTTTTATATATGTATATAAACAAAATATTTAATCATAATATAATTATTAATAAAAAATTGAGAGGAATATATATATATATATATTACTAAAAATGGGTTCACTAATGCACTCACTGAAACAAAAAAAAAAAAAACCAACTAACTATTATACTTTTATTTTAAAATAATACTCTGGGCAATTTTTTTTTCAAGAATTTTTTTTTTATATAGAAATATAATAGGTTGCTCTCTCTTTAATAAGAAACTATAACATTTTATTTTTATTTTTTAAGTCAATATTATCATTAAATATTTCTGTTAGAAAATAATTTATTATGCAAAATCCTGCACATCAAATTTGGAAAGAATTATAAAGGAAGATTATATATATATATTGTAACCAGTTGGCTTACATAGCATACACTAATATAGTGTATGTGCATATATATATATATATATACGTAAAATAAAGGAAAAGTAGAAATAAACACAGACATAAATTTTTGTAAATATTTTTCTATATTTTCTAAAATAAAATAATAATAAATAAAGGGTTAAATAACTCTGGGCTTAAAAGTAAAATTTCATTATGAAATTAATATTTTAAAAAGGTCCCAATAAATATAAATATTGCATTATTATTAAGTATTACTCTGATTTTGAAATTTAAAAACACCCTATTGTATTTTTGAAATTTTAATTAATTAAACAGAGAGTTTTATCTATTAGAAATCCCCTAAGTGAAAACATGTATATGTTTTTAAAGGGATTAGAGAGCTAAAAATAAAAACTTTGTTTTCAATGAAGGTGTTGTTATCACCTCAAATAATTTTATAAAAAGGGCTGATAACAAACTAGCTTCAGTCTGGATAATGATTTTTGAAGAGAGCAGTTTGGATTGTAATTTTTTGTGAGAGCTGAACAGAACAGCTTGGCTACTAAAACTTTTTGAATAAGTGGCAGAAATTAGCTAACCAAAATGGATAGCTGCAGTATTTTGTTGGCTGTAGCAGAGAGTTGGCAGAATAGCTACCATGAATTGATACAGCTGAGACAGGACATTAGATTTAGAAGCTACTAATATTTCCTTCTCAGGAGTTTGAATTCACCTAGAGAAAATGACCCACTTCTTTCTGTAGAAATTCATAGTCTTAAACATGAAGGATGGTTGCTTGCCAAAAATTCTATCAAACCAAGACAGCTGATTGCATGGAATAATCCTAGATAGAACAGAGACCAACTACAAATCAAGATTTTACATGGATTGCATACTTTTATCTGATGATGACAACAAACATGGATTATATTTTTTTAATGGACCAAAAGAACCAGCCTGCTAAACAAATAATTATATAGATGCTGACTATCTAAAGGCAGAGAAGAACAGATAAGCGTATATATAGCTGGTAAGTTTTTTTAAAATAAGTAATATAAAATAGACATATATAGAACAATATTATTTTTAAGTTGGTTAAAAATCTATATATTTAAAAGAATATAAAGTAATTTTGCTGGAATTATAATTAAGAGTCAAAAATAATTCATTGACCATCTCGTTTTAAAGACAAAATAGACGTTTTTGAACAATAATTCTCTGGACATTATTTTGAAAAAAAATATTTATAAAAAAAAGTAAAGAATCGATGATTCAATAATTTAATTTAAAAACGTTGAAAATTAATCAACAAATACCTGTCAAAAATTGACTAGACTTTTTTTTAAGGGGAAAAAAAAGAGAATTTATAAATTGAGACTAATTTTAAATTATATCTATAGTTTGTTTATATACACACATATATGTATGAAATTTGTGCATATTTTCCAAAGAATTTAATAATGAAAATATAATATTATTGCTGTTAAGTTAAATTATGATGTAAACGTCAGTGTGCGCGCACACACACACACATGTAAAATAATTGTAACAATTTGAATTTTGAATTGTAAATATTGTAAAACCATGTAATGACTTGTATTATTGAATATTTTTTAAAATCAGAGCTTTTATGCTATAAGACCTTAAATATCTTATTTTTTTATTGTTATTAATAAACTTATTTAATTGTTAAAATTGTATTCCATCATCTCTTGTTCACATACAGTAATAGAGCTTGTGTTCCTGAGCTAGATTCGGACATGGACAAATAGGGATGTGTTTAGTACTTTGGGCATCCAGAGATGATCAATCATCATCCTGGTTGGCCAAAAGAGGATACTCTTTAAAGCCCATGCACTATATTTTATTTTAATTCACTCTTATTAGAAGTTCAGTTTATAGTTGGCCAGTACAAATGGCCTGGACATTGATGATAAGCAGCATATTTTATTGTCCCAGCATTATTGTTTTTATTTCTGATTATTGTGTATTTTAATGGATGGGCACTTAAATGGTGCATCCAAGTTATGTTTAAATAATTGCCCAAGCTGGCAAAGGCTCAGTAGTTAGCCTGGTCTAAAGAAGACCCATTGCCAATCCAGTCACTAGATGGACTGTTGATTTTATTCTGGTTTATTGTACTGATTTATTTTATTCCCATCAATGATGATTATGGATGGTTATTTCTCTTAAGTACTCATACTGATATTTACTTTATAATGCTGGTTGATAATAATTATGTTTTACTTGCTCTTCTGAGTTAGCTGGTTGGTCTCTCAATGTTCAGAGATTCTCTAATCTCATTTTATTCTTAAATAAATATCATACTCTTATATACACTTTTGTAAATATTTTATTTTAAATGGACTGGGAGTGATGATGTTTTTCCACCCTCCCAGATTCATTTCTATTTCCCACAACTTCCCACCCCCCATCCCATTACAATATATATATATATATATATATAACTACAACCAATAAATGTCTGTATTTTTAAATTATATAATAATAATTCAAACAAATATATTTAACACAGTATTCAAAATTAAATAATATATTAAAATAATATATTAAAATTAAAGAATATATTATTTAATTTTGAATACTGTGTTAAATATATTTGTTTGAATTATATATATATATGAAGCTCAGAGACAAAAAAAAAGGCTGCTGTTTGAATATTACAAAATTTCTGAATTTCAATGTTTTTTTATTTGTCTATTTACAATTTTGTTTGTTTGTTTATATATTTTTTGAATAGTATATAGATGAAATAACATCATATTCAACATAGGCCATGTCTCCACTTAATATTTAATTTATTAACACAATGAATATAACAATTCCAAGAATGGTATTGTATTATTTAATAAATTGTCTAAAGTAATACTCTTTATCCATAAAAATATAATTATATAATTATAAGAAAATAGTTTAAAAGGCAAAAAATTTAAATCCTATTTGTCTTTATTATTATACTTTTTAAAATTATTTTTATCGTTAGTGTAATTTTTATTAAACACATTATTATTAATCAATTTATCAGAATAGCTAAATATAATTTTTATAAAATACTCTCTTTTGAAATAAAGCTATTTATATAGATCTATGTAATTTTTTACGTCTGTAATAAAAACTTAAATTTATAATTTATGACTGATAGGCTGATATTAGAAGGTCTAATAATATATCTTAAATCTTTATTCTTAATATAATGATTACATTCTGAGATGGTATAGTGTATATTTCTTTTATATTGTGCTATTTTGCATTTGAGAGTTTAACTTGGCAGAAAAATCATTGAAACTAAATTTTTAATTTGATTTTAGTTCAATGTTTTAATTGTAAATTGATGAATATATAGACAAAAAACTCTACAATAAACTCTACAATATTCAAAATACCAATATATAAAAATAAATAGTAGCGATATCCAATCTGCCATCATGAATAGCAGCTTCAATTAAAATTAAAAAAAAATCATTACTATATGTGAATAATAGAATATGTAATGTGTTTAAAACATTGATTTCTTCTTATTTAATTTTATAATTAATGTTAGATCAAATACTAGTAGATTAATTATTAATGAAATAGTACTGATGATAAAATCAACAAATGTATTTTTATTTATAAAGTGGCATGCCAATGTGAGTCAAATTAAACCAATGAGTTTAAATGTGCTTTGAAAAAGAGAATTCATAATCATGAACTTAGTATAATAAACTATTTTATTCTGTAGACAGATTTAAATTTGTATTTAATGAACATTTAATTGTTTATTATACATGGAAAACTATTTGAAGAAAAATCAAACAGACAATTTATTAAATTAGCAATATATTTTGTATTAGTATACATAAATTATGTAAAGTTGATATTTACATAGAAACATTAATATTGTAACTTTAATGAGATTTTTTTTAAAAAAAATTTTAATCCATTATCCTGCTTTTTTATAGATTAAAATAAATCACACAATATAATGTAAAATAATATAATAATAATTTTATATGAAAAGCTTTTTCTGGCAAATAATATTTTTCTAATGAAAAAATGAATGGGAAATTTTATAGTATCCATTTATACAGTTTTTTTCTTTTTTGTACATAATTGATTCTAGTTAATTTTATAAATTTTGCTAATGTATACAATGTAAATTGAAGCTTTAAAATAGTTTAATTACATTGATAAGGGTAAAAAAATATTTGCCAAAAAAGGCTTTTTTTATATTATTTTTATTACATATATGCAATTATTGCTGATAAAAGTCTTTTTTTTTTGGGGTTCATCTGTGTAAGATTTTAATTAGATATTCTAATGTTTTGACTTCATCACACATGCCCTCATCTGGGAAGTGAGCTTGTGTGATCAAGTCGACACGTTGGAATATCTAATTAAAATCTTACAGTGGCTGAATCCTCAAAATATGTTTTTTATATTGGGTGATGGTCAGCCATGAAAATATATGTATGAACATAATTATAGCTGTTATATAAAGATATTTTATATATTATCATATTGTGTGATTTATTTTAATATTGAATATTGTAAAGTTTATTCAGAATATTTTGTTTTATTATATTTATTTTATATGATTTTATGTATAATTTTAAATTATTATTCATTTACTGCAGGACGAAAATCTATTTTAGTTTAATATAATTTACCTAATCTGTAGCATTTCTCATAAATATCAGTCTAACAAGATCTCTTTTTAGGCATTTTCTGATCTTTCGATATCCATTCTTTCTGCTTATACATTGAGACTAGCTACATTTATATCTGTATTCTTTCGATAATGTTTGTAATGACTGTTTTTCATGTCACCCATATATTTTACTTTAATTCTTTTTTATTACATCCAAAATATTTTTTTTTCATATTTTATAGTTGATTTTTTCTTTTACATTGCTTTTCTAATTAATATCCAAATCGAGAGGTCAGGGACAGCTGCTTTACAAGCAGTTGTCCCGGGATAGTGGGTTCACTTCCCGGTTGATGCTATGACACTTGAGAAAAAAAAAATCTGTATCCGTAAAGTATTCCATGTAAGTTTAATTCTGTAATTAATACAACCATTATGTTTTCATCTATATTAATAATCTGCCCAATTTGTTTGCACATGTATTCATGATTATCAATTTTTATTTTCTTCTTATTCACACACAAAAAAAATTATTAAACATTATATTGACCTTTTTAGCATTTATCTTTAATCTTTTTTTTACTTTCATTGATAATTCTTACAGTTTCTAAAGTTTTGAAATATTATTTGTAAAGGAATTCACATCATATGTAAAATCTAAATGACTTACATGTGATTCGTTTGTTTTTATTTTATTATTTTTCTATATTTATCCATAAAATACTTATTGAACAACTGTTGTTTTTAAAATGTTGGATCATCCTGTCCACTCTCACTTGTCTTGTTAGTGTTTCCAAGTAATCCAATCACCATTGTTTCTGTTTCATTTTGATAAAGATTTTTCAACATATTCCAAGAGTATATTTTGATGATCTAGTCGTTTAATCACTGTAGAAATGCTAATAGAATCAAAAGATTTTTTATGATTTATAAATCCAAATTGGCATCTCAAATTTATTGTTTTTTTCTATAAGTTCTCTCACTACTTGGATACATCCACATTTAAATCCAAATTTTCTTGGTTGTTCTGAATCGAAGTTAACTCTAGATGAGTCGTAATCTTTTTGATAAAGATCTTATTAGAAAGATATAAAACTGGTAGATCTGTACTTTTTAAATATCTTATTGTTAGCTTTTTTAAATATCGGTATCACTGGTGCATTTTTCTAATCTTCTAGCACATCTTTATCATTTAACTATTTGATATATAGTTTTACCAACACTTTTTTATTTTGCCACCTTCTTGTTTTAAGATATCATTAATAATTCCATCCTTTCTTTAAGCAAATTCAAAAATTATCATTGTAGTGTTATTATTTTTTGTGCTTTATTACTATCTTCTTTCATATATTTTATGACGACAATTCTGTTTTAGTAATAGTTCCGTTTTCTTCTTTTTCTTGCTAAAACAATTAATTTTATAGTTTTGAAGATTTTTATTCATTTCTACAAGTTATTTGTCACTTTACAATTTAATTATTAATATCATCATTCTTTTTTACTACCATTTTATATAATTCCAGTTATTCAATTTTTTTTAAGAGATCGTTTTTAATATTTTTATACTCCTTTTTTAATATATATTGCTTAGTCTACTGTTAAAATTATACTCCAATAATTATTCTTTTTTGTATTTGTACATAAATATTTATTGGATAAGCATTTATTTTATAACGTCTTGCGTGCGATTATAATTACGATAGAATGACAGCCTGTTAAGTTAATTGCGCAGACGCTGTGAGAATGTTATTAATAAATGAATACCTTCGAACAACCACATGATATAGTATTTGTGTAAGAGTAAAAAGGAATCCTCTTACCCTTACGACTCAAATGTTTATATATGAGCAAATCTAAAGTAGTTGTAACGAAGGCGTGACTACATAATAGTCACTTTAAATTACAATATATAATGTCTGTATGAATGACGCTGATGAAATTTTCTAGAATTTACTGAACGCCACTCTAAACAAAACTAAATCATATACATGGATAAGCATTTATTTTATAACGTCTTGCGTGCGATTATAATTATGATAGAATGACAGCCTGTTAAGCTAATTGCGCAGATGCTGTGAGAATGTTATTAATAAAGGAATAACTTCGAACAACCACATGATATAGTATTTGTGTAAGAGTAAAAAGGAATCCTCTTACCCTTATGACTCAAATGTTTATATATGAGCAAATCTAAAGTAGTTGTAACGAAGGCGTGACTACATAATAGTCACTTTAAATTACAATATATAATGTCTGTATGAATGACGCCAATGAAATTTTCTAGAATTTACTGAATGCCACTCTAAACGAAACTAAATCATATACATGGATAAGCATTTATTTTATAACGTCTTGCATGCGATTATAATTACGATAGAATGACAGCCTGTTAAGCTAATTGCGCAGATGCTGTGAGAATGTTATTAATAAATGAATACCTTCGAACAACCACATGGTATAGTATTTGTGTAAGAGTAAAAAGGAATCCTCTTACCCTTACGACTCAAATGTTTATATATGAGCAAATCTAAAGTAGTGGTAACGAAGGCGTGACTACATAATAGTCACTTTAAATTACAATATATAATGTCTGTATGAATGACGCCGATGAAATTTTCTAGAATTTACTCTTACACAAATACTATATCATGTGGTTGTTCGAAGGTATTCATTTATTAATAACATTCTCACAGCGTCTGTGCAATTAGCTTAACAGGCTGTCATTCTATCGTAATTATAATCGCATGCAAGACGTTATAAAATAAATGCTTATCCATGTATATGATTTAGTTTCGTTTAGAGTGGCGTTCAGTAAATTCTAGAAAATTTCATCGGTGTCATTCATACAGACATTATATATTGTAATTTAAAGTGACTATTATGTAGTCACGCCTTCGTTACAACTACTTTAGATTTACTTATATATAAACATTTGAGTCGTAAGGGTAAGAGGATTCCTTTTTAATCTTACACAAATACTATATCATGTGGTTGTTCGAAGGTATTCATTTATTAATAACATTCTCACAGCGTCTGTGCAATTAGCTTAATAGGCTGTCATTCTATCGTAATTATAATCGCACGCAAGACGTTATAAAATAAATGCTTATCCATGTATATGATTTAGTTTCGTTTAGAGTGGTGTTCAGTAAATTCTAGAAAATTTCATCGGCGTCATTCATACAGACATTATATATTGTAATTTAAAGTGACTATTATGTAGTCTCGCCTTCATTACAACTACTTTAGATTTGCTCATATATAAACATTTGAGTTGTAAGGGTAAGAGGATTCCTTTTTACTCTTACACAAATACTATATCATGTGGTTGTTCAAAGGTATTCATTTATTAATAACATTCTCACAGCGTCTGTGCAATTAGCTTAACAGGCTGTCATTCTATCGTAATAAATATTTATTGTAGATTTTAGTTTAAATTATTTTGAATAATTACTGCGTTTTGTAGCAGAAATTTATGCTGCAGTTCTTAGCAGTATATCAGTCGATCTAAGCCGAGTCTGAACTATCTTCAAAGTTTTTTTTATTAAGAAATCATTTATTGGAATACAGATTATACAGAATACATTAGATTACAGATTTATTCATTTACATTTGTTTTAGTCTTTATTCACATTGGTTACAATTTAACTAGAATTTACATACCTCATTTATCTTCTGCAGTTTTATATTATATCTTAGTCTTTAGTTGCACAGCTCTATTCAAGCAGCCATTTTGCATTTGTCATTTGGCTCTATCTGTTTTCCATTCTCTTTGTTCTTTCCTCTTTTTCCCTTTATTCCTTTCCTTATTCCTCTTCCTATTTTCATTCTTTGTTCTTTCATATTCCTTTTTTGTTCTCTCTTTCTTCTTATCTCTTGTAGTTTTAGCTGACATTTCATTTTACAATTTAGATGTCAATTTAAGAAGTACAATTGTCAGCTCATCCAGAGTTTTCTATTCCCACATGTCAATATACAGTTTGGCAGAAATTGTAAGATGGTCTCTGGTTTTCAGACTGCAAAGATGTTTCTTGAAAACCAGTCATGGGTTTGCCAAGTTGTCTTGGAAAACACTGTGACACCTGGTATACCACTTTGCAAAGAGAATCACGATCACCATTTGAATTACAGCAAATTCCCCATTTCTCAGAGCCCTGTTGATATCCAGTGTCCGAGAGCAATCCGATCTAGTACTAGACCTCAATTTCATTTCCATGTCACTGAGTTTTGAACAGTGAGAAATAAGATGATCAATATTCTCCTTCTCTTGATCACATAATGGGCAGTTAGGAGAGATGCTCTTAAATCCCCTGTGATCTACCAGGAATTGGTTTGTCGGAAGTGCATTCAGACTGAATTTGATAATGAAATTTATTAGCAGGATGTCCAATGACCAGTATTTAGATTTTTTTATCAGAAATTTTAGTTCATTATAGTCTGACTGAGTTACTTTGCTGACTGGGATGCATAACTTTGTACATATCCCAGTACTTAATCTTGCTATCAAAAAGATCTTCTTTGGCAGATATGAGCCTCACTATGTGATTCTCCATTTCTGCCAACTACCTGCACTTTTTAGGTGGTGGGGTGTCAGTGGGTTTAACTGAAAGAGAATTGATCTCTACTTTCTATATCTTTAGTTATCCTTAGACTTGCTATCACCCTCTGCATGAATAGCACCTGGATGTCATGCAGACCAAGACCATTTAAGTCCTTGGGTTTTCTTATTTTGTTGAGTCTTATACAAACAATTCTACCAAGTGATGATTTCCATAACACTTTTGTGCACTGTGACCCTATTTTATTTTGGATGGTCTTCGTCAGCTTGACAAATGGAGATAATATGCAATTCTAGGGAAGACTAGCATATTCAACAGTGTCATCTTGCTTGGAAGTGACAGGTAGATCAAGGACAGGGTTATGGCTATCTTGCTAGTCTTTTCTAGTAATGTGGACTCTATCTAACACCTCATTGCTGATCATGACATCATCACTGGCAGCTCCAGAAAATTTTGTGGTGCACCTGTGAAGTTAGATGTAATAGTTTTCCCACTGCTGGACTTCCAGACTGCTGTTTTTGCTGAATTCACTTTTAGGTGGTACTTGATGGCACACTGTTCTAGAAGCAAGTGTAGCTGGGGAAGATGTTTCACAGATGTGAGGATGATGATTTCATTGTCTATGTATGATATGTGGTGAATCACCTCCTCCAAAGCTGAAACAAATACTCTGGGCAGCCTGTTCTCTACTTCTTTCAAGAAAGGGTCAATATATGTTATAAAGCACAGGGTGATGAGTGGTGACCCCTGTGATATGGAGATGTGGGGCTGGAATCCAGGGGCAAGAGAGCCATCCAAAGATACATATATTTCTGTTGAGCAGCAAATTAGCAATGATGTTAATGTAGACCAACAGAACTCTGTAGCACCTAAGAACTTTGAAGAGTTGAGCCAACACCATGGAGTCAAAGGCTGCTTCAAAATCCAATTGGACAACCACTGATAACAATTTTATTTTCTCCCTGATGTAATTGAGCATTACCATGAACTTGTGAACAGCATCTTCAGTGGAATGCCCTTTGCAGGCAAATTGATGTCTGGAAATCTTTTTGAGCAGCTGCTACTAGATCTTGTCTTGTATTATTGATTCTACAGCTTTAAGCAAGAATGGTGTCATAGAGATTGGACACAGATTTGCAAAATCAGGCAGGTTTGATTGTTTTCTGAGGAAGGGCACAAGGGTGATCAGATATAGATCAGAGATGGACTGGTACTTCCCTACCAGTCCTCCAATTAGCCCCTGTACCACAGTTTGCTAATATTTTAAATCTATTAGCAATGCCTAAAGTGTTTCTGAAGATTGAAAATACTAATAATTATACTAGTTTTTAATCTTGCATTAACATGAACATTACTCTCACTAAAAGACATAATGTTAAATCTATTAAGAATATTACAAACTTGAAATAAATCATTTTTATTAATCAAATTCGGCTGAACAATCATGAAAATAAATTTATCTATGCACAGAGAGAAACTAATAACTACCTTGTTACGGTATACTATTTTATCGAATAATGGTAACTTTATAATAAATTTATATTTAGTGCATAATCATCAATTTTGGAAAAAAATATTGCTACAAGTTTTATTAATTCCAGTAATATAAACATTTACCTAAAAAGATAATAACACTTTATTTTCACATGCGAAAAATATTTGAGTTAATTTTAATAACTGATTTAGTTCTAGTATCAGCAGTTATTAAGTATTATGGCTATACTGATAACTGACATATACTTTCCACTCACCTTACTAAGATTCTGAAGCTTTTAATTATACTTAAACTAAGTCCATCTTAGCATTGGATTATTTTGCTAAGCAGCAAAAAGTAAAGGTAAAAGTGTAGATTTGGAGAAATACGATGTTAATATAAATACTAATTCGTGTTTGGCATTCATTCGATTTAATGGCTGATGCCTTGAAAAAAATATTATAGTAACTTATACAATTTGAAATTTTCATTAGTGTGTGATAAGTTCCCTTTTCAAATCAAGCAAACCCATTTATTCAATGAATTATCTCATTGAAACTTGATTCATAGTTTCAGTCATCACCTTTTTTTCTGATTGTCAATTCTCTTAATTTAAATTTGTTAATCTAGTTTATAAAGTTTCACAAAATAATATTGGCCATGTGGCAAATATGATAAAATTGATAAAACTACTTATGACAAATGCTTTTTGTCAAAAAGATATCAATTATTTGAATATCATATTACAACAGATTTTATTTCTGCAACTTTCTCAAAATCCCAATATGCTAAAAATCTTTAGTCTGAAACAAATAATAAAATTCAGATAGTTAACTCTTATGAAAAAAAAATAGGAGAAGACAAGTACAGTATTTTTTTGATATATAGTAGTAAAACGTACTTCTATCATCTGATATCCTATTCCTTTCTACAAAGATTTTAGATTAATCTGGTTAAATAATAATGTCAGAGATATTGCATTTCCATAGTTAAGCTATCTGATAATATAGCTATTTATTCTTTAAACAATTATTTCTAAAAGAATGTCTATAGTAGTGTTAACGTTATTTAAAACTATATTATAAAATAACAATTCGTCAATTGTTAATACAGAGTTTAATATAAATAAATAAAAACAAATAATATTTCCAAGCGCTTTCAACTCTTACGAGTCCTTATCAAGGCAATGTAAACAATTCTATTTTCTCCTAGGTGATGAATCTAACATTTCATTGTATTGGCTAGGAACAACTAATTGGAAAGCTGGTTAATTTTGAATTCATAGCACAAGATGAATTTTGTATAATATATGATTCTTTAATCTTGCGTTTTTTATCATGTGTTTCATTCATTAATATTGTAAAATCCTTTGGACTACATATAGGGCCTGTATTATTTTGGCGAACATAAAAAGCTGAAGAAACTGTATCATCTTCTCTTGCTCTATTATAAGTATATTTATGTTGTTGAAGGCGATATTTAATATTTGTTTTGCAATATATGTTGGAGAAACCAAAACAAATATTAAATATCGCCTTCAACAACATAAATATACTTATAATAGAGCAAGAGAAGATGATACAGTTTCTTCAGCTTTTTATGTTCACCAAAATAATACAGGCCATATATGTAGTCCAAAGGATTTTACAATATTAATGAATGAAACACATGATAAAAACGCAAGATTAAAGAATCATATATTATACAAAATTCATCTTGTGCTATGAATTCAAAATTAACCAGCTTTCCGATTAGATGTTCCTGGCCAATACAATGAAATGTTAGATTCATCACCTAGGAGAAAATAGAATTGTTTACACTGCCTTGATAAGGACTCGTAAGAGTTGAAAGCGCTTGGAAATATTATTTGTTTTTATTTATTTATATTTAACTCAGTATTAACAATTGACACGAATTGTTATTTATATTATTTTTATATTATATACAGAAGTATTATTTATTTATTTATTTAAAACTATATTAAAATCACATTATGCATAATTTAAATATACCAATAATTAAAAGTTATGCTTCTACTTTTTACATATAATAATACAATTACAGCAATTTATAATTTCTTGCCTTGACAACATATTTGTTGATTTCTAAAACAAAGATCTATTTCACCTTTCACTGGACATTTTTATAGCTCTTAATCAATACCATATATTTTCATAAGCAATAATCCCATTTATCTTCTAAAGTAAGCAATTATATTTTTTTATCCATTTATTCACCTAATAACACTAAAGATATGGCTAGTGTAATAAATGTTTCTGAGATCAAATTGCTATAAACTTTTCTATTATCCTCTAAACTATTTATTTAACATTGAAACTATTCCTATCATTATGCACAATTGCTATAATTACTTTTATCTGGAAATACGGATTTCAATTGATTTATTTATTCCTTTAGGATCTTCTTAAAATTATAAATATATTATGCTCAACTTTTAATTCTAAACAATACTTTTCTATTATATTGGGTATATTTATTATCAAATTAATTATTTCAAATAAAGTTAGTTTTATATAATATGTCAATATTGTAATTGCAACTTATTATTTATTTTATATTTGAATTTTATTCCTTCCTTTGTCTGAAATCACCATAAATTTTATTATTAATTTTAGTAGAGAAAATCTATTTAAGTTTTGATGATATTACGTCAGCATTCACTTCTATTTTTATTTTGACGGTACAAGTTTTTTTTTCATCCATAAATTACTTTGCAGAAGCTAACTACCTTATTTTAGTAAAAAAAAAAACAAAAACAAATAACACGCTTTTGAGATTATCTAAGTCTTTTTCAAAACATTCAAAGCTTATTATCTACAATAAATTATGTTTAGTCAACTATATCCTATACGCCATCATTAATTATAAAATAAATTCATCTGTATCTTTTTAATTAATAATAAGCAAATTATGTAATAATTTGTAGGCTTTTTTATATATTCTAATTTGCAGACTTAGCGCTTTCAGAGACCTTGTTGCCCCATATTCATAGTCTTTTCAGATTGTTAGTTATATGCAAATGTATGCAAATTGCCTCCTATATCATCCATTTTTTAGAAATGGCAAAACAAGTGTCTCTTCTACTTATTGATTTGGCATCACTGGTGATGAAACAATCTTCCT
The DNA here is from genome assembly GCA_028023455.1 of Epiperipatus broadwayi. NCBI lineage: Eukaryota > Metazoa > Onychophora > Udeonychophora > Euonychophora > Peripatidae > Epiperipatus > Epiperipatus broadwayi. The sequence continues at coordinate 1,611,332 of JAQFVV010006352.1, forward strand.
TAATTTTCCTTTTGATATCGTTTCTTTCCGTGCATAAAATGTCAGCCTTGGAGGGCTCAAATCTGTGGTTGAGCTCTTGCTGATGGTCAGCAAATATAGAGTTACCTTCTTTTTTGGTTATTGCTCTTGTGTATTTGTGCTGAGCCAATCTATTGCCCACTGTGGCACGAGTTTCTCCATAATAAATTGGGATTCAAAACCCCTCCAAACACCAATAGGCTTATTAATAATACTAAAGATAAAAAAAAACATTGAAGAAAACCCTCAGGTGGTATATAAAATTGTGAGTCCTAAAATGGGGTGTGATTCAGTTTATTATGGAGAAACTCATGCCACAGTGGGCAATAGATTGGCTCAGCACAAATACACATATACAAGAGCAATAACGAAAAAAAGAAGGCAGCTCTGTATTTGCTGACCATCGCAAGAGCTCAACCACAGATTTGAGCCCTCCAAGGCTGACATTTTATGCACCGAAAGAAACGATATCAAAAGGAAAATTGTTTCATCACCAGTGATGCCAAATCAATAAATAGAAGAGACACTTGTTTTGCCATTTCTAAAAAATGGATGGTATAAGAGGCAATTTGCATACATTTGCATATAACTAACAATCTGAAAAGACTATGAATATGGAGCAACAAGGGCTCTGAAAGCGCTAAGTCTGCAAATTAGAATATATAAAAAAAGCCTACAAATTATTACATAAAAAAGTCACTGCAACTCTCAATTCATCAGCGTATTATTAATTACAAAGTGAAGGTGAAATAAAAATTGTTATTACTGTATCTTTTATTTAAAATTATATACAAATTCAAGAACATTTTCAAGCAAAGTTTGCTGCATTTAGCATACGTGCTTTTTATTTAGTATTTTATTTTCCTAAACAGTTCTAATTACTTATAGATGACATTTTTTAATTTTTTTTTTTACAAATTTCTATGGTTTAAATTTTTTGACGCCATCCTTATCTCAGGTGCTTATTTCATATTGACGAAGTTGAAGTTTTACCTTGTTAACTCATATTATATTAGTGTTTTCCTGAAGATTTGTGATAATAGTGTTTTCATATATTGGAATATTTCCATCATCTAATATTAAGTATTGCATTTCTTTAGAAAAAAAAATAAACGTTATTTAACATTTTCAATTATATTCAAGTATTAGTAGAAGCACTCTAACCAGAGTGCTATTACTAACAATTAAATGCAATTGAAAATTTTAAATACAATTAATTTTTTCTAAAGACGTTCAATACTTAATATTAGATGATGAAAGTACTTCAATATATAAATACAACTAAATATAACATTATAATATATTTTAATTTATGTGCACATATTTACCTATAATGACTAAAAATCATTAAAATATTATTTTGATTATATACTGATCATGAAAAGGACTTATAAGATGGAATTATTTGTTTTGAATTTCAAATCCTTTGCCAATACTTAATATTTGCTGTTTATGATTATAATAATAATATATTTATTCGACTGTAAAAAAAATGTGTCTCTCTTCAGTCAAATATATTAGAAATATTTACTACAGATTACTAGTAAATCAATATTGTTTGCAATATTGAATCTATTTAATCTTTAGAAGTTTTAATAGAGTTCCACATTTAATTTAAGCTATTTCTCGGATCCAATGGTTATCTCTTACTATAACAAATCTTTGTCAAAGAAAAACTAACTTCATCCAACTTTTGCATTTTTGAGCCTTAGTTTAATCGTCAATAAAATTAAATTAGTTTATTACCTAAATTAACTATTAATTATTAAATTGAATAATAAAAAAGTACTGTTTTTTAAGCATTTATATTTTAAAAGTCCAATTCATTAAGATAATCTTTGAGTTGATTTGCATTTTATAGTCTCTAGGTGCTTTATTGAATAACTTATCTTTTTTTAAAACAAACTATACAAGATTTCTCATATTTCTTACTCTTTAATAAAACTTGATATTCCATTTATATCTAGGTTTAATTTTAATATGCTTTAAACAGCTTTATTTTATTTGTAGGAGCTGAAATGTATGAAGTTATATTAATTCAATGTTTCTTTAGCAGTCTAGCTCCTTGAATTAGCTGATGAAATTCTTTTTCTTTATTGTAAAACTTTCTTCACACATCCTATATTATTAAGTTTACTGATTTAATTAATCAGTGAAATATTAGACTGAAGTGCAGATATGTGAAAAAGCACATTCCTTTAGCGCATTCTCTAGATATACTACTTATTATTAAAATTTATGAGGATTCCAAAATATTTGGATGCCATGATCTTGACTAAATGCTTGTTCAAAATTTACTCCCCCCCCCCTCAAAAAATCGCTTTCTATAAAAAATTACTTTTATCCCCAGATTTTAGTTTTTATTCATTTTTACCAATGCAATTTATACTCAAAGAAGTTATTCTTATTTTTATCCCGCATTTATTACTCCCAACTAAAATTACTTTGTAGAAATAAAAGTTTTTGCTTAAAATAAATAAAAAATAAATCTTAAACTCATGATAAATAAATAAGTTATGTATTTAAATCTATCAAAGCATTGTTATTTTTTATATAATGTTATCAATTCGATGTTGTTCTTTCCTTGATAATAAAGAAAAAGACAATTAGTTTAACACAAGTATATATGTTCCTTCCCCACCTTTAGAAGACATAAAAGTTGAAATTCAGTTATATTTAATTTTCTTTTTGATTTTCAATTGTTAGCTTAATTCTCGTTTATATTTCAAAATCTTTATTGACATTTCAGAGCAAGTTACAAATTAGAAATAATTAATTCCTACATTTTTGTAAATTCTACATTATATTAAATAATATTGTCTTTTAAAGTCGTTAATCTTGTGTTAAGATTTGTAGAGGTCTCTACTGTCGTATCTAGGCGCATGGTCATATTAGGTTCACAAAAATGAACTGAATGAGGCAGGGAAGAGAGGTTTAGATAGATGGGCAGCAGAAATGGTAATGAATTTAGGGCATAAAGCAAACGCAAAGTTATTATCATGTTTTAATAAGATGGCACAGAAGAGAGTTTCCGGGTAGTTGGAGTAATACAAGAATAATATTATTATTTAAAGAAAATGGTAAGGATCATAGAAAGTTAAATAGTTATAGACCGATAGCGGTAACATCAGTTTTATATAAAGTTTTCTCATATATCATGGCTGGAAGAATTGTAAAATGGATGGAAAAAAATAATGTAGTGGGGAAAATGCAAGGAGGTTTTAGGTCAGATAGGCATGTAGGAGATAGTTTGTTTGTAGTTACACAACTTATGGAGATGAGTAGAAACTCAGGTAGATCGTTATATATGAGTTTTACAGATATAGAGAAAGCATATTATAGAGTAAATAGAAATAGATTATGGGTAAGGTTAGCAAATTTGGGAATAGATGAAGCTTTAGTAAATATTATTAAGAAATTATATGAAAATAATTATTATACTTACCAATTAGGGGATATTAAAAAAGAGGTCAGATTAAGGCAAGCATGGCCTATGTCACCTATTTTGTTTTTGTTGTATTTGAGTGAAATGGAGATAACAATAGAAAGAATAGAAAGAGGGATAGAGATACCGTTAATAGGTGGCAAGGAAGTATATACTTTGTCGGGTCTTTTTTTTTGCTGATGGTATCTTTTTGTGTGCAGAAAGAAGAAAAGATATGGAAATTATGTTGTGGACATGTGAAAGGGTGGGTAAAGAGATGGGGATTAAATTTTGTGAAGAAAAATCAAATATAATGATGGTTAATACTGGGGAAAGACAATATGTAGAATTTTTATTGGAGTATATAAAGTTAAGGGTGGTGGATAGATATAGGTATTTGGGAATCATCTTATGTAATCAGGAAAATTGCTTGGATGAATGGGAGAAAAATTGGTAAATGAAGCAAAGAAACTAACAGTATTTTCATGTAATAAATATGATGTAGCTGGAATTGTATGGAAGGGAGTTGAAGTAGCAGGGTTAACATATGGTAATGATGCATTATGTATTAGTAAAAGGATTTTAGATTATTTAGAGAAAGTACAAAGGGAAGTAGGAAAACATGCATTAGATGCAGAGATGTGGACAGCAAAGGAGGCAATTCAAGGAGAAATGGGATGGTCAAGTTTATATATGAGAGATGCAAAAAGTAAAATGAAAATGTTTGGTAGGTTGCAGTTTATGGATAGTAAAAGAATAGCCAAAATAGTGTTTAATTGGGTTATGAGTAAAGGGCAGATAACAAAATGGGTGAGAAAGGTAATGCAGTATGCAAAGGATTTGGATAAAGAATTTATATCAGTATACTTGTATAAAAGGTGGGATGATTGGGTTAGGAGGATTTATGAGTGTTATAGTGGTAAGGAATGGAATAAAAGAATAGATGCATTAATAAAAAATAGGGAGTTGGAGAGATGGAGAACTGGTATGGAAGGTAAGAAGAGTTTAATAGTAAGGAAAGTAGTTTATTGTTTAAGGCAAGAACGGGATCTTTCGCAACAAGAGAATATACATCTAAATGGAAAGCTAGGGGTGATTTAGTGTGCAAATTATGTAAGGAAGGTACAGAAAATGTTAGGCATCTGTTGATTGAATGTAAATGCTTGAAAGCAGAAAGGTACAGATAATGAAGTTATGGGAGAATAGATATGAACAAAGTGGTTATACAGAAAGTGAGTTATTGGTTTTTATGCTGGATTTTCGAAAAGATAAGGGGGATTTAGATATAAAGGCCATAGAGTTGACAAAGATTATGTTGTGGAAATGGGATGGGGCAGAATATGGGAAGACTTAGAGTGGGGAATGGGAAATAAAGTGGCTAACAGGTTTATATGGGCATAATTGCTGAGATATTCTTGAGTTCGTTTAAGGAGAAGCCAAAATACATCACATCACATGATCTTAAGGTTATAGCCTTAATATATATTACTTATGTAATGAGTATGTGCTCAACAAATTATTAATTATAACTTTAAATTGTCTTTAAAGATTTCTAACTATAAGAGCTTCACACTGATTGCTGTAAATCGAAAGATTTTGCTTATGCTAGCTTCTATAAAAAGTGGGGACTTAATCAGTGAAGTATTTAATAGTTTCATGCTCTCAAATGAAAATGCTGTAGATACACCTATATAATTAAAAAGTAGGTTGAAGATAAGAGTGGCAACTCTTGTGTTAAGATTTGTAGACATTCCTACAATCGCATCTAGGGGCATAGTCTTAAGGTTATAGCCTTAATATATATTACTTATGTAATGAGTATGAGCATAAAAAATTATTAATTACAACTTTAAATTGTTTGTTAGAATAAAATATTAAAATATTATTCATTGAGAAGATACTATAGCATAGACATTGTATATTAATGTTCAAATAGGGAGTCTAATAAGTACATCTCAATATATGATAAAGAACTGAGGTACTAAAGGATCATGTAGCTGCAAATATGTCCGGTGGAATAATTTGTTTTTTTTTTCCCAATTTCCATACTACACAGTATAGAACATATTTCTGCATAATTCTTTTTTATATATCATCTTTCTATTAGTTACTCTTTTTTTAACTTGTGATTCTTTTTTTCTCAATAAAGCTAGTAAAAGAAATGTTTCTAGTTTATATTTTTAGTATTTTGTAATAATAATTTTTTTTTATGGATAATATTCTTTTTTCAGCGTTAATTTTTTTTTCAAGTAGCAGTATTTTTGTCTTAATAATGATAGAATTATTTGAAATTCAGTGGCTTAATTTCTATTGTAAAGCTAAAAGATAAGGTTTCTCCAACAGTCTTACAATAGAAAAACAATGAAAGAAGGCAAAAAGTTGTCATCTTTTCAATTAAAAATTTGAGAGATTTTTCATTCTCAATTCTATCTAGTACTAAAATGTTTTTCCCCTAACAACATTGGATAATCAAGTCGGAAGGAAATGATCTAAATTATTTGAAAAAAAAAGTAAGACTTTTAATTTTTTTCGTTTAAATTCATTTAGTATAAATTTTTGAGTTAGACCGCAGACAGTTATAGTTATGACAGGGGAATTCAAAATCGGTTGTTCCACTAGGTTTTTCATCAGATTTTTTTTTGTTGTATATTTTTGTATTTATTTAATGTTTCTTTTGTTAAATTAACTTGAAACATCCAATTATATATAAATATATAATTAATAGTTATGTCGAAGAATTACGTTTTACAAGCGTATTCAAATTTATTAACGCATTACTCATTTTAAATTTAAATCACACGAAAATTCGTCTTTATAATTCAATCTATTTGTCGTACAAATCTACATATAAGCCACATATAGATTTCAATTGCATCTAATGCTGTAAAAAATAAGTAAATAAAAGTAAAAGTAAGAAAATTAAAGAAAAGAATATATTGATGAGGACATTTTATAAATTATACTTATATTGCTAGACTATTAATAAATGTTTTAAAATCTAATTTTAAAAAATCTTCATTGAAAATTTTCCAGTTTAAGTTTTTTCAGCAAACAAAATAAATAATAATTTTAGTTCGTCAGAATGGCAAACCTTAATATAAATAAATTAGAAGAACTGATTTATTAATACAATTTACAATATTTAAATATTTGAAATTATATCCATTAAAATAATTTTCTAGGTATTTAAGTTTAATAAAAAAAAGATCTTTAATCTTACGTTTTACAATTAGGTTTAAACAAAAATTATTATATAAAATAATATATTTATAACTGAAAGAATTCTATAAATGTCTCTTAAAGAAATAATTAATACGTAAATAATATTTTCTGTAGTGTAATTTTCATTACATCATTATCAATCAACATAGGAAATGTTTTCCATCCACTTTAACACCTTGTGGAGAGTTGTAATCATAAACATACTTGTGAAAAAGACTTGTGATCCTCAAAATGAACAATTCGTCCTGATCCAGCACTCATCAGTTAGCCGAGACCACAATCTCTTTCACTAATCTTTATCACTGTGTAGTATACATATAGATAGCAAATTACTACAGTTTAATTGATGTGTCGAATGTGCAGACCTGATAACTTTAACACAAATTATTTATTAAAAGTATATTAATAATTTTTATTGGTCACTCCTTAGACTAGAGATTATCCAATAATGAATAATATTTTCTGTATTATAATTTTCATTATAACATTCTCACGCAAGGTAGGGAATGTTTTCTACCTATTTTTAACATCTTGTGGAGGAATATGATCATAAACATGTGATGAAAGACATATGAAAATAATTTATAATTCCCAAGATGCATATTTCATACTGAATCAGCACTCATCAATCTCTAGTTTAATGAATGACTAATAGAAAATTATTAATTGATACCGTAATATTTGCTGACACTTAGAGTTTACTTTTTAAAAATTACTTTTATATCTTTTTTACATTATGTGTAATATTTTCCTAAATGAGTAGAGCAAGTAATTCAGTATGTTTTTGAAACTATTTTACGTAAGCAATACTTCCAGTTTATTGAGAGCTGAAGAACATTGCAATTTTAAACTATTGCATTAAAATACTTATAATAAAAAAAAATATACACATATTTTTTTAAAAACTTTCTAGAGATGCTGCAAAAAAAAAAAATACAATTAAAAATTTAACAAATTTTGAAAATATACATTACTACATTTTTGCTTTGCTCTTTTGATTGTTACGCTTATATTGACGATAAAAACCCAGGTGGAAACAAAGCTTTCCCTTAGAGAAATAGTACACGTATTAGTTTATTTATATGTTTATAGGTATGTATAATAACCACGTAATATTTATCAGAAATCCATTATTATTTTTTGTTATAGTCTTTGAAACAGAATAGTAATTATTCACAAATCATTTACGAATTAATAATTATTTAAAGTAGGAAAACAATTATCCTGAATAAAAGAATTTTATTGTACAATAATAATAAAAAAGATTTTCTTTTCGTCTCACGGTTATATTACAGTAAATACATCAAATGAAAATATTTCTTAATTAAAAAAATTATGCCAACCAATACTTAAAATTAAAAAAATAATAATTTGTCAACATTTTAAAAAGCCTTTATTAGTAAATTTCTTTATTCATTTCTCTGATTGTAGACAATTCCTAGAAAATAAATCTTAAAACTTATTATTTTATTATTATTTTAAAAATTATCATGTTGTCGAAAAATATATTTAAGATGATGGAAAGAGGAAGTTTATCGCCAGAGACCAAAGCGCCCCCCCCCCCCTCATCAAAACAGGCTTGGAGTAATGCTAATGCTTTTATGCGGGGCGGGGGGGGGGTTTACAATAATAAAAACTACTTAGATATTTAAAAAAATTATTATCTTATTTGCAGATATATAAATCAAGTCTAGAACGATTTCTTCTATTAAACATTTTATTTATTTTGAAAGAGAATTCGCAAAAAAAACAAAAAAGCAACCAAGAAAAAATATAATTTATTACACTATATATATTTTATTTTGTTTACTCAAATATTGATACCGTTAAATTGCACGAATTAGTACTTGTAATGTATAAATAATTATTTACTCATTATTATTTATAAATTATAAATACAACTTTGTGAAATTTTATTGAATCAATATTTGAGAATTGAAAATAAAATACGTGCAATGCAAAACATATATATGTATATCATTTCCTTGAATGTTTTATTGCGAATTCATTATTGTCATCATCGTAAATTAATTTTTTTGCGAATTCTGATTCTAAGCATTAACATTACTAGCGAAAAGAATCAATCATTCTCGATATATGTGATTTTACATTTGCATTATCAGAAAGTACATGGCGAAATATTAAAATATACACGTTACTCGTAGCTGAAAAATCTAAGCCACGGGACAAACAGCGCTTCAACAATTGTTTATTTCGCATGCTAGTTTTTGCAAGTCAAATTATAGGGTTTTGGTTTAAAAAAAAAAGAAAAATTTTACATTTAGTAAGTGATAAAATACATTATTTTTTGATTTTTTTGAAAAAAATATAGATCATGCAGGCGTGGAGCCTTGATAGGTGCGAGGGGTCTTGTGCGGTCGAACCGCCCACGAACTACCTCTGCCAATGAATTAATCTGATTTGCAGAGGTTTTGTCCTTAATATTAAATAATATCTATCAAGCAACATTAAAATTTGCATACGCATTTGCATATATTACTATTTAGTAATATTACAGCAATGGTTTATAACCTATTTTGGAAAACCTTGAAAGTACTAGGCCTAGATTAATTTAATTTAATTGTTTTTGTTACAACTCACAGCTTCTTCTTCAGTGTGTTAAAGCGCTTATATATACTATTAAAATTCATTATAAATAAACTATTTTAGGTCAGTTAATTTTCATTCTTTTATGATTATTATACACACTCATATAATATACAATCGTCATTACTAATACCAAGTGCTACCAAGGAGACAACGATTATCGACTATCATATAAAAACAGCCTATTTAAAAAATTTTCAATGCAGTAGGCAGGAGTAGTTTATGTTTGTTTGTTTTTCGTTTATATTTTATTCACGCAGTTGAAATAATGTTTTGCGATTGACTCGACTGTAGTTAATATTATTGTATATCATTAATGACTAATATAAATATTAGTAGTAAGGTATTAGAAATAATAAAACAATTAAAAAAAAAATCAAGAAAAATAAATGGAAATAATAAAAAAAAAAAGAACAGTATTTGTAAAGAATTGTTAGAATAGGGAAGATAAAACTTAGTTTAGATTTCAATATAAGACAAAATGAATAATACAATCTAATGCAATTTATCAATTTAATTTGAACATTAATATTGTTTAGTTATAAAAATTATTTTTTGTCACTAGGAATCCAGCACAGCATTTATATTAATTAACTGAAACATCTTTTGATTATTTGGACTTTTCGTATGTAAATATTTTACTGATGTAAAAAATTCTATATATGGTGTGGGTTAAAATTTATGATAGAATAAATTATGACAAGCACATACAGATACAACGGCAAAATAGAATAGTAGATATTCCTACCTTCTTTCATACAAAACATATTTTCACATATGTGTGTATAGCCTCAATAAAAAATAATTGCAAAGACCTTCCGATTACTATTCTGTAATTATTATTAATTGCTTACAAACATAAAATGGATAGAATTAACTTCCATAATGCTTGTTATTTTTTATTTAATGTTTAAAAAGTCAAAAAATAATAATTAAAACGCAAAGGCTTATATATATATAATACAAATGTCCGCTAATTAAAAACTGTTGTAATAGCAATATATATATATATATATATATATATATATTAAACTGCGTCCAATAAAGAGCTTTACTCTAGCTAGCTTTAAATGGGTTTAAACACATTTTATAATAATTTTAAAATCACTGGAACAGATCGGTCTTTCAAGTAGAGGGAAGAATACTATCGATCGCCATCAACAATACCCATAATCAGATTGAGCTATGCAAAGCATAACATGATCACATTTCCAGATTGTGGCCCACCTCGACTGCTGGATTCAAATCTCTGCCATCCAAAGCATTTTATTTGTTTTGAGGATCAATCTCAGGCACCAGACAACCATAGATTATAGTCATCATGCTTCAGATAACAGGCACACAATCCAGCACTTGACATATATCATGACTAGTGCACAGTCTGTCTCAGGGTCTAGCACATTTACTTAACACATAAAATAACCCTACACTAATTTACTGGTGATGCAGTGACAAGAGAGAAAAAAAACAGACAAAATAACAATTAAGCAAACTTTAATATTTATTTATGCGCACATATATTTAATATAATATAAAATAACACAATAAATTTTACATAAGAAAATTTTAAATGATTACTTTAAGCTATAATTATAATAGTCCATTAATTAAAGTTCATTTCATTTAAAATAAAATAGTCTAGACCGTGATCAAAATATATTTATAAGTATCTTTACTTAGGTTTTTATTTGTTTTATTTTCCAACCAGTTGGCCTTTTGTTTCTCCATAGATGGCTTCATGGCTTTCAGTCCAGGTTTACTTTACATTCTTGGCATTGTTTCCAGATGCTGTTTAAGACAAAATAGTTGATGGCTAAGGGCTAGGGGTATAAAGCCCTGAAAGACACTCCTATGGCTTATGCGGCCTCTTTGTTAATGTTGACCACAGCAGTAATGACTGGCTCACTACTGCATTTACAGTTTCTGATTATTTGGATCTCTGGTTGTTTTGATCCTACATTCTGTCTGAACTTATTTACAGATTGAAGATCAGACTGAATAGTGATATCACTAATAGCAATCCCAACTGTATATCATAAACCTGATTAATGAACAGTAGCCAAGATGCAACTTTTATCACCCCCCCTTTTTATCATCTTTAATTAAACATAATTTAAATCTATATTTTAAATTAATTTTTACATTTCCTTAATTAATTGATTTTTACATTTTGTTTAATATAATCTTTTGCTTAGATTGATTTAATATCTTGAAAAAATAGTGTACAGTTTTTAAATTAATTCAACTATTGATTTTGATTTTATTATCAATCAAAAATCTTATAAACTAATTAATTACATTTGTGAAAGTTTTCTTTTACAACAAAATTTCATTTTAATTTTCTATATTTACTTATTTATCCTTTAACTCATTTACTGATTGTCTCAAATGAACTCATTGACAGCTTTAACTCACTCTAAAACTGGCAATTTTTAAGTTATCATAGCAAATTTAGGCTCATTTTAAAGCTTAAAAAATACCATAAGATACTGCCCTCTCTAAAATTAGTTTACAAGTAAAAAAATCAATAACATATAGATTTAAAGTTACAACAATGGGAGAAAGCAAACTTTTCTAGATGCTGATTGGTTGGTTCTCATTTTGGAGAAAAGAAGAGAGCCTGCCAATAATTGTCACCATTCCAACTTCTTTGTTTTCATTTTGAAAATGAAAATGAATGTTTCAAAGTGTTTTTTTAGTATGTTTTTTACAAATTATAAATTATTTTGATAAAATATGCTGAAAATAAAATTATTTAAAAAAATAGTTAAGATTTTAGTAAAAATTCTTTACTTTTAGACAAATGTAAATTGAAGAAGAAATCAGCGCTTGTCAACAATTTTGACAGTTGTCAACAATTTTCACAACCCTGAGCTCTTTATTTGATTTTTAAACATAAATGAATGTTTTACAGTATTTTGTTGGTATTTTTATATAAATTATTTTGATAAAATATGCTGAAAATATAATTATTTTAGAAAAATAGTAAGATTTTAGTAAAAAATTCTTTACATTTATACGAATGTAAATTGAAAAAGAAAATCACTGATGTACTCAACATTTTCTAGAAGGTTACAAATGTCCTTTTGAGTTTCTCCACTATAAAATATTTTTATAATTATAAATAAAAAATATTTTTGAAAAACTTTCATTCACTTTCATATTCTGACAAATTATTAATTTGCATTTTACAAAGGAAACTAAAATGAATATAATACTAAAAGATGAATATATTTTTACTGCTGATTCTATAATTGACCAATCCAAAGTTTAGAGATATAACTCACTCTACCAAGCAGATTTTGTATGACAAAAAGGTTAAAAAGAAGTTTTCTTTAAAAGAGAGAAAGAAAAAAAAGTTTTAAAATGTTTTTCTAATTCTATTTTAGGTTTTCATCCAGTCCTCTTTTTAACAAATAGTTTTATTATATTTTAAAATCAAAATATAAGCCATCTTTTTATTTTATTTTTAAAACTACATTTTTAGAACCACTGCTTAATTATTATTTTTAGACTATTCTCATTTATTTAATTTTATTTCTTTTTTGATAAATCTGATCATTTATTTTTAAATAATAACACATATACCACAGAATATATGCATATTTTTAACATATATATTAACTAGCAGTACAATATATATATTGTACCGGTATAAATCCACCATGCCTACTCATACCCAGTACCCGAGTTCAAACCCAGTCCACGTTTAAGAATAAATTCCAAAATGCCAACTAAATTCAAACCCAAACCCCGGTATGACCAACCGATGATGACTTTATAACAGCACGGGGTTATCCCTTTTCTAGCTCAGCTCAGAACATAGACTAAATTCTTACAGTTAATGATATATAGATTTATTAGACTATAGATATTGGAACGGTCATTTATGTAACGTATATATTTAAGTTGCCAATACAGACAGAAAGTGGCTAAATAAACTTAGAGAGTAATAAGGTGAAGGACACACAGATTAAGATTAAATAAAGTGTTTAATAAGCAAAATATAAAGCATATAAATATAGTGTTAAATAAGACAAATAGAAAGCACATGAATATAGTGTTATATAATAGAAATATACAGCATATAAATATAGTGTTATACAGTACGGTAAGACTTCATACATCCTCTTGCATTTGGCTACTAGTCTTTAGTGAACGTTTTATTTAATGAACAAACTCATGCCAATAGCTGGGTAGTTAAATAATTGACAGGTGGTTAAGAGAATCAGAGTATTAGAGCATTGGAAAAAATATTTATCTAAAGATTTTTGTTTACTTATTTTATTTGAATAGGCTCGAGCCGGAACGTAGACGAACAGTGGAGATGGTTTTATATAAATACGACATAAGCGATAGGTGAACTGGAGGTTTTATATAAATACGACGTGGAAGATAGATGAACTGGTGGTTTTATATAAATACGACGTGGAAAATAGATGAACTGGTGGTTTTATATAAATACGACGTGGAAGATAGATGAACTGGTGGTTTTATATAAATACGACGTGGAAAATAGATGAACTGGTGGTTTTATATAAATACGACGTGGAAGATAGATGAACTGGTGGTTTTATATAAATACGACGTGGAAGATAGATGAACTGGTGGTTTTATATAAATACGACGTGGAAAATAGATGAACTGGTGGTTGCCTATATTCAAAAGCCCTACAGTAATCAATTGCGGTGCATTAACGGAATACCGGGCGGCTTGTACTTTGACAAGGCTTAATGCCCCCAAGTAGCTCCGGAACACGACAACCAGCCGGGATCATTTCGAACCCCGGTGATCCAAGAGATTACCGGGAAAGAAAGACTGCTTTCATTCCCCAATGGTAGAATGGCGAGACGCTAACTTCAGCGAAGGGACGGCATTGCCACAGACGTGAAAGACGAATACTTGAAGCGGATTTTTTTTAAAGAAATTATATAAAACCTGGAAACTATTTGTCTGTTTCTACGCCACAGGCTGAGATCCTTACCCCAATAAAACGTAGCGGACTTAACTGATGGTGAAACAATAATTAGTTAAATTTACTCTGAAACTCTAACCCTTCGGGTTAACAGGCGGTAGCGATAGTATCAAATTATTCAGTGAATTATTTCTCATATTATACATAACATTAATGAACACTTTGAAACTATTATATATATATTTAATATTGAAACTTAGATTGTAATTTTATAACAACTTAACATAGAATAATAAAGTGACTTAACATTTATCAACTCGGAATGTGAAAGAATATTTAATTCAGAAAATGGGATTACTTTTAAAATAACTTGATCGTTATAGTACACTAGTTTACTATTGGCATCGTTTGTTTATGGAATAAGCAATACACAAAACAACATAAATGCATTCATTTAAATGATTATTACGATTAATTACAAATGTTATAAATTATTTCTAAAGACTAGAGCAGAGGGTTAAAAAGAAAAGAAAATTTACTGACAGGTTAAATAATAGCATTATAAATGATATAAAGACTTACATATGATTCACTTGATTGATAACATTAAGCACGGAAGAAAATTAAAGTTCGTGTAACAAAGTTCTCTTATTTCTTCATCCAGCTTGGCTTGTGACGAACGTAGGCGCGCATTTTTGACAGTTATTTGTAAGGCATAGTAGATTTTGAGATTGGAAGTTGGAAATTCTGAAGTATATGAAACATGATCAAACAGCGGCACGAGGATCCATATTGGCGGGCAGAGACCAGCTCCTGGCCCTTAGCCCATCAACATTGCGATTCACTGGTAAACTTCTTAATAATAATGTTTGAATTATACTCAACTGCTGTGTTGTCTCGAGACTACTTCTCTCACACACGACAAAAGTTAGAATGTCAGTTTTTTCTAGAATTTGCCACTGCTGACCTTTCCGACTTGTTTTTGTTTTAGGCTCCGCCTACTTTCTCTAGCCTCCAGCCATCAAGCTTGACCAACAATCAATTATCTGTTTTTAGCAATCTTTTAATTTAATACGCTATTTTTAAATTGACATAATAATTACATATAAAAATTCCTTACTAATTTTGAATACAACTTAATTGCTCTGAACATTTGTGCAATTAGATTTTAATTAAAAACACTGATCAAAGGAATGTGATTTGTGATCAGTATTTTTAAACGACTTTATACAATTTTAAAACTAAAATTTAAAACAAATACGCCCGCACTGAAACTTTAAATTAAATGATATAAATCCACAAACCACGCACACACGAATATTATTTCATGGTTTGTGACATTTATATACGGAAACTTTACATATTTATTCATAACTATAAAATACATAACTAAATTTTATTATAATTTGAAATAGACAAAACCTCACTGCGGGCGAACAGTGGTTTGAATTACCGTACATGAAAACACCTGAAACGAAGATCGGTTCTCCGATCTGTCTGTTTCAATATATATATATATATAATGTCCATTAATTAAAACAAAATTGTAATTACAATAAAAATAATAATAATAATGGTAACAAACTAAAATAAACAATCCTTAAATTTGCAGTACTTTTGGTTCTTGAACCTGCCTCAACTGCCATTAAAATTCAAAAAGAGAGGCAGGTTCAAGAAATTAACCGAAAGTACTTCTGCGAATTTAAGGATTGTTTATAATAGTTTTTTACCGTTATTATTATTATTTTTATTGTAATATATATATATTAACACTAATCAGATAGTTAAATTATGTTTGAGTTCCATTTGATAATGCAATTCTTTCCCTTTTTACGATTTATATTAAAAATGTAATTAGCTTTGATGTTAAGAATTATTTTATGCTATTTAATTTTTTTTTTAAATCTGTGCAAAGTGTCTCTTTTGGTTATATGATTTATAATTAAATAAAAATTTACCTTTTTCAGTTAGTAGTATGGTCGTATATTTAGACAGTAATATTATTTTGTAAAGTAAAAGTTGGCTTCATCATAATCTAGGATACCAAATGGCAGTGTAATCAAATTGGTTACTTGAACTTGATGTAGAAAATAATAGTTTACAATTAAACTACATAATTCAATATTATATAAATCACCATCTTTAGTTATCTTTCAAAAGACAGCTTTTACCTACTAATTCAGATCACATTCTTCAAATTTTTATATATTTTGATATTTCTTGCTTTTTTATTCTCCACATCCCTTTCTAGACAAAAATATATAATTTCATTTCCTTGGCACACAAATTCTTTTTTTAATTTTTAATTTTTGCAGTTAATGTTATTTATCTTAATAAAGTCTATATATTGCTAAATTCTTCTTTCCAATCTTTTAAGAGTCTTCAAATTCACATCTCTTAACTAAATCTTTTTTTTCATCTATTTTTCAATTCTAAATAGAGTTCCATTTAAAGCAGACATTTAATAAAAAACAATACTTCTAATTTAAATAGATCACAAAATAATCATTTACTTTTATTAAAAGTCTGCATAGTCGTTGCAATTACCATTCCATTGATGCACATATTCTTTTATTTGTTGTTAAATTTTACAAACATGCTTATAAATATTGATTACTGTAATGAGTCAAGCCAAATTATTTTGATAAAGGCTGAAAATCCATAAATCTCAATTACTAAACTTAGCTATTATAAAAAGATATAATAAAATATTTTGACTTGAATAATCCCATATTAGTTTTATATCTTAAAATTATTAAGTTTTATTCTATTTATTTTTTAAACCTTAACTAATAATTTATTTATCGTTCTTTAGAATTCCCTACCACCTTTATTCAGAACTAATATATGAAAATAAAATCAACTTAGAATTATTTTATTATTATTATTATTATTAATAATTATAAAATTGTTAAATTTTATTGTATTTTTTATAGATAATTGAGTGGAAATATGTTTTTAATAATTTTACAAGATATCGCATATTATAGTACATATTACCACGTTATTACCACATAATTTGAACCAACATATGTTACAAGTATGTTAAACCAATTTTGTTTTCTACATAATAATAGCTTAATTTATATGAAATTAAAGCGAAGTAATTGTAATCTTGGTAAGTTTAAGTATAAACTAATAACTCACGTCAAGAAACAAAAGGAATGGAATGATATTAACTATATTTTAGCTCTGATCGTATTTAAGCATGCATTTATTGAAGTGTTACAGTGCAGAACAGAACTCTGTAATATTAATCTGATTTAAGTGCAGTTAAAACTACTTTTAAATCATTATTATGTATTCAGAGGATCAAGATAGTGTCTCATTTTTAATAATTTCTAAATATCAAATAACATCAGATTAGTAATTGTAATGTATAAATAATTATAGCTTAGCAAAATTAAAGTGAAGTAACTGTAGTTCTCCATGAGTTATGTATAGATTAGTAATACATCATTAAAAAGGAAAAGAATAGCATGATACCACCAATTCTTTTAACTGAATATTTATATCATGTCAATAAATGCATACTTAAACACCATAAGAAATAAAAGAATATGTGTTATCATTCTTTAAGTTTATCAATGGTGAATTATTAGTTTATACATAGATCATGGAATTACAGTTATTTTCACTTTAATTCCATGCATGTTAAGCTATGATCTACAGTTACTAAATTGATGCTTTATTTAATATTTAGATGCTGTCTTGATAATCTTAATGTATATTAGTGATTTCAAAATAGTTTGGTTTTTAGTTTAGTCGGGATAAAATTCACTGACTTTGGCTCTCTATTATATATAATACATCAATAAATGCACATTTAAATATTATCAAAGCTAAAAAATAGGTGATATTCTATCTTTTTAATTTATTGCTAGATCACTTGTAATTATATATATATATATATATATATATATATATATATATAAAATACATATTTCGCAAAATATGTATTTTATATATTTAACCCGTGCAAATCTTCGTTTTAACATATATATATATATATATATATATAAAATTAATTAAATATTATATATGAAATCTACTACTGTTATTTATTTACACTTCTCTATAGAAATTTATACAAACATATCTCTTACATACAGCGATGTTTGATGAAAAATCAACTAAATGCAGTTTATGTATTTCTATTAATAAAACATGATTTTATCAGATGCATGATAAATCAGTTGAGAACACATCAAACATAGCAACTCAGTTTCAATTTAAATAGATTCCAGTGCCCAATTTGACACTAGAGTTTGAAATGAATTTTAGCAGCAATTTAATCAAAGACTCATTTATATAAACTTAATGTTAATTGATAAAACAAAGCCTATAACCCAGCTAAAAGTTTTGAACAACTGTGTAGAATATTAACATACATAATTATTAGAAGTTTAGGCAAAATAGCATGTGACCTTAATTAGATAAAAGTATTATTAGGTGATCATTACAATGGTGTAAATTAATTATTTTTAGAAATAAGTAGACCATAAGTTTCCTCCTCAAATTTAAAGATTGGTTACAATTTGTCGAATCAAACTATTTTCAAAAAATGACTTTTCCTTCCTAAAAAACATTTTGATTTTTCATTAACACCAGCACATATTACTTTCCAAAATTATTTGAAATATTAAACAGCTAAAATTAATATAATTTTTCAGTGGCTGACTTTGCTAGAACTGAAACCTAAAATATTCTATGTAATCATCACTCCCTAAACATAGTATCACAAAATGAAAAAAGCTAACTATTAAAAATAATATTTTCTGCCACAAGAAGAATGCACTGTTAGCAGAATTTGCCTAATATTTTTGATAATAAAATCTCTGATCTTTTTAAACAATAAAACTTATATTAAAAAAAAACGAGATCTTACCACATATTTTGAAAAAAAAAAAAAAAAACCCTCATTAATAAATGTGGTAGTTATGTAGAATATCTGCCTGGAAGCTTACCAGGCACTTTATTTTAAATAATACATTTTCAGGCGCTTCTAGCATATGGTATAAACAATATGGCTGACTCTAAGTTAATGTATTCAATATTTATTTTATTTTATTTTTTAAAATAACAAAGAAACACAAAAATCCAAAAGGTTATAATTAAAATTCTTTTTGATATAAATGCAGTAAAATAAAAATAAAATATGATTAAGCAAACTATTACAAATGTGGTTATTCATGTCGGCTGACAGACGTCACTTTTCAGGTGGGCAGTACTCTATAATTTTGAAAATATTCCATTGCATCTTGTTCTGTGAAACCATCCAAACTTTGGTCATAATTCCAAAAGTGATAAAGCAAAAAGGGAATGTTAAAAAATAATAATGATGATTTCAGTTAATAAATGTTAAAAACATCATGATAATTTTAATATATATTAATTGTTTACCATGTGTTAAAGATTCACCACTTATTAACGTTTAAGCGGTTATGTTGTGAATGGAATTTATTTAAAAAATGTATTCAATTTTTTAAAAAATTTAAAATACATTTGGTAATATTTTTAAAGTTAACAAGCTACCCATGTTAGAGAAAATAATTTTGAATATATATATGTAAACAAATACTTCGACAACATTGGAGAAAATAATTTTGGGAAGAGGGGACTGTAAACAAATACTTCGACACTGAAAACAGGTTATTTGAAATAAAACACCTATATACTTTAAACTGAATGTTAATTTTAAAAACTTCCAATACATTTTTTAATAAATTCCATTCACAAATAATGTTCAAACGTTAACACATGGAGAACCTTTAACACGAGGCGGCTAAAATTATTGTGATTTATTTAACCTTCATTAACTAAAATTATCATTATTTTTAAAATGTATTTTTTGCTTTATAATTTTTAAAAGTATGGTTAAAATTTGAAATCTTCCATCAACAGAACAAAATGCATTGGAATATTTTCAAAATTAGACGTAGTGCCGGCCTGAAAAGTGATGTCTGGCTGCCAACATGAATAATCACTGTTTATTATAGTTTGCTTAATTATGTTTTGTTTTTATTTTCTTTACTGTATTGGCTTTAAAAACTTTTAAATTAAAATCCTTTGGACTTTTGTGTTTCTTTATCATTTTAATAAATAAATGAAAAAAGTGAATATTGAATACGATAACTTAGAAAGTCAGCCATATTGTTTATACCACATGCTGGAAGCCCCTGAAATAGATTATTTAAAATAAAATGCCTGGAAAGATTCCAGGCAGGCATTCTACATAAGTACCATAAATGTTTTATTGATTATGATATATATATATATAAATCATAAAAATGCACAAAACAAATATTTCATTCCAAGTTATTGTTAATGTCTAGGATGTCTGCTCAGGTCCCAGTAAGATATGTGACAATTTAAATACAATTAATAACTCCATCTACTTGTACTCTATTTATTTTCTACAATTTATTATTAAATTTTACAACTTTCTAAAATCTTTGCAATGATAACATAATAATACATTTATCCAGCTGAAGGCAAATGGTAATTTTTCAAAAATGGAGATAATTGTTAAGGTTTGCCTTGATTGTAATAAAATATAATTTGTACTGTCTTACTTTAAAAAAAGGCACATTGATTTTCTCACACAAACTAATTATGATATTAATAATAATTTAAAAAATACTAGTTATCAAATACTTCAAATATTGTTTAATTTAATTTGAATTTATATTCTTCATGTTCCAGTTGAACAAGAAGCAAGATTATTAACAATAACTGTTGTAAACAAATTCTTTAAATTTCAAATCATTTTTAATCATGTAATTACAATTTGAACAACACTACATAATTTACCAAAAAATAAATAAGAGAAAGAGAAAGAAGAAAGAGAGAGAGAGAGAGAGAAAGAGAGAAAAAGAGAGAGAGAAAGAGAGAAAAAGAGAAAGAGAGAGAAAGAGAGAGAAAGAGAGAGAAAGAGAGAGAGAGAGAGAGAACTTAATTTAAAAAGAGCACAAGTGAGTATGACTGAACAAAAATTATATTAAAATTTATCATAAAGTTGATACTACGGGAGAACAATTATACAAAGTAACAAATCAATAGTGATACTCACTGCCAATAAAATGAAAGAAAGAAAATGCCAACCATAAACGACTAAAAAAGATTAAACAAATTTAATAATAAAAATTTTATTCCAAGTCAAAAACTTAATAATAAAGTGGACTATTATGAAAGAGATGAAAACACACACACACACACACATATATATATATATATATACACATTCAATGTACATACACACACACACACATATATATATATATATATACACATTCAATGTAATAAACAGGAGAAGGGGAAATATCTAATGACCGCTCCATATATTCTTATATTGATGTTGCAAAGAAAACATACATGAATGGATACTGGCTTTTTACTTCTGAGTTTAAATCAAGAAATCTCATATATTCTTCTCAGTATTATAAAGAAATTTGCAAGAAAAATTATAAAAGAAAAAAGAGTCTCAAAGGTATAAAACAACACCTTGTCAATAGAAAAAAAATGCTCCAGTAATAAAAAAAATATATTATTACTTAAAAAAGAGTGAAGACAATAAGAAATATATGGGACAAAAGTTCTATAAAAACTATATAATAATAGTGAATAAATTGTAATCTATAATTATAAAAATACATTTTGAAATGCTAAGGATTTTAAATAAAAATGAAATATGCATGTAAATCAACGAAAAATAGTGAAAGCATAAACAAATTTCTGGCAAAGCTATACAGGAAATGTATAAAAAATAAAGACTATACCAGAATATAAAAAGAGAACAATAGTAGTATTGAGGTTTTAAAAAAGTAAAATAGAAAATAATAAAATAAGATTTTTGTAATTCATTTCTAGAGAACATTAGTTTGCAATCAATCCCCCCCCCCCCCCAAAAAAAAAAAAAAAAACCCAAGGTGGATTAAAACTTATATTTAGATATTACAAGAAAAATAAAATATTCAGAGAGGTATAACAAGAGACAATGAGTATCTTACATTGAACTTTTTTTTAGAGAAAATGGAGACAAATATCCAGGATATTGTTAAAGTTTAAAAAATATTTATCAAAAGAGAGGGCAGTGATTAGTTTAGAAACTGATTTTGAAAAGATTAATATTGATGTAAATACACACAAGGAAATTGTATATCTCCAATAGAGCAATTTTACAAGTATTTTGAGAATAAAATAAAAAACTAAAAGAATAAAAATAATGATTATTTAAATTAGGGATAGACCATTCTATGTTGTGAACATTTAAAATAATGCTTCAGAGTTTCGTAAAATTTTACAAAACTGGGAGGATTATAGATAATAACAAAGAAAATTAAATTAATATTCAATGTTTTTTTTTTTTAAAATAAAAATAAATAAATGTTGTTAGTAATAAATTAGAAATTAATAAATACAAATATTTCATTCCTATTCTCAATACAGTTGGAAATAGAATAAAAATTATAGAAAGAGCTTTTGGTAAAGAAAATAATATTCTATATTACAAGAAGATGAATGGGGGGACTATTAATTTCATATCACAGGACTTTTTCTAAGATTGACATGTACATAAATAATGTAAAATTAGGGGTGCTATTTGATTCAAGCAGTCAAGTGTTGGTCATATCGGAAAAGGTATTTGAGAAGATGGTTCAGCAACAAACAAATGTTAAAACCTTGCCAGTAAAGACAGCACTGGCCATGATAGTGAATGGTAAAAGAGCACAGTTGGAGACAAAAGAAATATGAGCACACTTAAAAATAGGGCAGAGATATGTATATTATACAATACTGATTTTAAAAGAGTTAGTGCATGATGCCATTTTGTGTTCAGAATTCATGCACAATACAGGGTGTTTCATAGATTATAAACACAGGAAGGTTATATGTGATGGTGAAATAGTACATTTTGGATTAAAAGGTGAGAATAAAAAGGGGATATGTAACATGCAATTAGAGAAAGAAAAGGACCTGATAATAAAACAAATAAAAAGTTGAAACAGACAGAGGATCTCAAAGATCTTCTAGGCACATATAAGAACATTTTCTCAGAGAAACAGGTTAATAAAGGATTATGAGCACCATATTAAAGTAATAGAAGGTACACTATATCATACATCATCTTACCTGGTGCTACATCAATATAGGACTAGAGTAGAAAAACAACTTGATCAAATGGAAGACTGGGGTTATATTAAAACCATCATCCCCATATAATAACTCTTTGATAACAGTAAAAAAGGATAATTCAATAAGACTATGCTTAGATGCTAAGGCAATTAAAAAAAATCACATGGTTTGACCAAAATATACCTCTGCCAGTTAATGATCTGTTAACAAAATTCCGAGGCAAGAAAGTGTTCTCAACATTGGATCTGACTGCCAGCTATTGGCAGATAAGGCTTCATCTGGCAGATTGTAAATATATGGTCTTTTGATACAATTGTGCATCACTTTAATAGGATATACCCTTTGGGCTAAAGAATAGTGAAGCAGAATTATTAAAATGCTTGGACCATGTACTAAATAAAGGACTTGGTGACCGTGTATATGGATGATGTTATAATTGCATCAAAAATATGGAAGAACATGTACAACATCTGCAATTATTCATGCAAGAATGTCAGTATAAAAACATTAGGATTAATCTTTAGAAAATCTAGATAGCAATTACAGAAGTGAATTGTTTAGGGCACTTGGTCAATGATAAAGGCATTAAGCCACATCCTGTGAAATTCCAGACCATTAGGGACTTTTACATCCCTAGTTCTAAAAACAAGTCAGATTATTTCTGGATCTATGCACATTCTATAATAAATTCTATGAGAATTTTGCCATAGACATGGAACCATTGACACAATTATTACAAAAATATATGACATGAAAATGGAAGCAAAACCAAGAAACAGATTTTAGAACAGTCAAGGATAATTTTTTTAAGTGAGGTCATGCTTCTATACCCAGATTTCCATAAACCATTCATCATACAGGCAGATAGCAGTGGATATGTGCTGGGAGTAACCTTAATGCAGAATCAAGATGATAGTAGACATGGGGTATTATATTTTAGCAGCATCCACTACAAGATCCAGAAAAAATTATTCAGTAACTGAGAAAAAGGCACTAGCTGTAGTTTGGGCATTCCAGAAATTTAGGCTATTTTTGTTGGGCCAGAGATGATTGTGAGATTGGATCATAAGAGTCTGGAGTTCTTGAACCACAGTTACTTCTCAAATAGTCTGATGAAGCTTTTTCCAACAAGAGTTTAATTACTCCATTCAATATTGTAGAGGGATAGAAAATGTGGTAACAGATGCAGTGAGTCAGAACCCAGACTCCACATTGTCAAAACATTTATAGATAGATAATGTCAGTATAGCAACAATGGGGATGATAAAGGATAAGTCTGTAGAAGAATATTTGAAGCATTTAAGGGATCAACAGAGACAGGATGTGACTTGCAGGCACATTATGGATAGGATACAGAAAAAGAAATGCAACCATGGTAGAACAGGGAAAATGATAGAGAGAAAACAGGATGCAAGATACCATTTGAGCAAAGGGATATTATGGTACTTGACAGATGTGAAGGAAGATATATGGAGAATGATAGTACCCAATGTTACAAGAAAGGTTAATTAGATATACTGATTGCATATATGGACACTATGGGGTAGACAAGGTAAAATGTTTATTAAAGACATGGTTTTATTGAGTAAAGATGAGGTGATATGGGTAATAAAGAGGTGCAAAACCTGTGAGAAGACAAAACCATCAAATAGATCTTATGAACATCCATGGCAATCCATTTTTCCTCAGAGACTAAATGACCTGGTGGCAGTGGATTTCTATGTTTCAAATAATGAAATATATCTTCGTAGCTTACAATGTATTCTCAACATGGGTAACTACATACCCAATAGTCCAAGCCAATGCTGAGTGCCATTAGAGTATTAAAACCCAATACTTTAATAGGGTAGGAAAACCCAAGGCCATATTATCTGATTATGCCAAACCCTTTATGTCTGCAGAATGAAAAGACTGGTTGGAAAGCATTGGAGTAGGGCATGTCTTATCATCTATCAGAAACCCTGTCTAATTCACATGAGCAGCTTATAAGGAAATTGGGGTGGCTTTTTACTTCAATAGACCATAAAGGGTGGGTGAGAAAACTTCCATGAATTGTAAATTAAATGAATCGAATGAACAGTGAATTAACAGGCTTTGCTCTAATTCAGCTTCATTTTGGTCAGTCTGTGTCAGTATTATACAAGTCAAGATTTCCAATTTTTTTGGAGCAAATCGACTAGGAGGTGGACTAAAAAAGAACACAGAAATGACTTGCACATTGTGTAGAGATAAGGGCACAAAGACATGGCATAAGGACAACTAGGTTTAAAGTAGGGGTAAAGTATGGGTCAGGATTAACCCAAGCAGTCATTCAGACAGACACATTTTCAAGAAAATTTTAAAAAATATATGGTCCATATCACATAGTAATAGAAAACAAGCCAAATGCTTTTACCTTAGCCATTAATAAAAGGGGAAAGAGCACATATAATGCAAAGGCTTTGAAGCCATATAATCCAAGACAGTAAATCATGATTTGGGGAGGGGCTATTAACAAACAAAAATATACTATAAACAAGATGTAGAATAAACTAGCTGAAACAACTAGTTTATTCTCATGATTAATCATGTGGAGTATTCCAACCATGCAAAATGCATTGGCAGTTGAATTGAAAATTTTGCTGAGAATGGAATATAAACACAATATATGTTAGATGAATTTTATTTAATTTATATATATAAAATAAGTCTTTTATTTGATTAAACTTAGAAAATTTCTTTTCCTTGAGGCATTACATTGTACTTTTCTCCCTTTCAATAAAAAAGAGTAAATTCAAATAATAAAAGTGACTACTGATTTTAAATATTGATAAAAGTTCTAAAAATGTGACATTGGTAATTAAATATGGTCATGATAGTTATAAAAAAGAGAACTTTGAGAAAAAAACCTAATGCAAGTTTGAAAAAGGAATTTAGGAGGTGTACAATGTACATATATGTGATGAGTTTTCTGGCTGATATAACGGAGTGGACTGCAAGATGCAGAATTACCCCATGATAGCTACTAATATTCAGATGGGTGGCTAGATTTGCTGTACATCATTGGACTTTCCTTTCCCATGGACATCCTTATAAGGATTTAGAAGAATGAAGTTGTCACCTACCTTAAATAGAAGCATTGTGTCAAAGTTAGAACTTAACATATAGATCACAGAGTAAAAGCTTAAGGGTTATATTTGTTGCCAAAGAACTATTCTACTGAACAATCTTACTGGTAAGAAATTTAACTTTGATATTTATTGAAGTAACTTGTGAAGATATTCCACATATCATGTAAACCATAAAAAAATTAATGGATCATGATGAACTATAATTTATGATTAATGAATCTTTATAATTATTATATTACTTTTTTTTTTCATTTATTAAATTAAAATAAATATACTCTTAAAAAAAAGAGGGAACTACAATGCGTTGTTTGTTTAAGCCTCATAAATGTATTCTCCCAGTGATCTTATTTGTAAAATTCAACTGTTGATGCCAACACACTTTATAGTATGTCAGGTTTATTATTCAAGGTATCAAGATATATATAATACACTTCCATTGTTGATTTAATAGGGATGTCTAAGCAGAGTCCTGGTGCCAAATAAAAATAAATTCACACTATTAAAAGTGACAATGTGAGTGAAAGTTAGCATCTATTTTAAATAGGTTACATTATCCTTGCTTACACTAAGACTTAGATAAATAATGCTAACCACTGCATATAAGTGCTGATGGGTTTTACAAGAATGTATGGATTAGTTTATTATAATTAGGACAGTACTACCTGGAAATATACAATACTTACACTAAAGCTTAAATGGCTATATGCAATAATGTAGATTAGGTCCACGTGGGCATGGTAAGTAACATATATATTCTTAACAGACACACAAAGCTAATCATACAGTTTGCATCTAATAAAAAAAGATTAGGCAGAAAACAGTACAATATATATATATATATATATATATATATAATAAAATAATTTTCATATATATTATCATTTTATTGGCATACAATTGATAGTAACACTACACTTATATTTAGAAAACTGCAATTATCATCATTTCAATAAGAAATAATATTTTAAAAATCATTATAGAGACATTATCAGAAATTTGTCGAACAAGCTACAAATGTTTATTTATCAAAACTATTTTTAAATTTAAAGGGTGGTAATAGGTAATAAATAATTTAATATAAAATTATCAATTGTTTTAATTAATGGGCCTTAAAATCTTAAAATATTTTCTTAAAGGGGAGACAATTCAGATGTTTGTCACACACACATATAAGACTTATCAGTCAAAAAAAATTAGCAGTGCTAGTCAAGATTTTTAAGAGGCCAAATTATATCAAAAAATTCATATACTCTGTCTTCCATTCGCAAAACATCAGATTATTATTATATCTTTCCCTTATACAATAAAAATTTTATTGGACAAATATTAATCTTGTTCAACATACTGGTTTTAATAGCTGTACAATATTTCTTAGTGTAACATTTTTTATTCAAAGATTGCAAGACTGAACTACCCAAAATATCTTTGGATGCAATATTATTTCCAAATGCACAAAGATAAAACAAAAAATTATATCTTATATATGATGAGTCAAAGTAACAGAATGTATGGTGAAATTATAAACTAATTTCATATTAGAAAAGCAACAAGTTAAAAAGATTCCATCTTTCCAAGTATATTCATCACACATATGAAAAGAATAATAGATAAAATAAATATCAGCAGTAGAATACGAATATATAATTTAAACAATTCAATGATATATTGAATAAAAAACATTAATGTTTACATTATGTATATTAAAAGTACAAACAAAGAGACAAAAATTATAAATAAATATGAACAAAATATAAACTGGAAAAGCAAAAAATTAAAAGAAATATTAAAATTAATAGAATAAAAAATTGAACAATATAAAAGGATTTTATTTACTTTCTAGAAATAATATCACTAATTATCATAAATGTCAAAATAAAATAAAATTAAGAATAGTCATCACAATAACATGTTGAATTTGGAAAAGCAAAGACACCAGATTATAAAGCAAATTAAATGTACTGGATATATATATATGAAAAACAAAAACAAGTTTTATATACGTAAACTTGCCATCGCTTGTATTTATGATCAATAGATGGAGCTTTACCAAGACCTCCAAACAAGCGTATTTTTGTTTACATAAACGTCAGAGTCAGAATTAACTATCTCTTTCATTGGCTCCACCCTCAGTTCAGCTGATTTTAAGCTGATTTGCTATCATCAGTGAAGAATAGGAGTTAGAAACTAGACCTAAACACTAACTCCAAGCGTTTATGCAACAAGTTTCTATCATTTTGCAAGCATGAATTTTTTAGACACGTAAATGTCTTCAAACTCAGCTTATCAAGCCAGATAGCTAATGGGTCTGATACCAGTTTAATTTCTCCACATAGTCAAAGCTTCTGCAATATATATCATTGCAAGAAACCTTAAAGGTACATTTATGAAAAACAAAAACAAGTTTTATATATGTAAATTTGCTATCGCTTGTATTTATGATCAATAGATGGAGCTTTACCAAGACCTCCAAACAAGCATATTTTTGTTTACATAAACATCAGAGTCAGAATTAACTGTATCTTTCATTGGCTCCACCCTCAGATCAATTGATTGCAAGCTGATTTGCTATCATCAGTGAAGGAATAGGAGTTAAAACTAGACTTAAACACTAACTCCAAGCATTTATGCAACAAGTTTCTATCAGTTTGCATATATATATAATCTTAACTAGTGTACTATATATATATGCAACAAGTTTCTATCAGTTTGCATATATATATAATCTTAACTAGTGTACTATATAGTAGCTGGCATCCTAGTAAAAAATTATACAAAAAAAAAGTGAAGGCAGAGAAATTATTAAAGTTTTATAGAGAAAATGTAAAATGTTTGCACATAAAAAATAATGATGCAACTAAAGGTCCTAAATATTGATTTATGTTTTATTTTTTTAAAAAGGCAAGTTATTATATTTATATTGTAATGGTATACAATTGTAGTTACATTATTTGAAAATAAAAATAATATTGTAAATAAAAATTGATTTTATTAAAAACTAAAAGCCAAAATTAAAAGAGTTGTGTTTATCGTATATAGATCGCACAGATGGAAAACTAAAACTATTTAAAAAAAAAGTATTTAAAAGTACTTTTTTGTAAAAAAAAAAAATAGATATAAGATCTAAAGATAGATAAATAATTTAATAAATTATATAAAAGAAAATAGAAATTAACATTTCTATTTTAAGATCTTGTTTAATCTTAAAATGGAAGTGATTGTTTTATTAATAATATTAAGCATATGAGCCCTTGGGCACTGTATAAAAGAAAAGTCAGATAAGAAAATAAAAAAAAATTAGATTGACCAATGCAAGCACAGAGCCACAGCACAGACTGTAAATGGAACATTAGAGTTAGTGACATCATGTCAGATTGATCCAGAAGATTGGAGATAAGGAAGCAAGATACTATAAAAAGAAAAATAATTAAATTTAAGGGAGGTGATTGTGTAGTCATAGAATGGTGTTGACCAGTTAAAACATCTTATAGTTAGTTATATTGTGGACTTCATGATATAAGGATCACACAATAGATTTTGTTTTCTTTATCTGCACTGGCTGAGACAAACTCCTGATAGAATGAATGGCTTGCAGTAGTTAAATCTCCAAGAAACTTTGGCAAATAATATAATCAGCAAGGAAATTCATAAAATGGACAAAGTCTAAGGAATCACCAGGATCAAACAGAAAATATAGATTTTTATAAATATAAAATTTAGATCGCTCAAACAAGTTTTTTTAAAATGTGCTTACTAAACACTATTTTTAAATGAATTCTTAATCTATCTAAAAAAAAATTTCAAATAAGTAAATCTCTAAGAAAATTTCTTATCTGACTGAATGTAAATTCAAACTAGTCTTTTTTTTTTTTGTATAAGGTTTGCTAATCACTTCTATTTTTACATTTTGGTTATAATTTGTTTTATGTTTTGTTTAATAACTAAATTATTAGAAATGTACTAAATTTAAGTTGGGTGTAGATGGCTGCATAGACTTATTACATTGATTATGTTTTAATATTTTACATGTGAAAATACATGTATATATTGATAAATATGACACCTCATGCTGAGTGTCCAAATGTATTTATTCTTATATCTTTTAAGTTATTGCTGTTAAGGTGGCACCTTATGATGAGTGCCATTGGGTTTACTGTAAATTTCCCTCTGCAATTCCATCAATGGCTTTATATTTAAAATTGTTTATGTTTATTTTAAAGGGTTTTAATTTCAGGCTATGTGTTTCATGGTTAGATCAATGCTGGTAGAGGGATATATGAATGTTTATTTCAATGTAATGTGCGATTTTTTTTAATGCGGTTTTCTGTGAAACCTATCTACCACATAAAACGAGACCCAGGTGTATATATATTTTCAAAGAAATCAAATCATATATCACAAGACCTAATGTGTATTATAAATTTTATCTAATGAGCTTGTCAATAGCTCTTAACAAGCTTTTCAAAAGATTCTTACCCCAGGCTGGTTTCTGTTTCTATCTTCCTCAGTAAGATTCTAGGATATTCAAGCATTAGATTTAAAATACAAGGTCAAGTCCAGCACTTTTTCTAATGGTTAACTATTATGTAAAAAAAATGAAATTTTTAAACATCCATATGTCTTCAAATCTTATGGGACTGAACTAAGTTCAGACACACCATATATTAATAGCTTTAACAATATAAAATTTCCAAAACATTAATAGCAAAAAATATAATTGCAAAGAAATTAAGTCATACATCACATGAACTAATTTAACAAGCTTGTATTACAAATATTTTTGAATGACCTTGTCAATATCTCTTAACAAGCTTTTTAAAATATTACCAACTCAAGACTAGTTTCTGCGTCTGACTTCCTCAGTGAGGTGCTAGGATATTTAAGCATTATATTTAAAATAACAGGTCAAGCACAACATATTATCTAATGATTAACTATTAAGTAGAAAATCTGAAATTTTCAGACATCCATATCCAGCTATCTAATTCATTAAATAACATTTGTAATACATGCTTGTTAAATTAGGGCATGTGATATATGACTTGATGTTGCAATTATATTTTTTTCTATTAAAGCTTTGGTGATTTTATATTGCTAACGCTATTAATATATAGTGTATCTAAACTTAGTTCAGTTCCACATGACTATTTAAGTTAGATAGCTGGATTTGAAGACATATGAATGTCTAAAAATTTCAAATTTTCTACTTAATAGTAAACCATTAAATAACGTGCTGGGGGTGACCTGATATTTTAAATCTAATGCTTGAATATCCTACACCTCACTGAGGAAGTCAGAAGCAGAAACCGGCTGGGGTTGGGAATATTCTGAAAAGATTGTTAAGAGCTATTAGCAAATTCATTAGAATATATATATATATAAGTGCTGAGATCAGGATTTCTGATAATCTGATGCCATTTTAAAAATATATTTTTTATTCCTTTGATTAGAATCATGAGTTTTTAGTTATAATTTCTGGCAGAATATTTGTAAGTTATAATAATACATAAATATATCGAGTTTTCCAATTTTGATTTTTTTTTCTATTCTCTTGAATTTCAAATTTAAATATCATGTCAGAAATTATAATGAGGGTGGTGGTGGGGTGGGGTGATTTTAATCTCCAGGAACACATGATGAGATCTCAATTCCAGAATCAAATACTATATAGTGACAAAATAGTTATTTATTTCTTTTAAGCAATGTAGTTATTTATTTATTTACATCTTACCTAAGTTTTGATGAATTTATTTTGTTACTTATATTTAAACTAGTTTTGACTTATGTATTGGATATATTATTTATAGCATTTAATAACTCTCTATATCTATTATATTACGTGCCAGTTTGGTGATCGTGTGGTTAGCATAGCTGTCTTCCAAGCAGCTGGCCCGGGTTCGCTTCCCGGTCAACGCTTTGACATATGAAAAAAAAAAAAAAACATAATTTAATCTAGATTATTGGTAACATTTATTCTACAGTATATAGATTAAACAAATATTGCTTTAATTTTTGTTTTACCTAAATATTTTACGTATTTTTTTTTAAAAAAAATTGAAGTACTACAATAAAGAGTAATTTGCAATAATAAACTACAACTGGATAATAATCAAGGATTATCGGTGATCTATGCAATTTAAAATAATGAAAGTGTATCAGACTTGAATATTAACGGTGAAATAAAAGCTCAACCTGTTATTGCGTGATCTCCTCCAATTAATAACTGATTCAATTATTTATTTATGGTATAAACGCTTCAAAGTAATACTCTATTGTCAGATTATTCTATCAATCTTAGGTAAAAAGCTCAAAATATACCACACAATTTACATATACATTGAAGCTATGATAAAAGCCGTACCAATATAAACGACTTCAGTTATAATCTTTTATACACTATTCAAAAATCAGTAAAGTAAATTAACGAGAAAAAAAAGTAAACAATCAAATTGCAACTCACAAACTTATTAAATTTTATGAATCTCGGTATGGGGGCAATTCATTATTTTTCTCATTAAATATAACATGGTCAAATCTCAAACGTGAATTTACCATTTTTCTTTTTAATTTAAGTACAACATAGTATCATAATTGTAAGCACGTATAAATAAATAAATATAAAAAAAATACAGCAGCAGTCATTTTTTTCATTCTGGAGCGCTTGCTTGTATGCAATCATATTTCTTGATAACATTTTTCAACTTATGTTAAAAACTTCTGTTTTCAAAGCATAATGCTAAAAGTTTTACGAAATTTAAGAACACCAACATTTCTAACGATAATATTGACTTACATCAAATCAACTTGATGAGGCATAATTCTGATACCAAGAATGCTATTATATTTTTATAAAAAGAAGTCAAGCGTTGGTGGCCTAGTGGTTAGCATAGCTGCTTTCCAAGCAACTGGCCCATAAAAAAAAAAAACAACAACAACAAAAAAAAAAGAGTCATTGAAGAAAAAGAACATCAACCAAGGTATATTCAATTGCGATAAAAGTCAGAATTTCGCTATACGTTTTACTTGAAAAATAAAATAAAATAAAAAAGCAATGTAATATATATATATATTTGAATCATAGTGAATGTGTAAGTACACACCGTAAATATAAATGCATCCCTTCAATTTATTATTAATAACTAGTTATTATTTTCTAATTTTGTTTATACTACTATTATAATTTATATATCAGTCTATACATGTAAAAAAAACATCAACATGTGTATTATATACATATATGTGTGTGTTGAAAAGTGCTGTGCTCTTACAGTTCAATAAATAATATATATCCCATTGAAATTAAAGCTTATCAGCAAAACGGTATAAGCAAATGAGTCTCATAAAAACCTATTGGATATCCCAGGCTCCATTGTATAGATAATAAAATTTTAAATGTTTGAGTTAAAAATAAATCAGAACAAAACAAAAATGGAAAGACGTATGCTGGATATAACCAAAAGCATTAAGAAAAAATATGTATAAAAACTTAGATACAAATGCGCTAAAAATATATTAAAAAATGAAGAAAAATAAAGATCAGAGAACTTATCTTACTGAATCATTATTTTAAAAATAAAATAAAGAAATTTTCTACACAACCAACAAAACTGAAACTATTGTGGAAGAATTTGCTTTGTTGACCACTCACCATGCATACACTTCACTTTAAAAAAAAAGAAATATTTAAATATTATATTTAAAATAAGACTACAATAACAGAAATATATATATATATAAATGAAAGCAATTGCTGCAAATTCTAGTCTCAGTATAATAATAATAATGATAATCATCATCATCATCATCGTCATTTTATAAAATAAAGTTTGATGGCAATTTATTTTTTTATTTTTCCCAAATATCAATATCTGAATATAATTTTTAATTTAGGATTCAAATTAATAATAAATAATCTTACTAAGAAAGCACAGCATAATAAAAAAAGAAAAGAAAAAGAAAGCATTAAATAATCATGTAAAGAATCTTTAAAGCAACAATATAAATCTCCCCTTCCAAGTCATGTTACATATATACAAAGACACACTTTTCAATGATGCCATAATCAACAGAGATGGACAATGTTTTATTAAACCAGTGTTTTTATATATATATATTGAATATTATTTGTCATTTTAACATAATATCCTCGATGATCTCAACTTTAGAGTTACAGCATACATTTTAACAACTCCTTATACCATTAAAAATATAAATAGCTAATTCTTTTAGCGGTCTATTAATTAATCGATTGATAATTGTCTAAAATATAAAATAAAAATGGAAA
The DNA here is from genome assembly GCA_028023455.1 of Epiperipatus broadwayi. Taxonomy (NCBI): domain Eukaryota; kingdom Metazoa; phylum Onychophora; class Udeonychophora; order Euonychophora; family Peripatidae; genus Epiperipatus; species Epiperipatus broadwayi. The sequence goes on from JAQFVV010006352.1 coordinate 1,646,044, forward strand.
AACACTAAAATTGTTTTAGCATTGGCCGGGAAGCGAATCCGCAAACCCGGGACAACTGCTTGTAAGCAGCTGTGCCTTATTGCTTCCTTTTTTTTGAAAATTATTGGAGGGTTGGGGGAGTGACTTTAACTTTAGTGGTTTATCTTTTATAATTTTAGTTTATTTAACTTCTTAATAAAAAAAATCCTAGACTAAATTCCTCTTTTTCCACTCTAAATAAAATGTTTATTAAATGCTCTTAGTAGTTAGAGTAAAGATTTAGATTTTTTTTAAAAGCATTTTTTAAAAAAATGACGACTTTGATTGCCCCCCCCCCCCCCAAAAAAAAAAGATCTTAAATGAACGAATTAAACAAATACTATAGAAACTTAATAATTTATTTTAAAACAAATTATGCTTATATATGTATAATAACGAGATAAAAAGAGGTCTATTTAAATCACAAATCTTCCGCATCAAACAATGTTTTTCCAAAAAAAAAAAAAAAAAAAAACACCGACCGGCTTTGGGATATGAGAGGAAGAGAGAAAAACAGAGAAAGAAGCTACCATTTTACTAATTTAGCTATATAGAAAAAAATAATTTTTATTAAAAAAAAAAAAATCCAAAATAAAGAATTTTATTAACATATATATTCATTAGTACATTAAGATTGCATATATTTTCCTTTTTGACTTTGAGTTACAAGTGAATTGTCCTTCCGCAGGATAAAAAAGTTTTTTTCCTAACATTCATATGTTCCTTTAATTAGACTTTTTTTTGTATGTCAAAGCGTTGACCGGGATACGAACCCGGGCCAGCTTCTTGGAAGGCAGCTATGCTAACCGCCAAGCCACCAACGCCTGACCAATTAGACTTTTATTGGTCTATTTCACACACCCACAAACCTTTTCCCACGTATCTTGAAAAGACTGGAGTGGGGTTAGCATTCTATCTCGATCCTTAATCTTATTTAAATGGAATAAAGACGACTTTTATCAATATTAAATCTCATATATCAGAACTATTTATAAAAAAATCGCGGAAAATCTAAATAGCATACATTTTGGGGTAAATATTTTAAACAGCTAGAAATGTAATTTGGTATATTTGTTTAGTCACTTTATTTCAATAAAAGTGTTTTGGAAATTGATTTAATAAAAGCATTATTTATAATTGGAATATAAATAATTTTATTATTGATATAGATTCGAAAGTAATTCAGTATGAAAGATATGTTTTCCAAGAATAAGATAAAAGTCTTCTGATTATTTCAAATATTTTAAAATATATCCGTGGTATGCGTCTGCCGTTTATATGCATATACTATTGCATTTCTCTTTTGTTACATTTAAACTGAATTATTGCTATTATTAATATCTTTCAGCTTCAGAGGTTTTTTTCTCCAAAGTTTTTACTTTCTATTTTTTATTTTTGAAATGAATGAAACAAATTAAATTTAAATATAATCATTATTACATTATTATAAAAATGTAAATAATATTTTTGGAATTTATATTTCAAAATGAATTTCACAAATAAAATGTGCGAATTTAATTTTGAATAGATCCGTTGAAGTGAGATTTATTTAATAGATGACTTTAAAATAGCATTCGCGCGGATTCTATTTCAATCATGCTTTATAAAATACAAGCACCATATATTACAGTATTTATTGAATTGATTCAAGTCTTAAACGAGTATGGCCATTACAATTGGAAAAAAAAAAGATAAAGACAAAAAAGATTAGAAATGAATTTTCTTAACTATGAACTCTCAATTATAAAACGTAATCAGTTCATAGGTATAACATACTTTGCCATTTAATTGTAAGTTTCTACTGTATTAAAACCTCAATCGTATCATTTAAATAAAAAACAAATAATATTACATCTCTTTACAAAGCTTTTGGAATAATCTTTATAACATAAATAAGATAGACTCTCATATAGAAATCCTGCTTAAGTTTAACAAAAATATATTTTTAAAAATCTGCTACATTAATAAGTTTCATGTATTCAACTTATGAAAATTAGTCTTTGCAACTGCAAATTTAATATTTCTGTAGGCATATTTAAGAACATAATTATAAGTCTTCAATATAGGTCTTCCTTGCAGTATATATTCAAATTACTAAGAGTATTCTTGAATGAACATATATCGTTGGTAATTAATCAAAACTAACACATGGTTTAATCCAAAAATTATTTTATTTACATTATATAACAAAGCAAACATTAAATACAATATATATATATATATATATATAATATTATAATTCGATGTCTATATTTTTTCAAAGCAATATAGTAATTATATAATTGAATATTTATAAATATAGTAATCAGATATATATCTGATTACTGTATATATATATATAAGATAGTAATCAGATATATATCTGATTACTGTATATATATATATAAGAAGCAAATAAGAGTGTCTGGACTTTTGTTGTTGTTATTATTCAATGTATTTCTTTCGGATTTATTTCAGAAAATTTACTTGATGATTATTCAAACAAACAAAAAAAAAATTGTAAATATTAAAAATATAAAAATTGTTTAAATTCTATTTCTTCAACAAAGATAATTTTTAACTGAAAACAGTGTAACTGTCACTGAAAGACGACAAATAATTTTGATTAAACCCTTCTTTACTTAGCTGTTGATTTTTACCTAACTTTATAGAAATTAATGATTAATTTTTGCATGTACCTGATAAATATATACACATTTATGTAACTAATCAAATCTTTCAGATTTGCCATATATTCATCTAAAGCTGTTATAAATTATGAGTTATCTCTCTTTCAATGTACATGTATTTCACTACAGGTAAGTTAGAAATATGTAAAACCTCATTACATTTACAGAGAAATAGCAATCAGAATTTTCTATTTGTATGTCTTAATTGATTTTGAAATTTGAATGCATTTAGCATTAGCACACAAATTAGAATATTCAACTTATCAATTTCTTAATGTTCACATGCTATAATAAAAGACTCAATGTATCAAAACTATGATTAGTTACAGCTATTTTATCAATCCATTAGTCAATTATTTTTAACATAGGCCATCATAGATCAAAAACATTACCAACAGCCACTTATACAGAAATATAGTGAAGATAACATTACTTATTAGACTGTCAATTAAGAGATGATGAAGATCTGATCAGTTCTTAATCATCTTCCGAGAATATCCAAAAAAATATCAACCAATAAATATTGAAGAAATAATCCTAATTCTAAATAAAATCTGAAAAAATTCAATTTTTATCCAAATGAGATTTAATACAACTCCTTGTTTTATATAAATATCTAAGATGTCTATACTGAAATATTTGTTATATAAATCTATATACGAATAGAAATGATAATATCAATGGAATGTAGAGAATAGATCTTTAAAAAAGGTATACATGTACTAATGTAATTGTTTAAATAAAATCCAAATAAAAAATAGATAGGTTGAAAGATTAAATAGATTTTAAGTAGCTTATTCCTGAACAATGCTCGTGCATTAAAAAAAATATTATTGCCATTATATGTCAAACTAATGAATGATTATTTGATAAAACTTTTACTGATTTTTGTTTTTGTCATCTAGTTAAAAATATTTATATTCCTATTTATAATTAGCAGTGGCATGTCTATTGACTGACTATTGCCAGATTTCTAAAACAAAAACAAAAAAAAAAAAAGTATCAGTTTACTGAAAACATTTCTAAGTTTTACTTCAGTTTGAACTATAGTCATGGGCATAAAAGCGAAAACTTCATTTTATATACACATATAACTTAATTATAGAATAACCGAAAGCTTATATATATATATTGACAAACAATTTTTAATATTTTTTTTTTTTTTTGTTTTTTGAGTTAAAATATGAACCTTAAACCGCATTTCAAAGCAAAATCGGTAAATGAAACGCAAATAAAATATACTTCAAAGAGCAAAGAAAAAACCCGACAATTATTTAGACTCATATATGCAATTTGTCTATTACGATGATTCGATTCTGGATCGAAAAATCTTCAAAAACGTCTCCGCCACTTCCCGCGTACATATATATATATATATATAATAAATTATAGGCTATATTGAATAAAGCTATTGTTATTGCTTCTTGAAATACTTGATGTAGCTTTTAATTAAAGAAGAAAAATGTTTATACTGTCTTGCATTGGTGGTCGAGAGATCAGCGCGATGCCCGGGTTGCGGGTTCGCGTCCCGGCTGATGCTATGACACTTAAAAAAAAAAAAAATGTTTATACTGTCGAGGTAATTTTCGGGTTTTGTTTTTGTAAAGATGTGAGAGAATAGCTTTTTTTTTTCTTCCTTGTGTTTTGTTAACAGCTGAACTGCATTTGGTTTATCAGACTTTACTATAAATAATTAGAGGAGTGTTTCCATAAATGTTAGATGTACTAAATATTTCTGAGTATGTGTTTAACAAATTAAACATATATATAAACATGTTTTGCTTTTAAAAGAAGGCATGATAAATTTGACAAAGAAAAATTATAAGTTTATAGAAAAAAATAAAAAAATATCAGAGTATTAAAGTTTAACGGTTTTAATCTGAATAGCCGCAACATCGAAAATAAAAGAGAGGGAAAATCTATATTAATTAGAAGAACCAGCTTTTTTCTAAAAAAAGAAATCTTTTATTATTATTATTGGCCTCCTCAGTGTTAAAGTTTATTTTATAGAGAGAAATTTATTGCGTAATTAAAAGTAGTTCATTTATATTGTATATTGTTAAAAGAATATGTTTGTTCTATTTAGCAAAATATTGTTTATTCTGAGCGTTGAATAATACCTTAACATCTTAGTAAATAAGTTTTTAATGTTATTTTAAGGATAGTTGTATTTAATGAAAAATTCAGCCAGTAAAAATCAAATATTTTTACATGATCTCATTATTTTATTTTCTAGTTACATAAAAATTCATTTAATAATAATAAAAAAAGTTTCTCAACTTAGATGAATCAGTATTAAAAAGATTAATTAAAACTTGAATAGTTAATTAGCACTTACGCAGACATTGCGATTACACACACGCATTACTATCATTAGCGTACATATACAAACAAGATTGAACAAAAACTTAAAAGTAAGTTTTACGATGATTATGCAAATCAATTCGAGACTCAAATATTGTGTATATATATTATATATTAGCCCTTTAGTCTATTTATTTGGTATCCTATGATGTCATTTGTTCTTTATTTTTTTCTGTCTAATTGTAAATCTTCAATTTATTCTGTTCTCAATCATATCCTCTCAATAAAAGCAATAGATATTTCACTATTTATAAGCGTCAGAATAAACTAAATCAGCATATCAGACAAAACCCTGTTCGAGTTTAAATTTTTTTTTTTTTTTTACCAAATCCAACCGTGATCTTCTAATTATGGATTCAATAACATCATCACATTCCTTAATTTGAAAAAAAAAACTTATCTAATGGTCCCAATATTTTACACTGCACACACACTCTCTGTATATATATAATCAATGATAAAGATTTATAATTTGCGAAGTTTACTAATAAAATTTATATTTGAGACTGAATATAAGATGCCATGAGAAATTATTTAATAATAGTAAAGATAACGATTGATGCACGTTCGCTGTTTGTTTATTAAGATTAACAGTATGCCCAAACTGACCTTCAGAAGGAAACAACAAACTAAGATCGTATCTAAAGATTGGATAACAAGGTTAGTTATTACGCTGTTTATTCTGAATAAGTTAATGCATTTGTATTTTTTTTTTTTTTTGCGCTTTCATATTTATTAAAATAGTAACTGATTTTAAGTTTAAAGCTCTAAGATCGAAAAAGGAAAGTTCTTTGGAAATTTATTAATAACTATTTAATGTAAAGCTTAGATTTTAATGCGTAAAACCAACTTTACATTTTATTTATTAAAATAGATTCGGTATTAAATAATTTTGTACTACTAAATCTTAAAAAAAAAAAAACGAGAGAGAGAGAGAGGCAGAAAAATATATCAATTTACAGGAAAAGGAAAAGAAAATAATATTTACTAAATTATCTAAGAAGTTAATTTTGAAATGCCTTGCGCTTATATACATTTGGGATTGCAAAAGTTTTAGATTTCGCTCTTAGCTGACGATTTTATCTGATGGTGAATAATAATCATTTGATTTAAAATTTATATACACATTTTTTAAACAGGCAATCTTATTTTTATTTCAAAGCGCGGCGTTTTATTATTTTAAAGATTAAATTTTCTCAAAACTGATAAATTGACCATTTCTTTGCATAGGAAACTCAGTTCTAATAACCTCCCCTCCCCCTCCCAACTAATAGCGGGTACAAAAAAAAAAAAAAAAAACGCCTTTAACTGAGAAAACAAATACGGGTGTTATTTATAAACGAGATTTTTTTCAAAAGAAAATTTATTAAGTCAAAAAATTCTTCATCGACAGAATATTCCTAACGAGCTACAAAATTTAATTATTAACTATATTTTGCCGTTATCTCTACACACCCAGCTTATCTTTGCCTACTGACATATAAAATGTCTATAGCTTTACTCTTACAGAATTCCTGATGCGGTAATCTAAATCAGAATTCAGTAAATTATTTAATATTTACGGTAGTTTAAACCAGCAAGAGATTTACGCAACTTCAGAATTCTATTGTGCTCTAATAAAGCCAAACAGATTAAGAAAGATAAAAAAAATGTTTATTTTATTTCTGAAAAATAATTTGGTTAAATTATAAAGTCAAAGTTATGAGTTTTCTTTCTTTATTAAGAATAATAATAAAATAATGTTTATAATAAATAAAAAAAAATCACGAGTAACGGTAATACATACATCGAATATTTAAACTCTTTAGACTTACGTTCATAATTCGCTTCTTGTCTTTTCAAATATTTTATGAAATCTCTAAGTTTGTCTATGAAGTCTTTCTTTCCGTTACCCGAACTCATCCTAAATTCTGAAGCCTCAAATGGTCAACTAAATACCAGGATACTTTCTTTTCCACCTTACAGAACCACCCAGCTAAATGCTTTCAGGATTAATTCAACCTTGCTAAAAGAAAAAAGAAATGAGAAGCGGGTGGGGATTAAAAAATGGGAGAAAATAAATGTTTCATATTGGATTTGCGCATGTCACAAACCAATAAAGTGAAAAAAAGTTTCTTTTTAGAAAATGGCGGGACAAAAGTGATTTATGTGCTTTTAAACTTATGCTTTGAAAATGAAATAAAACAACGAAACAATAAATTATTCAAATTAAAAAAAAAAATTACATTACAGCTATATGATATATAAAATGAAATATATTTTTTCAGTAGTTAAGATTTTTTTGTGTATATACGATTAGGTCTCCAATACCTTAAAAATGCTTATATCTGCCTTATTCCTCTAATGAAGCAAATATAATGAGCATTAATATTAGAAATAAAGTAAGTTGTGTTAAAGAGATGACCACAATCGATGACGATCAACCGTTTCATAAGTAGTACATTAATGAATATTCATTTTACCTAAAATGGAGTGTCTATTTCAAGATTCATCTTTATTATGAAATAAAATAGAAAAATTTAATCTTGAAAGGAATTGGATAAATTAAAATTGCTGGAATTCTTTTATGCAGCAAGTATGAAAAGTTAATAAGATGGCTGTGTAATCAATAGAATTAAAAATAAATTAAAAGATAGCAATGTTTTATTCATATTCTTTAGGCTTATTTCTTTTTAGCATTTTCACCTATTTTGTTTGCATTGTTTTTCTTAAGTTTAGGTATAAATTTTTAGTAAACATTTATAACAGTTCTTTATTTTAAAAATATTTTTCGATTTCAGTTTCGGTTAGTATTGTTGTGAGGTAAAATATATTTCATTTGCATTTGAAAACATAATATTTTAATAGTATAATCAATCATAATATTCTAATCAAGCCTTATAGTTTTTTCAATGTTGTTATTTTTATCCATTTTCGGATGTGAAAAAATATATAAAAGCTCAAATAAAGGCTTCCTAGAGCAAAGGTAGCGCATCCCCCTATTGTACCTACAATCTAGATTGGAATCAAGCTCTTTTCAAAAATCTTAAGACAGCATCTGCAAGAATGTGTAAATGATATAAAAATAGCGCATAATGTTTTATAAATGAACAAACATTTCTAATGAATCTTAACATCTGTTACTCTAGGTCAATAATTGCATTTTTTAGAAAAGTTGGGACAACGGTAATGGTAAAATAAAATATTATTAAAAAAAACATAATGTATTTGCTTAATTTTAATGTAACTTATTAGAAAATATTAATTTAATAAAATATGCGTTGCTTATATTTATTTCATTACAAAAAAAAATTTCTTTGTAAATAAAAATTGCCCAATTTTTGTGTCTTACAAATGATGTATAAACAGAGAAATGATTAAAAACTTATTTATTTAATAGAAAATTCCTTATACCTTAAAAAAAAAATTAATTAAAAAATTCATTTAAGTTCATTATCTACTTAAATTTGTTTGAAATTTTGCATTATAAATAGCAAAATAATTCGTAATAAAATATAAAGCTTCATTATATAAATTTTCAAAAATTAAAAAAAAAAAAGATATCTTCATGTTTTGTAACAATATTTTATCACAATCTGCTACAAGTGTAACATTGCATTAACATTTTAATTGATATTTATGAAAACATCTGTTGGTGCTGGATAAACTAATGGCAGAAATTCATTTTGAATGATTAATGATAAAAATTATAAATTTGAAAAAGGCTTTGCATGATTTATTTGCTTTATCTATAATATTTAAATGTGAAAAGGTATCAGGGATCCAAATAATAGAATTTAGATAAATAAGAGAATCGGTTTATATTGTGCAGAGGTAAGGGAATATTAATGCACTTGCATAAGATAGATTTGTGTTTGCATTAAGAAAAAGCAAAAAAAAAAAAGAAGTTTACACTTAATGTTTTTAATAGTTCATAATATTAACACATAGTATAAAAAATTTCGCTAATGTTAATATATAGAAAGAGATTAATGGATGTAAAGTGAATAAAGAAGCATCTTCACATTCTCAAATTAAAATACTTCAGATTGTCCTATATAAATAAATTTAGGTTCAAAAGATAAGACAGCTGCTTTTATCTTTTCAAAAGACTATCTTGTGCCTTGGTTTGAGAGTATCCTCAGTATTCAACAAGACATTGTTGAGCTGTTATAAAAAACAGTGCATGTGCTTAGGGTGTAAATTCCTTCTATTTAAATTAATGTGTTAATTTTTTTTGTTACTATTTTTTATAAAATTATTGAATATTTGCTTCTAAATATGTAACATTCATATTTAAATTTTATTTAATAATTATTTTTATATCAAAAAAATAATTGCCTGAAAAATTATTGATATCAAACAGGAGACACATTATAATCATTATCGGACAATAACCTTATTATTTTTTTTGTTTCTTTGTAATTATAAGATAAATTTTAATATTTGAAAAAGTGTTTTCATTATCTGAACTCATTTCCTATTAAAACGACTTAAATTCATACTTTTTTTTAGACAATATGTTTTTCTATTAAGACACATTTTTTTAGTCTGAAGGCTGAAAAAGTATTTTATTTAATTGGTTTCCTATTTATTACTTTTTATTAGTATCTTCTTTATTTTCAATGTTGATATTTTATTTCTTAGATATTAATTTTATTTATTAAATTTATGTCTTTAACTTAATAAATTTCATATTTGTTGAGAATCATTGGCTGTTTTCCTCATAAAAAGTGTAGTTGTTCCATTTATTTACACAACATATTTAACATTATTGAAAGTAATATTAACTTAAGCATTTTTAATGATATAGATTTTCCCATAATACTTATATTGACTTTTTAATTGAAAAAAAATCTGAAGAGGTTGGTATTTTATGGGTAGTAACTAACATCTAAGAATTTACTCTATTGTTTATAACAGTAAAAAAATGTCTAAAGAGTATTAATTTCCTTCTGGTTTAGTTTTCAAACAAAATTTTCGAAATAAAAAAATATGATGTTGATAAAATATTTTTGAGTTTTTTTACCACGTTAATTGGTTAATTATTATTAAAAAAAGACTCTACTTATTTATCTTTTAATTTTTAAAAGCAACAGTGAATTAACTTGTCTGTAATATAAAAAAAGTAAATGACTGTGTGTGTGACATCTGTCAAAATTGACAAGGTGTTAAAATCTTTTTAAATTTTGTAATATTTATATCAAATTTTAAAGCAGCATTTGATAGCTTTATAGTAAATTCAAATTTTTTTGTTTGCATTAGAAAAAAGAACTTAAAATAAAGAAAACTTAGTTCATTTTTTTGAAAGAGTATTTAGACATAGGTGATCATGTTTAAATTCTGGTTGTTCTTATTTACAAATCAGAAATGTGATTTTTAAGCATATTAAATGAAAAAGAAATCAAGTCTAGTTTATTGAGTTTTAGTATTTTATACAAAAATGAAAATTTCATATTTCATAAGGATTAATAAAATTTGTAAGAAAAAAAAAAGAAATGGAAAGAAAATAAATATTTTTTTAAAATCAAAAAGTAAACTAAAAATGTAAAAGTAAAAAGCAATGTGAATTCTGTATTTGTAGATTTTTAGTTCTGGTACATTTTTAGATTCACAAAAAAAATGATTTTGGCTTTAATGAAGAGTTGCAAATCAATATCTATTTATATAGCTTATAGATAAGTTAGAATTTTTTTATAAGAGAGTTTGCTAGGCAGATCATGTTTTGCTACATAAACAGTTGTAATTGTGTTTTGGCATTAAAATTGTTGCTACATATTTTTTAATTTACTTTTTGAAAATGAATTTTTTTGATTTTGCAATCTGATATTATGCTTTCCTTATTCTGTATGTATATCTTGGGATTTTGCATCAGTTTCCTGACACATTTCTTGTCATATATCCACTCCTGTCTGCTGCATTTTTTTCATTAAAAAGTGCAACATTCCAATATCATAGTTAATATTTTTTCTGTAGAATTCTCTCCTGACTCTGTTGACTCTTATTGTTTTAGTTCTAGCTCTATTGTTTGTGCTTTCACTTGTAATGCCAAGTAGTCCCTATTCAACTATGTTTCATTTGATACTGCATTCTTTTTGGTATTAACTTCTGTTCCATTTTATGATTCATTCTTTTTGATATTTATCTGGTTATCATTGATTTATTTTAATTTTATTTTTATTTTTTTCTTTGTATTGTTTATGCCAAAAATATTCTTATTAATGATGTAAAGAACTAACTACTCTAATTTTTAAATACAGCTTATCTATATACATAGATGTTTCCTAATACCTTTAAGCTTATATTTCTCTCTTGAAGACATGCCTTTTATATACCTACCCTTACTTGTATGTTGAATATACCATTGAATTATAAAGTCATCATATCAGTTCAACTTTTATTATTCTTATTGGTTTTTGGATGTGACATATTCTATCTTGCCTAAATTAGACATCCAGACCTCAATCATCTTCAGGCTGCAGCTGAGTTACCATTTGTGGGCAGATTTATGTATTTAAACTAGTTATTGTCTGTGCCATTTATAAAAATACAAAATGTGGAGTATTTAAACAAAAATAATATAGTTGCAAATTTTAAATTGAGATGGAATAAATTTACAGAAAAACAATAATGAACATACTACTTAAGGTAGACTTAATACCAATTACCAGTTGTTTATTAATAATAATCTATGCATGAAACATATATGTAAATAATGATTTTAATGTATCACTTTAATAAAACTATTGACATCCAGTTTCTTCTACACCTCTCTAATCTTTCCGACTAAGAGTAAATTGATAATTATGATCTGAATTTATTATGAGTGCCAGTTATAATTTTAAAAGTATAATTTACAATTATTACATGATCAATCTATTCTTCACAGCAACATGTTAATTACATATAATCATTGTAGCTAGCTGTTCTTCCCATGGTAATTACCTATAATATGCATAACTAATAAATTAATGACCAATTATCCCATATGGCAAATAAAGAAGTTTAAAATGGTATACTATGAACTAATATATAGGGGGGGGGGAGAAATGCATTAAAAGACTAAATTTTATACAAAAACAAAATACTTTATTAAAAATAATAGGAATAATGAAAATGATTTCAATATGGCAATAAAAAAAAAAAGCATTTTATTCCACAATTCACCAGTTAAAAATTTAATTATACTAATAACAAGAACAACAACTGTAATTCATTTTCTAACTAATTTTTTTTTTTGAAATATTCAGTTTTAAAATGCAAGATATATATATCACTACCACATATATAATGAAAAAAATACACATGTAAAATGTCTAATAAGTAAATATATATAGAAAACAAAAAAAAATATTTACCATACAATCTTTTTGTTTTTTGATAATTTTGATAATTTTGCAATCTTTTTTAATGATAGATGAATAGAATTAGACAAAAAACAATATTTCTGTTTTTTTAATAAAATAGCTAATTACCTTTAATCAACTTATTACAAATCTCAAACATAGTTAAATTTTACAATTTTGTTCTTTCTTTCACATATGCATCAATCTGTCAATAACATTCAAATCTTGGGATTTCATTAAATAAAGTGTACAGGGAACATTTGACAAACTTAAATGAAGTAAATTTTTAAAAACAAGCTTGTGTACATATTATTTTGATAACATTTTCACAAGGTTAGAGAAAGTGAAATGTCACAGCAGCTCTAATCTGTAACACTATTCTCCCAGAGTAATATGTAAACCTGAAAAAGTACATTTTTAATAATATGAAAAAGTATATATTTATAAAAAAAAAAACACATTAGGTTACTAAATAACAACAGATAGCTTTGAGTTTTTAATACAGCATTCTGCAACTGCAACTACTGGCAGCATTTTCCAAATTTTATTTAAAATTAAAAAATACTACATGTATTAACACTGGCAGGAAATTACAAAAGGGACACTTAAGTAAAATTAACAAAGAAAAAATACTACATAAGCAAAATTTAAAAAAGCTACTACATCTATTTACTCATTTAAAATCAAATAAAACAGATAGTTGAGAGTTTTTAATATGGCATTATGCCATCACAAACAACCCCCTCCCCTCCAATTGAGAAAGATAAGCATTCAGCTATGCAAACATTGGCAGAAATTTCAAATTTTATTTAAAATTAAAAAATATTATATGTATTAATTCTTTCAGAAAATTACAAAATGGACACTTAAGCAAAATTAACAACAAAAAAATATTATATAAGCAAAATCAAAATATATATACACTACTACATCTATTCATTCGATTAAAATCAAAACATTTTTATCATGTACACCTGGGTCTCGTTTTATGCAGATTATTTTAATGCGATTTTGAAGTTATGCAATTCATGTTTTTTCTTAATATTTTTTATATTTCACTATATTTATTAGATATCAAGAAATTTAAATTATCAATAACTTATTTTGACTTGAAATACTTTTTTTTTTTCAAAAATATAACTTTATATTAGCAGCTAACCTGAATATGGCCTGAAGCTGTATTTAAAATAAATAACCCACTTATACTAATGAGTAAATAATAATAATAGATTTATACTTACATATAAAAATATCTCAATAAATATTCAAAAATTTTAAACTTTTAAAACATATTTTGTTAGGTGTAACAAAAATAAATAATGTAGATTTTTAAAATAAATAACAAAGATTTTATTGATTTTATAAACTGAAAATAATATTTCTAATGATAATGTATAATCTTTTTGTTTTGATTGCGATCTCATTTTTTTAAATATAGAAACAAAATGTGAACATTTAAAATTTATTAGTAAAAATCAGTTGTCAACAGAAAACCATTAACACAGCACAAGACTGAAATTGGCACTAGTTGTGTAAATTGGATAAAGCAGAATATGGGCAAACTTAGAGTAGGGAATGAAAAATAAAGTGGCTAACAAGTTTCTCTGGGCATAATTGCTGAGAGATTCTTGACTTTGTTCAAGGAGAGGCTATATCACATCACATCAATGAATTTGATTTCTCACCAGTTTACAAAAACTGCATATCCAAATAGTTGATATTTTTTATTAGTCATACTTTATTTCCTTATTTTTTTAATGTGAATTTTAAAGTAATTTTTCTTTATTTCTTTGCTTTTATGTGAATTCTGAAAATTACAGACCCTATCCCCCAATTTTCAAGGTAAGTTAAGTCTATTTTTGTGCGATTTTTTTTAATGTGGGTTTTCTGTAGAACCTATCTACCGCATAAAATGAGACCCGGGTGTGTATCTAACAGGAATTGGTATGATAAAAGAATTGTCTCTCTCTGCAGAAGGCAACAAAACATTACTACTTCATTTTAATGGCATCTTCCTTGATAGTGTGCAGCAATTACCAAATTTTAATCATGATGCTTACAAAGCCAAAATAATAAGTATATTAACTACAAAATGGACAATAAGGCAAAAACAAAAAAAATACGGTGTTTATTAACTATGGCAGACAATTATCAAATGGACATATTAAAAAACATGTATATGGCAGAAATCACAAAATGGAGAGTTAAACTATGTGTTTATGTTATCTAATGCCTGCACAGGATCTTAATTGAGAAATGTGTCCAACAAAATTTATTTTGGTAAAAAATAAAATTTAGTAAACTTTTAGCAAAACAGAAAACAAATTAGTAAATGTTTACTAAAATTGAATCATTGTGGTGAACTGATCTTTGTAATCATCCAGAATGCAAAGAAAAGTGTCATCTTCTTTTTGCAGTCTCTGCCACATATATTCTTCCAAATATAAATTGAGCTACTGGCATGCTGTTCCTTGATATTATTTTTTAAACCATTTTGCTGCACTCCCAAACTATGTTATAAATGTGAACACTAGTTTCTGGATTGACAAAGTTGTATTTATAATTGATATAAAAATGTTTGTACCTGGAAGATCCTCAATTTTATATGCTTTCCAGCAATCTGAATAAATTGTCGAGCCCTCTTCTATATTTTGTATGATCATTTCCATCAGAGTTGCCACTATTCTATTATAAATTGCCACAATAAAAAATCATCAGTCTCCCTGCAGAAGACTGCAAACATCTACTGTTTTAGATCCTGCTTGATTATTTTATTAGCTGAAAAGACTCTCATTTATTTCACTAATTATGTTAGGGTCACCAACAAAATGTGGACAATAAATGATGCGTATAATAAGCAGAATCTGATTAAAATTTGGGAATTATAAATTTGTCATTTAAGTTTGTCAGAAGTTCCCATGTTCACAATTATTTGATGGGATCACAAGTTAGAAAGGTAGCAAAGGTACAATACATATTTGTAATGTCATATCAAGTCTAATACATAAGTACCCATATTTTATATACAATGTTCATAATCATTATAAAATTGTGTAAGTCTCTTAATTTTTAATGTTTATTAAATTAAAAATCTATGAAAATATCTAATTCAAACACATTCACCTATAAACAAGTTGGTTTTAAAGTAAACGGGGACCTCTTTTATCTTCACCAAAAACAAAAGAGATATTGTACAAGTTATAGGGAAAACTTGTTTAGCCTCAAGATAGTCTATCAGTAATTGATTTCCTGGCAACATCAAAAGGTAAGTTATTTCTGTTTGCATGGATATAATCACTTAATTTTTATTGTTTATTAAAGTCCAGGAAAATATCAAATTCAGTATATATATATATATTCACTAGATAGAGCTTACCAATAGCTCTAATCAAGCTTTATTAGTGATCATTTAAATGCAAGCTTAAAAGCAAGTTACAATATATATATATATATATATATATATGTAACTATGTGCTCAATATATATATATATATATATATATATATATATATATATTGAGCCAGATTGATTTCTGATTCAATGGT
This sequence comes from Epiperipatus broadwayi, assembly GCA_028023455.1. Taxonomy (NCBI): domain Eukaryota; kingdom Metazoa; phylum Onychophora; class Udeonychophora; order Euonychophora; family Peripatidae; genus Epiperipatus; species Epiperipatus broadwayi. Next base: position 1,661,965 of record JAQFVV010006352.1, read on the forward strand.
TTTATTACTAAAATTAATGAAGGAAAAATAACTTCAGTTTCATTAAATGTCTAATGCTAAAATTTGTATTATTATTTAAAACACATACACATTTATATTTGAAGTAGATTATTTAATGTTTATAAAACTGATTTTAAAATAGTTTACTTTCACCACCTGTTTTCATCAATTTGATTAAAAACAGACAAGCTTGCTAATTATATATTCCTGTTGCTTTTATTGTAATTATTTTTAAAGTTAATTCTAAAAAAAAAAGTGGAGATTTAATTTTGTATTTGTCGTTTTTGTTTCAATTATCCCTGGGTGGAAGTCTTAAATTAGATTGAGCAGGAATTAATATTTGCCCTGCCTGGAATATATAATGGATACTAATGAAAGTTTTGCACGGGAAATGTAGCAAGGCAAGGATAGCCCGCCAATTTAGAGGAGAGAGATTATTAGACACACTTGGATTATGGACTGCTAAGAGTCAGATGGTTTTGAGTAGCTGTTCGGATGTTTAATTGTCTGCTAAAAACTTAAATAATTAATGACAAACTTCGTTGCTGTGCAAGATTTCAAAATCTATCGCTATGGGTTTTGCCATCATTAGAATGTCTTGCTAATTTAAACAAAGGACAGACCCATGCCTACCAGCTCTCCTTCAGTCATGCCATGAGCCTCTAAAATAAACACTGCCCCTACCTTGCCACTGTCAAAGGGCCTGAAAGATGAACTATTATTAAAAGTGCACACTCGTCACTAAATCACTAGGACTCTGCCTTACCGTAAGCTAAACTTTTTCCTATTCTAGCCAGGGTAAATAAATTGCATTTAATTAAATCTCTGCTCAATCTAATGATAAATATGTTTTAACATGGTATTGTTTTTTTTAATTATTTATTATCTATATGTACTCTTTTCTAGTATTTAATTGTGTCTTGGAATCTTAGTTTTAAGATTCCAAGTTTGTTTGCAATTTTCGTTTATCAGGGAGTGCATAAGGTGATTATATTTTATATGTTTAATATATACCTGATTATTTCATTAACTATTACAAAACACATTGGCAGTTTTCATAATCTTTATTTATTTACCTGCCCTTAGTTGTACAATAAAGAATCTTTAAACATGTTTCGTTTGCGCTGTTTGTGCAAACAACAAAATCTTTTTGCTGGCTATTTGTCAAGTTATTTCTTCAGGTTGTCTGAAAATAGTCTATTGCTTTCTGGATTACATAAGATCGTAATCAAATATCTGTTGCTGTCTTGTAGGTGAGATCAACCATGTTTACTTTGAATGTAGTATTACGCGCAGCAGTCCTGCGGCATTTTAATGACAGTAATTAGAATATTACTGCTCAGACGTTCGCGCTGGTTATGTTGATTTCCGACGGGGCAGTAACTGTTTTATTATCCCTCATTCAGGAAGCTAAAGTTGTTGTTTGTTTTGTAATTTTACAACTGGCCAGCAAGAAGATATTTTCCTAACCATTTCTTCTATTTTAAGTGAGATAATTTTGCCACCAAGGTGTTTTATGCCTTCATGTTTGTCGTACTCTTGTGCACTCTCTGGTAAATATGCGTATGTTATTATAAGCCACTTTTGTATTCATGGCTAGATGTCTTCCCTCTATTGCACAACTTTTAATAAAATTAATAAATTGTTTAAACTTAATTTGGCTGATGTTTGTCATTGTGCTTTGATTTCTCAACTGTCTAAATAATATTTAAGATATCTTGTCCCTCCCTGAGTGTAGTTCAGTGCCCTTTTGATTCGCATATCCTGTCCACCCTAAAATAAATGTCTAGTTCCTTTTTTCGGACTAGTGGCGCCCCCAGGGTCAGTATATGCGAATCTCAAAGATCTTTCTCCCGTTACAATATATATATATAATACTATTATTATTTGATGTCTATATTTTTAAAGCAATATACATAATTATATAACTGAATATTTGTAAATACAGTAGTTAGCATTTCAAAGCTTTAGTTGACACAGATTACTGAGATAATCGAAAGTGCTCCTAAGTGGATAAAATTTTTAATTATTTATTTATTGTATTTACAGATATTCATATATATATATATATATATATATATATATATATATATATATATATATAGGGAGAGAGAGAGATTCAACAGACTTTAAACAATGTCAGCCATGCTTCCTCGGCCACAGAGACAAGTAAACTCTATATCCCTGTAGTTCTGGGAGGTATGACTGATATACTCTAAAATTAGTCGAGTTTAATACTATAAATTAATATACAATATTTAGGGCACAATAAAATTCCCAACTGCATCTACACTAATTTTTATTAAATAATTCATTCATGTCATCGTTCAATCCCAAAGTAAATGAAAATTAAGTCAATTTCATATATGGTCTGTGCGATTTATTTTACAGGTATTATGGGCAATAACATTTGCAAGATTCAACATTAATTTTAAAATGACATGAGAGAAATATTTAATTAAATTTAATAATATAGATTAAATTTATTGATTTCATAGTATCTTAAAAATAACATGTTAATTAATGCTATTTAATTACCTTATTATTATATATTTATAATGAATTGGAAATTCAAAGAATATTAAAATGAATTCTTAAAGATTCTACCATTTAATATTATGTAAGAGTTAAATTAAATCAGGTCATTTTTATCTACTTTGTTTATTTAAATTTAATGTAGATAATATATAAAAAAAATATTGCCTCCTAAAAATTATATATAATGAAAACCTCTGTATTATATATATACATATATTAATTCTAATATTTTCACTCCCGGTATTATATATATGTTGTGTGTGTATGCATTATTAACAAGTATATAGGTCTTAGTAACATCTTTAAATGTCAACATGTATACCAAAACGTGATACCAAATATCAGAGATATAGAGGATTACTGAATCTATCTGCTTAGAATTGATATTAACTGGCATCTCTGAACAAGCACAATCCAAATAAATGGTATTATTAGTGTAGAAATGATATTATTATATCTAGCAAAATGAATATAAATTATTTAGTGTTGTTATAAATTATTATATTTCCAAAATATAGCATGCATTCATAAAATTTGTCTAAATATTTTATGTTAAGTTGAATATAATATGCATATTTCACTTCCATCCAATAGTTTTGCAAAATAACAGCCATGTAAATAACTAGTTTGTTGTTATTACATAACAACAATAAAATTTCTTATATTTTAACATGTTAAATGCAAATGAATATTAAAGTTAGGCTTCATCTGACAACAAATCTGTCTTTTTATCTCACAAACTAATAAATTTATTGAACTAATCCACATTATTAAGTTGATAACTATTCAAATCACATATTAATTATTGCTTTCTTTTATCTCTGAAATTATAAAGGTTCCAGTTTTTTTAAAAAAAATAATAAGTAGATAAAAATTTTTACAGAATGGATTCAAAATATTAAGAACATTCTAAAAATCATCCTTTGAATTACCATAAATAATAAGATAATGTGAATCAAAAAGTCAAAAAATGAAGTATCTTTATTTTTACTTTTAAACAGTTCCAATTAAAATCTCCACCAATTAAAATGTCTGCTTCATGAACATGTTATGATCTGATACAATATCTAATCTTAAGAAGGCTAGACAAACATAGAATCAATACACATTCTTATTTAACTCTAATTTTTATTTTAAGTACATTAGATTTTATACATTTAATTTAAGGGCTTTCTTTTATACCATTGTTTTCAATTATATATTATGAATAAACTTCAGGGCAACAAGTATTTATGAACATTATCATATACCTTTTTCATAAATTGGGTCATGTACCATTTTATTTTGATAGCTACAAGATAATCATAAATGTCTATTGATTACTGATAGGAAAAGTTGATCAAATTGATAAAAACAAATTATAATTCATATTTTGCTCATGTAGATTTTTGCATATTATTGACAAAATAAAACTATATTCATAATAATTCTTGAAATTTTAAATACATTGTCAAGTCTTAGGAAACAACATATTCAGCAATACATTAGAAAGCTTTTTTTTCTGTAATGGAAAATAATATTGTTTCTCAATAACTTTGTTATCTTTTCTATTATCATTATTTTTATGAACTGTAACAAGATAAACATTTTAACATTAATTCTTCATGAATTTCTATATTCATAAAAAAAAAACCTTTAATTTTGAAGCTAATATATCACCTCCATATTTTTTAAAACTTTTTCAAAAAATAGATGGAGAGATTCTTATTTTTTTTTAGATTTAAGATTACAAACAACTATTTTAACTTACTTAAGTGGAATATTTTTAATCTAAATGAGTGAGATATGAATTTATCATTTAAAGCAGTAATTTTAATTTTTATCATAATATTCAAAAGATTATAAAAATAAAACTATGTCTGTGTTAAAACCTATCTTTATTATCATACAAACATTACCATTAACTAATTAAATAGAATGATTGTATCATTTCTTCATCTATATTACATAATCACCATTTCTTATGCTTGCTCATAATTGTTATCAAACAAGCAAAACTATCTCTATGTATTGCAACTCAGTGCAAGCCAGAGTAATCAATGAATGCCAGATGGTGATTTTATGCACAAGCCTTCTGGCATCCATTGATTACTCTGGCTTGCATTGAGTAGCAATACATATAGAAAGTTTTGCCTGTTTTTCTTCATCTATCGTTATTTCTAATGTTTTAAAATATGGAGATAATCAATCAACTATTGTCTATCTTTTACAATTTTGAGTATGGAGCTTCATTTTAATTTTTAAGATAACTAAAGAATTCTACAATTTTTTTTTCTTTTTAAAATCAAGTCAATAATAGTACACTGAGAACTTAAGAACAGAATTTTGTATCCACAAAACAATCCAATTTCTACCAGGATTTTTTGTGAGAAAAAGGAGACAGTATTTCTGTAACTGTAATTAAAAGATGAATAGATGACTTTACAAAAATGCAATTTTCTTATCCCAGTTTATGGAAAGAAAACAAATCAATATTGAGAATAGCACATACAAGAATATATACATATAATAACTATAATACCATAAAAATAATATAAATGAAAAATAAAAATAAAAGAGATGAGAGAGAATAACTTCAGAAATCCCCAACGAGTCTTAATATATATCAGTTACAAATTAGAAACATCAAACAAATTGGTGAAAATAAATATTACCACAATTAATTCATAATTATTTGTTTTTATTCCCAAATGAAATATTTTTGGTTGGGTTACTCATATATAATGCAATAAAATTTTATTTACAACTTAGTAAACCTGTAAAAGACACTTTCAGAATCCTATTGCAACAAATCACTATCAAAAATAAACTTTTTATTCTGTTATCAACTACTTTTTCTTTATTGTGTTCTGTTTTGTATTTATTTATTTGAAAAGTTGTTTTTTGTTCAATCATTTATTATCAAGATTTAATTTGCATTATGGAATGTATTATGACAATTCAGAAATTTTAAAGATATTAATACACTAAAAGTCATAAAAAGAAAATAAAACCCATCATTTTTAAAGCTTTCAAACAAAATAATTTTGTGAGTGAGATGCTTTGCAGATGTATATTTATTGAAATAAAAATAATAATATTAGGTTAGTCTTTTTGCGAGAGTTGGCTCCAAGTTTTGTCTGCAAGTCATGGCAGACAAGTTCTTATATCACTTTTCTTTGATTTATGAAGCAATTTGAGGAGTAGCTCTTCCATAGCACAGTCCAAATCTCTTTCAAATAAGACTCTACATCTTATCGTCCAGATAACAAAGTTTATAAATTTAGCCAGTCTGATAACATCAAAAATTCTCTTTTTGAAAGTATCAATCAGGTAAGCACAGCCCAGGTCAGTTTCTGTAATTCTCTGTAAGACTACATTTCGAAGATGAGTCCATGATTCACATTTATTGAGTATATGGGCTATGGACTCATTTTGTCTTCTACACAGGGGACAAAAAGGATCAATATTGTGTCCCTTCTGGTGACAAAGAAACATACTAGTAGGCAGGGCCCCAAGGTTTGCACTAAAAAGTCCACAAACTTAGGTTTGAGTTTTAAAACCTTGGTCAACCTCACAAGTCGAGGGATCTGGCCAGAAGAAAATTCTCTGCTTGGATTTTCCGTTTTTATTGATTTATTACTTTAAATAATTTTGTGTTACATTGTGCATATAATAGATCACTAAAATTTATTTCCTATTATGTATTATACTCAAATTTTAAAAATTAAGTTCTAATATGATATTGGTTAAAAAAAGATCAAACTTGGAATCATCATTGCGATCTTTAAATGTTCTAATTTATAAAATTTTAAACACTTTTTTCCTCTTTCATAATAATTACATGAAATTTTATTTTTAGATAAATTTTAAATGCTTGATATTTAATGTTTTGCCTAGGATACTGATCCTATACTTTTCAAATCAAAATTAGTTGATAAAAATGCTATTCATTTTCTCAAACAAAATGTGATTATAGCAGCACAGATTGTTAAAATGATTCTTTTTATAGTTACATTAATTAAATACTGTATACGCATTTGTTATTTTATAGTTTAATATTACTTTATTTCAATTAAATCAACAAAAACTTCAGAAAAAATGTATTTCTGCTAAATTAGTTTCAAATGGTACATATCATAAAACCTTCTCAAATGCAATCTTTATAGTTTAATTTCCAAATGAGAAATGTTTGTACAATCTTAGTAATCTGAATAAATTTATCAGTGTTATTAATTGCTTATACATTATATCAAATTTTGTTATATTTATATTAGCCTAATAATGATTTAAAAATTCTATTAAATAATAATATATAATTATAAACTCATATCAAGCATGATATTATTTTTAATTTATTCTCTTTTACACACACACACACACACACACACACACACACACACACACACACACACACACACATATATATATATATTGTAAGGGATGGAAAATCCACCCTTTCTTATGAAGTGCCATTATATTTTTAAAAAATCTCTTTCATTTGGTTATTAGATAAGGATTTGTAAATAGGTTGTTATTGTTGTTAGTTGTTTTTCATTGTTATTTGGTTCATTTTTATTTATTTATTGTGATATATGCTATGTTTTGTGATGGTGAGATTTTAATAGCAATGGATGTATATAAATTCGTGAGTGTGTATGTATATAAATAATTATTATTAGTAGCATTTAAATTGCTAGCTATAATTAGATTGTACTTTTATTTTTATTTTATTTGAAATTATAAAAGATATAATGGTATTATTTTGGGCTATTTATTTATTTATTTTGTAGATTGTAAAATAAATTTTTCAATGTAATATTTTTTTTATTGACATCATTTTTTGTTTTGTTGTGTAAAAAATATTTGAAAATCAACAATCAGCAGTGTTAAAGATTTTTAAGTTAGCACATGAGTTATAACAATAAGACACAGATTACTATGGAAACAAAGAGGGAATCACCACAAGACAGAAAAGAAAGAAACTATAACTTTATTTTGTCTATTCCACAAATTCTTCTTTTGGATATCAATATAATAACTACAGTACCAAGATATAACATCAAAATGATTGGCTAAGTTCACTTTATTATCCAGAGCAATTTCAGCCCTTTTGCCTATCTTATTTCACAGTAAAATATGCAGCTTCAAACCATATCTGAATTTTTAAACAAACCTCAGAATAATAGCTATATATACATTTTTTATTTTAAGTTTCTTTTAATGATCCTAAGCTTAATAGTCAAAAGCGATTTATTTCTATAAGTGAATCTATAAATTTATGCATTGATAATATGTAAACATATTTTAAAGTTATTTCAATCTACCTTGGGATGGACAAAACATAACAAAAACACCTGAAATAATTAGTGAACTGTGAAATGAAGAGACAGTGAAGAAAATTAAATGGGATAATTAAAGTTTGGTCATTTTTTTTGTTTTTATTATTATTATTATTATTATTATTATTATTATTATTATTATTATTATTATTATTATTATTATTATTATTATTATTATTATTATTATTATTATTATTATTATTATTATTATTATTATTATTATTATTATTATTATTTATAACATTTTAAAATTTATCTTTATAAAAGTATATACATTTGTGATATCTAAAACTAACTTATAATTTTCTTTTTGAATATTTAAACTTATTAATAATAATTAAAGTCAATTTTTAATATATATATATTATAACAATCGAAATGTAAGTGAAGATCGAATCTATCCACAAAAACAATATCTGCAACTACCAGAGCGCCATCTAGGCATTTGAGCCTAGAAAAATTTATAAAGTAGGCAGATACGCGCTGTTAAGATTCCACTTTATTTAAATATTCCGATTGTTAGCCCAAGTCACTAGCTCAGCGGAGACGCAGAGATAAAAATCTATAAATTTTATATCTTAAATATAAAAGAATAAAAGCCACTGCCAGAAATTAACACATAAAAATATTTATTTACGCACATATAAAATCATTCTAAATTCGAGGAATAGGTTTAACATTTCTAGATTTTTATATTACTCTTTAATTGTACATTTACATAAATTTCACTGAGTTTAATATTTTATTTAGATGGTCAAGTATGAATAGACTACATAGATTTGCATTTGAAAATAAACATTCTATCCCTATGTAACCTTAGGCTAAAATTCACAGTCAAACTGGCATCAATCCATCTGATACATTTATGTATTCAATGTAGCATGAAAATACAACAGCACAAATATACTATACTGTCAGGCATGGATATCTGAACAGTATAGTTAGAGAAAACATTGACTCTTGTCCAATACAGGAATATGACATCTGTATAGCAAGAAAAACAATAAAATAAAAACTCCATAGGAAGGGACCGCGATCCTTTTTGCCGACTTACAATCCCATCCATAGGCAAAGGGTTGGTGCGGTGTATTCAGCGATTCTGCATGTAGTGAAACTTATACTACATCTACTAATTACACAAATATATCCAATCCATTGACCCAATTCAACAACGACACAAATAACCTAAGATTACCCTCCCCTAATATAACGTTGGGTGCCAATTATAACGATCGAAATGCAAGTGAAGATCGAATCTATCCCCAAAAACAATATCTGCAACTACCAGGGCGCCATCTAGGCATTTGAGCCTAGAAAAATTTATAAAGTAGGCAGATACGCGCTGTTAAGATTCCACTTTATTTAAATATTCCGATCGTTAGCCCAAGTCACTAGCTCAGCGGAGACGCAGAGATAAAAATCTATAAATTTTATATCTTAAATATAAAAGAATAAAAGCCACTGCCAGAAATTAACACATAAAAATATTTATTTACGCACATATAAAATCATTCTAAATTTGAGGAATAGGTTTAACATTTTTAGATTTTTATATTACTCTTTAATTGTACATTTACATAAATTTCACTGAGTTTAATATTTTATTTAGATGGTCAAGTATGAATAGACTACATAGATTTGCATTTGAAAATAAACATTCTATCCCTATTTAACCTTAGGCTAAAATTCGCAGTCAAACTGGCATCAATCCATCTGATACATTTATGTATTCAATGTAGCATGAAAATACAACAGCACAAATATACTATACTGTCAGGAATGGACATCTGAACAGTATAGTTAGAGAAAACATTGACTCTTGTCCAATACAGGAATATGACGTCTGTATAGCAAGAAGAACAATAAAATAAAAACTCCATAGGAAGGGACCGCGATCCTTTTTGCCGACTTACAATCCCATCCATAGGCAAAGGGTTGGTGCGGTGTATTCAGCGATTCTGCACGTAGCGAAACTTATACTACATCTACTAATTACACAAATATATCCAATCCATTGACCCAATTCAACAACGACACAAATAACCTAAGATTACCCTCCCCTAATATAACTTTACAAATCTATATAGCCATTCATGCCCGACTTAAATTTAACATTTAGAAACGTTCGCACAAATGCATTTTATAAAATTTGTTTTAAAATGTTGAGCACAGATCAGCTGCACAGATTCCATGGTCAAAAACATTCCAAATTAAACACAACTGATCAAAATACAAAATCATCGATAAACGTCACTTGCATAGGGAATATACAAATCCCATTAGCATTCATCGTAAGATGCTTGCAGTGATATCGTTGACATATATTCTAATTGAATGTGAAAACCACAACATTATCAACCGCTAACGAATCTATGCAACGTCTATACCCAACCTCAAATTTCATCAATTAAAATTTAAACAATAAACAATTTATACAATAAGAAAGAAAAAAAAATGGAAATGATTTTTATCAATCGGAAAACATATAAAATTAAACATTATTAATTTGATTTAAAAACTTACAAAAGTCAGATAAGAGTCCGTTTAACTTTAAGTTGGCTTGTTTATTAATTTGTAAAACTTGACAAAAGTTCGTAATTGATTTTAATAATTGTTCATTTCATATAGCTTATGGTAGAAGAGTCCAGGTTTCTGCTTTTAATTCCCGCGATGCCTCCATTTGAAGATAATGTCCTGGAGATGGCAATAGCTGGTTCAAGGTATCACAGTCTTTTCATTTTTCTTTTAAATAGAGAGTGTGGTATGTGCATCCTACCACAATTCTCAAACACACAACGCTGGAACTGTCCGAAAAAACTGTATTTCCCTTTTTATAGTAAATCTCCAGATTGAATGAACAAAGACGTCACTAATCCAAATTTTCGTTCGGGTCCGGGCTGAGGCTTGGTGCTTCCATTGGTCAAGCTAAAATCTCTTTATTCTCTTATCTAATTTACTCTCTGACTTTTTAATTAGACAGCTTTTGGATAATTAATAAACAATCATTTCCATTTATAGATTACAGGAATTAATTAATACCTGTTTTTATTTTAACTTACGTTATTTTTTTATTAAAATATTTTTATATTTCAATCTTGTATTTTTTTATTAAAAAAAATACATTCAAATACTTTTTTTTTTTGTTTATGAAAAAAAATATTTTTAAAGTTTAGCATCTGTGCGAATATATACGTTTAACAATATTTTAATTTTAGCGTTTAGTTTTTTACTTTTATTTGCGAACTTTTATTAAGTTTTTATTTTAAATTAATGTAACGACATATTTATATATCGTTACAATATATATATATATTTGTTTATTTATTTATACTTTTGTCAGAAATTTTATATCTTAGTTTGTGCAAATATATTGTTAAATGCAAAGATAAAATATCAAATGTAATATATATATATATATATATATCATATTTGATATATATATATATATATATATATATATATATATATATATATATATATCATATTTGATTTATGTTTTATATATATATAATAAATAAAAATATGTTTAATATTAAATTTACTATAGAAAATAATGAAGAAGGAATAAAATATTTAGATTTATTAATAAAAAAGGATGAAAATGGAATGAGTAATATAAAGCACTACATAAAAAATAAAAATGTTAGAGGAATAATACATCCAAAATCTTATCAACCTTGGTGTCAAAATATGGGGGTACTAATAGGAATAAAAGAAAAAAATGATAGGCTTACATTAAATGATAATGATGCGATGGAGCAAAAATTGAAAATCCAAGATGAATACATTGAATATGGATATAGTAGTAAGGTTGTAAGAAATATTTTAATAAATAAAAATAGATATAAAAATGTTAGCAATAAAAATGAAAGAAAAAATAAGAAATGGATTTCTATTCCATATTCTAAGGATGTATATAAAATTCTAAATGATAGAAAAGAAAAAAATAAATCTTAATATAGGTATTGGATGGAAAAATTGTAAATCTTTAAAAAAAACTAGTAAGTAATTCTAAAATAAGGAATGATAAGAACGATAGGATAGGAATAGTTTATAAAATTATTTGTAAAAGATGAAAGATGATATACATAGGTCAGTCAGCAAAAAAATAAGATAGAAAGAGGTAAAGAGCATGACAGAGCTATAAATAGGAAAAATATTAAATCAGAACCATTTTGCCATTTTTTAGAAACAGGACACATTATGAATTGTGAAGAAAGTATTGAAGTTATCAAATATTATAGAAATTATAAAGAAAGAAAAGTATATGAAACATTGTATATACATGAAAATAAAGAGAAATGTTTGAATTTAGTACAAGGGTCAGTAAAGTTAGGAGGAAAATGGTCATTAAGTAAAAATTGGAAAATATAAAAACATCTTTATTGTTTAGTTTTACTAGTAGATGGTGTGTTAAAATAATATGCAAATCACGTGAATTTTTTCAATTGTTATAATATCTTGACAAGGTTGATTTTTGAACGAAATTCGATTAGATGTTAATAAATTTATTATTTATATATTGTTTAAGTATATAGTTGTCTTATAAATTGATTATATTTCATTTCAGAGAATATATATATAATAAATGTCATGTATCATTTTGGATTAGAAAATAATAAATTATACTTAATTGCATAGGAGTTGTAATAAATATATAAATTATTATAGAATCATATTTACAAATTCTATCATTATTTAATAATTATCATAATCCTTCAATTATTTTAATTGTATTGTTAGATGTATTTTGAAAAGTATGGATTCAGTCATAGTATTGAATATTAAATTTATAGATCAATATCCCCACATGTCTGTTATGTAGAAGTTGTCTTATATATATATATATATATATATATATATTGCCTATACATAAAGGTTCATATATATATTGTAACCAAAATCCTCGGAGCCGTCCACCCTGATGGCTCACAAAGGTGGTAACCAACCTTCCATCACCCCTCCAACTACCCATCATCATGCCGTACTTGTTGCGGCACTATAAATTGTAACCGTAAAGTGCGTGATCTCAACTATGTAACGTAAGTGCACTAGGAATTACAACCTTGGTCACTGATCAACTCTCATTGCACATTATCAGCTATTAAGAGCTGTATCCAAAAGCATATCATACTATTTATTTTATGCACAAAAGACCACAATCAACATCTGGGGCAATTTACTACAGACAAAATTAATGAATTAACCTAACTTTTATAATTTATTTGATCGCAGCCAGGTTATACCGCGAAGACCTATCATAGTATTATTATAAAACATATTAAACAAATTATAAGTGCAATTTTATCACCCTTAAACCTCAATTTGCGATTTTTATGGTATGCGACCCTATGGCCGACCATGTACAAGATAGCGTAATTTGTGGAACCACATAAGATTATGAAATTTTAAATCATCTATATGATTTCTAAGACAGATGCTAGTCCAGGTAAAGCTTTGCAATTAATAAACATGAATAATTGGGTTCTTTTATAATTTAATATATCATTGAGACTCTTATTGTATTGACGAATGAAAATTTAAAAATGTTAAGTAAATATATTTAATCATATCATTATTGAATAAATCTGTTCACAAGTTTAATAATTAATTTGTATTTTATACTAGAATCAACTACGCAAAGCCACAATGATGGAAAAGGTAAATGGGATTTTATTGTACCTTACCAATCATATACTACCAAAGACGAAAAGCATCTTAATGTTTTCTCAAAATATTAATAAATTCTTATATCATGTAGACAATAATATGTAATTCAATGTATGCTCTATAATGTATGCTCTATCCAAAGTTTATGATTTCTGATGTTATGAATGACACATAGCAACGGCACAGTAAGTTTAATTATAAATCAACTTTTATTTACAAACTTTATGAACAATAAATAGTTAATTTCAATATTTTAAATAAAAACATAAATAAACAAATAAAATAATTAAATGATGGATCAATAGACTTTCTTCAATACATCTCACAGGTACAGTATTTAAAACCTAATCATACCTTATTTCAATCTAATATAATGAATATTGAGACAATTATTAAATTCAGCATTAACTTATGAAATATTGAACGTCATTTCCAGATTCAATAAATCCCTACTGTATACCTATAATAATATAATAAATAATATGATGTTTGTGTGTTTTAGCTATAATGTAATCATTAATTAAAATGAAAATGTAAACTTACACTCCGGTAGATAATAATTAACCAACAGTTAATTATCATGAAGTACTTGAATAGAATGTCCTGTTGCCATTTATCAATCTAACCGATAAATTATGCTTACATATGAAGAAGATGATTTGGCAGCTTAACTAAAATACTTTGCCCAACTTATATCTGTGAAGCAAACATATTCCTGTGGATGTATTCATCTACACGTAGGAATTAAATAATACTAACGTTTTGCGTATTTAAACACTATCATAAAGTCATACGTATAATCACACAATTCCGCGGATTAACCACCAGCGCAGGAATGTGTAAAATACAAAAATGGCAATTAAAATAATCTGCGGATTAACCACCAGCACAGATTAAAGCCTTTAACATACTAAAACAACATTATAATTTACTTCACATTAAAGTGCAAATCATCCCCCTCAATTCTTCTGATTATTCAGAATACGCTGACACTTTAGCAAATGTGGGTTCTTGCTTAGTAAAATATTACAATAATCAGGACAACTAATGTACTACTTATCTTGCTTAAAATAAACATGTATAATATAATGTAAATAATATTGGCATGGGAATATAAATCTGGAAAGACTCACAAAATATCTCATAAAGATTGGTATATCTCATGAATTCATTAAGTACTGTTTAAGCTTTCTCTTAAATCTATTCTTTTGAATAAATATTTTATTCAACCTTTATTAATTTAAATCTAACAAATATAACTTATGAACTTCATATGCGAGTTCATATAACGATAAAATTAAATAAATGTATTATTCATTAACATATAACATTTAACGGTGTGTGTGTGTGATAAAACTAAATGTAAAGCATTTTATAGTTCAAATACATGAATTTTAGCAGATGTGTATCACAAATTGGATTGTATAGCATTTTGTAACTCCTAACGTGATCCGTGGAATCCATGTACAATGTGTAGAATAATAAGTATATGAGGTAATAGCTATAACTGTAGTTAAATTCCATACATGCAATTATATCCATTTGATTAGTTATTAAAGCAATATTAGATTAACGATTTGCGTGGCTCTCCAAACATGAAACAATTTTAAAACAGGATACACAGAATTTAAATGAAAATGTTTTTCATAAAGTTATTAATCCCTACATCTCTCTATCAAAAGTGTTCCAAGTTTATCCTATCCATGCAAGTATTTATTTATCCATTGCGTTAATCCAGGAATAACCAATTACAGCAATTAATTTATTCATTTTAAATAGACGATACAATTATAAAAACTTTGATTAATTATTTGAAAAATGTTTATGATCCAAGTGTTAAACAAATTAACTAGCAATTATTAATGGCATTATAAAATTAATTATCAATCAATAATATATTTTATTAGAATTAAAGAATTGGAAATATTAAAAGATTTTGACAAATTTAACGCTTTACTTTATTTTAACTTAAACTTTTTTTTTTTTAAAAAACAAATTTTCATTTTAATAAAACTTCTGTAATTAAAACACTGATTCACATTTTCCAAATTGTAGAATAATAAATATTTCAAAACATACCAAATTCTTGTATTTAATTCTTTCAAACTGGGAAGCTCCGACATTTCAAAAATGCGATATTGGAAAACGCTACGGTGATTTGATTCAGTTGGCCGACCGACCTGAAAAGATCTTCAAATTTAGTGATCCATCTTAATTAGATAACACTAAGTTATTTTATGTTTATAACAAATTTTGTGGTAATTTATTCACTTATTAATGGCTTCAAAATAAGCTCAGCAAATTTACACTATTTGCCTTGACCATTTCTGTTCTTCTTCCCACCAAAAGACAAACTGACAGACGATATTCTCCTAGAAATTCGCGCTCTTTTCTTTTATTACATTGAGATGCCTACGTAATTATTGTATTTATTTTTAATAATTAATTTTGACTGAATAAACGGTTCTGTAAATTTAATAGAAATAATAATTTAAGATCATTTTTAAACAAACAAAACAAAAATATTATTTTTAATAATATTTTACCAAATTTTTATGTGTTGTCAAATTTTTTAAAAGTTAAACGTTTTGATATAAGTTAGTATATGGAATGAAGCAAACTTAAATTTATATTAAAATAATATAAGAAATAATCTTTTCAAATGCGAATCAAGCCAACCAAATCACCAAAAGAAGAAAGAGAAATTTTTATATAAGTTACATCAATTAATATATTTTATACTAAAATATATGGTTACAATATATATATATATATATATATATATATATATATATATATATATATATATATATATATATATATATTGTGCTAGGCATTTAATAAAGCCTGAGTTGATAAAGTTATGAAGTAAATATTGAACTTTGCAGGCTAGGATATAAGCCTTATATTAATAAGAAGCCCAAGTAGTTGTTATTCATAATAAAGACATGGCTCAAAGCAAAGTAGAATAAATCCTTATAGCATAGTGGGAAAGAGCTTTTTACATTATTTTTTGTATCATCTTGTATGTTGACCCAGCTTTAAAGAAATACATCCATAACCAAATTATTAATTTAACAAGCTACTGCTAATTGATTTATTTATTTTACAATGGTTTTACACAATTCCTATGTAAAATATAAACTGCAAGTTATGTTTATTATCAGTAAATCTTTTATTTGATTTATATTTTAAAAAATTGAACATTTGAAAAGCAAATCAGTTTTTGTGTTTTCTACATATATATATATTTATGCTATTATAAAATATCAAATCACAATCTTGGAATAAAACATATCATTTGTTTTATATAAAAAATGACTTTGAGTTTTAATTTGAAATTTATTAATATCTGTCTTTTCTCTTTTTAATACATCAGTTATTAGTTGGTTGACAAATTCATCCATTGACTAAATGATATTGTGTATTAATCGATTACTTTTATAAGCCATCAGTTATTGAAATATTAAATCACACATAATCTTGTTTGCCAATATATATATATATTGTACCGGGCCATACCACTGAAACCACTTACTTACACGTATATAAGTTTTGGCCAGTTTCAAACTCCTTCATAATACATTTATAATCTTATAAAGGTTACGTGAACGAACCGGCACGTTCAAGCAAAATGGTAGATCTTATTGATAGCTTTAACTATCAACAATGGCCCATCTCGGCTGCTAGATTCAAACCCCTACTATCCAAATACTTTATTTGTTTCGGGGTAAACCCCAGGGTGCCAGCTAGTCTGAAGACTAATGTATTCGGGCAGTAGGCTCATAATCCAGCGCTCAAAACAATTCCCTTAACTAGCCCAGTCTAATTTTAATCAGTAATAAAATATAGAAAAAGAATTGATAAAAAGAATTGACAGACAAATAAAGTTTAATTTTAAAGACAATTTATTAACTAACATTTACTAATTTTAAACATTTTTATGAATCTAAATAACACACACATTTTAAATTAACATTTCTAAACTAGTTTAAATATTCTTGTAGATTTTAACTCCTATAATGCATGACTCGTCTAAAAACGAGAAGATTTGACGTCACTCTAAATCGGCTACTTTTTATCGCACGTATACATATTATATGTCATTCGAAAGAAAATCAAAAGTTCTGTAAGATGGTGCCCTCTTCAGAGTTATTTTACAAATAAAAAATCAATAAAAATGATCATATATGTCAAACAAAACCAAAGCACCGCCTCCTCACCAACTTTTCTTGAATGTTATTGGCTGTCCCACTTCTGTCAGAAAGGGTAATGGCTGCCAAAAAGTAAAAAGTTACATTCGTTTTGATTTTTATTACGAAAATGATAAATGAATGTTTACAACATTTTAAACAATATTTGAATTGAATTACAAATTATTATTGATAAAATAATACTAAAAATCAAATTATTTTAGAAAAATAGTTAAGATATTACCAAGAATTATTTATTTATTGCTACATATTGATCGTAACGTAAAGTGAAAAAAAAAAGATTGCATCAGCAATCTTTTTTGGTTGGTTGAATAGAGGTTACTTTTATTTCACCGCAATTGAATATTTTTTAAATTATAAATCAAATTTTATTTTTGAAAAGATTTTCGTTTGCTTTCGTAATCTTAAAATTCAGTAATATACTTTTTACAAATGAAACTAACGTATTTTTATTATTAAAAGTGATCTATTTTAACAATAGATTTTGTTAAAGTTGTGAGTTGGCCAATTACAAGTTTTGGTTTTTAACTCATTCGGCCAATTATATAATCATCGTTCAAAAGGTTAATAGTAGAACACTAGTATTTATATAATTTAACTAATAACACTGATATAATAATCATGCACATATTAACTCATAATAATAAAGCATTAATAGCATTTGAAACTTAAACACACATATCAATAGTTCATTTTATGTATGATAAGAGTTCATATAATTCGAATCTTGAATATTTACGAATTACAGCGATGGCTACTACATATAAATGATAATAAATAAATGTTTACCTAGGATTTTTGGAATGGGGATATTGCTTGTCATTGGCTGCTTCTGCTGCTTCTGATGGATTATATCTAACCGGTTAGATTTGGACATTTCTTGAAGAGATTTTATGCCAAACCATTTGCTTTATTCTTGAAGACAGTCAAACGTTTGACGGAGGATTTCTGAGTTGTTATGCAGACATTATTTCACAGGCAGGTTTTGATGATCTTGTTGGACTAAAAAGGCTGGAGCATGAGCGTATATTTCCAAAAGCTGCTCAACAATGCATGTTTGTTTCTGGATTCATAATAGAAATGCACAAGACTCACTGCAAACTAGACTGAATAAAAACTCTTAACTCCTTGTCCGATAAAATATTCAGTATTTATACTGACGAAGTGTTTTCCTTTTGATATCCTCCGGCAAATATCTGTTGTTGAAATTCTTTAGCAATTAATCCTATGACAATGTGTTTTTTGATTGATTGTTTAATTAGTAGTAGCTATTTCAAAACGTGTTGTTTTCATATCTTTAATTAGTAGCACACCGCTGTGTTTTTTTTTTTAAATACATTTTTCATTTATTTATAATATTTAATACCGATACATTTTTTTTACATTCGCACGCGCATATATAATTTTACTCTACACATCAAAATTAGTTTTAAGATTATTTTTCTTCTTTAATTTAAATGAAGAGATTTATATATTTTTTTAAAGCTTTTAAATTGTATTTCACTAATAATAATAAACTCTTTACTTCCTTTTTATAAAACCTTCAGTTTAACTTTAAGAAAACCCCCTTCCCATTTTAAATCAATGATTTTTCAACTTTTATTTCAAACTCTTTTGCGAAAGATTTTTTTATTTTAATAATTTTTTTTACAACAAAATTATTTTATATACATGTGCCAATTTGGCCTTGGCACAATATATATATATATATATATATTGGATTCAACAAAATTCCATTTATTCCAATCTATATTTAGCAACTAATCAAATTGTGAATTAAGTTAACCCTGAGAATTAACTAGTTAACATGCCATAGTCAATGCTCTCTAGTATCTAGGTTTATTTTGTATAGCTAGTTGAAGTAACAATATAAGTAGTAATTACAGTACATTTACTCATGTGTAATATATTTTCTGTAGTAGATAATTTATTATCCATTACTTTATAAATTATTAAACATCATAACCTGATTAATTGTAATTCATATTCAATGGTTGGAATTAGTTATATTTTATTATATTTATTTTTGAATGAAAATTAATCAAAACCTGAGATATATGATGGTGGAAATAGATTGTTCATTTTAATTAATCCACAATTATTGGAGTGATTTTATTTCTATTTGTGCATATACCATGTTGTGTTATATTTGGTATGCCAATCAAAGTTTTTATCCCATTTGTTGCTATCAATGATTAGGATAATTTTATTTCTTCAAACTTAAATAAAATTTTCCATTACATTTTCTATTACGATTACGTCTTTTTTCTAATAGTATGTACTCTCTAAATTAAGAAAGATGAAATTGTAATATATATATATATATATATATATATATATACAATTTCATCTTTATATATATATATATATATATATATATATATATATATATATATATTGTGACCTTCTGAATGGGCACAAGTAATTAAGCTGTGTTATATCAGTAACGAATAACTGCATTGTACTAAAAAAAAAGGTGAAATCGCCTTAAAATTTTAAAATTTTTCTATTAATGGCTCAAAAACTCATATGTGGGCCAACTGTGCATTTTGGTTAGCAACTTTTCAAGCATTTAGTGTTGTTATTATATTTTGATAGTGTTTAATACAAGGAAGGGGGTGGATTATTACAGAAAGTGTTATGATAGTAGTTGGATTGATGCAAGGTTTGTTTTATTTATTTATAAGATAGTATTGGTGTGTTGAATGGTTTTCTGATTTATTATTCATTGATACCCATTTATTTACTAATATTATAGTCAGTTGTAACCCATAGACATATTAGGTATGTTTTAGTTAGAATAATTTAATATTCACATAGCAGCGTATATGTATGAATGTGTCATTATCTCATTTCCATTTCATATCCTAATTGCAACAAACAATATATTCAAACTTACAATAAAACATTTAAATTACAGTAATTATCTGTAATAATTTTGCAAAAATATATCTTTTTTAATGATTAATGCATATATAAATTGGTAAATTATTTGGCCAACTTAAATAATATTATAAACCATTTTATTTGATAGCTAATTGATATTCATTTGTTTTTAAGTTTGTAAAAAGCTATTTTTTTTATTATTTGATGAAGGTCAAAGTATTTTTTTTTTTAGAAAAGATTTTTTTTGAATATTAATTAAGTGTTAAAAAGGAAAAAAAATGTGGGAGTCAAGCTTCTGCTGATCAGGTGACTTTTTTTGATTGGTGGGGAGATTTTTTTTTTTTTGATAGCTAATAATAGTTAATAAAAATACATTATCTTTTGTAAGTTCAACAAGTGTAATTTTCATTTTCTGCTGCTATCGATTATATATCTCTCTTCCAAAACAGTTTAAAGTGAAACTTCAAAACAGCCTTTTCATGAAGCTTATTATTAAAACTCCAGACGTTTAAGCTTTATTGGGGGATGTCTGAATAAAGAATATAAAGGTATCAATCTTGCTTTCTTTTGTCTAATTAAAACATTTAAATTAACACTTTCATTTTGTTTAAGGATGTGCTTTTTTGATAGTAAACTCACGTTAGTTCATTTACTTTTGTTTATCTCCGTTAAAAAGAATATGAAAATGCAAGAACTTTATAATTTTTTAAGTCCCATGTGTGATGTTTATAATGTTTTGTCATCATGGATGTATATTCAGAACTGTTTAACAAAATTTACTTTGATAAGCTCTCTGTTTAACTTATATTTTACTTATACAAAAGTGAAGTTAAAAGTTAAAAGGATATGTGTACTTGATTATGTGTTTGATATTTAATAATTATTGCGGAATATTAACCTTATATCTTGTTTTATGTTTATAAAATAATATGTGTTTTATTAAAGAAATAGAAATATGACTTAACCAGGATAGTTAATTACTACTACTTACCAAATATAGATGTCTAAATCGAATAGAAGGACTTTAATATTACATATTTTTGTTCTCTTCGATATACGGATATATGTGTTAATGTTTAAGGAAATGCAAATTGCCTGTGGACAATTACCAGCAATTTATTAAAGTTAATAATGCAAATACCAATCTATAAATTATGAAAGTGAATATTTTCTGCAGAAAAATATGTTAAGTTATCATTGAATTAAATACCTTAGATGTGCTTAAAAATAAATAACAGAATATACCAATTAATAGCTGAAACTGTCTTTCCACGTATTTATTATTATAAATATTTATCGTTATGTGTGATATATAAGTAAACTCTATTGGCTTATGGCTGAAGGACATTGGATGTTTACTAAATTAATTGTGAATTATAACTGTTTTGTACTACAAGAACTTGTTTTATGTTTCATATTCATATTTAAACACGCACTCATTTTGGAATTCATCTCCGGATCATTTATTAAGCTTGAAAAGGAACTTTGCAAGTGAATATATATATTTTTTTTCTCAAGTTAAAAGAAGAATGACTCTATTTATTTATTTTATTTATTATTTATTGTTAATAGTATATATATATATATCATAGATAGTTAGACAGTTTTAGTGTTGTATGTATTTAATATTATATGTTTATTTAATTTGCGAGCATCGAGAACGTCTCAGGATGGCATACCCACGAAAACGATGGATGTGCTGGTAAAAATCTTATTGCTTAAATATGATTTGTTTTCTTTTATTTGAAAGTGAAACATATATATTTTGGGTATATTATTAAAGAGGATTTAATCTTATATATCTCTCTTTTACCTTGAAGGGAGAGTTAATTTCAAGAGTAGCTAGAAAATAAAAAAAAAAGAAAGAAAGAATATTGTGTTAGAGGTAATAAAACTTAAGTTATTAGACTATTACTGTTTAAAGTATAAAACCCGTTCATAATAATTTAATATTATTTAAATTTGAAGCAATTGAATGTCTCATTTAAGATAAAAATTTATATTTTAATATGTTATTTATCGGTCGTAACTTTCGCATATTATATAACTTAGAATTATTTTTCATACTCGTATTTATGCATGTGTGTGTTTATTTTGTGCAATTATTATATTTACTTAATAAACATTTAGTGTTATCATTATTTCTCAATATAAATTTCGGAGGTTGTCATATTCTCAAGAATTGAAGGAATGAGTGATTTATCTGTGCGTATTTATCTGCCAGCGTATAATGCTAGATATGTAGAAGAGCTGTGAAAAGGAAGTTATTCTTGATACGTTCTATGTTTGTAGGGATGAAAGATTTTTCCCCTTAGTATATTTTTAAGTATTTTGCCATGAGTGGAGCCTATTTTAGATTGCATACGTACGTATTATGAAATGATATTTATGAAGTCAAGTGACATTTTCCCATTGTTTGTTTGGTGATGAGAAAAATTCCACCAATAGTGTATTTCAGATTCAAATAAGTTATTGTTGATATATTAGTTAAAGAGTTTGTTCGCTCCTCATGTGCTGGACTCCTCTTGAACGTATAGTTTGTATTATCATAAAATATAGCTCTGTGTAATTCAGTCAGTGGTCAGATAAATAGTTAATTTAAATTCTTTATTGAATATTAGAATAGATATAGTGTTCTATCTGCTGGTAGGTGTATGACAGTGTCCGAAATTAAATAATTATTTAATAATTCCTGAATAAATTGATAATGTGTAGAAATATTGTTTTCTGTTATTATTGCATGGGATGTAACACACACGCATAATTTAGATAATATCGCGTATATAAAAAATATAATATTGTTAAATTTAAAATAGGAAATAAATGTTTTGAAACATCTCATATTAATTTGCCACACGTTAGAGATCATCAAAATCATCAGAATGAATATGATTTTATTGCTATGTCTGAAAAGTGTACTTATTTAAAGCTATTGTTTAATTAAGATTATTTAAAGCTGCTCTCTTGATAGTAAAGTGTATATTGTGCCCAATAATATAATGTATTATTTATTCAGTGTTGTATAGTAATAAAAATTATTTAGGTAGCCTGGATATTCAAAGTCAGAATATTAAGGTATAATTTGTTAGCTAAGTTACGTTTATAAATATGTCAATAATAAATTGTGTAATAAGTAATGGGGATAATCCTAAATTTCAATTAATAAATTTGCTCGTAAATTTTAAAATTGTGACAAAAGTCTTATTCTGATATTATTTACTTTTAACTAAACCTTAAGTGTAAATAAAAGCTTTGTTTATTATTTAAAACTGTGTTTCAAGTTGTTCTTATATGCATTCGAATTTTGGTTTCCACATATCCATATTTCATACATCTATTACAAAATTAAATATATTATTTTATGACTTTGATATTAAATGTGCTAAGATCTGATAATATTGTTTCCTAGATCCAAACATTACATGAAATATTTTACCACGTGATAAACTTATAAAGGTGTTGCCTAGTTAAAGTATTATTTGGATGATGATGTGAGATTAAAAGATACCCTATCTCCTTCACTATCTAATCGCTAGCCCAGTAATCATTATTCAATTTATTTCCTTATACCTTATTATAATTTAGAGTTATAAATTACTGGCTAATATAGTTCTTAATCTATAACTGTGTTATAGATTCCCTGAGATCTAATTTTTGTGTTCCTAGATCAACATTGATTCATCTATTTAGATTAAGATGTGCTGGACAATAGAGTTATTTAGTGTTGTGCTTTTCTATTCTGTCAGAGTTATATTGAGCTATTATAGAGTGTAACTGGATGATGGAAGAGATCAAATTGAAATTATATTTTGTTAAATGGAATAAATAAAATTCTGCTAGCCTGTATCATTTGGTTAATTAATAAATAAAGTTTATATTTTATTTGATAGCTTATAGTATTTCTTCCTTCATTTATTTATATTCTCTATATGTTATAAACTTTCTGTAACCTCCCACTGAGTGAAGCTGTAGGATAAACATAAGTAAAAGAGTCTCAGCATTAGTTATGAATCAGATAAAATGATAAATCGTTCTATTCATTAATAGAACTGGCGCCCTGGGCATTTGCTCATATAATGTACATGAGTGGTGATGTGTGAGTAGGTTATAATATATATATATATATATATATATATATATATATATATATATATATATATATATATATATATATATAATGAAGAAACCATCACATTCCCCTCAGGGCAGGCTATGAATAAATAACACTGTTGACAAAGATCAAGAATAGAATGGATTCACTTATTCTTAAAGTTTTTGATGCTTATAAGCCTGCCCTTAAAAACATTAATGCAAATATAGAGTAAATTCATTAGGTGGAATGAAGAGGAGTGATTTGCTACAATAATTAAAACATGTAAACATTAAACTGTTACTTAACACACACACATATAGTAGGTGGTTAAATTTATTGTTCAATATTACTTTTTCTAAAACAATAAACAAAGATAGGTACATTTATGTTTAACTAGTTTTTTCAATTGTTACAGATCATCAAACTCTCTCAAATGATATTATAATCATTCAATTTATTGCAATATATTCTACAAATATGTAACTCTTGTAAGCCTCAATGCCATTTTACCTTCTTTTGGTTAAATACATCAATGGATTTTAACTCTCTTCTGAACATTTGATATTAACTTTGATTAACAGAAAGAAGTTAATTGGTTATTTCATTAAACATTTTAATTTTATAAATTTCTATAGAAAGATTAAATAAAATAACATTAATATATTACATATTTTCATTTGTATGAGTATTTGTGTAAGAAGAATGCATATGTTAATTAATATATGGGTAATATAAAATATTTTGTATATGAAATTTTATTTATATAGAAGCTATTTTTGCCCAAAATAAAGATGGTTTTATAACAGATAAAATATTTTTATATTAGATATTATTTCTAAAATTTATATACATAATAGAGACTTTGACTATAATATATATTAGCTTATTTTTAGCAGAAGCTGCTAAATAATTCTTAACTAACAATTGGATATTTGTTTTTGTATAATAACCTAAATTAAATTCACATTAAATTTTAGTTATTTATTTGTTTTAAAATATCAAAAAAATATCATAGTAGTTTTTATATTAATTTTGATAAATTGAAACTTTCTAATATCATAATTAACCAATCCAAAAATACATTTAAGTAATATGTTATTTTCATTCATGAAAGCTATAAAGAAAGAAATGACATTTTTTTTTTGTTAAGCAGATACTAGAAAATGCATCTAATCTCTTGCTATATAGTTTATCAACTGACTAAAAATAAAGATATTTGTATAAAGATAATAATTTGGCATTAGTGTAAAAGTAGATCTGGAAAAAAATATTCCTATTTTTGAAAAAAAAAAATGGTATGGATTTTCTCCCTTTGACAGAGTATATAAATAAATCTTTTTCATGTAAAACGAATGTTTTAATTTTCAAACCACACTTTATATTTAAGATAAATTTTTGTCTAATTAGAATGTAAATTGTAAAATAAAAACATAGGCAATTTAAACCTTAGATTCTAAAAATAAAGAATTACTGTATGATTTCACAATCATGGAAACAAACATCTTAAATGCCAATATTCTTTCTGCCGACTGATCTCTACAGCAGAAAAACTACAAGCTTACTTAGAATAAATATTAAGAATATATCTAAATTAAAAATGGAGATTTTTATAAAATAATAGTACTTTACCAAGATGATATAATTGTACTTTTGGAGATTCGTCATTACCTCCAGCAATGTTACATTTTTAAAATCTTTGGTTTTACATTTTTTTTGATAAATGCAATATTTTTTAAAGCT
Source organism: Epiperipatus broadwayi (assembly GCA_028023455.1). Lineage (NCBI taxonomy): Eukaryota > Metazoa > Onychophora > Udeonychophora > Euonychophora > Peripatidae > Epiperipatus > Epiperipatus broadwayi. The sequence continues at coordinate 1,688,427 of JAQFVV010006352.1, forward strand.
ATCTATTCAAGTAAATAATCTCAATTTAAGTTTACTCACTATAGGAATCACTATTTCAATAAATAATATTTATATGTGCAATGTTTAAATACTTTCAAAATATTTTTTATAAATATAGAATATATTTCATAGAAGCTTTTGAGATATGCAAAAAAAAAAATTAGATTATCAGTGTCTAGAACTGATAGCATGAAGTAACATGCTCATACCTTATTATGTCAAGCAAAAAAAGTTAATTAGGCAGATGGAGCCCACAAAAAATATCTTATTTATATTTCATTTAAAAAAAAAATTTTTGTTGCTTATTAATGCATTAACATTAGATCATTTCTATTATGATTAACATAAACAATATGTTATCACTATTGCTATTCACACTTCTAATGCTCATTGTAGAGATGTCTGCCCATCCTTACATATGTATTAAATGGATTATGTCCTGAAAATGAGGGGTCAGATTCACTTTAGGTCAACATGGGTGTGACAAGAATCTCGGTCTCAGGGTGGCCTTCGAGCATTCCATCATCAGATTTTCAATTGAATGGACGGTTGAAGAGTTGGAGTGTGTAGTAGATTGGAGCCTGTCCATTAAAGTATGAAGATTGTCTATCTTAATATATATCTGAGCACTTATAGTATATATGTGTGGGAGATGATAATCTGGACCAACTGATAATTGCTGGTTTAGCATGAAATATGTATATTGGTGATTATTTATTTTTTCAGCATATATGTGCTTGAGTGTATCAGTGTTATTAGATAGAGTGGAGAGTGGTGGTTCGTGTGAAAGTCTGTGCTCATATACCCTATATATTACATATATAGACACAGGTATATAATAAGCCTGTGTTTCAGTTATAATAGATAACTTATAAAATATTAATACACTCTTTCTGTTGATTTTTAAAAACAATGGTGGCAAAAAATAATAAAGTATAGAATTTGTCGCCATGTAGTAAAAAGTCCTGTTCTATCAAGAATTGATGACAGTAAAAATATGTTTAAAAGTACTACTACTTTTAATGACTCTGTCAGCCTGATATTTTACATTTCTAAGACTAAGATTGACAAGGTCAGAAAAAAAGCAATATTAGCAAAAAATTATAATTTTTATTTTTATAATATTTCTTGAATTTCAATCTAATAGAATCAGTTTATATTAGTCAATTAAAATTTGCTATTGGTTTATTTAAACAGAAAAAATCCCATAAGCAAATAACATACTGATAAAATTTTTAATTGCATTTGTATAAAACTTTTAACCGTTATTATGCTTACTGAAATTACTTCAACAACTTGTCATGAAAATAGTCTTTAAAATGTAGTAACTCTCTTAAAAAAATTAGTGTCTGTATTATTATTGTGTGTAATGTTAACAAGATAAATTCCAAGGTCAGAAACATCTACTTTAACGAGTTCTATTTATATAAACGCATACTGAAAATGGATTTAAAATAAATATTTATTGGTATAATTTTATGATTATTTGGAATTTACTTATGAATATGATTTCTAAAAGCCTCTACAGTTTTTAAATGCATGAAAATTATTAATATATTTGAAAAAAAAAATGCTTCCATTAGAAAAACTAGTGTCTCTTTAAGTGACATTTGTAGCAAATAGAAAAATTTACAGAATGGTTTTCTACAGAATTTTTTTTTTTTTACCTATTGTATTGTACTGTTTTCAATCCTAAATTTATACTAATGAGACTGCTTTGCTTTATAAAGAAATCTTTTACAGAAGTACAACTCTTTTTTATAAGAATATAAAAAATTTGAAAATATTCAGATAGACCTTTTGATCCTAATTTTACAAAGTATGTCCAGCATTCTATCCCAACTTCAGGAAAACTCTTAAATTTCACTTTTTAGATAGCTGCAGTACTACATAGAATTACTTGATTATATTTTATAACTGAATAAATAATATGTCATGGCTGGGAGAACAAGTGCTCACCCTAAACTTCTGGATACACAATAAAATATTACCATGAACAATTTTTGTAGTACAATAAGTTTTTTTCCCCATTTTTTAAGATTTCTTCACCAGATACCAATGTACATGTTCCCTTGTACAAAATATATGAAAATAAAATAGATTAGATTTACTATTAACTCAAAATATAATATATATAGATTAATAATTAAATTTGGGATTTAAATTGAGGGGAAGGAAATCATAAAACGTTTTAAGTGACTGAATTTTTTAAAAAAAACTTTGAATTATTTTACTTATTCATAATTTAGCCAGATTGCCTTGCCATCTAACAAGATAAAGATAAATCACAAGACCTATGCAGCATGACACCCCTTTCACCAATGGTGAATTACTCATTATTACAGTGCAAATATTTAACATTCTAACATTTATCTACTCAAGTTCAGATTTAGTAAAAAATATTTCCTCCCACATATCCAACAATAATTTATAGTAAATGTTTGTCAATATGTTCTACATTGAAGGGTTAAATAACAGGATGCATTGAACAAACTGGGTGAAAGACGTTATTCTAACCAAAAGATTATACAATTATATATATAGCTTTCTCCACTGATGAAGAATCATATACATTTATATGACGAAATTATTTAAGTATGTCAGTATATTTTTAATTGTTTTAAGCAGCATTTTATTTCAGATATAATGCATTTACAATGAATAATAGATTCGTAAGAAAAAGATTTCTTTATTCTTTAACGTGAAATACTGCACGACATTGTAGACTCATCTTTGAAATCGATTTAAGAACCATTAAATAGACATTATAAAATTTCCATCATCATGAAAAGTGCTTGTAAAGTTAAAAAAATAATCAATAATTCGATAAGTATTGTATCAGAATATCATCTGTAATAAATTGGAATTTTTAGCTCAGTAAACTTTAATCATTTGAGCCATCAACCAAGGGCTTGAAGCTTGAAATTTGTAGCACTTATTTACACATAAAATGAAAAGAAAAAAAAAGAAAATAGTTTTCGCGGAAAGTAGAACAGTGTTTTTAACTTAGTTTTTTCAATAATTTTTCTCTTTTGTTCCTTTTTTTATTATAATTAAAAGCATTTAAATATAATCTAGATTTATAATTAGACAAGGTATTGAAACATTCTGAAAGAAAAATTTACTGCAAAAATGGTTAGAGATAATGTAGTAACGACGTGAAATAAACGGACCAGAGAACCTGAGCATGTTATGCTAGGAAATATTTGTCATACACTGATTGATTTGGTAACTCATATAAAATTCAATTTAAAAACTTTTTGTTTTATTTGTATATTACCCCCCCCCCTTCTATAGTTAGAATGCTCATATTTTATCAGGTGTGGTTTCTAGTGACGATGTTGATAATAATGAAAACTCTTAGATCGGACAATAAAAAAAAAAAGGCTATTTATTTATAGATTCTAAACAGAGCAATTTTCTCGCAAATCAAAATACTTTTATTGTGAAATTAATTGGAGAAGTCTTTTAATTTTTAAATATAATTTATTATTTATTTTCATTAACGAATTTGCTCTTAATTATATTCATAGGCAAAATAAAGAAAAAGAAAGGAGAAAAAAATCTGTTAATTTATTATAATTATTATTTTGCTTAGGAATAGAAAAAAAAAAAAGAAGTAAAATTACTATTAGATTAAGTTTAATGGTCGGTGTGAGGGAATATTGACATGAACTCTTATTTTTATCACTAAATATCTACATTTAGGGATGACTTTGAAAATATAATCTCAAATCTATATTTATTATTATAAGTAATTAATGCGTTTAAATTCTACTTCCAAGCCATGAATTAAGCAAAAAAATTATTATGACTAAGCGATAACAACTTTCTCATCGATCGCTGTTCTTTTTAAAAAATTTTCCTCCTTTCAACAGTTAGTCACATAATGAACTTTAATAAATCTTTTACATTATCATGATGCAAGTTACAATATCAGTCAAATGATTAATAAATGATTTATCTGTATATACGTGTATTTATTTAACACCGGACACCGCGTGGTTTATATAGAAGTAGACTCCGGAGTTCAAAATCCATGGATCGCGACCTTGCTCGTAATCTTCCGATTCTCAAACAATTTTTTTAAAAAATTTAAAATTATAATAAATAAACGCCCGAGTCGCTTACATTTGTACGAATCATGTCAACTACAGCCGCTTAACCAAAAACCGAATGAGATGCAGAACTCAATCTTTATGAAGATAAGAATAAAATATTCAATTCATTCTAAAATAATTTTAATTTAATAAAATAAATTTCTTTTTTAAGGGAAATATAAATGATTTTTTTTGAAAGAAAGCAAAAAACAAAAATTTGGCAAAAAATATAATATTGAAATAGAGCCTAAAAAGTGTTTATCAGATTGAGTATATATATATTCCCATCAAATATTACAATATAAATATAGATGCTTAACTATTTTAATTTTTTTGTTAAATTCAAAACAGGAAAAATAATAAATATTTATTAAATGTAATAGGTGTGTGTGTGTAACTATATAATCAAAATATATAATGTGATAACAAAGAGTAAACAAAAACATCTTTATTATTAACAAATCTGATGAATATTGACTTGTGTGTACAATCTAATAAAAATATATAACGCGATAACAAAAAATAAACAAAAATATATTCACTAATTGGCTGTTGACAATACTGGTGAGTATTGACTTCTGTGCAACAATCTTCTACAATGGACAATTTAAACTATTGACTATATAAAATAGTAAGTAGAATTAAAATGGGGGAAAAAAATTCCCTTGAATAGTTTCCTATTTTAATGTATTTTTAAAGCTTTTACATTTTTTTTTTTTTGATAAGTATACCTGTTAATTTACTATATTTTAAAAGCATATTAGTTTCATTAAAATTTTATAATAATGCCAGTCTTAGACAAAAAGAAAAGATACGTATTTCCTTTCTTTTAGAATTCCTAAATTTCTCTTCCACCTATCCACTACTTTGTGTTAAAAATAATTTACTCTACTATTATATTCTGGAAACATTAGTGGAAGTACTAATAATCAGTGACTACTAGGTGACAATGCCTATCATATTCCAGATTTATTAGAGAAACTCATTAGCTTTAGTCACATATCTAGCAGCCAACTTTACTTCTTTTATACTAAATATTTATATATATTCAATTTAAGGATTTAAAAGTTGCAAATACCCACAATTCTGAATCAAAGCCAACTTGTTTTTATAATTTGTTTAGTACATTCTGTTTTTCCAGCAAAACTAATATAATTTATATATAAGCAAAGTCAGTAAATTATATAATTATTCATTTAATATCAGATATATATACAATATGACAATCAAATCAGATTAAGTTAAGTTGTTGAAACTGTTAAGTAATTAGCTTAGGTGATGTAAGAATGTGAAGATGGTTGCTGTGTCCAATCCAGTGTTTTTTGTTAACTATATTAAGTCACAGATTATTTATGTTTATAATAGTTGTTAATAAAGTAGAAGGATGAAATTGGTTATTGTTCTTATACTGATGTTAAACGTAAGCTGAAGAGTGGTGAGATGTTTATTTGATATATATTTATTGTTCTAGTGGATTGATCAAAGTACAATAAGAGACAAATAAAGAGGGAAATTCAAAGATTTTCTAGTTTTCAAATGATATACTACTTTTTGTTTTGGGAAAATAATGTTAATTTTTTTCTTATTATATGGGTAGATGGTTTTGCTATTGGTTTTATGAAGAACTACATCATATATAGAGTAGTGGTATAATGGTCAACTCAGGAGTTCAATATTCATGAGAGAAGGTGTGCCTCTATCACTTCTTTTGCCCAAACTTTTTTATGAACTTCCTAATAATACACCAATTATTTATTTTCAATCATTTATTGTGTTTTTTAAAAATGTAAAATAAGATAATTCTATGTTCATTCTTTGAACTCTAAATTAAATATTTATTATTCTGACACCAGTACACAAAAATTAATATTTGCACATATTTAGGTCAACTATCAATGATACAGCATAGATGTAAAAATTACAAGTGCACTCATTTACAAAAACTTAAATTATTAGAAAAATTAGGTTAACACGTATTTATCAAGATAACAAGTGGATGTATATTTCAATTGGTTTTTAAAATATAAAGCAAAAAAATTTGCAAGCTTGTGATAAGTGTTTATCCTCAAAACAAACACAATAGAAAAAAATGGATAATTTTTTAATAACTGATTATTTATATCTCTATCACAATATAAAAAGCATATATAGAGAAAATTATTTATAAAAAATTAAATTGTTATAAAATTTGAAAAAAATTGATATTTTTTTATAAATATTTAATTTTTGCCATATTTATGTACATCATGAAACATAATTGTGAAAAAGTTGGATTATTTAAGAAATCGGATCAAAATTTATTTATTATTAAATATCAGTAGATATGAAATATAAAAATTGACTATTTTATGGCAAATATTTATTTTCAAAATATTTTATGGTAGACTTATCTAATATCTGAATCAGTATTTTTATCATCACGTTTTCTGCCATGTATCCAATACAAAGTTTTAGTCAAGTAAATGTACTAATAAATTTAAATTTACTTTTTAAATTTTTTTAAGTTAATTTTTTAAAACAGTATTCACTGCTAAATTATTTTTAATTAATTTAATTTAATTATAATTTTCTTTATTTAATATTATTGGAATTTGATTTTTTTAATTAATAATTTTCCAAAGCAAAAATACTTTATAAACATTTTCTCTTTTTATTATTATAATGATCTGATTGATTTCATTTAAATATGGAACATTTCCTAATTTAAAAACGATCTAGTAACAAACATTATAAATAAAGCCATTCTGTAAGTATTATATTTTTGTATTCTTTAATTTGTATTTTTTTTTGTAGCCACTTGTATATTAAAATGTTTTTCTTTTATTTATTAATTTGCTTAATCCAAATAGAATGTATTTCAACCTGATAATGTTATATTTTAGTAATTAATGAAGTATTAATAATGATTGGTGATAAGATAGAATATTTTATAAATAGAGAAATAATTACTACAAATAAGTTAGCTGTATATAGAGATGTTAATTTACCTAATTTACTGAATGCAATTAAGACTTGGACACATTGACATGCAATTCAAGGCATTAAAAAAGTTTGATTTAAGAACGTTCATAAAATTTTACAATTACAATTGCAGATCATAAAACTAATATTCAATTTGCTAGGTGTGATACTTTACTAAAAAATTGGACTTTCATTGGATTGGATGTATAAAATGAATGAACAAACCAAAACTTTACAGAAGAATATTTTATAGCAACTAAAAACAAGTTTTGTTGGAGAGGTAATCTCTGGTTAGTTATAAGTTTATATCTGAAGTACATTGTAAAGAAGTGCAATACTGTCTGTTTCCATTGAAAAGACATGACAGAAAATAGAATACATTGAAAAGCTACAATTGCTGAAGAAATTAAAAGAATGTCATAATATGTCAACTAAAGTAAAAAAAAATGAACCAATATGTGTCGATATATTTGTGGTTCACAGATTAGTTTATATAGTCATTGTGATACTCCTTTTTAGCACTGGTTTTTTTCCCTCAAAGCTGGAATGATAATATATATATATATCGTTAACAGATGAAACCATGATTGTGAGAATTTTTAGTATTTTTTCTAGCTAATTCTTTAATGTTATATGATTTTCAATTTTATTTATCATTATATATTATTTTATGATTATTCAAATGAAATTTATTATAGCAAAGTCAATAGTATGGTATTAAGAAACTAATTATAGTTCATTGTACTATAAGAAAAGTATATTGGCTTTTACTCTAAAAGAATATTTCAGATCAGATCATGTTAATAAAATAGATTAGTGATTAACATTTATTCCTAAGATATATTAAGAAAGAAGAACAAAATAAATTAAGATTTTATATGACATGTAAACTACCTATGCTACTTGGGAGATGCACTTTAATATGGGAAGGTTGATTAATTTTAAGAGTGGTGTATAAGATGAGTGAGGTTTCTCCTCCTCTTAATTTATTTGTTATAATATTAGGCATTTGTCATTTATTTTAATTTCCTTGATATTTTAATGCATGTCTCTGTAGTAAATTTTTCTATAACCAATAACCCATTAAGCTTAACCATAGGATGACTTTCATCACTGTTAGGTTGGTGTTAAGAGTCTCCAGCAGTTTTGTAATTAGTTAGAAATGGCAGCAGTACTTCATATTTATTTTTTTAAAGGTAGAATATATATATATATATATATATATATATATATATATATATATATATATATATTCATATATATATATATATATATATATATATATGAAATAATGTTTAAAGCTAAATGGGTTTATATGTAACCATTAGTAACCAGTAACCACTTAAAAATACCAATATAGATAATAATCAATATTTCTCACTGTTGTCAAGTCAACCTCTCTCCTTTAATAATAAGAATGAAAATCCACTCTTACTAATGGTCCAATGAACATATATGGACACTTAAAGATTGCAACTTGACCACAGAGATTGAAATATTGATACAATGAAGTTTAAAATAAACCTCTTTAAACATGAAATGACCATGTCCTGTAATGCAGACTAATAAATAGTCAATTATAACATTACAAACTGCAATGCTTTTAAATTGCTCATGTATTATTTAAATAATATGTGAAATAATGCTTAAAGTTAATGGGGTTATATGTAACCATTAGAAAGCAGTAATCACCTAAACATACCAATATAGATAATAATCAATATTTTTTGCTGTTGTCAAGGCAACCTCTCTTCTTATTTTTTTTTATTTAAATAACACATGAGCAATTTAAACGCATTGCAGTTTGTAATGTTATAATTGACTATTTATTAGTCTGCATTACAGGACATGGTTATTTCATGTTTAAAGAGGTTTATTTTAAACTTCATTGTATCAATATTTCAATCTCTGTAGTCAAATTGCAATCATTAAGTGTCCATATATAATCATTGGACCATTATTAAGAGTGGATTTCCACTTTTATTAATAAAGGAGAGAGGTTGTTTTGACAACAGTGAGAAATATGGATTACTATCTATCTATCTATCTATCTATCTATCTATCTATCTATCTATCTATCTATCTATCTATCTATCTATCTATCTATCTATCTATCTATCTATCTATCTATCTATCTATCTATCTATCTATCTATCTATCTATCTATCTATCTATCTATCTATCTATCTATCTATCTATCTATCTATCTATCTATCTATCTATCTATCTATCTATCTATCTATCTATCTATCTATCTATCTATCTATCTATCTATCTATCTATCTATCTATCTATCTATCTATCTATCTATCTATCTGTCTATCTGTCTGTCTGTCTGTCTGTCTGTCTGCCTGCCTGCCTGCCTGCCTGCCTGTCTGCCTGTATGTCTGTCTGTCTGTCTGTCTGTCTGTCTACCTACCTACCTACCTACCTACCTACCTACCTACCTACCTACCTACCTACCTACCTACCTACCTACCTACCTACCTACCTACCTACCTACCTACCTATCTATCTATCTATCTATCTATCTATCTATCTATCTATCTATCTATCTATCTATCTATCTATCTATCTATCTATCTATCTATCTATCTATCTATCTATCTATCTATCTATCTATCTATCTATCTATCTATCTATCTATCTATCTATCTATCTATCTATCTATCTATCTATCTATCTATCTATCTATCTATCTATCTATCTATCTATGAATTCATAGTATTATTTATGAAAGAGTTTATACAATAAAAATATAATAGATAAATAGCTGATATTTCAGTACAATAATAAGTACTTTCTTCAGAGCTTCATCCTTCTCTAATCATAAGAATATGTGTAGTGAGATTTAAATTCATTATATATTTCTTTTGTTATTTTCTCCTCATTCTCAAATTCTATTGATTGAGAAGTTTTAAAAAATATTTTATCCTCCAATAGATTTTTCCAAATGTTGTTAATTTTCTTCAATTCACACTTCTCATTTATGTTCTTGGGCCTTTAAAAAATTTCTATAGCTTCTCTTAGCATTCTGGTCATATTGTTCAATTTTTGCCAGTATCTGTGTTTTATTAAAATTGATATCATGGTTAATTAATCTTATGTGTGAACAAATGGCTGATGAATTGGATTTTTTTCTAATTGCCAAAATGTATTCTTTTTAATCTTATATTTATTCTATCATTGGTTTGTCAATGTAGGAATGTGAACGAACTTCATATGAAATTTTATATACATCATGATACTCCAAAGGAATTTTATCTTTAGGACATGAAAATGCTTCATTAATTTTTTTAAATGTAATTACTCCTTTTATATATGACAAAACTATCTTAATTTCTGAAATAGCCTTATGAAGAAGCATTTTTTTAGCAGCAGAGGTGGTGAAAATGGGGTCATTAGAATGTTTCTTTGTTCTATCAAATAATGTCTTTGTCACAGAAAAACAACAAAAGAAAAAAAAAGATTTTAAATCTAACCACACACACATATGATTTGAGAAAGAAAAATCTCTGAGAAACGTATTTGGTATTGTTCTGAAATGTCAGTTATTTAGCTATTATATTTTTACTACATGGAAGCTTCCACAAATAATACTATGAATTCATTATTTATTTATGAGAATATTAGAATTAATATATGTAAATAAAGTAGTTTCTCACTTAACCCATGTGTTATTTGTGCTTCCCAACGTTTTGCTGAATTAGAATCTGGCATGATCAAGGTTAACTTTTCATAAAAACAAAATATTGGGAAGTAAGCAAAAATAACACAGGGTTTAACCCCAAAACTACTTTATTTATATCATATAATCATTGAAACATTAAATAATATATATATATATTGAACCAAATTCGAATGTGTGCATTCGAAACACCGGCCTCTTAGGCAGAGAAGAACATACTCGGAGAGTATGTATGCCCAAACGATAGCTATAAAGTATATAACTAGCGTTACATTTCCAGGACATAGCTCCTTCTCAGCTGTTGAGTTCAACACCAAGTTCAAAGCACTTTTTTGTTTGTGTATAAACATGGGTGCCAGCTGTTTATTCTAAAAGAATACTAAAAGAATAGACAATGCACTTTGAACAGTGGCCACTAACTCAACGCCTAAATCCATGACTAGCTCAGCTGTTTGTAATCACTAATAGATTATACTTCATTAGTGGTTAAAAGAATTGATAAAAGAATTGTAAAAGGAATTTATAAAAGAGATTGATAAAAGAATTTGGTAAAAGAATTGATAAAAAGAATTGACCGACAAATAAAGTTTAATTTTAAAGACAATTTATTAACTAACATTTATTTACTAAATTTAAACATTTTATAATTCTAATAAAAACACACGCATATTTTTAAATTAACATTTCTAAACTAGTTTAAATATTCTTGTATATTTTCATAACCGAACACTGGTATTTATCTAATTTAACCAATAATATTGATATAAGGATCACGCACATATTAACTCATGCACACACATAATAATAATAAAGTATTACATAGCATTTGAAATTTAAACACACATATCAATAGTTCATTTATGTATGATATCGAGTTCATATAATTAGACTCTTGGAGGATTCGCACGAATTAATGAAATGCAATGGCTATTACAGTATAAACGAAAATAAGCAAATGTTTTACCTAGGATTTTGAATGTTGACATAGAATTTTGTTCTTTGGAGGCTGCTTTCGGTGAAAATGTTTCCATTATGAATGCTTACCAGCCGGCTGGGACGTTTCCTTGATGAGTTTCCTGATTTTCATGATTATTACTATTGGAGACAATTAGATATTGACGGAGATTTTCTAAGTTGTTATGTTGACATTATTTCACGGGCAGATCTTGCTGTTTTCATCAGACGTTTTAGGCTGTGGAGAGGCGTGAATTCCCAAAATCTTCTCAACACTGCATTTTGTTTGTTAACTGACTCAATTAATTTCTGAACTGCACTACTCAATTACTTTTGTGAACTGATTACTGTCCGATAAAAAAAAGGTCTATTTATACCTGCGCCTTGTTGTCTTTCTAATATCTCCGGCAAAGATCTGTTGTCAAATTCCAGTGATAATCATTTGATAAACGTGTTTTGGAAGATTGCTTAATTAGTAATAGCCATGCAATAAAACGTGTTGTTTTATTTTATTAATAGCCATTGCTGTGTTTTTAATGATAATCTTCTTTAACTTTCATTTATTTATAATAACATTTATTCTATTGTTGACACTTGCACATATATATGCACATATATTAGTTTTAACATTACTTTTTCTTGAATGAAAAGAGATTGGTATGTTTTTCTTTAACGAAAGATTATTTTAATAATATAATTTTAGATAAAATTATATGTGCCTATATCAATATAGGTATATTATACATATATATATACATATATTGAATACATTCATGGCCTTCGCTAATTAAAAAAATTTTTTTTCAGGATTTTTTTAATGAAAATAAAAACTTATTCATCATCATCATATCTTTATGAATTAGTTAAATTTTATAAAAATAGAAATTAAAATAATAAAATTAATGTTAAAATTAAAAAGTATCAATTTCACAATTAAAAAAAGTATTAAAATAATTAATGCAAAAATTTTTATTTTATCATTTAGCTTAAAAACATATTTAACAAAAAAAAATCATATACTTAAAATCTTTTTGTTTTCTGTAAATTTTGATAAAATCATAAGTCCTTAAAAGGAAAATTATTATAGAAATATTAAAAATTCAGCAATAGTGTTGAAATATGCTTTAAAAGTTTTCAGCAGGCAATGAAATGGAATTATTTAGTATTTCATATGGTTGAAAACCATCTAATAATTAAAATTTCAATTGTAACTAATAAGCTTATCAGTTTATCTAAAAATAGTCAACTTCTTAGGAAATAATATACTTAAGTAATAACAACATATTTCACTAACATTTACAAGTTTCCATGATTTTATAAGTATTAAGATATTTATTTTTAAATGTGATGCTTTCATATAGCTTTTGTTTGAAGTTATCTGATTATGAGAAGAATTACCTGTTTAAAATAGACATTATTACAGATAATGAACAACCTTTGTCTATAACTTTATTATTAGTTTGATTGTTTTGTTAATTAGAAAATTGAATTTAAATATTTTCACTTTCAGGTTTTATAATTTTAACAAAATTTATCTAAAACCAATAAAATTTGAAAAAAATATATTTGTTCAATTAAATACATTTTAGACTGAAAGACTAAAATGCAATTTTTTATGTTAATAATATTATTGCTATTTTTTAAATTTTATTTTTCCGATTAATTTCAGTATTTAAACTTATGATTTTATCAATACTAAAACATAAAAAATAGTCGAAAAATTTTGTTTATTAAAAATTCAACTGAAAAAAAAAAACATACCCAAAATAAACAAAAAAAAAAGCATATAAATATGTTCACAAACATACTTTACAGATTAGTGCAGAATACAATGGCATAGAGAGATTTCTGGGATTCTAAAACTTACAGATAAAATATGAGTGCTATGGAATCTTTATTCAGAAAGTGTAAATTTTTAACGGTCTTTGTAGAAAGAATAATTTTCAATCTATTATTAACAGAATGGATTTCATTTTCATTGAGAATGGTTGTTTGTTCCTTTAAAAAAGTACTGAATTAGATTGCTATTTTACCATTATTGTAACTTGTATTAGCATAAGATTTTTTGTAATGTAGATTCAACTGTACTGCTTTTATTGACTTCTTAATTTAAAAAATCTGAAAAGGTCAGTATATTATGAACAGTCAGAAAGTATGAATAGTTTTTATTCTATTATTCTCAAAAGAAAGATTTCAAGGACATTTCTTTTTTGTATCTCATTTTATTCAACTTTTTTGGAATAAAAATATAATGTTTTTGCTTGTTTATTACATATTTCTGATTATTTTTACACATGCACATATTCAATTCAATATTATTCATTTATATTTCATTTTTATAAATATAACTTAATAAACTTGGCCATAATAAAAATCATGGCATAAGTTTGACCATGCTTTATGTAAACTCATAATGTAACATCATCACCTGTCAAAACTGACATGATGTTAGAAGTTTTTCAAATATTTTAATATTTATAAGGGTAATATCAGATGTTAAAGCAGAATTTCATAGATTTATCACAAAGCCACATTTATTTGTTTCACATTAAAAAAATCTTAAAATTAAGAATTTGTTTATTTTCTGAAAGTGTGTTTACAGTAACATTGCTGTTGACATTTACATTCTTTACCTATATTTACAACTTAGTTAAATTTTTATAAAGTTCAAATATAATTTTTCAGAATATTTTTTTTATAATATTTAATAAAAGGAAATCAAGCCTAATTTTTGAATTTTAGTATAAAATAAAGATTTTAAGAGGAACAAAAGGTTGAGCATTTGAAAATCATTCATCGGGTGAAACAATGGAAAAGGTTTGAATTTCAAAAGTTAAAATAAAAAATAAACTTACTTTATATTTTATATTTTTAATGCTTCTACACATATTAATTATTTTTGTTGCCATCTTTAAATTAAATATTTCAGTATGTACTTTTTAAATTAAAATTACTTCTCTCTTGGTTTTAACATATATTTTAAAACACTGTTTTGGCTATTTTGTTTACATATTTCTACATTTATGTTAATAAAATTAATTCATTATAAAATGATTTTTTCTCATAATTTTATATTAATTTGAAACATATTTGTATCCTATTATTGTCATCTAAATATAAAGCAATTTAAAATTGAAAAAATGATTGATTTATACTCCTTAATTGTTATATTAAATAAGTATTAACTTCAACAAAGCTCTGTATTCATAATTATTCATACACATTCCTATATATAATTCAATGATTAAATATTATATATAAACTGCAATATTTTAGCATAAAGTAAAATAAATTAAAATGTAATCATGATAATAAAAATAATTAACTTTATGATAAAAACTAGAAATAAATAATAAATCATTTGTTGACGTGGAGATTATATAATATTTACTCCAAGAGCGTTTGCTAACAGTTTGACTCTACCTCTATATTAAACAACACAAAACATAACTAATCAAAAGTAATAAATAAGATTTTTATTATTATATTTTTTATTTAATATACAAGTAAATAAATATGATAAATGGTAACTATATAAATACAATGTAAGATATACACACATATATATGAATCAAAAGGAATGTTTTCATAGGCATACAGTGTTTTATAAATCATATTTTCAGGAAGAACTATGCTTAATAAAATTAAAGTAAAACTCCAATGTTTAGACAAGATAGCACTCATCCCAAATTGGGTGAAAAAAACACAGTAATAATCACATGGTCATCAAAAATAGAAAAAAAATATGTTATAATGTTTTTTTATATATTTAAATAAACCACACAGTATAATATAAAATAAAATAACTTTATATAACATGAATTATTATATATATAATATAGAAAACAATATTTTGGTGACTTTTTTGCCCTTATCAGTGTAATGAAACTTTTTTAAAGCTTTAATTTACTTTGCATAAATATTGACAACTATTTTTTTTTTATATAACATTAACTGGAAGTAATTATAACAAAGATACAATATTAACATAATAGTAAAATTAATTGTAAAAAATATATAACCTTTACATTATTTTAAAAAAACATTACAGAAAAAAAATACATAAAACAAATTATACTAAGTACAACAAACATAACTTTATTATATATATATATATATATATATATATATATATATAAATATATATATATATATATATATATATATATATATATATATATATATATATATATATATCAATTAATTCAACTAATAATTGGGTAGTGAAAAATGAATGGAGAATTATATAGAATACATATAAAAGTTTTTTTCTTTGCACACACTGTATTATTGTTGAAATTGGTTCTTGATAATTTTATATATAAAAACGATATATATCACTATGTATGTAATGTAAATTGAAACTTAAATGTAATTTTATCATAATAATAAGAAAAAAAGTTTTCTGAAAAAAGCTTTGTTGTATTATTATTACTATTATATACATATATATTGCTGTAATATAAAGATATTTTATTTCATATTATATTATGTGACTTATATACATATATATCTAATAAAGGGGGTACAGACATATTGACAGGAAATGAATATTGTACTTAAATAAACTAATAGCAATATATCATGTAAATAAAGTATGAAGATTATAATAGTGACTCTTTGCAATGCTACACAGATGGATTGTAATAAAACTAATTCCTTAGGTGTCATCTATATAATTGTGAAAAGAATATATATCCCAATTTTGTTTTGACTGAAAATAGCTAATTTGCATAACAAAAGATTCTGATAACTATATTTGTAATAAGAACAAAAGACAAAATTTTTAATCTAATATTAAATAAAATTACTATCATAATTAAAATTATTACTATTATTATTATCATTATTAAATATTAAAAGTTTAACATAACTATTTTTCAATAACAGAAATAAATTTTTAAGCTTGATTTTGATATATTTACAAATACAATAAATATATTAAATATTTCAATACGTTTGAAAAATTAAAAAAAAAGTCATAATATTGTTAAAATTGTGTAGGATACAGTATGGCTTATATATGTACATGTATCTAGTATTATAAAAATATTCCAATTTAAATCTAGAGGAAACTATTTTAATAATATAAAATTTCAATCGAATTAGTATAAAGGCTAAATTGACCAAAATAGTTAAATTGTGATTTACACACACACACACACATACACACACACACACACATATATATATATATATATAGTAGCAATGCAGATTCCATTGCAGTTTAAATTAATTGGATTATAAAGCTATATGATTAAGAAAGCTTAATAAATATTGTAATAGTTTGCTGTGTTGTATGTGTGCATACTAGGTATAATATACATATAATTTAATAAATGTGGTTTTAATTTCTCCTTATTTGTAATAATAAAAATACTTAATTGTAAGCACATTGGTTAAAAAATTAAAAGAAAGTAAATCTATAGAGTTAATCATATTATTAAATGTTTAACAAAAGAAAATTAGTCTAGAGATTTTATAATACTATCAAATATTTTGAAATCAAATACATTTTATAAAATTATAGTTAATAAGATGATAACTTGTATTATGTAAGGGAATAAAGAAAAAATAAAAAAAAATTATTAAAAAAGAAATTAGAGAATTTAAGTTTTCATGCATACAAATAAATTTGAATTGGATAGTTTATGAAAATATATTGTATTTTATAACTCTTTCAGATTTATTTAATAGTTGGGGTTTAAAAATAATTTTCCTTTACTTATAGAAAATTGAATGTCAAATTAACATATGTTATTAAATATTATAAGGCACTAAAAAGATTACAGAACAATTTTAAAAGTCAATCATGATTTTTTCCTTCCAAACATTATCATAAGAAAACCTATTTATATATATATATATATATATAAATTATTTTATAAGTAATATATATATATATATATATATATATTACTTATAAAATAATTTATGGGATAAAGAAAATATTTATCAAAAATTATGTTGTGAGAAAATATATATATTAAATCAATCTCACTAAATCTGGATAAGGCTGTTTTTTTATAAATATCCTGAATATAATAAATACAGTCTTAATTACATGCTAGGTGTTAAAAAGCCACATGTTATGAAATATAAATAAATCTAAAAAGCAAAGTAACAGTAATTTAGTCTATGACTTGGCTAAAAAAAAAGCAGTGCAAATTAATTTCATAAAGATAGAAGAAATCACTAATTAAAACAGTTTCTCACAGAATATTTTGAATAGCTGTATTTTGCTAACTCTTTTAAAGTATTTTTCAGTACACCATTTACCACATCAGGTATGATGACATTAGGTAGCAGAAGAATATCTACCATGAGTGACTATAAAAATTTACCCACACCAGCCATAAGACCAAGAACTATGCATTTGAATCCAGACAAACATTGACATTTGCTAAAATATGATGTTGTCTGCTTTAAAGAAGAAAACCATGTCATAATGAAAAAAGTGGACTCTGCCATAAGACCTACCATATACTTATAAAGGAACTCATCTATAGTTGCCATCATGAATTTTCTAAGAGAATAATAACAAATAGAACTGGATTGATAAAGACCATCAATAAAGATATGCACCTAAATAGCAAATGTATGATATCTGCAGAAAATCTCTTTTTAAACTTTAAAAATTTAAGACATTTGTTAAAATCGTATCTTTATATTTATCTATGAGACTTTAAAATAATATTGATAATAATTATATTTATAAAGTCCATACTCATTACTTAAAATAATATTTATTAAAGTTATAACCTTAAGACTATGTGTCTGAAAAAATGGCAGTAGGGACCTCTGCAAATATTTAACACATTTGCAAAGATCCCTACTGTCATTTTTTCAGGCACATAGTCTTAAGGTTATAGCCTTAATAAATATTGATAAGTATATTTTTCTTTTTCTTATTTTTAATATTTTGCATTATATTTCTCTGATAGATAGCGTTTGCCAAAGTATATGCAACGACTTCATATTATATTTATTTATTGTAAATAAAGTGTTAGCTTATTTTATTATTATTAACCAATTTAGTTTGTATTTATTTTTTGAATTCACAACAAAGGTCACTGGTGGGCATGCAGGGATAATAGTAGTAATTTAAATGAAGATGATCAGCAGTATTAAGATTTCCAGAAGTAAGCTTTCTATTTAGAAACCTTGCTGCCTGAAGATTAATTTTAAATTGAATTTTAAAATGAAATTAAAAATACTTTTGGAATAATTACACTTAACTTACAATGCTAGGTTATTTGATCATCGCCATCAGATAAGCAGGTATATAACAATTTTCATGATTTGGTCGACCATTCTAATTATTTATATTTACTATATACACTCACATTTAAAATCAATAAATAAATAAATAAATCTATCCTTGATCAATCTAATAATTTTGATGGAACAGTCAACTGACCAGTAGACACTAAAACTGTTAGATTGATTGAGTAGAATAATAAAATAGAGCATTATTAAAATGATTAAAAAATATTTTTTTGTTTTATAAAATTAATCAATGCATAAAAAAGATATAAGGTTGAAAGAAATCATTTAATATCTTTTAAAATTTCTTGGGATCCAGTTTATCACTTTGATTGTCCATCTATTATTACCTCTTCTAGCAGTGCACAAGTATTTGAATTTAAATCTAGGATAAACTATTTTAACATCATATAATTCCATTTGGTTTAGTATAAAGGCTAAATTGCCACAAATAAGAAAATTTACATATACACGTATTTTACATTATATAAAAATCATTACAATTCATAATAATTAACTTGTTTTAGTTAATATAAAGCTATATTATTCTCACACATATAAAAAGAACATTAATGTAACTAGGATAATATATACATACACATGCATGCATTTTATTTTATAAAAAGATCTAAACTATTAATAATAACTATTAATTTTATCTAGAAACAAAATATTTTCACAGTATATAAATAATTTTTTCTATGCAAGAATATTTAATTTTAAGTATTCCAAGAAGTAAAGAAAAAAAACTTAATGACTCTAATAAATTAATCAAGTCTATAAACAAAATAAAATAATTTCTAAAAGCAACTTTATCTAGACTTTTAAATCGTTTAATTAATAGATTACTATGTTCTATTATTAGCCCTGGTAGAAATTTTTGTCAATGATTAGTATTAGATTTTAATATTAAATTTCTATCCAATATTAGAATTCAACAAATTGGATTTAATTTATTAAAGATATAAGTTTAAAATCAAAATTCATTAAAAAAATCATATTTGAAGTTTACAAGTAATGAAAAATAAGAATAAATTGGGTACATAATAATAACAAAGGTCTTTTTGCTCATTGGATGATGTGCATAAAAGCCACCAAATTAGTGACATCAGAAAATTAATGAAATCTTTATTGTCAGACATTTTAAAATGAGAATGAAATTTAACAAATAATTTTTTGATTTTAAAATTGCATTTACAATTCTTAAAATATCTCAAATACACATAGAACCATGTTGATAATGGTATTATCAATCTGCTTCAAATGGATTTGCAATGTTACTGATAATGATGCTCTTTGTTTAGCATTATAGTCAAATTTATTCATTTCTATTTTTAAAAATAAAATTTATACAAATAAAATCAAAGTGCATTTAAATACTTATTATTGTACAATAATAATCATAGCTCTTTTGCTATTCCAAAAATCTTCTCAAAATAATCTCAAAATGATTTTAAAAGAGGATAAAAATAAAAAAAAAACTATCAAACATGTGGATGCTGGATGAAATTATCTTGATGTTATTTGTTAATTTTCTTTTCTAGCATCAAGTGAGAATGGAAACTAGAGAAATAAGATTAAATATTATGAAAAGCAAATTAACCTGTTTCATAGAAAACTCCTTCTGCCTATTTTGAATGAGTTCTAGTGAGATCTAATATTAAATGTTCCTCCACATATGAATATTTTATTTTTCTATTAAATCTTTTTTTTATATAACATATTGTTAATCTTAACATTATTTATTACAAATACATTCTTTCAAGTGATACAAATTTCAATAGGTAATATTGGACATTTTAAAAATATGAAAAAAAATTAAACAAAGTTCTTATCTATAACAAAGAAGCTTGTCACCTTGGATAAATTTAGATATTTAAAAAGTTACTAGAATAAAATATTAGAACATCATTGGGCAAAATTTTCTATTCAAAATGTTAATAGAACAAAATATTTGATATTTTAATTCTATATTATAAAAACTAAAATAAATTTAGGATTAGTATCATCAAAGAAAGGAAAAAATATTAAAACTAAAAGTATTATTTATTGTTGTTAAAATTTTAAAAGTAAAGACTTTGTCATTTGACAAAGATGATTTTACATTTAATACGTAGACCACTATTTTTGTTATTCTGTAACAAACTTTTTAAGAGTTATCTTTTTACAAATAAATGTTTTCAGAGACAATAATCTATTAGTAGTGTAGTTTTTGGTTTAAAAATAAGGCTTTTATAAAAATATTGCATCATAACTTTTAATGTGTAAAAAATTAATAAAAATTGCAATTTTTATTAGAATGCAGTTATTACCATTTGGCTAAAATACTCAGCTAGTCAGAAATTGTCATTTCTAATGATCTTCTAACCACCTTCTTTGTATTAGTAAGGTATTTTTCAAGCACATAAAAGGTTCATATAATGCTGATATCTTCAGAATTTTTCCAACTAATTCATTAAAATTAAAGCTTCAAAATAAAAAAAATGCAAACCATCTCAAACTGAATTATAAGTTTATATATGGGCTTAGCACAACTTAGAGTTGTTATAGTGATTATAGTATCATGCTAATCTGCATAATGATACTGCTTATTTCTTTTCAAACTATTAAAGTAGAAGGACTACCACTAATACAATGAAACTCAAAATTAACAGATTAAAAGTTTTTTTTTCTTTTGGAACGTTTTACTGTTTAAGTAAAATATTTTTTTAGAATAATGAACATTTTTTGCATTGTTTTAGCACTGAAATTAAATAATATGCATGATATATTTATATATAATTGATTTTTCTCTCAAAAAATGGCCATCATTATTGTTTTACCATACATTTTGCATGAAGATAGTATATATTCTTAGTGAAATATTTTATCAATAGCAACTTTTTTTATGTTTCTACATATTTAGTGATCACTTCATACATGGAAACACTTATAAAAATATTTTACTTAGAATAGTCTTATTTATAAGTGCTATATAAAGAAATTTTAGTTACTAAATACACAATGCAAATACTGAGAACCTTCAACTTAGTTTTACCTCTCATATTATCCAAAGTTTATATGTAGTAATTGTAACTGTCAATGCATATATTTAAATCAACTTAGAAAACATTTGCATAAACTTCTGTAAATTCTAAATCCTACCAATGTGCAAGCTATTAGCAGCAGTTATCTCATTGATTCTTCATGACTTTTAATTAAAAATGTCTTTGGTATTTATAATATATTCTTAGGAATTTCAGTTTGATAAACAGAAGTATTAATATTATATAATTTTTTTTTAATAATAAAAAATTAAGATTATAATTGTAATGCTTTTTAATCTTACATTAATAAAGAACCTAGATTAAAAATAATTTCTTAAATATTTTTTTTTCTTAATTGTTTAAGTATAATTATATTTAAAACAGCATTTATAATTATATTTTAAAACAATATGTTTATATAAAAGCAGTTTTATTTTTTTTATTTTTGTCAGAATCAAACTAAATTAAATAATATATTGAAATCAGAGTAGTGTTCTCTTTTAACATACAGAAGTTATTTTAAAATATCATAAAATATTATTACCTACTTAATATTTATGCAATTCTAGATTTTATTTAAATATTCATGTATGTAATTTTTGTATGTGTATATATTTTTTCTTTTCCTTTATAAATTGTAAATATATTTGTACATGCACACTATTAAGATTATTAATCCACAGAGTTTTGTCCATCAGACAGTCCCAATATTTACCTATAATATCAAATACAAAAAATTAATTTATATAATAAATCAAATATGTCAATTGAAAATATCAAATTAAAAATTCACTACTAGTAGGAGACAATGTCAGATTAAGATTGAAATCAAATCCAAACATAAAAAATCTAGAAATACTTTTATTACATCGAAAAGTTTACAAAAATTATATTGAAAGAAATCAATTTATATCCCTATAATAAAATAAAAAGATTTCAAATAATATTTAAATCATAGTATAATATATTTATATCACATGAAAATAAAAAGGAACTTCAAGAATTATAAGATTGTTTTAAGAAAGATTGATGAAAAAAAAATCATATGCCAACATATGTTGGGTAATAGAACAGACCGAAATATGTTTTATATATGCATTATTAATTAAAAGAAGGTATACTTAGCTAAATGATCTTTCTAATTGTTTTACACCTAGAAAATTGGACGTATCACAAACAATCCTTTTATGATATTAGAAACTATTTATGATGAGATATGAATTATTTGATTTCACAATAAGTTGATAAGTGATTTAATTAAAACTGAATGAAAAAAAAACCCAATATATTAGAAAAGGGAAACTAACAAAAGTGATGTCAAAAATTATAATTCAAGACTAATCTTTCTTTATAATTAATGATAAAAAACAATTTTTTTCTTTATTTTTTTAAAAATGTATATCAAAAATAAGACATCCAGCCATTAAGGGATTAATCACACAATCAGAAAATATTTTTAGGTAGAAATACATATTTAAAAACAAAAATAAACTCAGGTAATTTATATTATGTCTTATGATTTTTTATTAATGTGAAGGATGGATCATAAAAAAAGTGAAAAAAAACTGCTGCTTTTGAAGTAGGGGACAATAAGTTTTGAGAATTTTGCATTCAATAAGTGATTGATTGTTTCATAAGGTTAGAAGTTTGCCTTTACATGAAGTATAAATTTTTAGTTTTGGTCATGTTATCACTCAGAATTATAAAATGTTTGAACAGATTTGTGGTGAAAGAAAAAAACCCAATAGTGCAAGAGATACACTAAATTTCATATAAAAAATGTATTTTAAATCAATCTGAATAATTGCAAAAATCAGAGGCTATTATATAATTAATACATAACTCAAATGGTTTGTCATTTTGGAAATCATATTATGTACAGAGTTCAACTATGATTCATGGACATTAGTTCTCCAACCCTCTTTTGCCATTGCACCAAACCATGCCGCGGAGCGCTTCTAGATAAATGCTAATTAAAAGACCACCAGGAATTGATATTAACTTATTGACATCTAATAATGATTCCATCAACAATAAAATTATATTTGAGCATATATATACATTTAGGCCCTAAGCAAAATATTATATTAAAAAATTAAAAAAAAATAATTTTCAAAACTTTTATTTTATATTTTAATAATAATAATTCTTTAGAAATCGTGAAATTGTTTTTGACAAATGATACAAAACAAAAGCGTTAATTGTTAGTTTTGCTTTTTTAAAATTAGATATAGGAATTTGAAATTTCTAAATTAAAGGCAAAATGCGAATTCTTCACGTTTCAATAAATCTTTACAACTATGTAAATAAAAAAAACCATGAGAAGTTTGAATCAATTTCAATTAGAGGATGTGACAGATTGCTCTTTATTAAGATACCAATCGTTACAAATTGAGATTCAGCGTTCTCTACATTTCCTTATAATTGCAAAAGGCAGTTAAACGAATTCCTTCTGATAGGGTGATTTTTTTAGATTACTATTGTTTTTTATAAAATATCTTTATCAATAAACAAACACATTTGATATATTTAAATATACATGATTGCTTAAAAACTGTCAATATATATGGACTATTTTAATAAACGATCGCTAAATATGAAGAATAAAAATAAAAATTAATCGAACAAAGAAAAGGGTTGTTAAATTAAGTCCATTATTCTTATATTAATGAAACACTTTTGACACATTTAATAAAACTACTAATTGTAGTTTAGGGATAATCTATTTCCATCTTTTTTTCAAATATATTGTAATTTTTACAAAAGTTTTTCTTGAAAAAAATAAAGATACAGTTATGATGATTGACTTTTTATTTAAGATAAGATTATAAATAGTTAGAGACTCTCTACTCTTCCTCTCATATTTTGTGTAACTGATAATTTATTAACATACTTTTACTACAAGTATTACTAAAGAATTCAAATTTATAATCAGTACTGCAGATACAAAATCTAAAAGAAAAATAATGTGAACTCCCAGAATTATAAAGAACTTGTACACTTTTTAACATAAAGTATAAATGCTGTTCATTTTGTAAATTTCAACTATAGGAAAGAGACTTGGCTTGGCAACACAATCAGCAACATTCATAAGACACAAAAAAATTTAAGTTAACTATATATGGTTGCGGTAGGGTTTTTTTTTTTTGTGTGTGATATTATCAACTGCTCTCTGAGATTTTGTTGGATGAAAACCCATTCACCAGTAATTAAATAAACTATTCATAGATTTACTAGTTTTAAGTTTTACCAAAGTGACTTATTTTAAGACATATTTTTAAAGATAAAGACCACATCTTTATAAATGCACGATAATCTGATTACTTTATAAAATGGTAAAATAAGTTTGCATCAGTACATGTTATAAGATTAAACAATTTTGAAAAATATAATTTTTCCAAATTCAAAATATTTTTATGTTTAAGTACCTAATCTATAATAGAAGATAAAAGTCTTAGAATAATCAAATTTTCTCATATATAGATATTAATGGATTGTGTTAATAGATATGGAAGTACTATATATATACGCATGATATTTGTTTGCTTTATATTCAAATTTTATATGTGTGTTTTACTACATTTCAGAATCATACTATCTTCATATTGGCTTCATTTATTGAAGCGATATTTTATATTTTGTTACACCTCTTTCTGTTACATTTCTACAACCCTAGTTACTGATAGTTTTGCATTGAGTAGTATTATGTGAATGATCTAATATAGCAACTTATATCATTTATTTGTTTTATCTATTTGTGCTGCAGAATACCCTTAGTTTATATTGCTATTCCACTCATGTCTTTTTCTATTTGATGGTTTGACTGTAGAACAAATTTTTGACATACTTTTAATAGATTTAATCATGGAAGTATTAATATTTGTTTTCCTACATGTCAATTAATCAATAACATTATTTGGAAAGAAGAGAAGATAAAATATACAATTAAGACTATGAAAAAAAAAAAAAAACTGTAGTAAATAAAATTATAAAACTTATTTGAAAAGAAATAATGAAGAAATAAAAAAAACTATTGGTAAAGATATATATCAAGCTATCTACATAATGGATATGCAAGTCGATTTGAAAAATATAATAGTGATATTAATATTTAAGACAGAATGGCAGGAATGGCATTAAAAATGACAGATATCATTCTTCTGTTAAATATTTGTAAGATTATTGCTGCCAGTCTACAAAACATTTTGGACATCAAACCAATCAAAAGAAGAAAGTTTAATTTAAAAATTGTTATAATGCATTTGATTACACACTTATATGAAGAAAAGTTACAAAAAAGAACAAATGTATAGATTATATAAAGACATTTGATTCTAAAAACATTTTTGCTTATAATTAAAGCTTTGTAACATCAACATATGCATCTAAGATAGTGTCAAAATTTGAAATATTTACTGAAATTCAACAGCAATGATTAGATTACTCATAACTTTATAAATTAAAATTATTTAGATCATATAGAATTTTGTACATGATATGTATTTTTTATATAAAAAATAATGCGTCAGAGCTTCAAAATATTTTTACAAAACTATAATGCAAAAGCAAGAAAATAGAAATAAAGACAAATGTTAAAAAAACTACAATGATGAATGTTCAATGAATTTTCAAAAAAAGGAGAAAACAAAAATTGATAATAATTAACAAACAATTATAAATATATTGGTCTGATTATTACTATAACTGAAAATATAATGCATAAATTTAGGTTGAAACAATAAATAAATTTAATTAAAGAATTAAAGTTGGGAAATGGTTTTGGTAAACATAACATTATAAGAAAATTTTGCTTGAAGTTATTAAATAAATATGTTTTAGTTATGTAAATACTCCAGTTTTACAAGTCAAATAAATAGAGATTATGTTGGGAGCAATAAAGTAGATAAAAAGAAAAATATATAAATGCCAATAAAAACTGAATAAAATCCATCCACTGTAAAATCTTTTCTTAATTCATATGAGTGGGCATAGTCAATAGTAAGTATATTCACTGATAAACAAAAATAGATTATTACATTAAAATCAATATTATTTCAAACATGAATGTATAGACAATTTTACACTTAATTTTTTAAGATATAATAAACACCTCCATACTTCCCCATTTTTTTTAAATTCACTTAAATAAAAATATAATAAAAGACAACCCCCCAAGATGTATATTGTACTGAACCAGCACTCATAAGTTGGCCCAGGTCACTATCTCTCATATATATCTTTATTATATGAAAAGTATTTATTTAGAGTAAATTGTTACATTTTCATTTACCATTATCAAACTTCCTCCATCCACAACTTTGACGTCATCCATTTCAGATAAATACAATAATGACTATTACTAATCATTATCGAAACTAGAGATTATGTCTAGCACAGATATAAACTTTAAACCTCAGATGTAGATTAATATATCTGATTTTTATTTATTTTACACACACAGAGTTATTAACCATTCTCTTTTCCTATGTAATATCTTATAGATATAATAAACACGCGTTCATTTTAAATTCACTTAAATAAAGATATAATAAAAGACAAATGACCCCCAAGATGAATTTCGTGCTGAACCAGGACTCATCAGTTGACCCAGATCACTATCTCTCATATATATATATATCTTTACTATATAAAAAGTATTTATATAGAGTAAATTGTTACAGTTTCATTACATATGGGAAAAAGAAAGGTTAATAACTCCATGTGTGTAAAAAAAAAAAATCAGATATATTAATCTTTAACTGAGGTTTAAAGTTTATATCTGCGCTAGAGATAATCTCTAGTTTCGATAATGATTAGTAATAGTCATTACTGTATTTATCTGAAAGGGATGGCGTCGAAGTTGTTAGTGGAGGAAGTTTGACAATGGTAAATGAAAATGTAACAATTTAATCTAGATAAATACTTTTCATATAATAAAGATATATATGAGAGATAATGACCTGGGCCAACTGATGAGTGCTGGTTCAGCACGAAATGCATCTTGGGGTCATTTGACTTTTATTATATCTTTATTTAAGTGAATTTAAAAAGAATGGAAGTATGGAGGTGTTTATTAATATCTATAAGATATTACATACGGAAAAGAGAAAGATTAATAACTCCGTGTGTGTAAAATAAATAAAAAATCAGATATATTAATCTTTAACTGAGGTCTAAACTTTATATCTGTGCTAAAGATAATCTCTAGTTTCGATAATGATTAATAATAGTCATTATTGTATTTATCTGAAATGGATGTCGTCAAAGTTGTGAATGGAGGAAGTTTGACAATGCTAAATGAAAATGTAACAATTAATTCTTTAACATGATTCTATAAGTATTCAATAATAATTAATTCCCACATTACTAGCAATAAAGTGTAAATGACTTATTGATAGACAAATTCTTATTATTCGATGCTTTTTTTCACTTTAACTTTATTACTTTTAAATAAAACAGAACTACATCTAGTTACACATATTCAAAATATTGATGTAACTTTTTTTAAAATTTAATATTTCATTTATTTCCAAAACAATGAATCTTAATTGATCTAAATTTGTGTTATAAACATATATTCACACATTGGCGTCTATATCTTAATATTAAATATATTCTAGTCTTAGAAAATAATGAAATCTATTTAATCCTAAGTGATTTTCATAAAGCTCTTTTTAAAATCCCCCCTAATATTTCTTTTTACATATAAACGATATTTGGCATTTTCAAAATAAATAATTGTCACCTGAAGGTTCCTAATATTAAACAACATACATATTTCAAAAAAATGTGTTTCTTTTTATTATCCTTTTTTTTTTTTCATATGTCAAATGTGTTGACTGGAAGCGAACCCTAGACAGCTGCTTGGAAGGCAGCTACGCTAACCACTAGGCCACCGATTGCTTGACTTATTTTTTTCAACTGCTTTTAACTGATTGCATCATGCAATTAATAACGAAACTATTTTCTCTTCCTCTTTTCTTTCCTAGTATTTTGAAACGTACTTAACAATGTCAAAAGATACTATAACAGATATATTATTGCACAGAATATCAATAAAAATAACGACAATTATCATGATACAATTTAGTTTTAATTTTTAAACAAAACTAGAATAAACAAACTATTTATAACATATATACTGGGATTTTTAAATATTTTTTTCTAAATCTTTAGTAATGTCTTTTATAGAAATAAAATAACTTACAGTATGTCTAAGTAGCTTTATATATATATATATAATAATAATAAATAAAGTTTGATATCTGTATTCGTTTCACAATATATGTAATATACAAATCAATATATATATCAAAATACAGTACAATTTATATAAATTATATTCTTTTAGAAGTACTTTCGACTATACACTTTGTAGTCTTTATCAACTATATAACGTTGAATAATTAAAACGAGACAACCCTTAACAATCATAGTTCAATTCAGATTTCCCACAATTCTGTTATCTTAACATTTGATGAGTGGCGATTCATTAACATTTGACGATTTCTTGAAATCAACATAGCCTCTTTTATTTTACGTTTATTATGACAACGTTCAATTTGAATAATTTTCATATTTTTATAATCAAATTTAAATCCATATTGACAAGATTTATTATGATCAAATATAACAGATGATGAAGGTTTATTTACATCTGTTCCATATTGATTCTTTTTGAATTCTATTATATAAAAGCATATGTTCTTTTATTCTCTTCTCAAATGTACACTTAGATTCACCAATGTATTGTACGCCGCATCCACATATCAATCTATATATAATAGAATTTTGATTAAACTTTGAATTTTGAATTTTAGAATTATTAAGCAATCTATTTATGTTATTTGTAGAGAAAAAAAAGCAATATGACACAAACCATTATACATTTTCCTAATAAACTTGACCTGCTCATCTGATATAAATGGCATTGAAATCCATTTCATTTTGATATTTTTATTTTTAATTTTATTATAGTGTTGATTTTTTTAAATCCTTTAATAATATTAGCAATTGCATTTTTATAATAACCAATTTTCAACAAGTCATTAACAAATAAATGTACATTTTTAATTTTATCACTAGAATATTTGCATAATTTTTCATTTCGAAATAAGAATGATTTCAATCCAGACAGCTTATGACACATAGGTACATGTGATTCATATGGAATAAAACCTCTAGTTTCAATTGGTTTAATTAACATAAGATAATCCAAACTGTAATCATTAAGAGTAACTTGAATATCCAAGAATTTTATGGAATTGTATTTCTCTTTAGTTATAACCCATTTTATATCCTTAATCTCATTTAATTCATTAAATAAATTGACTATTAATTCTTGTTTTCCACAAATAAAAACATCATCCACATATCTATGATATACTTTAATTTCTTGATATTTCAATTGTTTTAAAATTTTACTTTCATATGTTGATATAACAAAATTACAAATTTGAGCAATAGCAGGAAGACCCATTGGCCAACCAAAATTCATTTTATAATATTCATTATTAAAATTAACATAAATATTTTTATCAATAAACTGCAATACTTTTATAATAAAATTTATAATATCAGACTTTACATTTTTTGAAACAAGAGCATTATAAATAATATTAATTGACTCTATTCTATCTATTGATCCATACATTTCATTTATATCAAAAGTACAAATTGTGTCATGTAAATCTATATTTATATTCTTAATTTTATCTACAAAATCAAACGATGATGAAATAGTATATTCTCCAAAACCTAAAATATCTTGAAGTAATAATTCAATATATCTACATGTTTGATAATAATATGCACCATCAAAATCAACCATCAATCTCAATGGATAATTTTCTTTATGTAGCTTTATATTCGAAAATATCCTAGGGCAAATAGCAGATGATGGATATAAGTTATAATATGTATGACTATCAATAGCTTTATTCTTAGCTTTTTTTAAAATTTCATTTATAAATTTCATGCGAGATGTATCAATATTTATTATTTCACTATTTTGAAATTTAAGCTTTTTCATTTGATCCATAACTTTTTCATTATATTTCGCTCTTGTAAACAAACACATACGAAGGCTCTTGTCCTCCTTTAAACACACTAAGTCATTATTTAATAGGAAACTTTTAAATTTATTAATTTGACTTAACCATTTATCATTCCTATTATATTTAAAGTTTTTATTTTTAACTTCTTTAACAATGTTATTACAAATATTCGCATATATCGCATATATGCGAATATTTGTAATAACATTGTTAAAGAAGTTAAAAATAAAAACTTTAAATATAATAGGAATGATAAATGGTTAAGTCAAATTAATAAATTTAAAAGTTTCCTATTAAATAATGACTTAGTATGTTTAAAGGAGGACAAGGGCCTTCGTATGTGTTTGTTTACAAGAGCAAAATATAATGAAAAAGTTATGGATCAAATGAAAAAGCTTAAATTTCAAAATAGTGAAATAATAAATATTGATACATCTCGCATGAAATTTATAAATGAAATTTTAAAAAAAGCTAAGAATAAAGCTATTGATAGTCATACATATTATAACTTATATCCATCATCTGCTATTTGCCCTAGGATATTTTTGAATATAAAGCTACATAAAGAAAATTATCCATTGAGATTGATGGTTGATTTTGGTGGTGCATATTATTATCAAACATGTAGATATATTGAATTATTACTTTAAGATATTTTAGGTTTTGGAGAATATACTATTTCATCATCGTTTGATTTTGTAGATAAAATTAAGAATATAAATATAGATTTACATGACACAATTTGTACTTTTGATATAAATGAAATGTATGGATCAATAGATAGAATAGAGTCAATTAATATTATTTATAATGCTCTTGTTTCAAAAAATGTAAAGTCTGATATTATAAATTTTATTATAAAAGTATTGCAGTTTATTGATAAAAATATTTATGTTAATTTTAATAATGAATATTATAAAATGAATTTTGGTTGGCCAATGGGTCTTCCTGCTGTTGCTCAAATTTGTAATTTTGTTATATCAACATATGAAAGTAAAATTTTAAAACAGTTGAAATATCAAGAAATTAAAGTATATCATAGATATGTGGATGATGTTTTTATTGTGGAAAACAAGAATTAATAGTCAATTTATTTAATGAATTAAATGAGATTAAGGATATAAAATGGGTTATAACTAAAGAGAAATACAATTCCATAAAATTCTTGGATATTCAAGTTACTCTTAATGATTACAATTTGGATTATCTTATGTTAATTAAACCAATTGAAACTAGAGGTTTTATTCCATATGAATCACATGTACCTATGTGTCATAAGCTGTCTGGATTGAAATCATTCTTATTTCGAAATGAAAAATTATGCAAATATTCTAGTGATAAAATTAAAAATGTACATTTATTTGTTAATGACTTGTTGAAAATTGGTTATTATAAAAATGCAATTGCTAATATTATTAAAGGATTTAAAAGAAATCAACACTATAATAAAATTAAAAATAAAAATATCAAAATGAAATGGATTTCAATGCCATTTATATCAGATGAGCAGGTCAAGTTTATTAGGAAAATGTATAATGGTTTGTGTCATATTGCTTTTTTTTCTCTACAAATAACATAAATAGATTGCTTAATAATTCTAAAATTCAAAATTCAAAGTTTAATCAAAATTCTATTATATATAGATTGATATGTGGAAGCGGCGTACAATACATTGGTGAATCTAAGTGTACATTTGAGAAGAGAATAAAAGAACATATGCTTTTATATAATAGAATTCAAAAAGAGAATCAATATGGAACAGATGTAAATAAACCTTCATCATCTGTTATATTTGATCATAATAAATCTTGTCAATATGGATTTAAATTTGATTATAAAAATATGAAAATTATTCAAATTGAACGTTGTCATAATGAACGTAAAATAAAAGAGGCTATGTTGATTTCAAGAAATCGTCAAATGTTAATGAATCGCCAGTCATCAAATGTTAAGATAACAGAATTGTGGGAAATCTGAATTGAACTATGGGTATTGTTAAGGGTTGTCTCGTTTTGATTATTCAACGTTATATAGTTGATAAAGACTACAAAGTGTATAGTCAAAAGTACTTCTAAAAGAATATAATTTATATAAATTGTACTGTATTTTGATATATATATTGATTTGTATATATATATATATACAATCTATAAGTACTTACAGGAATTTTCTCCTAATCACAAAATGTTTAAATATTGTTGACGATTTTATATTTCTTGTGTAAAATAGTATTTATTCAATAAATGTCATAATCTTATAAATTTTCCAATGTTGGCTTATTCTGGTAGTTATAGA
The DNA here is from genome assembly GCA_028023455.1 of Epiperipatus broadwayi. NCBI lineage: Eukaryota > Metazoa > Onychophora > Udeonychophora > Euonychophora > Peripatidae > Epiperipatus > Epiperipatus broadwayi. Next base: position 1,721,773 of record JAQFVV010006352.1, read on the forward strand.
AATTTTCTATAATATAAAGATTATTTCATTAAGCATTACTTGGAAATGAATTATTTGTTACATATATATGTATTGAACATTGCATAATTTAAATATTTATCTAAATATAAGGCTTTAAAAAACAAAAAAATACATTTTTTTATACTATAAATATTATTTTAAATAACCATTATTTATAAATAAATGAGCTATTGTTTTATATATATATAATATCAACTATGTAAAAGAATTGTAGAAGGACTTCATGACGTAGTTGTTAATGCATCAATTTTTTTGTTTATAAATTAGTATTCAAATCAGAGATAGATATACTATGGAATTTTTTAAGTATTAGGAAGACAGTGTTTCTTTTTGAGAATATAAACTATATTTAATGAAGCTAGCTATCAAGAGTAAATAATTATTGTTAACTAAAGAATAAAGTTCGCTTTAAATCTAGGTTGATCACATGAATGAAGACATAACATAATTTTATCTTTGGTAATATTTAATATTTCTATGTGCATTTATATTCATGTTGCAAAATGTAAAAGTTTTTTAATATAGGCAGCGTTATGAGTAACGTCTTTTTTATTTAGAAATATACTGGAGAGACCCTGTTTTTTTATAGTAGAATTTAAAAAGCTGTTTCACCTAGATTTTGCTGATATCTATTTAAAATTTGTATAGTTATAGCAGTAGATATCATAAAATATCTACAGTAAGTGGAATCATTGATCTTAGTCTTAAAATAATTTTCTTTTCTGCCTTGAATTTTTATATTCATTACAATTACTTATTTGAATACAGTGGCAATACAAAGATTTATTCCTTTATAATTATTATATAAAAATTGTAACAAATCTTTAGAAACAATTTGTTAAATGTTCTTTTTTTTAAAGCAATGTAAACTTAGGTTCATTTTTTATTGCAAGTTTTTGTAGTTTTAATGAATTTGAATTGACGATTTTAGTACAATTTTTATTACTATATATATATATTGTAACGGGATGGGGGGATAGGAAGTGGAAAGTAAATGAATCTGGGTGATGACAAAACATCATCACTCACAGCCCATTTGAGATTTAAAATATAAATAGTATAATAAAGGTAAAATATATTTAAGGGAACACGAGATTATAATCTCTGTGAACATTGAGAGATCAAAATCTAACTCAGAAGAGCAACTAAAGCATAATTATTATCAACCAGCATTATAAAGTAAATATCAGTATAGGAAATTCTTGTGGGAAATAATCATCCATCATCATCATTGATGGGAATAAACAAATCAGTACAATAAAATATATAAATCAACAGTCAACCTTGTGACTGGATTGAAAATGGGTCTTCTTTAGACCAGGCTAACTATTGAGCCTTTGCCAGCTTGGGCAATTATATAAACATAACTTGGATGCACCAGTTTAGTGCCCATCCATTAAAATACACAATAATCAGAAATAGAACAATAATCTGGGGCATTTAAAGCATGCTAATCATCATCAATGCTCTGGCCACTAAAGTACTATTAATGTACTGGCCAACTATAAACTTAACTTTTAATAAGACTAAAGTAAAATAAAAGATAGTGCATGGGCTTTAAAGAGTATCCTCTTTTGCACCAACCAGGATGATGATGATCATCTCTGGATGCCCAAAGCACTAAACACATCCCCATTTATCCGTGTCCGAAATCTAGCTCAGAGAACATAAAGCTCTATTACTGTATGTGAACAAGAGATGATGGAAACCATTTTTAACAATTAAATAAGTTTATTAATAAAAATAAAAAAAATAAATGATCAAGGTCTTATAAGGGTTCTGATTTTGAATGGTATACAAAATTATATACACAACTAAAGTTATTACATGGTTTACAATATTTCTTAATAAGTTTCTATAAACGCATATATATATCCGTACCCAGACGTGCGTTTTATAATATACAAGGAATACAATTCCAATTAACATAAAATGATTATATAAAAAAAAGAAGTTAAACTTTACATGTATATGCGTACAGACGCGCGATTTAGGTATATACAATTAATATTAAAAAAAATGAATTGACATTTAATCAAAAAAATATTAAAATTTTACATATATGAATGTGCGTGTATATACGCACACTGACTTTTATCTATTTCAACTCGTTACAATAATATTATATTTTTTCATAATTAATTCATTTGGAAAACACAAATTTCACACTTATACGTGTGTATCAATATTAAAAAAAAATCAGTTTAACAAATTCTATTATAGCTTTCTTTTATTCTTTTACAAAAAATATATAGTCAATTTTCCAGAGGTTAGAAAACTTTTATTAGGTTACCTCTTACCGAATTATCAATGTCTTTAAATTTAAAAATATAGATTTAAAAATGTCCATCAAATAAATTATTGAAAAACAACTCACTTTGTATGCAAGTTTATCTGTGCTTCTCTTCGCATATGTAGACACAGCAGCATACGTATAAACTATTTATTTACTCAGTTGCTCTCTTGGGTAAGCTGTTTTTTTTTTTTTTTTGGTAATTCCAGGAAATTGTCATCATCAGGTAAAAGTACATAATTCAGGTATGGTTGGCTTTTTTTTTCTTCTGTAGTCAGTTTCACTTATACTTGGATTTTGTAAACTTCAGGTCAGCAAGCTGTTTTTCCAGAACACTTTTAAGGCTATGAATTACAAAGAATCTTGACCCATTTTCCTCCATGTAAATTCAAATTCCACCAGTGAATTGTATAGCAGCCACTTCCTTGCATTCTTAAATCCTCATGGCAGTTCTCTTGATAATTATACTAGCCATCTTTGCAGCTAGCTTTACTATGGCTATTTTCTGCTACAGTTACCAACTCTTCACAAAATACTTGAGCCAACTTTATAGCTAGCTCTTCTGCTAACTCTTATAGAACTGCAAGCCAAACTGTTCTCTTTAAAATCACTCTCCAGACTAACTGATATATTTTTAATCAGTCTTTTATAAACTCATCTGAGGTGTTAACAACACTTTGATTAAAAACAGAGTTTTTATTTTTAGCTCTCTAATCCCTTTAAAAACATATATGTTTTAATTAATTAAAAAAAATTTCAAAAACAAGTATTGTGTTTTTACATTTCACAATCAGAATAATAATAATAACAATACAATATTTATATTTATTAAGACCTTTTTTAAAACATTAATTTCATAATGAAATTTTATTTTAAACCCAGAGTTATTTAACCCTTTACTTGTTATTATTTTATTTTAGTAAATGTAGAAAAATGTCTACTATATTTTTGTCTGTGTTTATTTCTAGTTTTCCTTTCAATTTTACATATATATTTATGCACACACACTATATTAGTGTGTCTATGTAATCCAACTGGTTACAATATATATATATGAAGATATTAATTAAAATTACTCCAAATTCACAACTAAACCAGACTAGTTTAGTTTACTTTATCATGCATCAAACTATATGAAAAATCTTACCATGATTGAAACTATTTATAAAATTGACATATATATATATATTGATACGAAGATTTTCACGGGTTGCATATATAAAAGAAAATATTTTGCGGGTTCATCCGTGTTAAAAAATTTAAATACTGATATACCGACGTTTCAACTTTGATCACACAAGTCATCCACTGATATATATATACTGAATCATTTCTTCCTTATCATATCTCATATTTTAATTAATATCTATTCAGGACTACTAGTTATTTGGAACCATTTACACATTCTCTAACACACATTTTTTTGTAAGATAATCAAATTATGGCCTATAACAAAAAATCAGAAAAAAAGTATAAAGAAGACCTTAATTATATTTCCTGATTAGCCTTAAACCCCCGTATTAGAGAGAATTGGTTAAAACATAGTTTGAATAATAATTATTTTTATCTAAAGCAGTTTATATTATGGATAGTAGTGTTAATGTGAGATTTGTTAACCTACTGCTTTAGTAAAAGGAAAAAAAATGATGTGATATTTATTATTATTTTCTCTCACTATTTCATTGCTTAATTATCTGCAGTAATAAAAATATTGGAAAGAAGCTATTGAGATTTTTGTTTAAGAAAATTTAATAACAAAATTATAATAATAATAATAGTAAAATACATACTATCTAAATTCATTTACGACCCCCCCCCCACAACACATTCAATAAATAATTGTCAAGTAACAATAGAATTATTTTTTTGTTCAAGTTAAAATAAATGATGCAAATATAAAACATTAATTTATAACATTAATTAGTAATGGTAAAAAGATAAAAATTAATTACCTATATATTTTAGAAGATATAAATAAATTGTCCTAAAAAATATTTTTGTTCAAAAGCTTTTTCATTAAATAATAACTTATTAGGAAAATAACAATGTAAATACTTAGTGCAGTTTTTTAATTATAGGTATCTTTTTGTATAAGTGTCTTTGTTTTATGGTAATGGCTTGATGTTTTTGAGTAGTGCCTCCATTTTTCATTAATTTATTGGATGGGATTGATTTTTTAAATGAATTTTCACTCTCTGGTTTCACATTGGTAGCAAATTAGGATTAGGAAAATATTTGCAGTTCAGAGCTCTATTTCAGTAAGAACAGGTTCAGCAATGACAAATGTAAGTTAACTTTGGCTTGCCATGAGTAATATTTTACCAATACTTTTAAAGACTTTCATATTGACAATTATGCCGATAGTGGGCTTCTCAGGGTTTAAAAGAAACCACTCTGTTTAATTTCCAACCCCACTGGTCATTCCAGACTTTGCAATATCTGAGGATATTAATTTTTATGGCAACTAAATAAATTTCCGGTGAATAAATGATTCATTTCATGTTAATATGCAAACTAATTCCTGAATTAATAATCCTCTAATCATGGCTGACCCAGCTATATGTATGGCTCTTCTTCATCACTGCTGTTTTTTTTATCAGCACCATTAATTAAATTTATTTTAATTTTCAGATCTATCCTTCTGCATGGTATAATTATTCACACCTATAATGGAATCTTGCTGCTATGCAACAATATCTGTTTTTACATTTTTTACTGTAAATGAATTATTACATTACATTTTTTTATCACAAACTACTTTTTAGATTTTTTTTTAATGGAGTGAAGATAAAAAAAAAACATATATCTTTTATGGTATGCATGTCAGACATTTTATAGAAATGTTTCTACTATCCAAAATGCATACTTTACATCTTGAATTTCTTTCAAATGAAATTTTTTTTTTCTGGATAAAATTTTAATTAGTTTTAGAAGGGTAAAACAATAAAAATAATAAAGATGAGCTAATTTCATTCATTAATACAGCTTCATTCCATCTCACTCTATACATGTGAGTATACTTTGTACCAATAAATGATACAATATATATATATATATATATATATATATATATATATATATATATACAATCTATTAGAAACCAGTCAACACTTAGACAATATATATATATATAAGAGTCATAAACACAGCTCCCCTATGTACTCACAACTGATACCCACGACCACATACATGTGAAAAAGGTAAATGTTCTCCAATATATATACTTTGTGTGGAAACAGTACTCATCAGTTGGTTCAGATCACCATCTCCCGCACCTATATATATATATATATATATATAATCAGTGCTCAGTCTATATTAACATAGTAAATATTCAAACTTTAATGGACAAGTTTCAATCTTCTTCACTCTCCAACTCTTCAGCTATTCATATCATTAAAAATCTGATGACTATCCAAGTCCTTGTTAATGCCAAAATTGTTATAATGATGTTGAGTATTCCATCATCAGAATTTCAATGAAGAGTTGAAGGATGAACAAGATTAACACTTGTCTGTTAAAGTTTGAAGATTTGCTTTTTTAATATAAACAGAGCACTTATTGTATACATGTGTGGGAGATGATGATCTGGACCAACTGATGAATGCTGCTTCAGCATGAAATACATATATTGATCATTTATTTTTTTACATGTATGTGATCAGGGATATTAGTTGCATAAGGTGGAATGCATAGTTGTAGGAAGCTTGGAAGTATGAGTCGAAGTCCCTTCTAATTATCTTGTTTAATACAAACAATATACTAATATTTGATTACATATACTTCCATGGGTTGTTATTATAATAAAGAATAATAATGAGGAGATAATATAAATAGAAATAACCTTCAACTTTTGATGCATTTCTTTAAATCTATAGTAGCTCATTTTTTTGAGCTTTTTGTTGAAATAAAATGGATCTATTCTCTATTATATATATGTATAATTAAATACATGTAAAGTACTTATATTTTAAGGTAGATATAATTAGGGAATTTGACAACATAAAATGTGCATATTGGAGATCATTTATCTTTTTCACATATGTATCGGTTGTATAAAATGGAGTTGGTTGACTAAAGAGAACCTGAAAATCTGGGTTTTAATATATATATATAAGTATAATAAAAAAGTCCACTAGAATAAAACTACAAAATTTTAAAAATGCCTATATAAAATTGCCTATATTATATTAATCTTCAATCTAATATAGGCATTTTTAAAATTTAGTAGTTTTATTCTAATGGATTATATATATATATATTATAGCAGAGATTAAAGTATAAAATTCGTCTCATAAAAGCTTAGCCATTGAAACAATTTTAATTTAGAAGTAGAATTGAATCACGTACATCCCACATAAAAGGTCACACCTTTCAACTTTGAATCATACATTCTTCATTAGTGTTGAACAACTTATTGCATTGCCTATATCTTTATTGTATGTTGTAATTTATCATAAACTTGCTTATGTATCTTCATTTTACTCTATTGTATAATGTTAATATTTATATATAATTTGATATCAATAAAAAAAATTTATTAAAAAAATAGATTATTAATTTAAAAAACTAAATATTAATTCAATGCATTAAACTATGTTCATCAACAACACTATTTTACCGTTAAACATTTGTACACATTTTCAAGTTTTTAAATTTAAACAGTGCATTCCTCACTTTAGTTTAATCCGCTCAGAGTTTAGATGATCTTCTTTCACTATGGTTGCATTTTGAAGCACCATTTTACTTTTCAAGTGAGTGAAGTATAATTACACACTATCAAGATACAACTTTCTAGCTTACCTAGTAAAGATTGTTTTACCTGAAAGACATATATAGTGAAAGAAAAACGGTTTAATTTTTTTATCTGGATGTTGGCTTAAGATTTTATAGTTTTACATTTACTTAGGTGGGCACCAAAAATCTGTATTTTTGATTTATTTCATTAAAATAATGAATATTGTTTATTAAACTAGCAGTTGTCAAAAATATTTCTATCCTTGATGGAATGTGTTGATGTGATAATGGTAATTGAGAGCATCATAAGTACATTAATCTGTGTTTGCATAATTTCATAACACTAAAATTAAATAGTAGATTTTTAAATTACATTAATAACATTTTAGTCATAGTTCTGGCACATTTATCAGAACCTTTGAATCACTTGACAAAGGTAATGTAATTTGAAATGCAAATGAACTATTCTGATAGTTGGATTCAAGAGCATGATATTATGTATTTTACAATTATTTAGGACTGTGTTAAAAATGTGAATTTTATATTGACTGCATTAAAATATAATTATAATTTATTACAAATATTTACACCTTGACGATGATATTTTTCTATCCATATAACTATGTATAAAAAGGGAAATTGCATGTGGTGCATGTTTAGTATTTAAAGTATATATATATATATATATATATATACTAAATATATAATATATAAACATATATATATATATATATATATATATATATATATGTTTATAATTTACCTTCAAGTGATATGCTCTCTGTATACATAAATAAGATTTGATTCAATAAGTCTAGTACATGTGCAATTCCCTGAAGATGGTTCCATTAAAATACATGTAGATTAAAAAATAAATGTCTAATTTTTGTTTATAATTTTCAAAATTTAGATTTTTAAAAACATGTTTAAAAATCTGCATTTTTATTGAATATAGATAATAAAATGTGAAAATAAAAGCACCAATCAGAGCTTCTTAATGATTGTTAACATAAAAAAATAGAAAATCACTCTGTATTTTATAAAAGATTTTTGAAAAATTTATATCCAGATTGGTTTTGAAACAAACATATTCTACAAACTAATTCAAAGATTTTTATATACTGTGCAATAATCCAATAAATAATTTGGCCAGGATTCTGACTAGTGTTTCACCTATAGAATTGAAAACATAATTAATTTTGAAGAGAAGATATTGTTGACCAAATTAGCTAACTGGTAATAAAATTATTATATTTATTTTCATCTTATTTTATTATCTATTCAAGATCTTCATCAACAAATTTATAATTGAATTATTAAGTGAAATAACTTTATGTTACATACTTAAAAAGCAATAAATTTTTAAGTTTTTATAAATGTGAATTGACATGATGTCATTAAAGCATATTGTATATGAAATAGAACCACTGAATAATGCTAACTAAAAAGTCAAATATAAAATGTCAAATCATTCTACTCTCTAGACATTATTTTTTTTCTAGAAAGTTTGAATTTCAAACAGCAAGTTCAAGAGGTAACAGCTTGAATTCTATATTCCAATATTGCTAAATATTGAAATACAGACTTATTCAAAACAAAGATTCTGAATTTAAATTAGTAATAATCTTGAATTGCTTATAATCAAATATGGTTATTTTTAAAATTTGCAATCTTTATTTTCATTAGAAAAGGACTTTATGCAAGGATTTGTCATAACAATCGTCATCAATTTGTAAAACTATTTTGATTTGCAATTGATTATTGCTATTACATCTTTAAAAAAAATGCAAACCATTGTTTTTTTAAAAACAATAATAATTTTTTAAAATTGTGGCCATTTTGAAAAAGTGATAATCTCATTGGATAGTGACTTCACTAAAGCCACATTATCTGAAAATAAAATGGTGGCATTGATGGTAAAACATGTATTATAGAATATAGAGATTATTCATTATACTATATACAATATTGAATAATATTTCACTACGCCATTCTCTTGCAAGATACAATATTGTTTTATGATAGAATTGAAATATGATTAATATATTTTATCTGATTTTAATCAAGTATTTTTGCAAGACAGTAAGTAATTTCATTTATTATGTATACAAGGTAAAGGTTTTCATCGCTAACGACTACAAAATCAAAAAAAAAGTGTTTTATTCAGTATGGAAAATAATAAAAAGCATATTTTGATTGTAACTAAAAACAAAGAGTACTAATATTAAATTTTAAAATATGTAAAATGGGATAAAATATATTTACTCAATGAATATTATAAATTAAAATTCTTAAAAGCATTATTCTGCTTTTAAATTTTAAATTTTAAAATACGTTTGTGTGGTCAATTGCTAAAAAATTTTAAATTTTAAAATACGTTTGTGTAATATATTGATAATTGTATGATCGATTAGATCTTATAGTACAATTTAAGGCTGAAAATACCTGGTATATAAAAGTGTAATGGATTATTTTAAAAGGAAACACTTAAATAAAGCTTAATTATATCCTTGCTTTTGGTTGTAAAGGCTGGCCATATAAAATAACACAGCTATAAATAGTAAACAGAGCAATAATTATTTTGCCTTAAAATTGAACAAGCAGGGAGAAGAACATTAAGTGATTGAAGAAGAAATAATAAACATTTTTTTTAGCTTTAATATGAACGGTTTCAAGAAAATTTGATGAAGAAATACAGTAAATATAGTTTGGAATATTTTTTTTTACTAATTTATTTTTAAAATATAAAATGTTATGTGAGATTAGGGAAAACATAAAACATAAATTTAGTAATATTAAAATTTAAATATAATAGCTTGATAAAATTATAGAAATAGTGTTTAAAATAAAGTGTATGGATGTGAATCTTATATCTACAAGGATCAAATGGATGGTGAAGCCTACGGAACGCGATCGAGGAGATAAAGGTCGTTTGGTAATTTTAATAGTTGTTTATAATGCATAATGTATTTTTTTTAGATCATCTATTGACCTAAGAATGAAGTGTGAAAGTTTAAATTATATGTACACATTTTATACAACATTTTAAACATATAATGAGATAGGAGTAATTCGGAATATGCATGCAATAATTTATTTAAAGTATATTAATCCTATAATTTAATAGAACAATTGTGTGATTCTTTTGAACTTTCATGTGATAAAGTATTCAGATATTTAAATAGTTTGTATATGATTAAATATACGGAGGAAAGTAGTAAAAAGATTTTCTTATAGAACAGTGGAATAGTTTTAAAATAAATGAATTTTATTATTGTTAGTAATGCAGATATGTATTTGTTGATGTACAGTATAGAAAAAATCTTGAGAAATAAGATCGGATAGTGACTTGGAAGTACTAGTGGAGAGGAAACCAAGATGATGTTTTTTTAAGAAATAGGAAAAATAAAGGATTTGGATCATATTTAGTTTTGTGTGATTTCAGTATAGTTAACTAAGCCCTATAACTGAACACATATGGTTTGGACAGTGTTTTGCATATCTTTAAACTTTTTGATGTTATAATAAAGCTGAAGAAATAGCTTTAACATCGCTCCTATAATAGAGGTTGGTAGACAAGTAAAGGTCACTCCTCTATAGTGTCTTTTAATTCACTGTGCCATGATTGTCAAGGTATATGACGAGTAATATTCTAGTTGTATTTTGATCCTATGCATCTATCTTCGCTATCCTTATTTTGTGAATCTGCATCGGTCAGAAAGATATTTTCAAAGAAATAATGAATAAAATAGAACTGAAGATATGTTATCGTTTGTGTAAGAATAGTTTATTTGCTTGAATGTATAGAATTGTGTAACTTTAAAATTGAAAGTCCAAAATATCATAAAGAGAGAAAGAATCATATAATACATTGTAAAATTAATACAGAAATGAATATAAGATTTTGAAAAGAAATCTAAACCAAGTATTTTAAAAGTGATAATAAAATTTGAATGAATTTTTTTTTTAAATAATATTTAGAAAATAAGTATTGCATATTTATTAAGAAAATAGTTCAATAAGGTATAATAAACATATACTTGTACATGGTATATTAATAGTTATAATTATATCATCCGAAGTAAGGCTTGAATGAGAATATTAGGATTAATAAACATCGGATAATGAACAATAATAACCTAATACCGAATGTAGAACAATGTTTTGACTTTGTAAGATTCCATACAACCAATATAAAACTAAAATTTGTTATTTTGTAGAATTTTACTACGAATGTAAATTTTGTAAAAAAAAATATATATATATAATTTTAATAATATTAGAGATGCAAAGCATTAGTGATAATCATATAAGAAATGCATTTTGTAATAAGCTAACCATAATAATAAATCAAGTAATAATACTGTATTTTCTTAAGTGTTAAAAAATAAGATTTAACTAGGAAAAGTAAATAATATTTTGATTTCATTTTATAAACTAATAAACTAAGTTGAGATATGAAAGTAAGGGATATCCAATGTACATAGTGTAAAAATATTGTTAATTTATTTATGTTGTTAATAAACTTTGTTTTAAATTTGTTTTAAAGTTTTGTGTCCGAGTTGTTATTTCTCCACATGGATGCATGAAATCACGATACATTTATAATTGAAACAGACACATAAGTTATGCACAAAAGGTAAACATAAAAGTGTTATAATAATTTTGAGAATTTATTGGTATGTTAAACTTAAAAAGATCATAATTTTATATTATTTATTGGTCATAAGTCGCTTGCCACCATATTACATTAAATTATATGCTAATGTTGCCACACGTATTCTGTTGTCAGATTATTAAAAATACTACCACGTATGTATTTATTTATTTCATTTAGGAAGAAAGAAAATTATATTATATTATTATTGTTATTATTATTTTTATTATTATTAGTTGCTGTGTAGTAGATTATGACATAAAATTCCCTTTTCATATTTTACTACCGTAATTTTAAATCAGCTAGAATACAATTTATGAACCTGAGATTTTATTTTATTTATTTTGCTTCATTTTATTTAATTAAGCTAGATTCTTGTTATAAAGAAGATTAAGATATGATTATTATTTTTAATCGTAGTGAATAGAGCTCAGAAAGTCGTAAGAATACTATGAGTTAGTTATCTGGTATAGTAAAAAGGGGAGATAGTGTTCTTATGCCATTGAGGTAGTATCGTGTGGATAATGGCTCAATGTAGTCTATCTCGTTCCCTGTATTGTCACTCCAGGTCTCATGAAATAGTAAATATTTGTTAATTCATTTTAAAATTGAACCGTATTTGTATTTTAAAATTAGAGCTAGTAATCATTTTAATTAATGCTGAATATTTCATTTATTTATTTGTTAACTGAGCTAGAACCCGTAATATTTGTAATAAACAGTATATTTTTGGGGTGAGAACGCGCGGGGGGAGGTTAGAATATATATATATATATATATATTAATGGTAATTGCAAAATATTACATATCATAATTGTAAATTATTTTGACAAAAAATAATTCTGCATATAAGGCAGCTAATAATCAACTTTGTGTGATCAAAGGTTACTAAATATAAGTTTAAAGCATTATTCATTTGCTCAAATTTAAATCAATAACCTCATAATTTATTTATGATAATGACAGCCATTAAAAATATATATTTAGTTTTGGCAAAAAAATAATCATTCGCATTATTAAACTTCATCGACTTACTATACTGTATATTATATTTGTTTTTGAAAATTTTATTAATTTCGCTGCATTTATTTGCAAAAAATTTTTATAAAAAAAATTGGCAGCCGATTCTCATGGCATATTTACTGAGAGATTCCCAAAATGTCCCACAAAATACAGATATTCGCTCTTTTCTAGACTCTTGGACAAATGAATATGAATTTGTACAGCAAAAAGATCGTGCTGTGTGTGCATTATGCTCGGAAAGTATTATGTGTCATATCTCAAGTGTACAAAGACATTATCAAACTAAACTGGTGTTCATGAAAAAAGTGAAGCTATAAAAAGAACTGTTTCTGCCTTTAAGAAACAAACTACTTATTTTAGTCAAATAATTGGAACCCAAAATAAAGCCACCGAATGTAGTTATACAATTACTCATTGTGTGGCTTAGAAAGGTAAATCTTTCACAGATGGACAATTCATCAAAGAAACGTTTTTGAAAAGTGCTGAAATCTTATTCAGTGATCTACCAAATAAACAAACGATACTGTCTGGAATTCGAGAAATACCAGCTTCTGCAAGATCAATTCAAAGAAGAATAATTGACATGGTGGAATATGTAACAACAAAACAGAAAAACAGTTTAAAACAAACTATTGCATTCAGTGTCGCTGTTGATGAAAGCACTGATGTAAATGATGTGGCCGCTCCTAGCAATAGTTGCACGATATTGTAACAACAATGATATATATGTAACATTGTGTTGCTTGATTGCTCTTACTGGTACAACAAAGGGACATAATATTTTCACTGCATTTTTCAATTATTTTAAAAATCAGAAAATTAATATAAATAAAATATTTAGTGTTACTACTGATGCCAGCCGTAGTCGAAAGGAAAAGGGATTTGTTAAACTTCTTGAAAATCATATTAAACATCAAATATTGAGTTTCCTCAGCATAATACACCAGAAAAATTTAGTTGCAAAAATCTCATCACAATGTTTGAATTCTATAATGGACACTATCATTAAAATAATTAATTTCATAGTTTCTCATTCTTAATTAACACATAGGCAATTTAAATCCCTTTTGCAAGAAATGAATAGTGCATATATAAACCTCCCTCTATGCAGCAATGTTCTTTGGATTAGTAGAGGTAATGTTTTGAACAGGTTTGTATCATGTCTGAAAGCAATCAAGATGTTTCTTGATGAAAAAAAACAACATGATCCGGAAATAAATGATGAAGACTGTTTATGGAAATTGATGTTTTTGACTGATATAATGCAACACCTGAATGAATTAAACTTGCATTTGCAAGGGAAGGGTCAAACAGTACTAGAACTTTTTGAATATTGGAAAGGATTTGCATCAAAATTAGATATATTTTGCCATGATATTACCACTAACACCTACAATTACTTTCCAAATGTAAAGGCCCATGAAAATCAATTTAACGTTAATAAAGATGAACTTCAAAAATAAGTTGAAACTCTCAGAGAATAATTTTCCAAACGATGTGAAGACTTCTAAATACATACACCCATATTTTTTCCTCATCAAACCTGATTTAATTGATTTAAAGAGGACTCCATTTGATTTATCTATTTTTGAGTGAATGGATATTGATAGTTTTGAAATAGAATTAAGAAAACTCTTGAAGGGAACTATCTAGAAATGTCAGCTGTCATTCTCAATTGTTGGATATCATTACCTGAAAGATTTAATTATTTGAAAAAAAAAACTGCTTGTGCTCTGCTTTCTGCATTTGGTTCAACTTACTTTTGTGAACAAATTTTCTCACATCTGAAAAATATTTTGAATTCACAAAGAAGTTGCCTAACACCTGAACATTCAGAAGCATGTATGAAGCTAAAAGTGACCAATTACATACCTGACATTGAGCAATTGAGCAAAGAGGTACAAGGGCAAAGGTTCACATTAATTTATTTTAATAATAAAAAATAGCTAATCATATTAGAATTTATCATATTTTTTTCTTATTTAAATTATATATTTTGTATAGGTAAAAAGTTGTAATTTATAATTTGTAATATAATTTTTGATAAACATGTTAAAAATTATAAATTTAAAAAAGGTGCTTTTCACATGATTCTAAGTATTTGAAAATACTGAATGATCAATAATATAAGATCCAATTATAATAGACTTTAAAAGTATATATCAGGGATGGCCAACTTTGTGTTCGTAAGATCTACTTTTTATTTTAAAAATGTGTTGCGATCGACTTATTGTCACAGACGATCGACTTGTTGTCATAAGCATAATCTAAGTGGAGGGAGGTGTGAAATACATACTATATCTACGTAGTAAAAAATAATTATTTAACGGGCCAAAACCTCATGTCCGGGGAATTAAGGCAACATGAGTAATTATTATTAATATTTATTAATTCAAATTAGCTACATTAAGTCAATATTAAAAATATTTTCAATAATGATACGACTTAATAGACTTCACCTATCTAAAATTGAAAAAAAAAAATTAGAACAAAAACAAAGATAACAAAACTTGAAAATCTTGACTTAATTTCTTTCACTCGTTACCTAACAGTTCTTGCCAGATTGGTCTCTCGATCGACAAAAATTGGTTTTGTGATCGACTGGTGGATCACGATCGACTTGTTGGCCATCCCTGGTATATATTATATAGTAATATATATATAACTTTGAAGCCCATTATAGCTGAACCAATTTTGATAATATAATATAATAAGATTGGCAAAATCATGTCGGCACCCGAATAACATTTGAACATAGGTTTGGCACCATACTACTAAAAGGTTGTTGACCCCTAGTCTAAATCATTCTTGCTTTCTAAATTATTATATTGAAATTATAATATGTTTAATTTTTATTAATGTGATAGATTAAGTTCACATCCATCATATTGAAGATATGGGATCTCCCTGTTATATAATATAATTATAATACAGGAAAGACCATTTATAATAGAAACAATTAATCAAGTAAACTGAAAACATTTAACTACAATATTAGTATCAACAAACAAACAAAAAATTAGATATAAGTGTAAGGTGTACAAATGTTGGGAATAAATATGTATCAGGTAAAATCTTATTCTTTCCCTTGCTGATGATTGGATTTGTAAGGAAGAAAGTTCTCATCCTAAACTATATTTTATTTAATTTACAACAATGATAATAAAATTTATTCCCTTAGGTTGCATATTAACACTTATTTTCCTTCCTTGTATTCATATTAAAGGAAAAATAAAATATATAACCAAATAAAATTAATGACATCGACCTAAATGTAGTTTTAAAGTTCATAAGAAAAATGTCTAGTGAATAATTATAACAATCCTCATTAATCCATTCCAGGTATAGATGATAAAATGTGAGTGTTCTAGAACATCCATTAAATGACTTATAATTTCCTTCATTAGAACTTCTGCTTTGGAATGTAGAATTGTTTGATCCATTTATTAATAATAAATATGATGTTTTGCAGCATGGATGTTAAGTGCTAGGTCAATTTCATCCCAGTTTTGACAATCTTAGCTTCATGAGTGATGACTTTCTTTCCCCGATGTGATTTTGCAATTAGCAATGCATGGTCATCTGTATTATTATTTATATATTTGTACTAAAATATCTTGAATGAATTAAGAGCAATATTTTTTTTTAATATTAGATATCCTTAATTAAAGATAATTTGATCTATGATTTAGATTTAGAAACACTTATGGAAATTTGAATAATTCGAATTTAATTTTGGATATTTTATTTTTGAATTTCTCAGTTGGCTAGTTTTGACTCCATATGCTTTTTATTTATTTCTTGAATATCCAAATTGTTAATTCTATTACTATTTTGCCTCAATGGCAGCTGGTATTTTTATTCAAACTGCAAGTTCGAATTCTCTGCTTAAATTTATGCAGATTATTCAGCTGATGAGAAAATTTTATCTGAATTCGGAGAAGCTCGTTAGTTTTTTTATATATATTTTCCTATTATTATAATGAGGATATTCTCTATTAAAGGTAATTTTTGATGCCTTTGAATACCAAGTTTATGATTTTGATTTAGGTCCATTGTTGAAATCATTACTAGTGATTGTTATATATAGATGACATGTTAATAACAATAAATTTTTTTATTTGTTATGTCTTTCTTTTAAAATAATCTTTCATTTTTTTGCATGAGTTTACTCTATCTGATTATATTCTACTTCACAATTAATGAGATTATTTTAATAAAGGTTAGTTGTCGCGTTGGTACTTGGGTATTAGTCCTGCAACCTAGAAAAGATAGGACGACATTTTCCATACACGATAAAGGCATAATGTTGCGAACATTAAATAAACCCTTAGCGATTTGAGTTTTTTCCCTCGTCAAAAAATATGTTTTTGAACGTGACAAAACGTACTTTGAAACGTGTCAACCGAAACTATTATATAGGTGCTATTTTGGACATTTTGGTATTTTTTTTCTGATTCAAAAGTTTGTTGTTTGTACATTTTAAACTTACCATTTGATATTATTGTGAATTTGGTTTAACATTTTTAATTTCAACTGCATTATTTACTTCTGTGTTTTTTTTTCCAACTTCAACTTGGTTATTGACTGACTTCTGCATTTTTGAATCTTTGAATTAAAAGTTTATTATTTAATTGTAATTGAATGAAGACATTGACTTTGTTATTTGTTTATTCCAAAAATTAGACTGCCTGGCAGAATTCCATTTAGAGCATGTACTGGGTAATCACTTGTTCCACAAATCTTTCGGAGAAGGAGGAATGACAGTGCTATTTACAATCGCCATTTTGTATGCAAGAATCGTCTGTATAAGTGTATATTTCATATAATATATATATTTTTTTTACTTTTATAAAAATATATTTATGTTGGCTTTTTTTTTTTTTTACAGACCACATATTTTTTTTTTTTTTAAATTGATCGAATTAAATAAGCATCAAAAGTTAGTTTGTGTCCGTGTACAAATTGTAAAAGTACGTGTATATCTCATATAATATTTTTTTTTGTTTTTGTAAAACTGTATTGAGTATTATTTCTGCAACTACGTAAAGATAGAATGACTTATTTGTTTATTCGAAAAATTAGATTACCTGGCAGTATTCCATTTAGAGCATGTACTAGTCAATCACTTGTTCGACACTTTTTCGGAGGAGGAAGGACAGTGTGTGTGTGTGTGTGTGGGGGGGGTTACTACTGACCATAGCCATTTTGTATGCAAGAATCGTCTGCGTAAGTATATATTTCACAGAATATATTTACTTTTATAAAAATATTTATTAGTGTTGGCTTCTTTTTTTCTCTTGTAACAGGGACCACATATTTTTTTTTGTTGAAATTGATCAAATTAAGTAAGTGTCAAAAGTTAGCTTGCGTCCGTGTAGAATTCATAAATACGTGTTTATCTCATGTAATATTTTTTATTTTTTTTTGTCTTTGTAAAAATGGACTGAGTATTATTTCTGCAACCAAGGAAAAATAGGATGACTTTTCACATTCGTATCAAAGCATTGCTAACTTTCTAATGTTTTTCTAATGTTTGATGTTGCCGAAATAACAACATTAAAAAGTTAGCAGTGTATTGATACAATGTGAAAAGTCCTCCTATCTTTCCTTGGTTGCAGGAATAATACCCAAGTACCGTCGCGTTTTATACTTTAAATCAAATACGCATTTATCATATGATTAATTTAGGGATTTAAATATATATAACAACTAATTGTTTATCAATTATAGTGCTTCATTTTTATTAATATAGTGTTTAATAAAGAATGTTATTATATTGGGTCTTGGATTTGAATTGTGCCAAAGGTGGTCTAAATGATACTGGAGGGATGTAAACCCCACATCTTACAATATTTACATTTATTAACATTTAAAAATAATATATTCTTATTTATCCATTGTGCTGTTTTTATCAAATCCTCATTAGATTATATGAAATTGCTGAAGTAACCTAAACATTATCATCAGCAAAACAAAAATGTTGTAATGAAAAGAAAAATGTCAGCAAATCATTAATGCAAATAATAAACAACAACTCAAGACTGGATTATTTCAGAATTATTCAAAATATTTTTGATTTTAACAAATGGAATTCTATTGCTGAAATGAGATTTAATTCACACCAAAATAATTTAATTAATAATAAATCATGAGGAACACCATCAAATGTTTTTGTAAATTCAAATATATACCATCATCATGAATCTTTAGGGAAATAATACACTTAAAGTCTTGTGACTTGATTATAGATTGAGTGATAATTAAATCATGACTATATAATACAGCTAATTCGGTAGATTTTCCTGGCCAAAACCAAATTGTTTATTTGAAAACAAATTATATTTATGGAAAAATAATTAATAGATATTTTCAAAATTTGGGATGATGATGAAATAGAAATTGGCGTATAGATTTCCAAACATTTCTTTTTTCTATTTTTATAAGTACGTGTAACAATAGAGGATTTTAAGCAATCTGGAAATATAATTGTAATATATAGAAAAATTAAGCACAAAAGACAATACTGGTAATAGAATGGAAAATATATTTAATTAATATTTTGACAAAAATGGCACCCAATCAAACACATTTTTTTATGGCTTATTTTATACAGAGTTTTCAAAATTTCAATTTTTTTCAATTTCTTTAAAAACAAAAGAATTCTTCATAGATTTCTCATAATCAAAAAGGTAGTACAATCTATACTTGTTAGTAAAATTATTCATTAATAATTCCACAATATGTACAAAATGGTCATTGAAATGATCAGCTATTAGTTTTGAATTATTCAAAATATCAGCAGATATTTAATTAATTCTTAATCTAAAAAAATTTAAAAATCTTTTTTTAAAATTAAATTTTTTAATACCAGTCCTAAATTAAAATTGGTTGATTTTAAAGAATCAATTTGAACAGCATGGGAAAACATTCCAATTTTAATTTTATCTGTTTTATTTCTTTATCAAGAATTTATTTTTGAAAAATCTTATACAATTTGTTCTTTCTGCTTACTTTTGTTATTAATTGATCGATTATCCAATCATTTGTTTAAAAAAAAGATATATTTTGTAAAAAAACAACTTTCAACAAAATTTGTAAAGTTAGCAACAAACAATGAAAAGGTATAAGTTACATTAATCATCTCAATCATTAGATTCCAGTAATGTAGAGTAATTAGGAAATGCAAACATTCATGAGATAATACTCTAGAATACATTCCTAATTAAAATTAACAATGATTTATCTGTAGTCCAAAAACACACCATTCGAATATTGACATTTTCAAAGAAATATTTTCAGGAAATTTAGCAAAGATACGATCAACAAGTTTTTCTGCAAGTAACTATGTTTAAATTACCAATAATAATAGAGAACTTATTATTTAATCTATTAATTTGTAAGTTCATTATTAAAAATATCAACTGACTTATAAAAAACAAGTGTTAATTTATCAGATCTAAAATAAAGTGTAAAATAATACATTCAGAATAATCAAGATATACCTCAATAAAAGTCATATAAAGATCTGATTTATAATAAATTAAAACTCCATCTCATAATCTCATATTTTATCTAGATTTAATAACTCATATATTATCAGCTAATTTATAGAATTCTTTTTCATATTCATTAATTCAGATTTCAGACTAAATTATTA
This sequence comes from Epiperipatus broadwayi, assembly GCA_028023455.1. Taxonomy (NCBI): domain Eukaryota; kingdom Metazoa; phylum Onychophora; class Udeonychophora; order Euonychophora; family Peripatidae; genus Epiperipatus; species Epiperipatus broadwayi. The sequence continues at coordinate 1,742,164 of JAQFVV010006352.1, forward strand.
TATCAAATGAATAAACAAGTGAGTGAAAGTGCACCGATAACTGTCAAGGGTGTTTTCTACATAATGCATATTTATATAAAGAATGTTAAAATTAAAATTTTCAATACCTAATTTATTGTCTATTGTTAATAATGAATCTTAATAGCCCTATCTTCAGTATCTTTATCACAGTTAGTGAAGACAAACGGTTTCTCAAAATGCCTTATGAAATGAAATCTTCCATAAAAAATAAATAATTATAATGAGTTACTATGGGGAAAAATAATTAATTAATTTAAATTTTAAAAAATGATTAAAAAATAAAGCTTAACAGATATTTTATCAAAGCAAAAGACCTCCTGGGAAATAATCAGAAAACATTGGAATCAGCTTGTTTGTGCAGCCAACTACTTTTTAGATATTCCACTATTTTTTAAATCATGAAATTCTTGTATATTTTATTCTGATATTTTAGTCTCAAAATTTTTTTTAAATCATCAGAATAATTAAACAATGTGGTGACATTATGTACTTTGCAAGATTATATTGGGGCAACTTTTCGAATGACTAAAACCTTGATTTTTAATGTTTATTAAAATTTATGATTATTTTTGCACCATATTTGTGTAATAATTATTAAAAATCAAAATATACAGAATTGCACATTAATTTTTATGTATATGTTTTTAATTTTAAAAATAGAAAATAAGCTCTAGCATAACATTAACAAAGAAAATTACAGAGTTTCAATAAATACATCTTTTGTAACTGTTTGCTAATATGTTATTATCAACACTTTTTTATTATAATTTATTGAAATATTGTAATAATTACAAAAAATGTAATATTTTATAGTAATAATTTGATAGATTTATCAGATATTAACATTTATTTGTTCAAATTTTAAATATAAATCTTAATAAAAAGATTTAATTGATTTTATGAATTCAATCTGCTTTTTCTGACTGATAAATGATGAAAACATTCTGTGATTTTTATTACAATATTATTTCTTCGATATTTGTGAACTTCAAATATGATTTTTTAGAATTTATTTTGTTTGTAAATAGTTTAATATTAAAATCAGATATTGAAAGCTAAAAAACTCTCATCAGGGATAATATTTAAATATGTCAAAGTGCCACAGGATTAAATTAAAAAAAGTGGTAATTAATAAGTAAATATTTAACTTAGCATGTTACTAAAAAAATGTTAACCTGTGAATTAACTATAATTTTAGAAAGAATTTTTCCATTATAGATTACTATTTTGCTTTTTATGTAGCTGCCTGAATTATTCCTGAATGATGATTTGTTGAATTAAACTAAAGCATGAAGAAAAGAAAAAAAAAGTAACCACTATGCACTTTTTAAAAAAGAAAAAGAAATTAACACAATGAAGTCTTTAAAATTTATTTTTATACATTAAGTTCAATTATTATTTTTTTTTAAATTTTTATAATTTTTAACCACTGTTGACTTTTTGTAAATCATAAATTTCTTTATTTTGCATAATTGTAGTGAAATTACATAAAGTGTAGATAAAAAAATTAATGCAAAGTTAATTACTATAGTCTTATTAATGTGTGCAAATGATTATAACTTATTTTCTTTTTTTTGCCAATCTTTGTTTATGATAAAACTGACTTTTATTCAAGTTAGTTGCAAATAGAGATTATTAATTTAAAATTAAAAAAGTAAATACTATTTTAAACTTATGTTTAGTAACTATTAATCTTGTAAAATTGATTAGTGGGTGCATTTTTTCAAAATATGTTAGCATTATGATGATGTTCATAACATTTTTAATATATATATATATATATATATATTACAACTAAATATAAATACAATTTGGATATGTCATAAATAAAACCACTGAATGTTTTGAAAAGTCACTGGATGAAAATTAAATAAAATGAATAAATTATATTTTAATATTATATCCAAAAAACTCTACTATAAACTTTTAGTTTGAATGCAGCATATTTTTCAAAAGTAGTTTTAATGAAGTCACTATCCTATGATGTTATCGATTTAACAAAATGGCCGCTATTTTATAACTACCATCTCAACTTTTCATTTTTTTTTAAAGGTTGTAGTAGAGAATAATTGGTTCTAAATAAAAATAGAAATAAATAAACAAGGTAGTATGATAAAAAAAGTAAAAATAGGATTATTATTTGATGAACATTTTATTCTAGCTGTTCTAAAATTTTGAATTTAGTATGCATGTAATAAGTTAAAAGTATTTAATTTAATATTATTTGTAAATATTTGCTGTTGTAAAATTTTAAGAAATTTGATTTTCAAAAGCATATACATGTAAAAAATGCTTTCAAATTTTAATTAAAACTTAGCACCATAAAATTTGTAAAGCCCCCCCCCCCAAAAAAAAAAAAAAAAAAAAAAAACGGCATAAGAAGTTAGTGCGCCAGTCCTGCGATGCAGACGCTTTAATAACTGCACAAATACCGTGCAGGATTTCCTTTTTAACAATTGCAATTTATCAAACAAAGAAATGATATATACACATATATGAAACATACACAAGGCTTATTTTCGACAGAATTCCCAAAGAGTAACTCAAATATTGGAGTTGATCAAGGGATTTCTGTCCCTGATTTTTTTTTTTTTATTTGTTTGAAAACTCACAAATTTTAAATAAAATTCATAATATTCAAAAAGAGAGACAAAAAAAAAAACGAACATACTATTAAACTTTTAGTAAACACGCACACAAAATAACCTTTAGTTTTTTTATTTTAATTTTTTTTTACATATATTATAAACGTAGTTGACTTTGTAAACTGATTTTTTCTGGAAACTAAATTTATTACCTTATTTTGGTGAAATTTGAAACTAAAATTTATAAAATTCTAGATAAGGGATAATAGATTTGATCACTTAACTTGATAATAAACATGGCTGATTAACAATTTTAAACTCAGAAAATAGCTAAAATATTAGTGAGAACAAATCGCGAAAAACTAACTTTAATTATAAATAAATGAAGTTAATATGACTAAATAAAATATATTATTTAATATAGGTAAATATATTTTATTTTTAATCGATCCGTTGCAAATAAAAATCTTGTCCTCAGTTATAGTAAAATCTTTATGTACTCTGATGAAAGTTTAAATATAGATTTAAATAGGATGTTATCACGGATGACGATCAAGTTTTTCCAAGATCATTATATCATCTGTATTATCGCTTTAACTTCGTAATCCTTCATTCAAAATTGAGAAAAATTATAAACAGAAATAAAATAATTAACTGAAATAAAATATGCAAATATTGGATTATATCTGTATCTGATTACTATCAGATATAAATATTATCTTAGCAAACACTTAAAAAGAGAAATATATTACATATCATTATGCAGTTTGGTTTATGTTTCAGAACTTTGTTTTAACATTTATAAATAATAAGTGTATTTTCTTAAAAACATTCACTTTATTAGTGATTAAACGCAAAAGCACCGCCACGATGCAAATCTTTTCTGTCTATCAATCGCTTTCCCTTTATTGGGAACGTAGCTTTTCTTGTGGAGAAACGTATCGGATTTTGATACTTCGGGATTACGGTTCACGGAAACATGAATGAGTAAATTATGCGCCTAAATAACATGTCCTCTACAGCCGTCGTTTGCATGCACGTGACAGATGTGTGCATATTTTAGATATATATAACATTTCTCTCTTTGATAAATTGCGAATGTTAAAAAAAAAGACCTGCGCGGTTTGACGCATTCGGTAGAATGCCCGACTTTTGGGACCAGAAGAACGGTTCACCGAAATATACCTAAGTAAACTATGCGCCTAAAATAACCTGTTCCCTATAGCCATTATTTGCGTACTGATGGTAGACGTGTGCATGTTTCATATATACATCATTTCTTTCTTTGATAAATTGCAATTGTTAAACAGAAAGCTTCGCGCTGTATTTGCTGAAGTTGGTAGAGCGTCCGACTAAGACTCTCGTTCGAAATTCTTATGAATTCCCGAGTAATAAAGTTATATGCCTTTTTAAAAAAGAAATAAAGGAAACTTTTTTTGTCCTTTACAAACTTTATGGTGCCAAGTCTTAATTAAAATTTTAAAACATTTTTCACATATGTATGCTTTTGAAAAACAAATTTTTAAAAACTTTATAGCTGCACATATTGATAAATAATATTAAATTAAATAATTGTAACTTATTATATGTATACCTAAATTCAAAATTTGAGAAGACCTAGAACAAAATGTCCTTCAAATAATTATCTTATATTTACATTTTATCATACTAGCGTGTTTATTTTATATTCGTTTTTATATAAAAAAAGTATTTATACAATTTTGCCCAGTTATCAATAAATTATTATTAAGAATAATCCGCCACGACCATCATCAATTTGTACACACTATTTTGATTTAAAATCGATTAACCTCTATTATAACCGTTAAATTCGTTTTGAAACATTGAGATAGTGGTTATAAAGTAGCAGTCATTTTGTAAAATTGCTAACAACAATATAGGATAGTGACTTTCTTAAAACTATTTTTGAAAAATATGTGGCATTTAAATTGAAAATCTATAACAGAGTTTATTCATTACACAATATACAATATTGTTTGGAATATAAAATATAATGGATCCCCTTTATTTAATTTTTATCCAGTGACTTTACACATCATTCAAAACTTTCATTTATGAAATATCCAAAGTAAAGATTTTAATCTTTAACAACTAAATCAAAAATATCTGTTTTATTTTAATTTTGAAAAAAGAAACAAATAGTATCAGATTAATTTGCTTTAAATTGTTTAATACTCTAATCGCATTTGATTATTGGATGCATTTAAAACTTTTTTTGTTATCATTATCCGTATAACCTAATAATAAAATAAAACTCGTTTTTTTTTTTTTTTTTGCCAAAGAAAATCAACATGAAAACTATGAAATGTCGATTTGCATAAAAAGAAAAGGATCAATTTCTTGAGAGTATAAGTGTGTTATTTTATCATAGGAAATAATACATTTTGTTTGCAATGATTATGTAAAAAGTCTTGAAAATTAGAAGAGCAAGCCCAAGCTTTACATTTATAAATAAGACGGTATACGATTAAGTAGATAGTCTAGTTATAATATATATAGAATCTTTTTTTTTTTTTACAAATGCCTTATTTTTAGAAAATACTTAGAACAATCACTCTTTAATAAATATAAATAATATTATTTTTAATTGGTTAAAATTATTATATTTTTCAGAATTTTGGTTCTATACTTTAGATCAAAAATATCAATACTATTTTCATGTGGCAATTTATTTTGTAAATAGTTATATATATATATATATTATTTATTCACAAGATCTATAATTTCAAAAAAATTATAATTAATTTTTTATATGTCAAATATGGTGTTGCAGTAATTTGGAAAGGGGGAGAGAGTAAATACCAATACGCATAACTCTATGTTTGAAATGGAAAAGCATAACTTAGTTTCTCTTCTTTCTTTTACATTATATATATATATATCGTTTTTACATTCTATATTCTCAGATACTATATGTAATAGTTTCAAATCATAATAGCGGTAAATTTAAAACAATAATAATATATCAAATAAGCAGAAGTCCTTCATATTAAGAGGTGAGATCCTGCATTTATATATATATATATCATGCGATATTAGCAGATTGTCTATTTATTACACAATCTTTAAAATTGGTTTATAAATATTCTCTTTAATTTTTTATACAACGGCGAATCGAGATGTACTTTGAAAAAAAAAAAGACTGCTACAAATAATCAGTCTAAAGAATGACTCAGTTTTCTTTCTTTGACAATGAAAAATCTTGCGATTTTAAATTTACCTTTAATCTAGAAGACACAAAAATATTAAATGAAGAAAGACAACATAAAAAGTAAAAAAATTAAAGAGGTTATTTTTATAAAACAATTTAAATATGTACAATGAATAAACAATCAGCTAATAATGATATACCCAGCACTTCTGAAAAATCAGGAAAAATTGCTTGATATCTGCTTTTTTTTGCCTACATTACTTCAGTTGATAATGATTACAATCTAATGAAAGTGCTTCTGCTTAATTTATATATTATTATTGTTTATCATTTACCGTTATTATAAGACAAAACTATATATATATATGATTTTAGCAAATGTAGTTTACTGACTTAGGTTTAAATCTATATAATTGTTCAAGTAGGTAGGCTTGAATTTCAGGTTGTTAGCTTGAGTAGTAAAATGGAATTAAATGTAGCTACTAGATGCATAACGAGGTTTGAATTTCAAATATTATTTATGAAAGCAAAATGCTGAAATTGGTTTGGGAGTTAAAAAGAAATACAATATGATAATAACTATTTACACAGTCTTAGTATTGATAACAAAAAAGATGTATACTGACACATACACACATTATATATAAATTATATATTGATAGAAAATAGTTGATAAATGAAAATGCTTAATCATGTAACAATTTTTATTTACATTGTACTGGTAGGCAATTGACAAACATTTAATATTACATTTATGATTAATCCATGAAAAAAAAAAACTTATCTATGGTAATTAAAAAATGAACAAATGATATGTGCAGCATCTGGTGTACTAAATTAATTAACACTTCCAAGACTCCAAGACAGACATTCTATTGGTTGATTGCATTCCATAAATGTGGTAGAAAGAAATGACTTTGAATTAATGATTAATTTATTGATAAGAACTGACAGATTTTCTAAATGTTTGTATTAAAATTACATTATCACAGTTTCTAGCAGAATAATCTCTCTTAGAATAGATAATCAAAAACATTTATAGACATAATGCCATTTTAAAGTCATTGTTATTTGATATCAAAGTTATAATCTAGAAATAGTGGTTATATGAGAATAAATATATGGCTGGATAAATTGCTATTTACATTTTTCCTAGTCACTTCTTTTGATTATAACTAATGGGCTTCTAAAAACTTGATGACACCATTTCAACTTAAATCACATCCTAATTTTACCAGTTACATTATGATATTATCTTCTTCTAATCATTATTTGTTTGAATTCATTAGATTGATCAATCATTTTGGGAGACAGGTTAATCCCATGACGCAATCATAACAAATAATATTTTAATTCATTTATCATACAAATTAAAAAAAGTTTTTTATGAAAATATGGCTAACACATTTGCCGGTCATGTTATTGATTTGGGATTGAAATCTAGGCAAGATAAAACATAAAATTATTTTTAGGTTCTAGGCAATATTTGAATTTTTTTAAGTAGTCAATTTAGTTAGTTATCCAATTAGGATCAGTAAATGGATGTAAAGTCAATATTTACTAGAAGGAAAATAAGAAGGGCGGGTACTATTGCCCTATCCATATTCTAGTTGGCTACTTTGATGGATATTGTTTTCCCTTTTATTAATCAACTCTGGAAAGCTGCTTAAGAACTTGCATTTTCGATTATTTAAAGTTTATTTTATCTTTTACAAATCAAAAACTAGTTTGAGAAATATAAAATTAATTTTATATATTTCTCATAACAATACTATTTTCTGATTTAAATCTTATTGAGGATTTCTACCATTACTGAGCAATGAGGGAGATTCATTTCTATTAGTAACGGCTTAATATTTTCTAGACACTGATTAAACATTATAAAGTTTTTTCAGTGTTAATAAAGATATTAAGAGTGTTCGGCTTATTTTGTTCAATTAATATATAACGCATTAGCTTAGTAATATTAATAAGTACTCACTTTTTAATTACAAAAGATAAGCAATATAAATCCAAGCACTCTGATGAAAATGTTAATATAATTTAAAATCAGTATTTAATAAAAAAATTCAAAAAACAATGATCATGAATAAAACATTTTTTTTTTTCATTTAAAAAAAAAGTTTAAAAAAATCCCCAAAAGAATCTAGTCAAATATCAAATACTATAAGTGATTTACAAGGAAAACAGAAATATTATTTGATTACCAAAACGTAAAAATGCTTTAGCTTTTGATAAAAAATAAGTAGTTTCTTTAATATTAAAATAGTCTATTTATGGAAAAAGGCATTTCTGGTACGACTGCTAAAAAAATCTCTGAAGCTTAAAGATTTAAAAAGTGATATTCTACAATAACTAAAGAATCGAATCCGGAAGTTGTCTAATTATATTATTAATGATTTTAAATTCTGCAGTTATTAAATGTGCACATTTTGAACAAGTATTAATGATTTCAAGTCATCTGTAAATAACACTAACAAATTGCAGACCCATTAGAATAATAATTATTAGACACTAATTGTTATTTTGTACAATATGAAACAGATAAAGATTTAATCGCGTTATCATAGTTTTTAAAATTGTAGGGAAAATAGCAATTTATATATTTTTATTTCTGTTAATGTAAATTAATAACGTAAAATTTACTTTATTATTACATTATATATACAGGACTAAATAATATGTCATAAATAGGAGCAATAAATTTTCTCTTAAAATGCTAGCTATATATTAATATAACACACTTTAATATCAAATTAATATATCTTACAACTGAAAAATAAATAATTTATGTTCTTGTTACCCAAAATTTTACATGCTTCTATTTATTATATATTATTTAGTATTTTGTAAGTTACATATTTGATAGTTTGTTATAATTCTGCTTTGTAAATTTAAATTATAAGCTGATTGAAATAAAGCTGATGGATATCTTATTTGGCATAATGTTTATTCTGATATATATTATTTTATATTATGATATTCCTAAAAAATCTTGAACTGTAAGTTGATTCATTATGCAATCAGTTGGTTACTTTGATATATGGCTAATATTTTTAGAGAAAGTTAATTGTATATATATATATATATATATATATATATATATATACAATTAACTTTCTCTAAAAATATATATATATATATATATATATATATATAAGTGGTATGCATCTACTTGCTAAACTCATATATTTAAATCATCAGTAGGTAAAACTAATTTTTTGAAGTTTCAATCAGGTTCAGTATTTTTTCTATTTAGCTAGCCCTTATTTATATTAGTTAACCAACCAATATAACTATTTACTATTCCTAGTTAGAGATGAAAAAAGAATGTAAAAACATTCAAACATCTCATTACCACAAACCTTCTTTTTTACATTCCTTTTATAAGGGTAGATTTGAAAAATCTTTTACTCTGAAATGGTCTATTTAAAAACTCATTTCGGCTATAAATAATTGAGTAATTAAATAAATTGACCGAAGAAAAAATTGTAAGCTTTAATAATTCTAGGCCATCTAAAGAAGAACCGGTTTTTACAGATTTAAATCCAGAGTTATAACATTGTAACCAGATCTATAAATTCCTATGACACAAGTCCATTCTTGCTATATAAGTAAAAATATTATATTAATATAGAAGACAGTACAATAAAGAATTCCTTTCCTTTCTGCTAAAAAATCTTACTACTAGATGTTGATTAGCTTAGTATTATCTTTTTTTTCCCTAGATAGTATAGAATTGCAAAACAAATATAGACTTATTTAACATTTCTCCACAGAAAAGCTGCAGAAGAATAAATATTAATTAGTCAAATTAGATAGCAGGTAATTTAATGACTGACTTTATCGTTTTTTAACAATCTATCCGTAATTACCTCATACCCATTATCCACTAGTAATTAAGGATTAGAAGGTTTGCTATGATAACTTCTATTTGGAAAAAAATTTCTACAGTTGGTTAAAAAAATTCCACCAGAATCATGATTTGAACCTAAGATTCATCACATGGTACATAGATAAATAAAACATTCCGATGCTCTTTTAGCTCATGAATATAGCATACGGCTACTTTTATCTATTAGATATGCATATCTATAAATATTTATATACATTTAGAAATACTAAAAGTATTGTTTTTTTTTGTATAGTATCAAACTCAAAAATAAAATTGATAAACTTCCACTTTCATTAATGTAATTGAGAATATTATGTGGATAAAAAAATCCTTCGATTGGTGTGAATTCTGTTTATATATTAACTCAGAAATAAGATAATAGTCCACTTGATTCATAAGCAGACTTATCTGCACTAAATATTTGACATGATCTGTCAGGAGATTGACTTTTCTCTATTTTCTAAAATCTCATTAATAATATATATTACTTTGGAAAAAAAGGGTCTTTTTCTTAAAAAAAACCAAACTTGCCTTGCAGCTATTTGGTTTGTTTTTTGTTTTTTAAATGATTATTAATGCAAAATGAAAGCTTTTAACAGCCCCTTCCCCCCCAGTGTAATCAAGTGCGGCTTAGCTAGCACCTGTTATATGTTTTATAATGATTGTATATCACAAATGTACGCCATTTGATAACAATTTTAATAAAAGCTTAAGAACATATTGTAAAGAAAGTACTATAACTAATGAAACAAAGCGTTTAAGTTCATATTCATATTATAAATTATATATAAATCATTAAAATACACGCGTACACGCACATATATAAATATAATATATACAAATACGCGCGTGCACTTAAAAGCTTTGTATGTTATATATAATATAACATTGTCATAAGTTACCTTTAGCATATAGTGTGCCTATATCACTTGCTCTGTTTTCGCTACTTCGTCTAAATGGAGATGATTTTGGGCTTCCTGGAGCAGAACCATTGTTCATTTGAATTTGATCTAAAGCTCTACTTAATCTGTCTTTTAGGGAATAAGAAAAGGATGTAAAAGAGGACGACATTTTAAGATAGTAGTTTTGTTAATTCCTCAGGATAATTTTAAGTATTATAATATAGTCCAAATTTTGTATGTCTTTATTAGAATCATAAAAATATGTTCTTACTTTTGCTTTATTTTATTATTTTATTTTTTGTTAAGAGTAACCTTTTTTCCCTTCTTTTAACTTCTAATTTCCACCTACTTAATGTTTACTGCTGCAAGACGTCATAACTTCGCAGATGGGAAAGCAGTGCATGCTGGTAAAATAAAAAGTATTTTAAATCAAAGCGTTCTTTTTAATCAATCAACATTTTACAACGCTAGTGAAGAGTGATGGAGGAAGAATGATGGGTTTTCTCTTAATCATCTTATGATAAGCTAAAATCGTTATTTTTCTCATGAAGTGCTTAGTTTTATACAGTTGCAGAACATTCGGTTCTTAAAAGAATGCTTATATTTAAAGTTGTAATTTTGGCGCAACTAGCCTTTGGGTAAGTTTGAGGCATTTACGAAAGAAAACTTTTACATTTCTGCTAAAGAATCGATACATTAATATTGATTAGAATATCATGCGCCGTTTCGTTGGCAAATTATTAAGACTGACATTTACGCCATTAATTCGTAAAATACGTAAAGTTACAATATTTTAAAAAATAACCAATTATTCATAATTGTTTTTTTTTTACTTATAAAAATTAGAAAATAAAGTGAAATATATTTTATGAATATAAACCAATTAATTTTTTTTTTAAAAGTAAAATAAATATAAAGAATAATATTAAAAAAATAATATCAGAAATATATAAAATTATTCTTTCTATATATATTCAATTGTAATATGCTTAATTAATATTTTTTTTGTTATTTAATTGAAGCCACATTTTTTGATTATTCTTATATATATCTACACAATTTTTACATCATATTTATATATAAAAAATAAAATAATTGGTAAACTTCGTATTTATTTTTTAGCGTTTTATAAAAATAAATGTTAGTATAGGAACATTATTTTTGTTATTCTGTACATAATAATTGTCAACTATAAAATACAATAATTAAATATATATATATTAAAATAAAGAAAACTGACAATTAAATAAGATTTAACAAAAAATAAATAAAAATGGAATTGTTTCACTTTAAATGGTTATATTTCTAATAAGCAATTAAGAATATCACTAAAAAAAAATCTGTTAGATAAAATAATTGTTTGAAATATATATATATAAGAAACAGTAGCTTTTATTAAAAATCTTTTTTTATTATTAATAATCAATTTTATAATTTAATATTACAATTCAAAATAAAAAACAGGTAAAGCCAATTTTTTATTTAATTATAAAAAGTAATAATTTATGTAAGCGGTTTTAAAAAAAAACATATATATATATATTTGATTTTTATCTAAAATGCTTATTTTTATTTTATTACGTTTGAATAAAAATAAATTACCTATAGTAATATAAAAATAAAAGTGTTTGGAGACAAAATGATTCCAAAATATATGTTGCACAATTACCTTCCATAAATATATTAATTTCAATTGGTGCATTTATGAATTCATTTAATTTATTTGCAATTCCAAATGATGTAGTACCTAGATAGATTCAAAATTATGCCGATAATCATTTTAATATCATTTTTGTAATTTATTTGCCTATACAAAATATTGTTCTTCAGACAATTGTTTTAATTCTAAAACATCTTATTGTAATGTTTATTTTCATTTTTACAAATGTTGTTAAAAGTTATAAAGTAAACATTGTAATGTTTTATTAAGCAAAAATTTAGATAATTAGAAAAACACAAATGATTAATTCTAAGAATATAATAATAGTAATATTGTCGAACTTACATATGTATATATGTAACTTCTTAATTCAATATATAATTACAGGAATGGAAGATTTGAAAAGAGTAAATGACTCTCAAAATGTTTTTCTCACCAAACCAGCACTTTTCAGTTATCTCGGGATATAAATCTCACATAATATTTATTATCTTTGCTTAGTATTTATCAACGTCAAATTTATAAAATTTGATTTACAGGTGTCATACTTCAGCCACTCAAAACAATCATACTATTCTCCCCAAATCAAGGAAAATAATAAGTCCATTTAAATAAAATGAGAGCATGCATTTAAAAAGCAAATCATTTATAATTTTAGCACACGTGTGTTGTGTGTCAAGAAAACGTATATGTGGGTGCCAATGTTTTGTAAAATATTCCCCATGTATTTCTTTAAAAAAAAGTTATAAATGGTCTAAAGTAAATTTTAAGAATTATTTTAGTTTATGGAAACATTTTTCTGGAGGAAAAAATAGTATTTAAAGTAAAAAAAATAGAAACAATATAAACACCAGACTCCTAGGAGTTTTTTATATTTAAGATAAATTAAGGCAATCTAATAGATAGATAAGAGAAATCTTTTTAGAAAAACAGCGGAAAAGTTTTTTTTTTTTGTTTTTGTGTGTAAGTATGTGTGTGTTTCGGTTTAATTAATTTTAAAAAATATTAATGTATAAAAGAAATTATTAAAGTAGATTACAAAGAATAGATTAATTTCTGGAATACTTGTGGCTGATATAATGGATATTTTTTTTAAAAAAATATTGTTTTCAAAGAGGATAATATAAATACACTTGCTTAAAGAATTTTAAACTAGTTAATTAATATGGGCTTTTAAATTGTATTAGCCAGGAGGCTACTTATTAACAAATAAAAAAAAACTTTTTCGGAGGTCAAAGAGTAATGGCAGGTTAGTGTACCTTGATCACAAAGTCATCCATCTTTATATGGAATGCCTCTGAAATGACTTTGTTTGACTAACTGACATTGGAATGCCTAATTCTAAATAAAAACTTAATATTATTGTGATTACAATAAAAATTGTCAATATTATTGATTTCACTTATGAAAACTCTCAAGAAAAAATGAAAGCAAAGGAACCATCATCAAAAAATACCAGCAGTCATCTATAAAAACACAAAAAAATGAACGGAAAAAAAAGCTTCATGTCTTTATTTTACTGCCTCTGAATTTAAAATTGCAACTAAATGCCAGATCAAAATCCTACATTAATATGGAAGTCATTCAAAAATTTTGAAAAAACAACAACAACAACAACAATTTGATAGTTACTATATTAAAATTACTAATAAACTGAAGCCAAAAAGACTGTCCATAAATACATTACGATGAGACCAGGGCAAATCTTACAGCACAAACATAATTGCGTTCCAAATGTTGTCACAATTATGTGCAAAGAAACGATTGCCAACGTAAAATAAAGAAGGCAAAGAAGAGGTGGTTCATTACACAAAATGAATATGTAAATGAACTAAAAATCAAATAGCATTCAAATCAGCAAAAAAATAATGTTATCAGCAGACTAACCATGAATGTGAAGCTAAAGCGTTAAAATTATACAAGAAATCTTTCTAATTTGTTTAATATTTAAACTCTGTTTTAGTATTTTTTACATTAACATATCTTTTGGATAATGAAATAATGATTTATATTTATACGAATTTAAGATATCTCAAATAACATTTTTAATATTAATCTTAGATAATGAATTTTATATATATATATATATATATATATATATATATATATATATATATATCAATATATATATATATATATATATATATATATGAATTGATAACCAAAAGTAATAGAAAATAATAAATTACATAGTAGTCAGATTAATAAAAGATTTAAAAATTTAAGTCATGGTTTATCTTATTATTTTCTGTACTTTTAGAGGAAGCCTAGTATACAATCACTTGTTCATTATGTGTTTTTCATTGATATAATGATTGCTGTTCAGGCTTAATTATTTATGCATCCATATAAATAGTATTATTATAATTATTATGATATACCAATACTAAAAGTTCCAAATAATATCCATCTGCTCATATTTTTTAAATATTATGAATATATATGAATGTATTTTTATATGCATATAATGTCTTTAGTTTCTTCTGGTGAACCAACTGAATTTTTACTGGATAGAAAATTGTATTATTATTGCTAATGATAAAATGTAATATACTGCTTACATAACAGGTATAATATTTTATGATATTTACATGCATGGTTCATAAATCTGTGAATACAAAGTCATTAAGTTTAATCCTTGTCTAGAGATATAAACTTTTATTTGTATCTATATAAATTGATCAATAAGTCATGTGATATTAAGCACATTCATATCCATGCAAAATATTAAAAAATAATTTTATAGATGATTAAGGAACTAATATAAAATACCCTCATGTATTATATAAATAAGCTTATTTCTAACGAGATAAGAAGACATAATCTCATATATCATATAAAAAGATTCATCTTTAATAATGAAATTCATCTAAATATTTAATATAAAATTATTGTACTAGGATATAGAAAGATTCATTTATCTTAACATGATTTTTTTGAATATTCCAGTATGAAGTTTAGTTTAATATGCGGTAGCAATGTGATCTTTCAATGTGTTGGTTTATTTTGTATATGAGATAATTAAACTGCATCTTTTATTTTATGTTAATAAAATATTACTCTCGTTTATTATTAGAATTTGAAATTATCTCTATATACTGGAGTATAGGAAGAGGAATTTTAATTGTGAAAAGAATAAAGAAGTCTAATGTTTCTTCTTTATCTAACCAACATTAAAGATATATATTCATAATGATGGAAGATGCTGTGAAGATTTATGATGTATCTTCTGGATAAATTTCTTAATATTGTACAAAAATATGTAAATAATCTACTAATGGTGGAGCTGTTGGGAACTTCATGCATTAATTGCCATTTTGTAGGCTATTACAATATGTATATATATATATATATATATATATATATATATATATATATATATATATATATATATATATATAGCAAGTTACATGTCTACAAAATTCATGCTTGCAAACTGATAAGAACTTGTTGCATAAACGCTTGGAGTTAGTGTTTAGATCTAGTTTCTGACCCCTATCCTTCACTGATGATAGCAAATTAGCTTGAAATCAGCTGATCTGAAGGTGAAGCTAATGAAAGATATAGTGAATTCTGACTCTTTTGACGTTTATGTAAACAAAAATAAACTTGTTCGGAGGTTTTGGTAAAGCTCCATCTATTGATCATAAATGCAAGCGATAGCAACTTACGTGATTTATAACCTGTTTTTGTTTTTCATATATATATGACATATTTTGCAGGTTCATCTATGTTAAAAAATTTAATATTGTTATACCGACATTTCGGCTTTATCACAAAAGTCATCCACTGGGTGATAAAAGGTAAAAAGAAGGATGTAGAGGTGCTACAATCACTGATTTGAAGAAAAAAACATTAAAGTTCCACCAATAGCAAAAATGTTAAATTAAAAATGGTTTTTAAATATCTTTCCAAATAGGAGAAAGTTTGCATGTATCATCTCACTTATTGATATAATCTGGACTTTTAAGTATCTCAATGGCTTCTCTAATTTTACACTGGTAGAGATTATCACATGTGGATATGATTCTGGTACTAAAAAATCAATTTTATGACTTGAATCTATAGTATAGAGTGAGGGTTCTGATGATGATGTGTGTTGTTTAACTGCATTTGCATGCTCATTTCTCCTAACACTGATGCAACAATTACCCATACCTATGTAAGAAGCTTTACAATTTTTACATGAGATTTGATAAACACCGTGAGATTTAAGAGGGATCGAATCCTTAGGCTTGGTTATTATATTGCTGATCTATCTATCTATCTATCTATCTATCTATCTATCTATCTATCTATCTATCTATCTATCTATCTATCTATCTATCTATCTATCTATCTATCTATCTATCTATCTATCTATCTATCTATCTATCTATCTATCTATCTATCTATCTATCTATCTATCTATCTATCTATCTATCTATCTATCTATCTATCTATCTATCTATCTATCTATCTATCTATCTATCTATCTATCTATCTATCTATCTATCTATCTATCTATCTATCTATCTATCTATCTATCTATCTATCTATCTATCTATCTATCTATCTATCTATCTATCTATCTATCTATTGTTCTTGTAATTTATATATGTAAATGCAATTTTCCCTGCATCAAGATTTTTTTGTATAATGATTTTCTACAATGTTTTATCTAGTATTTTAGTAAACAAACACTTATTTACTGAAATAATAAATATAACGATAGTAATCTTTAAATATGTTCATTATTTTTTCAAATATCTGTCATATTGTTCGCAATGACTTAGTTTGCAAGTCTTATTTTGTATCTTGGAAAACAATATCATTTTCATAAGCTAAAGTGGTAAGATTATTGCTAAGAAAAAAGTCAAGGTTTATTCATATGTAATTTAAAACAAATATTTCAATTATATACAATAATAAAATGCAAATAAAAAAATACAACCTGCTTATCTAAACTTTATTCAATATCTCTGAAGTATGATTTGTAGAATAATTTATGCCACATTCAAGGTAACACTTTAAAAACTTAACTTTAAACAATGGCTCTTATTCAATCTTTTTCTTATATATATTAATTGTATTTTTCAATAATAAAACTTATTTATAATTAAATTTTTATGTTTTTGTTAAATTTTGTTAAAAGTATAAAAATCAAATGTTTATTAAAATGTTTTTAATCAAAAACAAAATAGTTAAAACAAAAAATTTGATTTCACCCATCAGTTTAAAAAAATGTGCTCAGTAAAAAAAATATTCAGAAAGAAATGTTTCTGTTTTAGGTAAATGCATTAAAATTGAAAATATTAAAATATGAACTTTCCACTTAAAAGAACACTAAAAAATAAAGTTATTGACAAAAACAGATAAAAGGCTAATATATGTAAAAAATTATATTTGAACATTGCAAATATAAAAAAAGTAATAAAGTAAAATACATAATGAGAATAATAATGTATTTCTTATTTAACAATAATTGCAATTTTGTTAAAATAATAATACAGTCTTTAATGATTGATATCCATTTTTAAAATCTGAATGATTTATTATTTATGCATCATAAAGATATAAAATTCTGTTCTAAAATTTGAAATTGCATTTATAATTATTAAAATATCACAAAAGTTCTGTATTATGGTGAGCAAAGTGTTCCTGATTGTAATTTTATTTTTACTATTACTTTGGGTTTCTTAACTTGTACTTGTATTTGAATAAAATCTAAGTGTAATCATAGAAGTATTTTTTTAATAATTACTATACAAATATTTTTTATAAATAATCATAAATGTTTAAAGAAACTCTGGGAAACATGTTTTTACTCATTATTTACAATGATATGGTGAAGTTTGCAAATAGGTTTGCAATTACTCTAAATGCTCAAGAGCAAAGAAGCTACCAATCAATGGCATTGTTCATTCATTTGTAATATTTTTTTTCAGAAGTGATATCTTCAGATTTTTTTTGAACTAATAAAATGAATACATGTTTTGAATTCAAGTTTCTTTCATCAAATAAATACAAAACCATTAGAATAGTGCAATAGGTTGAATGATAAATGATACCATTAGTGCCATTTTCATATGAATTAGTACATTTGAATTAAAATGAGGGATACAAATATATAAAAAAATAAATAAATTTAAAAACAAAAAATATTTTAAAACAATGTATCAATTTTATAAATATAAAAAAAAAAAAGTAATAAAGTGAAATACATAAAATGGGGGGAGGGGTTTAGCACTTGCATAATAAAAGTGTATTTTGTATGAATTAAATAACATTACAGCTTCATGATTATCACTGAAATAAATTTTTATAAAAAGTATATAAAATGAGAAAATTATATTTTAAAATTTCACCATAATTACAAAAAATAGCACTTATAATATTTATTGATAAGTTTTTTTTTGCCAATGATTATTTTCTGATTTATATTATTATACTTTCATTAACATCTCCAAATAAAATAAAATCTGTTAAAAAGAAATGAATCTAAATATTATATTTTTTTAAAAAAACAAATGTTTTTTTAATTTCACAAAAATAAAAAAAAACAATGGTAACCTTACAATTTTTGAATTCAAGATTTAAACTAAAACTGCATCCATGAAAGTGGTTACATTGAAAACAATGGCCTTTAAACAAACTGTGAATTCATGCAAGTGAAATTACTCCTTTGATAATATTGATCTTCACTTGAAAATGCATTCAATTCTTTATATATTATATTCTCTGTGTGAAACCACAATTACTCATTTTAAGAATTAAAGCCAATATAATTTTTCAAGTTTTATCATCAAATGAATACAAAATCAATGAACAAATGCTTGAGATAGTTGTAGTTGAGCCTCTTTAAGATGAGCAATTATTGTACTACAAATCCAAATAAAGAAACTAAAAAAAATTGAAATTAAGCCAAAAATAGAACCTTTTTAGCTTAACAAATCTGCTTTACAAAAAGAGAATGTTCTCACCTTAGCAATTGGATCAAAATGATTTGCAAATCATTTCTATTGCACTTGTTTATCAGTTTTTCATTCACTTGCTAGCAAAATCAAAAAATTAGATTTGAATAATATTATTTCTAATTAAAGTACCTTGATATCAGGAAATATCAGTGAAAAGTCAAGACCTTCTAATATATGTTTTATCTAATCATATCTTCTGCATTAGATCAAATATACAATAAACATATTATATTTGACTACTGAATTATTTTTTGGTAAAATTATTAAATATTTGCTTTTATTAAATATGTGACATTTTAATTTACAATTTTATTTGAATATATTTACCTTTTATCTGAAAATTAATCAATTAAAAATTCACATCACCAGAGTATATCTACTATCAATATTTTTATTATGTTGAGTTCTTCTAGGTACTAATGAGAATGTGATTTTCTTTTCCACTATGTTTGTCTTAGTAATGTTATGGATTGATATTAGTTTAACAATAATAAAATGTTCAGTCTGGTTTTCAGGCAATTGATAATTTACTTTTAATAATAAGAAATTTATATTTTAGTTTTTATTTTTGTACACATATGTCAGTTTACTCAAATATTAGTAAAATTCTGGATTTTCTCAAACCCAGCACAATGCAATGAGAAAATTCACATCAAATTGTCAAAAAGGTACATAATCTTTAGTATTTTTATATTATTATTATTATTATTATTATTATTATTATTATTATTATTATTATTATTATTATTATTATTATTATTATTATTATTATTATTATTATTATTATTATTATTATTATTATTATTATTTGTATTATTATTATTATTATTATTATTATTATTATTATTATTATTATATATTACATCTTTTAATAATATTTTTATTAATAAGAACATCAAATACCATACAATCATTAGTTTTTTAGGTTTACATAAAATGTTAAAACAGTAGCAAAAACTTTATCCACACAATAATACTGCCTAATATAAGACCTAGTAATCAAGAGATGCTAAAGGATTGTGCATCATAATACATATACAATAGGTTCCCATTCAATATCCTTATGAAGAGTCTTCTAGAACTTGTTGATTACTAAAGTTTACACTAGGTGGCATTATTGTATTGAGAAAAATTTTGCTACTGTTTTAAAAAACAGATATATTTAACTTTTAAATGTACTAATGTTGTTAAAGATTAAAATAATTCATGTTATGAGGGGGGAAAGCTATTATAAATTGGAGGTCCATATAAAACAAAGATTTAATAAATTATTCCATTTTTTAAAAATACACTTAATATTGTTTTAAATATTAATTAAATTCAAAGTAAAGAAATATATATTTTGCAGAATTAAAACTAAAATTTTAAACCCAGTCTTATGGAGATTCTCTGGTACTCATAATGATACCCCTGGCCTCTATGGATTTAACTCTCTTTTCTACAATTATCTTTAGCATTTATTTGCTGGTTTTACTTTCATTTGCCATCAAAAACTGGAACTAAAATAATAGTGATTTATTAATTTAAAAAAATTTTCAGATTTCAATCATGAACCAAAAAATTGGCCAAAAGTGCCACTGATTAGTAGTATTTTATTCTTTCAGTAGGAGATCAATTGTGAGAGTTTTTGCTTTTGTTTAGATTTCAAATATGAAAATGAATATTTTCTATGGTTTGTTTACATTTTATAAATGTGATTTGATTCAAAAATATTTACTTTTAAAAGTCAAGAGAAATCAATAATATACAAAGCCAATTTGTAATTGGCTAAAAAAATGAATGCATTTTTTTTGTCTATAGCAGATTGGTTACTTTTTAATAATTAGAAATATAATTTTAAATGAATTATTTTAGTTTAAACTTTTCTGAACAATAATTCATTTAGATTTTAAAAGCTGTGTTAAAACAAAAGTAATTTTTTAAAATTAATATGTTTTTATTAATAATGTGTAATACTAAAGAGGTTATTATTCTGATTACATATTTCACTTACTGTTTTTTTCTATATTTTCAAAGTTGAAATAATATTTTAAAGAAAATTAAAAGTAAATTTAATCAAATAAACATTGGAAATTTAATCCGACCAATAAAAATTGGTCAACAAACTGAAAAAGTTGAAATGCTAGCTTTGTTTAATTTTCTGTGAAAAGGTTAAGTAGAGATACTTCTTATATAATAAAAATTTAAATATAACCAATTTTCTGAATTTTCACAAACAACCAAGCATTTGTTACAGAAAAATACTATTTTTATTGGTAGAATACAAGATTTTTGCTTGCATTTCCAGTTTAAATTGGTTAGTGTCTGGTTACATCCTAATTGAAATTTCATCAAAATAATTGCATAGAAAAGTATGTTACAACATTTTAATATTTACAATTAAACAACTACAGAAATCTTTAAATTGTATACATAATTTTTATACAAAATGCTTGGTTGCTTATTAAAATGTATTGAAATTGTTACCTTTCAAATTTTTTCACATGTAATGTATCAATGACTAATACAAAATTCTTATAGCAGCAATATATTAAGCTAAAAATAATTTTACTTTTGTTTTAACATGAGTCAGACAAATACTATTGTTATTACTGGATCAACTGCTTTTAGTTTGTATTGCCAATTTTAATTTTTTGTTGCCTCATTACATTATAATGAAAAAATTATATAGATTTACATTTATATGTTTAGTCCATAACAATCATTAATGTTACACCCATATAATAATAGTAATAACTAATAAATATTGCATTTCAAATTATATGTATATCACAGAAGACGGTCATAATATTTCTTAATACAGTCAATGTAATATCCATATTATAAAAATTATCTTTATCCCATAATATTCCCTAGCATTTCATCACTGTATCTATATATGGAAGAGTTAGAATAAATGCCTTATTTGATTATATATTTATAAAAACATAATTTTTAATTTTAATCATGGGTTATTTTTTATTACTATTATAGCTTAAATATTTATAATTTGTTTTTACTTGCTACTGTACGATCTGATAATAGATCTGTTGCTAAAGTTCATTAGTTATTACTAATATTCCTATCATCAGCTACAAAGCTACTGTTATTATACAGCTCTTAAGAAAGTATTTCTAACCAAAACATTGGTTTTATATTAATATTAATAAAAAACCATATGCTAGTTTGTAGGCCATGTTTACATGTAAAATTCTTCATTTTACATGTGTGCATATATAATGTCAAATAATACAAATAAAAATGTAGTCAATTATCAGGAAAATGTACAAAGATTAGAAACATAAATTCTACATCTTATATCCATAATTGGTCAAGAGGTCAGCACAGCTGCATTACAAGCAGTTGTCCCGGGTTAGCGGGTTCGCTTCCCAGCCGATGCTATGACACATGAGGAAAAAAAATTATGCATTTTTACTATACTTCTTTTTAAAAACTATCCAAAATAACAGATCTTATTTTATCCAATTAAATTAAGTTTGTGATCTCTTTGTCACTGGAAAATTAGGTAATTATAAGATGTACTATAATTTATAAGCTATTACGTGAAATATTGGTGAGATAATAATTCAATTAGATTACTGTGGGCAAAAAAAAAAAAATTCTCATTTGCTTATGCAAAAGTGTTACGAGATCAGAATCCAAAGTACTGAAAATAGTTTTAATGGTGGTGTTGATCTACAAATTTCAGAAATTATTCTGACTAATAAATATATATGATGAAGATGAAATAGAAAGTTTTATTCTTAAAAAACTTAGTTGAATTGTTGGAAGATTTGATCAAAGGATTAGATAGTTTCCTTCATCAAATAAAAAAAGTAATGAAATGTACTTATTATAAAAAAAAATGTTGCCAGAATGTATCAAAAAGCATGAAATAGTTTAATCTGCATTAAATGTTTAACAAGATAGTGGAAGAAACAACAGATTTTTCAAGTACAATAAGCAAATAAATTTACATTTTTTAAAAAAATTAAAAGACCTTTTCGAGGAATATTTTTAAATGAATTACCATTTAGTTTGGTTTGATTAGTACAATTTTGTCTTAACTTTTATGCTTCTGTAGATTATTTTTACGAATATTTAACTGTCACTGTCATATATATATATATATAAAACAGTATTTCATAATGATTTAGATTATTGATACGCAATTTGTTATTATATTAAATAGTATTATTTTTATCCTAACGGATTATAGCGGAGAAGCTTTACTCCCAATCTTCTTAAAAATCGAAGTGGACCACCTGCAATTTTTTTTTAAATTTTATTTCAAATAAAACAATTTATTTTATGTACAGAATATATAAAAATATTGTATCTACAAAATGTTCTTCATGGTAATGTATAGTCATGTAGATGAATTCAATAAATTAAAAATTACCTATAAGATGTAAAAGGAATTTAAAAAAAATCGAAATATATTGTCATACAGATATGTAAACAATAATATCCGACAATTTATCTTAAAGTAAAAAATAGTTATAATACATTCTTTATAAAAATTATATCCCTATCTACAAAAAGAAAAAAAGAACATAAACACTTACTGAACATATTAAGAAAGTCATATCATACAAAAAAAAAAAAAATGACATTGCTTCTGAAAAAAATAAAACAAATTAAGAAAGTTCAAATAGAATATTTAAGCTAAAAATGAGATTTTAAAAATAATGATTAAAAAAAAATTACACAAGGCTGTAATTTTTCAACAATAATATTAAGCAAAAATTATAAAGCATTTATATAAAAATCATACAGTTATTTAACTGTTAACCGCACACAGCTATGAGTATGAAGCCATGGAGCTTGGAAAGCTCTAAGCTTTAAATAAAGTATTAATAAATATAACTTCTTTAACGAGCGTTAAAAGCGCATAATTATTGATATTATATAATTTATGAGAAGTTAATAAACAAATTTTCATTACAGAAATATGACAATACTATGATATTGAATATAATTAAATATTAAAACAGCATTAAATTGCCTATTGTAGAGTGTACCTTTATAAAATAATTATGAAGGCAAATATAATATTAGATTCATCAGAAATTGAAGCTATTTGTAATTTTGTTTCCTTTTTTTATTTATCCAATAAGAGCTAATATTCATTTTATTACTAATATTATTTTAATTACCAATGTTTCATGTCTAGTTAAATAATGTATTAGATTAATGAAATGAAAATAATTCTAGTTAATTTTCACCAATGTGTGTTAGCTATGCTTGTATCTACACCATAAAATTATGATTATAGTATTCTGACTATTCACTATAAGAAAAGCATTGATTGGATATGCCAAATTTAGATTTAAAGGGTACTTAACAGGTGTCACTAAGATCCGTAATAGGTGTTAAGTTGCAAATTTGCTATAGATATTAATATTAAGAATCTATATAGCTTTTTTTAAAAGTTTTATTGGAAATATTGAACTATAACTACAATCATTAATGTTTGGGATTACAAATCTTTATTGTCCTTATAAAATAAGATATTTACGATTGCATAATTATTAAAACTAACATACAAAAATCCTCACTATCAAAAGTTTATTAGTATAATCAAAATGCATCAAAACTTATATAATGATGGATTATACTGCAAAATCAGAAAGCTTCAATTCTTTATGAGCTTAAAGTACAGATGCAAATATTCAATACTAAGTCATATATTTGAGACTTCTCCATTACACATAAATACCATAAAATCATACTCACATTATCATTGATCATTACTTAAGTATGTCAGAAAAACCTAGGAGAGTCACCTATTGCTTTACAAGCTTATGTTAGCTTGAAACTTATTAACAACAGTTATACTGATTAATACACAAAAATTTATTTGGAGAAATGTGACTAGTATCTCTACATACACTGAAGAATGAATAATATTAAAAACCAAAACTCTAGTGATAACTACTTGAATTAATTGAACTATCTAGAAAATCTGTGAGCTTCTGAAAAATTTGAAATATTTTATTCAATGATGGAACCCAGATGTTTTGTCCTATATCAGATTGCTTATAAATCTAATAACGCTATACAAAAATGTTGAAACTTAATGATCCATTAGTAAAAATCTCTAAACAATTAAGCTATAAATGTACATAAATATTAAATCAATGATTTATAACTTATGTTGGCCATGGATATGAGGAAAAACCTTGAAAGTACTAGGCCAATTTAATTGTTTTGGTTTTTGCAGCTTCTTCATCAGTGGGTAAATCGTTTTTATATGCTATTAAATATTTATGAAGATATACTTTTCAGTAACTGTATCTTATAAGACCAGCTGCAACAGAGAGGGTTTTATTAATTGTGAGTTGAAAAAAATTACTGAGACCAGTGTGTGCTATTCTTCCACTATAATAGTTATTTGATCCATTGTCCCCTCCTTTGTTTAAGTCTAACAACCAAAGGATTTAGTAAAGTCTTGACTAAAACAATTGAAAAAAATAAGATAAAATAGACTAATGACAAATGAAGAAAAGGTTTGTTGAAAATCACAGATCAAATCAATTGATGGAAAAATTAAGCCTAAATTATTAATCTGTCTCCATTTATTGGTAGGAATGGGATGAAGGATAATCATAAATCATGGAATCAATTTTGATATGATTCATTCACTGGCATTATATTACTTTTTTAAAACAATCAATCTATACAAAATAATAGCAAATTACTTATATTTCAACTTCAGCCAATATAAGAGAACAAGAACAGTATCCTACTTTAGCACCATTTACTGTAACTTTTGGTAATTAGTGATTACTAGATGATAACATGTAGGACTATTTCCATCACCTATCAGAAAATGTTGAAAGTATAGAAAATATTAAATTTATTTAAACTTTTCAAATTCAAACAACTTGTTAGTAATAATGCACAAACAGACAACACAGGTTAGTAATTTAAAATTCAACATTTACTGATAGATGATTCCAACATATTATCACATATATTATATCATCATCACAAACCTTCAGGCAAATGATGATTATTAGACATTTTATTGTATTTTAATTCTCATTCTCAGACTGGTTTATGACACTATCAATTAGGTTTTGAAATTTAAAGTTAGAAACAATGCCACCATGCATCTAGCATATACTTTTAGCTACATTTTTATTATTTAGAATAAAACTCTGATATAAGAATTCCAAAGTTTTGAATTTTTAATAACCTACTAAAGTGGTGTGTTTTTCCTATTTTATTAAACTGGACAATAAGTGATTTGCCATTATTATTATTATTAATATTAATAATCAGATGATTAAGATGCTTTCAGTTAAACAGTTTAAAGAGTTTAAATCTTTAGACTAATCCCTGATTTTTTGTAAATGCCATTAGAATAGAGTATGACTCATTTTAACATATTAATAGTCATTTGAATCTTAATTATCTTAATATTGTTAATCTCTAGGTAAAAAAAGGCATATGGCATAATTGCTCAGGAATACCTATGACTACCAGAATTGATTCTGGAATCTCCAGATCATAAGTCAGAGAAATTATCCAAATCATGCTGTTAAGATATCCTATCAATAACAAAATGCATATCTAGGCTGGTTAGACATTCAGTTATCTGATGAAAAAACCCAAGCTTGCACCTGAAACCTACATTTAATTTTGGTTTAAGTGCCAAGTCCAGATCACAGAAATATTTGGTTGAGATGGTTACCACTATAGCAAGATAATGTTCAAATGTTACATGGTGGAAAAAAAATTGTTGAAAAAGATAATTAAAAAATAACAAACTACCCCTAGTGATGATCAAATAATATCAGTTATAGTAGCATCCTTGCAGTTCAATTCCTTTTCAAATACGCTTATGGAAAAATATCCTTACCTAAATAATCAGTGATTCCAACATCCTGGCATTTGAATCAAGTTTGGATTATTCTCAATATATTTAAAATGTATTTTCCAGGTATTTGGTTTAGAAATTATTCGAGATATCTGTTCAATTATTAATGAGCAATGTATATGTATATTTATTCGTAGCAAGAGAATGAAACAAGAAAAGAAGAAAAAAAATCGTTAAAAACATTTTAACTGACCGGTTAAATGTACCTTCTTCATTGTTCCTATTGAAATGTTTTTTGAGAGTTTTTATCCTGCAATGGGATATATAAAGAAGGATTTATCTTTTACTATAATTTGATTAATTTTTATAAACCAAAAAAAAAATGAAGGAAAACAATTTCAAAAGTGAAAAAAATATAGTATTTATGAATGTGCGCATTCTAGCTAATATATATAAATATCATTGTTTGTCTTTTAAAAAAGAAAAAGAAAATAAATGGCAGTTGTTTTAAATTAAAAAAATGTGATCATATTTATAATTTGTATCTATTGAATAAAAAGAATAAAACTTTGTTATTTGAGAGCAAACTTATTATACGGCATGTCATCTTCTATCCACGAAGTTAAACAAGCGTCAATAATGGAAACATTATCCAAGTTAAAAATCAATAAATTTCCCACATCAGTCGCTCTTTGGTGATGAAGACGGAGAATGACTTTTGAGTCAAGAGAACGACCCCTTCAACAACGGAAGCAGTTTTTTTTCCTTTTAAATCTTTATCCAATATTGGCGTTTTAATAAATTCCGCCAAGAAAATCTATAGCTTTTTGATTGCTTGAAAAAATTCGTAAATTGAACAAGATAAAA
The DNA here is from genome assembly GCA_028023455.1 of Epiperipatus broadwayi. NCBI lineage: Eukaryota > Metazoa > Onychophora > Udeonychophora > Euonychophora > Peripatidae > Epiperipatus > Epiperipatus broadwayi. The sequence continues at coordinate 1,770,029 of JAQFVV010006352.1, forward strand.
TTCTTTGCTAGAATGTTTCAATTAAATCAAGAACTAAAGTTCGTATGTTTTAAAACGTCATTTCAAAAGCGAAAAATGAATTTTAATTATTTATATAAAAAAAGAAGATAGGGATGTGTTAATTAAATTATATAAAAAGGAATATTATTCATCTCGAAATTATATATATATATGTGTGTATATATATAACTATATAAATTATACATAGAGAAAGATGATTATTTAAATAGTGTTTTTTGCCTTCATTTATTAAAAAAAAAAATTAAAACAAATATTAACATGTTTTTTTTATTACTATATATATAAATCTTTTTGTAAATAGGTCATGGTAACATAAAACGAATACGTGACAAAATAAAAAAAAACATGTTACTAATTTGCATTGTTTTTATTTTACAGTGTAGGTTTAGGCGTCTTATCAACAACATAGTACAGATAAGGATAATACCTGATTATCACTAGAGATCATTTAACATTATAACACGCAATATAGCTTCTTACATTGCAACCTGTTTTAGTTATTTCTAAATTGTTCAGATATAATTAATACAAAACAATCAGTTACGGATACTAAGTGAACAAGAAAGATTAATATTAAAATTATGTAAAAATATATTTTTTGAATTGGATAAAAAGTAAATACTTTAAAAAATTAGGAAAAATTCACCCTATCCTGAAAATATGTTTTCATCTCCACTTAATGGAATCTCTAAAACTGACATAAATCTAAATCTATAACATTCAAAGTATTCCACAATTTGGAATATCTTACTAAAAACATAATTTAAAATTAAGAATAAATAATAATTAATAATAATTATTTAACTAAGCAAATTATTAATCAAAACTCTTATCTATGGATAAATATTAATGATCAAAAATATCTATGGATAAATATAATATATTTATAATACAAATAGTAACTATATAATTTAATAAAATTCTTGAAATGATACGGTATGCCTTTGTCAACACATTATAATAGAAAACTGTATGAAACAATGGCGACAAACATTAATTTAAGATTAGTTTTTTAACTTATATTTGGTTTTTATTATTATTACTTAAATTATTACTAGCAGTATTATCTAATATAGTTTTATTATTATTATTATTATTATAAAGATTTTATTTTTAACAAAAACAGCAAAAAATAATAAAATAAAGCAAATAATTAATTATAATTTAGTATTATATTTAATACATGACAACAAAATGATTGTCCAAAAATATTAATACTTTTACACTATCTTAAAAAATTAAATAGAAGAAAAGTGGATGAAATTAATCACATTATCATTAAATATATTACTGAAGAAAGTATGAAAATATATCATCAAAGTTTTTTCATTTTTCTTTCAAATGTATTTTTGTCATAAAAGATTATCCCTACATTGTCAAATAAAATTTTATGACTTATATTCACTTTATAAATATACAAAGTTGAGTTATGATAATCGCAATGAAGCCATGAACCATGCTATATTTTGTTCCAATCCCCCTCATCCATCCTGCATACAATGTATGTAGTATATAGCAACTCATGTTTTGTTAACAAGACTTGACTTTAATACAATAAGTATTTTTATTGTAATGTAAGTGTACAGGAAATTCTTTTCAACATATTTATAACAATAAACATAATAAATATAACAGGAACCTTCCTCAACTGCGCTAAATTAAAAAAAAATAACAGAAGTAAACGTCATCAATTCACATCAGATGAATTCCGAATTCTAACTTTAGCAACTTCTATTAATTATATTCATTTTATTTCTATTTATTAAAATTGCCTCCTTAATTTTTCTTTTATTATGTTCACTTTTCATGAAGAATCTTAACACTTTAAATATCAAACTTAAATTTATATTTACAGGTCCTTTCATGATCCAAGAAAATTGAAGCAGTCATTAAATCATTATTATTTTTACTTTTCACACACATGTATAACAATTTATGCTCCTTAAATCTTTTTTCAATACTGCATCTTGATTTGTGTTTTACCAGTTCTTACTTATGGATCTGAGACTTGGACACTTAATAGAAGAGCAATACAGAGACTTCAGACCACTCAAAGGAGTATGGAGAGATGTATGTTGGGAGTAACAAGAAGAGATTGAAAACGCAATGTATGGGTAAGACAACAAACAGGTGTTACTGACATTATTGAAAAAAGTAAAAGATTGAAATGGAGTTGGGCTGGACATATTGCTAGAAGAAATGATAATAGATGGACAATTGAAATTTTAAACTGGATTCCAAGAGATTGTAAAAGACCCAGAAAGAGACCACATGTGAGATGGATGAATGAAATAAGAAAGTGTGCAGGGGTGTTGTGGAAAAGGGCGGCTAAAGATCGGAGAAGATGGATTAAACTTAAAGAGACCTTCATCCTGCAGTGGATTGATAATGGTTGATGATGATGATGATTATGATGATGACATATATCTACAAAAAATTTGATACCCAATATTACTTTTCTATTTGACAGGTATGGCATTTTTAGAAATATTCAGTAACTTATTAATATTATTTGTAATACAAAATGAAACATTAAATACATCCTTATATATATTCTTAAAAAAATTCATTTCAGCATTTGAAGTATATGAAATAGATGTCTATTTTTAATCATCAATATTCAACTTCTTAAAATTATTATAACTCTTTTTAAATTGACCTAAAGTACAGTTAATTTGTTCAATCTTATAACAAACTTCCAGCGATTCCTTGGTAAATATTGCAATATTTTTTTAATTGATCACACTGGTAACGACATAATTTTTAATTACAAACCAAAAAGATCTAAAACGCATTGCCATCTTATGCATAATTTGTACTTTTGATTTACAATTTATATATAATCCACCTTTTTGAAATGATTTGATTTTTAATGTATAACTTAACATACTATTATTTCTTGTAATAATTAAATCCAAATACTTAATACGTTTAGCCGGTTCCTTTTCAATAATTCATTTCAAGTCATTAAAATTATTTAACTTCTCTACAAGCAAATTTAGAGTATTGGTATTTCCACAAACAAAACATCATCCACATATCTTTTGAAAATTGTAATATCTTTAAAAACATACATATCTAAAATAGAACTCTCATATGTAGACAAACAAAACTGGTAACTTTTGCTACAACAAGCAGACCCATAGGCCAACCTTTAGATATTTTATAATATCCATCTTCAAAAAAAAAAAAAAAAAGCAACAATGTTATCATCAAGAATTTTTAAAGAATCAATAAGAAATTTTATCACATATTTGCAAACACCTTTACTTTTTAATGCATGTTCAATTATTTTTACAGAATGCACTCTATTAATAGACACATACATTTCTGTCATATATAATGAAGCAATAACATCATTCTTATTAATCACTATATTTTTAATTTTCTCCACAAAATCAAAAGATGAAGCAATAGTATTTTCCCCAAATTCTAAAAACTCTTATAAATGCTTACCAGTATATTTAGAAGTTTGATATATAAATGAACCATCAAAATTATTCATAATTCACAAAGGATTACTTTCTTTTTGTAACATTATATTGGCAAAAATACGAAGTCATATAGCGCAGGAAGGATATATTTTATAGTACACGCTATTATTATTTTTGTTTGTGGAAATAAAAATACTATAAATTTGCTTATGGAGGAGTTAAATAATTTGAATGACTTGAAATGGATTATTAAAAAGGAACAGGGCAAAAGCATTAAGTATTTGAATTTAATTGCTACAAGAGATAATAGTATGTTAAGTTATAAATTAATAATCAAACCATTGCAAAAAAGGGGCAATATAAATTGTAAATCAAAAGTACTAATTAGCATAAAATGGAAAGTTTTGGACCTTCTTTATTTCATAGTGAAAAATTATGTCATTACTATTTAAAAATATTTAGGTATTTGCCAAGGAATTGCTTGAAGTTCCTTATAATATTAAACACATTAACAATACTTTGCTAATTTAAAAAGAATTGTAATGGTTTAAATGAGTTGAAGATTAATAATAAAAAATTGATATCTATTCTATATATTTCAAATGTTCAAGTAAAATTTTTTGAAGGTATATATAAAAATGTGTTTAATGTTTCATTTTGTGTTACAAATAATGTTAATAAATTAATATAATAATTCTAAAAATGTCATATCAGTCAAGCAGAAAAGTAATATTGTGTATCAATTTTTTTGGGAATGTATATTGTCATATATAGGTGAATGAAGATGCAGTATTAAAAACAGATTAAAGAAGCATGAACTGTTATACAATCATGAAAAAAGTAAAAATAATAATGAATTAATGACTGCTTCAGTTTTCTTGGATCATGAAAGGACATGTAAATATAAATTTAAGTTTGATATTGAAAGTGTTAAGATTCTTCATGAAGAGAGAAATTCATAATAAAAGTAAATTTAAGGAGGCAAGTTTAATAAATAAAAATAAAATGAATATAATTAATAGACAAGCTGCTAACATTAAAATTTGGATTCATTGGAATTAAATTAATGATGCTGGCTCTGTTACATTTTTTGAATTGAATGACAATTGAGGAAGGTTAAGGAACTAACTGAAAGTACTTTTGCAAATAAAAAAATGAAATATAATAGTTAATTACTATTATATTTTTTAATTTTTTATTGTTATTACAATAGGTTTAATTAATTGACATTTTCCATATATATATATATATTGTACAGGTCGAAATTGTATGTTAACTCAACACAATTCACAGCCTAGGTAAAAGTACCTTGAATCCAACCATAGTGTGTTCAAAGATAAAGAATACTTATGGATTCTGCCCTGTTTACCCATTTTCTAAATCTGGCAACTAATTAACAACATTTTTGAGGCAAGCAATTAATCTTTTCCACACTCTGGCCCACTATCATCAACAGTGGAACATGAGCCTCAACTAATTCGAATGTCTAACTCTAATTATTAATTTTAATTAGACCTATCCAATACTTAAATATAAAAATGGTATGTATATGACCTTAAGTCATCAGATAGCAGCACAATAATTTATTAGAAAAGCTAATTTTAGGGTGAATAAATAGAGACAAACCACAGGTAGCTCGAATTCACATATATATTTAATAAAACATTGGTATAATTTATCTAATGTCTCTGTTTTTATTTTAATAAATTAGTTAATATAAAATTCTATTCTGTTATTTATTATGCCTCTGGCAAGAGAGCGGTATAGTTTATCTGCAAATCTAACAAATGTCAACGATTAGCGATTTATGGAAGATGCTCATCCAAGTTGGAGATATATGGAATAAATATTTTAAAGAGATTATTTTAAACATAACTTTATTATGAGTAAAATTATTCTTAAGAGAGAAATAATTAACTCAAACTATAGGTGTTGGTGTCAAAGAGAGTGACACGTTTAAAATACAAATGGATCGCAATATTCGCAAAAAAAAATATTTTAAGATTTTAAAATACATAAATTAATCAGATCATAGTCAGTCCACCTTGATGTGCTCAGAATAAAAGAAAGTGAACAAAACCCAGCATTTGATATTACATTACCAGCATAGACTCAATTCACCTGCCCCATTCCTGTGTTGCCAAGAAATAAAGAAATAATGGTCTGCGCCATTGCAAACGTAAAATATTTCAGGCGAAAGGATGAGAATCATCAAGGCTAACTAAGCTTTGCTTACCCTGGGTCTTTCCATTTTGCCTTTTATATCCTGATAAGAAAATTAATGGCCAGTGAAATTATCACATGGTCTAGTTCTGATCTAGTGATCACAAAGAACAAAAAACAAGTATTCAAGCAAAATGCTGGCAAGGCAAATAGGAGTACTGGAGAATATATTTTAGCATTTAAATATATAATTGTTTGAGCTATAAAGATTACACAAATGTAATATGGATTGACCAAGATTCAGACCAACAAGAATGAAATTAAGCATTAATTATTATTCCGAATATTTTATGAGTGACACGTCTCTTCCTTCAACACAAAATCCCATTAACATTTCATTTAACATTCTATTACTCTCTTATATTTAGCACGAATATAAATTTCTAAACCCCTCCCTTTAATTCTTTAAAAATGAAATAATTAAACTAAATAAAATCTCATGCTTGAATCTTGCACCTTCCCACAACTAAACCGTGTACATATAAATATTAAAAAAAACACATAATCATAAAATAATTTCATCTTGACAAAACAAAAATTGCTCCAAGTATTAATCTTTCAGAGCTAGATAATTATTTATTTTTATTTACTGAAAAACATTGATCAAGAAATAGGAAGCATAATATTTAATTGGATAAAATTTTGTCAAGATGGAACGACTTGGCATATATTCATTTCATTTAAATAAATAATATTTTCTAAACCACATTAAAAGAAAGTTTAGTATTAAGAAGCCTAACTTTTAGACAGATAGAATGAGAGCAAAGACATTAGATTTACATTACTGTGTCACTGGAGTTTTAAAAGAATAAATTAGGCAGTTAGAAATAATAAATTGGAACATATTATCTAATTTATTATGAGTCCTTGTGGAAGTTTTGATCCCACAATGAAAGCTGAATTTTGCACAGGCATATCACATTTTTACAAAGTTTTTCCGGCATAGGTTTATCAGGCAATCACTGACAAAAACTATGACTGGCCGACCTCTATTGTTCTCTTGAGCTATTTATACTTTTTGACTATTTTTGAGAAATTGCATTTTTCATATGCTCCAGGCTAAGTGACTAAATTGGAATTCCAATGACCGCAATTATCAACCTAAAGTATATTTGTATTGTATTCTTAAGATCCACTCTCCTGATAAAACCAATGATATAATTGTTTCAAATCTATTTTTAATTAAATGTAGATTTGAAGAATTTATATTTTAAATCTGTTTTCTATTTTAATTTCACTTTAATTAAAAAATCCATTAACATTTTTTTAATGGATTTTCTTTTCTTTGATGCTATGGAATGTTAGTAAGGTTTATCATGAAAGCAAATCTCCAGAATAAAATAATTAAAAAAAATATCATATTAAAAATTTATTTATTGATTTTTGTAAAAGTTTCCATCTGTAATTCTCTCTCTCTCTCTCTCTCTCTCTACATATATATATATATATATATATATATATATATATATATATATATATATATATATATATATATATATATATATATATATATATATATATATATATATATTAAACAAAAACAAATTAAAAAATGTTTAACCTGCCTATAGCTTGCATTTTATGATCACAGTTGGAGCTTTACCAATAGCCCACTCAAGCTTGTTCTCAATAAATGCTGAGAGAGAATCGAAAATTCAATATCTCTTTCAAATTGTCCCCAACCTTTAAACCATGGTTTCATGCTAATTGGCAATCATCAGTAAATGGTAGGAAGACTAGAAACTAGATTTAAATCCCCAACTCTATTGAACAGCACTTATGTAAAATGTTTCTATCAGTTTGAAAGCATGGATTTTTCAGATACGTAAATATCTTAAAATCCAGCTAAACAAACTATATAGCTATATGGGTCTGAGTTCAGTTTACATAAATGCTGTTCAGTAGAGTTGGGGATTTAGATCTAGTTTCTAGTCCTCCTACCCTTTACTGATGATTGCCAATCAGCATGAAACAATGGTTTAAAGGTTGGGGACAATTTGAAAGAGATATTGAATTTTTGATTCTCTCTCAGCATTTATTGAGAACAAGCTTGAGTGGGCTATTGGTAAAGCTCCATCTGTGATCATCAAATGCAAGTTATAGGCAGGTTAAAAATTTTTTAACTTGTTTTGTTTATTATAAATGTACCTTTGAAGGTTTTAGCAATGATATAGATTGCAGAACCTCTTAACTATGTGGTGAAACTGAACTGAATTCAGATCCATATAGATATATAGTTTGTTTAGCTGGATTTTAAGATATTTACGTATCTGAAAAATTCATGCTTTCAAACTGATAGAAACAGTTTACATAAGTGCTGTTCAGTGGAGTTGGGGATTTAGATCTTGCTTCTAGTCCTCCTACCCTTTACTGACGATTGCCAATTAGCATGAAACCATGGTTTAAAGGTTGGGGACAATTTGAAAGAGATATTGAATTTTCGATTCTCTTTCAGCATTTATTGAGAACAAGCTTGAGTGGGCTATTGGTAGAGCTCCATCTGTGATCATATATATATATATATATATATATATATATATTATAAATATTGGAGGGGCCATATATATATATATATATATATGGCCCCTCCAATATTTATAATAAAAACATTTAATTAAAATAAATTTATTAAACATAGTAACATAGTAATATACAGTTAAACTTTATAAAAAAATACATAGCATTCAGAATGAAACTTAAAAAGGTCAATGCAGAGTAAAAAATATCTTAATTTAAAAAGGAAAATGAAACTTTCACCCAAGTATCATCGTGTAGACTCACAGGTGAAAGCAGAGAATCTTGCTGCTTGACTTGGTCAAGGAGCTTGATAAAGACAGTTAAAGCTGAGTCCTGATAATAACCAAAGATGAGCCTGCAATGCATCAGCCATAAAGAAAATGTAATAAAGATAGATAATATTGTTGTCACAAAAAATCCCTTCTTGAGAGTATTACTAACAGAAAGAACATTCATAAGATCTAGAGAGACATTTGCAACAATAAAGTCTTTAATCGACTTAAGAGCAGGACAAATATAGAAAATATAATGTATTGTCTCATCATACAATCTAGATGAAATCCTAATGAAGCCTCTGCTGGTCACTAAAAAATAACTTGTTGGGAGAGCATTTAAATTCAGTTTAAGTACAAAATCAACATGTCTTGCTTCAATGAAAAGAAGTTTTATTTTACGCAAGAGAACTTTACTGTAAACACCTAATGAAGTCAAAAGAGGAGTATAATATGGAAATTTTAATTTATAAACATCTCAGAATGTAAATTTTCCATCAAGTGCAATTTGAGCTGAGGGTATCAACTTAATAACTGACTTCCATAAATCAGCAATACAGTAGCTCGAAAATGAAGGTGGTGTATCTGTAAGATCAATAACCAATTAGGTGATAACTGAGCAAGGTTTTGACAAGTTACACAAAGAAAAGATATAGATCTCTGGAGATATAAAATTGAGACTGAGTGCAAACCTAGACCATTTAAAAGCTTTGACATTTGAATGTTAGCAATACTGATGGCTACTACCTTGCTTTTCCAAAATAATTTTGAACAAAGTGAATTTATAGCCCTCTCAAAACGCTTCTTTGGCCTAATAATTGGTAAATAATAAGTAAGCCTTGAATATACCAAAGAGTTCAAGAATGTAACCTTACCGACAAGCAAAATGTTTATATTCACAAGTGAGGCAACTATCCTCTTTGTTTTATCAAGAATAATATTTTGAATCGCCTTGCAATTACTGAATGAGATAAAACTATTGGAAAGCCAAGAAAAGAATGAGGCTTGGCTATGAAAGTTGAAATAATTGACAAACCAGATTTAATTTTCCACATTGCAGATTTTGTAACATTAATATGAAGATTAAAAGTATTAGAAAAAGAGACCAATATTTGCAATAAAGCTGTAAAAAAAGATTTATCTGGAAGAAAGGCAAAGACATCATCAACATAAGAACTATGATGAATAGTCTGTTTAAGAGCAGGAACATAGATACCAGGCAATGGCAAGAGGAGATCCTGGTGGCACTGAAAGATAAAAACATTTTAATAGAAAATTAATAAATGGCAGATGAAAATTTTTACAAACATTGTAACATGTGTGGATCTGGTTTGATCCTAGTCTAGTAATCTAGAAAGATGTGAAGTGTGGATCTGGCCTACCGATCCATTTCTTCAATATATATATATTTAATGTGTGGAGTTATTCAATTATAATTATTTCATTAAAAAGCACTTTACTTAAGACAATAGATAGTGAAATCCAACTGCCTAAGGCCAAAAATAAATGTAAAACTGTCAGAATGATTGCATTCAAAGTGAGGATGTGTATGATTGTGGGGTTACAGGTCATTATCAGAAACCTAAATATGTGATTTGGGAGTTGAACCTGATAAAGTCATGTATTTTGGGGAATTTTTTTTTAAATACAATAAATCTGACAGATTTACTGTAACTCTTGGCCTAGGCAGTTGGTTTTTATTAGCTACTGTTCTAAGTAAAGTGCTTTCTAATAAGTACTTATAAATGAATAATTGCACACTTTAAATATTTTCATATATATACAACATATGTTTTATATGTATAGTATCATATATAAATTAAGATTATATTATTAAAAAATGAAAAATAATAATATTATAGTACTTTATGTATGTTAAATTATTCACAATTCTGTCTCCTCCTGTTTTGAACATTTTTTCTTTAATAAGTTTTTAAAATTTCAATAAAAACATAATGACAACTTTGTAATGTAAAATGTAATTTCATTGGTTATTTTAATAGTTTTAAAATTGCAATAATTTTGGAATCTATAGAACCAAACCCTATTTGTAGTGAATGGCTTGGAATTGTTTGATCTAGATTCTAGGCTAAATCCTTTATAGAAATTATGGCTTTCTGATGCAATACAAGATTATCAACTGGAAGGCTCTTATAATTGATATTTAACGATAGATTTAAAACTTTCTTCATTTTATTCAAAAAGTTATCCCTTATTTTAATTACAACTTTAGGTATTTCAGGGGAAGAAATAACAATGACATGAATCTATGTCTGTCTTTTTATAATTTCTTTGATCAATAATTCATTCTTTCAAAACATATTTCTGATTCCAGAGAATGACTATTTTTTTATTAAATCAATATTTCAATTCAATATAAACACTTTTTGATTTTTCTTTTTGGATTTGTGGCTTATTGTACTATAATATATTTTTCCAAATATATGCTAATGTTGATGTATATGAAACTTAAAAAAATAAAGACAGCAAAGAAAACAATTTATACACATATGACTAATTTTATTTAAATCGTGAAAAAAATAGTGTTTAATAAACCATGGTTGAATTGAAAAATATTATATTTAGCAAGATAAAATTGGCATTTGCTGTAAATGAGATTTTTAAAATGTAATAAGTTTATGAATTTTATTGTACTTTTGTTTGTTTACATTTATTTTGTTTATTTGCATTTGTTTTTGAATAGTAAATAATTGAAGCCAGATAGATGGATATGGTTTCACTATATTTTAAACTCTTTTTTATGTACTTTAATTCTTTCATTAAGTCTTAATTTACTTTGACAATATAAATTTTATGATAACTGCAAGAAATCTTATAAACTGTATTCAGGAATATTTTTACTAAATTTTGAACTATTCATAAAAAAATTCAAGACTTTTCATACAAGAAATTTTTATATTATCCAATGAATGAAGCTATTCTTATAAATTTATTTTAAAGTCAGACTTGTAGATATTTTTATTAAAATTAACATTCGTAATAAATTCATGATTGTAATTAATTTCAATATAATCAGAAGAAATCTTTGAATATAAGCCTTATTTTTAAAATTATTAAATCTTATTCTTATGATAAAAATTTACTACAACAACCATTGTAAACCGAGTATATTAAAAGAGAAATGATGTAATTAATATGTAATTTTATAAAACGCACTGTTGCACTTTAAATACATTGAATTCAATAATAACAAAAAATAATTCTGAATAACTTTGATATTATCAACTTAAAGTATTTTTGTTTTTCTAAAATAAAAATATGTCAGTAATGTCTAATCTATCAACAGAGAGATATATATTTTCAATACTTAATCTACCAAAAACATTGTTGTCTAAATCAAAACTATTAATTTTATTAAACGCTTTAAAAAAAAGTCACAGCGTTGACCAAAATATATATAATTTTTTAAAAAATGTACAAGTCAAAATGATGTCAATAATCCTACAATAAAATTAATAATATATCTTATAAAAATATTTTGAGGAGGCTAAAGATTAGAGAACTTTTAGATCAATATAATCACTAAGACAAAGATTTAAATAAGTAGCTCTATCTATTTTTATTTTGTATGTTTTTCGTAATATTAATCAACTTGGATCTAATTTTCTGTTCAGGATTATAATTTAAAATTTAAACCATTTGCACATCACTAGATAAAATCCAAAGATAGAAAGCAGATCTTATCAATAATCAGTTAGTATTTCTAAATTTTAGCAAAAGTGCTATCCGAGAAGCAAACAATGTCTAAATAAAGCAAAATAGATAAAAGAAAACTCTTACTCATAAGCTACAAAGATTTTAAGTGTATTGAAATTAAGACTAATGTAAACAAGAATTGTGAAATTAAATCAGCAAAGTTGTTAATTGCTAATTACCAAATATATTTTTAAAATTACATAAACAATATAAAATTAATACAATAATTATTTTAAACTTGGAAAAGCCTTGAAACTTACTATATAAAAAATAAAACCAATTGCATATCATTAACAGAGATAAAAATATGGAAAGCAGATTTTATCAATGATCATGTAATGTTTCTAAATTTCAGCACTCATGATACTTAAGAAAGAAAAATAAAGTGTGGATAAAACAGCTTAGGTAAAAAAGTGACCTCTTACCCATAAGCTGCAATAATGTTAAGTATACAGAAATTTAAACAAATATAAACAACAACATATTTTCAGCTTATGGTAAAAAGATTCTTTTTTTTTACTTCTGATGTTTTTATTCAGACTTGATGCTTGTTTCTCAAAAATCATTGTTGCTGAAATTTAGAGTGATTTTTTTTATAAAATCTGCTTTCTATATTTTTATTTCACCCAATGATATGCAACTGATTTTATTTTTTATATAGTATGTTTTAGAAGATTCAAACATTAAAATGATGATTGTAACAATAGAAATTTTGGTATGCAATATCGTAAGGATGAAATATCGTAAATAATTAAAAGCAAAAATGTATATGAAATATGCTTAAAATCTGAATAAATGTTTGCAATTTTTGCCTAGTGCACGTTTGACTAAATTATATTAGTCATACTCATGACGCTGATATTTCTCCAATAAACGTGACATTATAATTCTGTTTGAATGTATTGCTATTTCAATCTCTGTTATTCATTGTTAGCATCTCAAATGGATATTCATATTCAAGTCGGAAAAATGAACTGGTTGACAAAGTGGGTTAATTTGATCGTTATATATTTCTTTAGTTTTTACTTTTTATGTCTATTCTTATTTGGGGGTCGGTCTGGTTTTCTCTTTTGCTCTACTTCTATTAATATATTTTGTGGTATATCTCTGGTTATTTCCTCCATGATTTGTGTGCTGTCTTGTTTATTATTTTTGATGTTTGTGGTGTATTAGAGCTATTGTTATTTCTTTTAGTATTATTGAGTAGCTGTGTTTCATTCATTGCTGTTTTTCTTTTGTATTCTTTTTGTTTATGTAATCTTTGGGTTTCTTTATCATTAGTTTGGATCAGATCTTGCTCTTTTATAATATTGTTTACCTTCCCTTTTATTCTACCTTGTTCTGAAGGCTTATTAGGCAAACAGTTTGGTGCTTGCTCATCAATTTATAAGGTTGCACTTCTTATTTTGTTTTGGGTGTTTGGTTAGTCTGACTCATGGACCCTCATTTGGTTTTCTGTGTTTGAAATATTTATATTGTCAGATATTTGTGATTTTTTTTCACTTTTTTTTACTGATTTTATTTCCAATTTTTTTTGTCTTATTAATATTGATCTTTATGGGTATTTGCCATCTCATTTGTTGCCTGCTTAGCATTATTTTGTTGTCTATATAATAGATTTGATTCATTTTTTGTAGTAAGTCCGACATCTGTTCTTTACTCTGGTTTCTCTTGGGACATATCAAATGAGGTTAGATGGCTTTTAGTGTTTTTGTTATCTGTGCAATTTACTGCTAGGTGCCCTCTAATGCTGCAATCATAGTATTGTGGTCTTAGGCCTTTTATTTGAAGAGTCAGAATAGTTTTCTGATCTATTATCTGATTAGGGATGTTGTCAGGATTGATGTTGTCATTTAGCTTAATTTTAAAGTGAAAATTGTTTGTGTAAACTGGAATAGGTGTGACTGTACAGTATATTGGTTTAATATATATATATATGTATGATGGTTTGTATATTTTATATATATATATATATCGGTTGACCAAATAGCTGTACTAGCTTTGTAAATTCTTGCATGTTATTACCAATTATGTATTTCTCAAAGTCCCTTTGTAGTAAATAGTTCTGTAGGTTTTTGTCTATTATAATGAAAGCATAATTTTGGAGTGATTTAATTTTTTTCTGGATCTCTGCATGGTACTTTTCATTAAAAATATCAATAACGATATATCTGGAATCTGGGTAGTCTTGGAATGCTAGTATGATATGCCACATTTGTTTCTCAACTATTTTTTTATATAGAAGGTCTCTTGGGAATTTGTACAAAGATAAATTCCCATCAGTAACTGCCAAACTTAGAGATTTATTTGAGAATAATTTCTTGAATATTTTGAATAATTTTTTTGGTACAGTGTCATTAAATTTTTTGTTGGTTTCTTGCAGATCTTCTTCACTCCATGTTTGTAATTCCGGTTTATTATTATTTTCATTACTTATGTTTATATCCTCAATGTCATTTTAGTTGGATTTTCTAAATCTTGTAGTCTGTGTTGATACTATATCTTTTTTTTTGTTAAACAATAGATAGATACGGTGTTTTTATAACATTTGCATAAGATTTAGTATTAAACCACTAAACATCACATGATCACTATCTCATACTAGCACAATAATTGTTATTAAACAATCCAAAACAAAGCAAAACTCTCCATATAGTAGTGCCATCTTGTGCTAACAAGAGCAATCAATGGATGCCAGAAGGCTTGTGCATAAAATCCCTATCTAGTGCCTACTCATCCAATATCCCCAGACTAGTTTCTGGCTTGTGGCCTTCGTCATTCTCATAGTTTTGTAGTTAAATAGAGTTAAAAGGTGGGTGCTGGAGGGTTGCATTAGATCCTAAGATCTAGGTGCAGTGCTCTCAGATCCAGGGCTCCTCACTGATGAAGGCCACAAGCCAGAAACTAGTCTGGGGATATTGGATGAGTAGCACTAGATAGGGATTTTATGCACAAGCCTTCTGGCATCCATTGATTGCTCTTGTTAGCACAAGATGGCACTACTATATGGAGAGTTTTGCTTTGTTTTGGATTGTTTAATAAGATTTAGTATTGTTTGTACTGTTTGAATTTGTGTTAATATCTTTTTGCTATTTAATATAATATTTTTTTTTCCTGATGCCATGTTTGCTTTTGATACTAATTTAGTTTTATATAATAAGCATAAGTTTTTTTTACCTTTTTTCATCGAAAAAGTCCTTGTTGTGTTACTTTTTCCTTTTTTATTTCTTGATGAGTTGTGTTCCATTGAAATTTTGCATTTTCTATTACTTTTTGTTGACTTTTTGGTAACACTAATAAAACATCTACTTCTCCTGTTGAATAGCAGGACTGCATTGTTGTTGTTGTTGTTGTTGCTGTTATTATTATTATTATTATTATTATTATTATTATTATTATTATTATTATTATTATTATTATTATTATTATTATTATTATTATTATTATTATTATTATTATTATTATTATTATTATTATTATTATTATTATTATGATGATGATGATGATGTTTCAACAATAATAAACTTTATTGATCAAAATGTTTACATGTCATTAAATTGATAGTTGTAGTTTATAAAGTTTTCATGATTTTAACATGCTTTTATATGACTTTTACATTGATAATTGTTTCCCACAAATCTCTTGCAAATCCAGCATGGTTTTACTTTTTCTTTGTGATTTCACAGTCTTAAGTTCAGAATCAATCAAAACACGCCTAAATTGATTATGATTTTTTTTCATTTAATTGTTCATAATATTTCTGACAGCTGGTTTCTCATGATTTAACATTGTCTGGCTGGTTATATATTGTTGAATTGGTTTCAATTATTGTTAAATATGCTACTGATTGGTTTGTATTTTGGAGGTTTCTCTTTAGTGTATTTATTTATTTGCTTCTTTGCAATGCTATATGTTAAGTGCCTAATTTTGGTGTTGGAGGAATTGTCAGCTGGATTAGTTAATAAAGTAATTATTAATTATTATAAATTAGATTGTTGTCTTAATAGTGACCAAATGGCCACAAGGATATCAGATGCAGCAATTTTTTGATCCTTAATTTTTTATCTTTGGAGCTTATTGCAAAAGGTTGTGGGAAGTCTTCTGGAGTTGTTACTTAGGTTAAAAATGCAATGAGTACACCAATATGCATATAATGACATTGTGGCTGCTCTAATCATTGGATTGTATCACTTTTGTGTGTAATTTATTAACTGTTGAATGATATGTACTGCCTTGAATTGGTTTAGCATGTTTATTCTGGTAATATTTAGAGATGTACAGTCATAGAAGATGCATTGCTGTGTTTCTTCTGTGAAATGACAGAGGTTACAAAATGGATTCATGGAGGTATATAGGCTTCTGTAGTGTAAAAAGTATGTTGTTGGGAGAGCATACATGTTAATTTTAACCAAGAAGTCAAAATACTTTGGCTCCAATACCCATTTGTTGACATTTGAGAGGAGTTGTTTATTGTTAATGATTAGCATTGTATTGAAGGTTTGAATGTTATTGGGTAAATTAGGGCATCGGTTTGCCAGATAGTTTTTGTGCAATTAAAGGAAATAGGTCCTGCTTTAATGTTGGTTTGTACTGCATATATTATTGATGCAAGGTATCCCTGTGATGGGGGTGTGTGTGATTTGTTGGTATTATGTCAATTAATTTCTGAATTTGTTGAAACCATGTGGTAATTTTACTATTATTATTGTTACTATTATTATTATTATTACTAGTATTATTGTTGTTGTTATTCTTCTTATTATTATTATTACTATTATTATTGTTATTATTATTAATATTATTATTATTATTCAAAATGTATTGTTTTGTATTATAAAGAGACCAAACTGCAGTATTATTTAGATTGACCATGAATTTGTGTGTATCTGCAAATGGCTGGGAAGTATTTTTTAGATGGGAGGAAAGACAGTTATGTCATCCATATAAGTGATACATGTTATCTGCTGAGATGTGTTTGGTAGTTGTATGCCAATGAATGTTTGCTGCATTTTTACTAATATAGGGTTGATGTAGAAAGTGAAAAGTAAAGTGCTTAGGGGGGATCCTTGTGATATTGATTGTGTTAGAATAAAAGATTCAGAATTTTTGCTGCTGAGTGTAATATGTATTTCTCGATTCTACAGCAAGTTGGTTATAACATATAAAAGAATATGAGGTAATGTGGTGGCAGCCAACATTTTAATTAATATGTTAATTGCCACAGAATCAAAAGCTGACTCAATGTCTATTTGGATTGCAACTGGGCAATATTTCTTCCAGCTACATACCATGCTCAATACAGCTTTGAAAAGGAGGGCTGCCCATCCTGTAGATGATTGCTTTCTTGCAAACTGATATGGTGAAATCAAAGGGAGCAGATATGGCTCAATCTTGTCTTTAATGACTTTCTCAGTGATCTTGATGGCTATTGAGCCTACAGAGATAGGCCAAATCTTTTTAAGGGTGGTTATTGGAGCTGGTTTTTTTATTAAATGGTACTATTACAATTGGATGAAGATTTTCAATGTTGTGTATTTTTTATGAGAGATAGTTTGCAAGATTACATAACATTTGAATAGTTGTATAGATAGGGCACTCATACACAAATTTTGGTATGCCATGAGTGCCTGGATGACATTTGTTGGGCAGAGTGGCAAGTTTCAAAGCAAATTTATTAGTGGTAAATTATGTATTTGTTTCAGGTAATCCAAAATAATTGGGAGGTGAGTTGAAGAGTTGATGTGTCTGAAGCTTCAGTTTTAAATGCTTGTAAATAGGTTCAATCATGTTAAGTGCTGCATGTATAGTTGTTCAATAGGCACTCTAATGGTGGAGGGAAAACCCATGGCCCATCTGGTGTAGCCTCTAGTTTATGTATGCTGTTGACTGAGACAGATTTTGCTTTTTTAATGGCTAGGTAGTCTTTAAGTGCTATATATGTGTTGTATATGCCTGGGTGAGCTTATATATATATATATATATATATATATATATATATATATATATATATATATATATATATATATAGCCAATATGTATTGTGAGTGGGTTTGGACATTATTATCCTCTTGTGTAGTTCATCTGCCAGAGCTAATAGCCTGGAGGGTGGAGGTTTTTTTCTGTTGACATGATCAATATTGAATGAAAGTGTTATATTGGTATATGCCTGATATTTCTGCACAACACTTAGTTGTAGTCCTTCAAGTTTATGGAGCATAATATATATTTCAGAAAAAAGGATTCTGGAGTGGATTCTAGTATTAGAATACTCACTGTTTTTCCAAGTGGTAGTGTAGTTGACTGAATTTCAGTTAGATCAAGTGTTGCAGTTTGAGCATAGTGATCTGGGAAATGGAAATAGATTGAGCTTAAGGCTGAAGTAATGATGCAGCATTGGAAAATAGAAGCAAAGATCAATTAAAAATGTGTGCCAGTTATTATGAAATATTACTATGTTTAGTGGGAGAAAGCCATTGGCACTCATGAGTAGTATTGCAATTTGATGTAGCCATTTTGAGATGAAGTCTGGGTACTTCATGTTAGAATTTCCTATGATGATAGGTGGGTAAAGAATTGATGCTAGCAGCGAGTTGATGGTGAGTATAATGTTTGATATGATGATGTTTCCAGGTGGGATGTAGGTGAAAATTATGTTGAGAGTGTTTGCATGGTGATGAAATATTGCTATCAACAAGTTTGCATCGATATATATATATACATCTATATATATATATATATATATATATATATATATATATATACTCAGAATGATGTGAAATGGACAGGTTGGGGTTATAAGTAGGCCAGTTCCATCCGCAGGTGATGACATGTCCTTGGAGCATACAAAGAAGCCCTTCAGTGCGATGATGTACTGTTGTCTCAATCTGTGATCTGCTAAATATTTTTGTTTCTAAAAGTCCTAATATATGTGTCTGTGTGATTTTGGTCCATTGTCTAAGTTGATGTAGTTTTTTTGCCAAGTTTAAACCCGGCACATTAAAAGCTGTTATTTTGATCTTCATTATGGTTTTATTTGGGAGTTGTTCACATTTCAAAATATGTTATTTTGGTTGGTTTTCATTGTATGAGCTGTACATTGTTAGAGTTGTTGTTGTTGTTATTATTATTATTACTATCATTATTATTATTATTATTATTATTATTTAATATTTATTATTGGGGGAGGGAGGTATATATAATATGTATTTGGCGGAAGTGATAATTTTGTCATATTTTATTATTAGTTGTTTTGAATATAATAAATTGATTTTTTAAATAAAAATTACATAGTTGGAGGTTAATTTTTTCCGTAATATTTTATTAAATATTATAAGAGAATATTGCCAAAGATATGTGTCTATACCCAGTTGTTCATTAATATCATTTATCCTGAAAGATAAAATACAACGCTGAGCTAGTTAAGAATTAGCAGGTAAGGCTGATGAGAAAATCAGTGTTTTCAAATATATCCTGAGGAAGTCTAAATAAAAATAGTTTTTATATAATTATGGGTATGTGTAAGATAGCTGGGAAATATAACTAATTAACATTGGTTCAGTTATCTTTATTATATAAATTTAGAAATCTGGATAGTATGTTTTTTTAAATAATGAACTTTGAATAAAAACATACGTATATATATATAACAGATTAGTATTGTTGTTTGAAGCATATAAAGTTCGGATATTTTCTACACTGTCTACTATGTGAATAAGACACGAAGAGACGATATGACCGGCACAATATATATATGTGTCATATTATTATTACTATTTGCAGGATATTCCGTGTAGTGAAAAAGCTAAATGCTGACGTTTCAGTACAATATCAAGTACCTTCCTCAGAATGTCCTCTTTCTCAAATCATAAGAATGCACGTGAGATTTAAAACCGTTTTTATCGTTTTCTTTCTCCTCATATTTAAATTCTATTGATTGAAAAGTTTTAAAATTTATTTTCTCTTCCAATAGCTTCTTCCAAATGTTGTTAAAGAAGATTAACAACATTTGGAAGAAGCTATTGGAAGAGAAAATGAAAGGTGTGAATTAAAGAAGATTAACAACATTTGGAAGAAGCTATTGGAATAGAAAATAAATTTTAAAACTTTTCAATCAATAGAATAAAAACGGTTTTAAATCTCACGTGCATTCTTATGATTTGAGAAAGAGGACGCTCTGAGGAAGGTACTTGATATTGTACTGAAACGTCAGCATTTAGCTTTTTCACTACACAGAATATCCCGCAAATAGTAATAATAATATGACATCTTTTATCTGTGAAAATATTAGAATTAACATATATATATATATATTGAAGAGTACTTTACTCTTGCAGTTCAATAAGCAATATGACTGTGAGGGCTTAGAACAAAAGATAGCATAGTCTTCAGATTAATAAGCTGTTAACTCATTATATCACTACTATGAAATTTATTTTTAGGTTATAATTTCATTATTTGGTTAAAGATAGAGAAATTAATTAAGAAATAAATTCACTAAATGCCTATTATAATTATCAAACAATGAATTAAGTCGTTAATAGAAATGTAAAAAATTTATAAATCGCACATTTGATAAACTTATGTTATAATTATCAAATCTAATAAAAGGTTACTTTAATTTACCACAATGTTATTATAATGGTAAAATAGCATTACTTTTATTATACTACATTGTATTTTTTTGACATTAAGTCATATATATATATATAATTTCAGAAGATAGTACATATAAAAATAATAAATTATTTAAATTTTAAATTTATTCTTGAACAGGTTTTTTTTTATATTAGAAATAGAATTGTCTGTAGGCTTCCTGTAATAATTTATGTCTGAGATAAATCTTTATCAATTCTCTATGTGGTAGTTTTTGCTTTAGATAAGATTCCCTCAGACAATATTCTTCTGTCACTTATCAAAGATTTTGTAGCAAATAACCCAAAAAGCATGATGTTCTATGAACATTTAGAAATAAAGCCGTGGGTTAATATAAAACTAAATATTATAAATATGCAAGGAAATACAGATATAAATAAATATACTGAGTTGCAGAGGAAAATTAAATTTGATTGCGGTAATAGAGACACACATTCGATAGATAAAAGACAAAGCACATTTTCAAAAAATGTTTGGAGGCAATAGTAAAATAAAAAAAAAAAAGAAATATATATTTTATTATTTAAGTAAATGTGATTCATTGGAGATCTTAATTTATAACCATATACACAGAAATAGAATGCAGAATTGAACAGAGCAAAAAGTAGATTTAAAAAAAAGTGCCAGAGAAATAGATAATATGTCAGCTGAAACGGTAATAATTATCAGAAGATATGCAAGGGCCAGATTTAAAAAAAGTTTTAATAAATTATATAGAATAATAAGATTCCATATGAATAAAAGAATGTAAAAATATAGTACCTTAAAGTTTTTAAAAGGCTACATTTAAAAATGTAAAAACAAAGCATATATTGCAAACAAAAAAATAATTCAAGATTGCTGTTGTTGAGGTGATTCTATTTCTAAAGTCTAAACCAAGTTGTCTGGAAAATAAAACCCTCCAAAAAGTTTTTTTTCAACTCATGCGTAGTGATTAAAAAAAGGAAGTATTTATTTATAAATGTATATATAATATCAAATCATCTCAAACATTGAATTTTTTTATCTAAGCTCTCTGTGAATAAACATTTAGAGCCTGCATCTCAAAGCAGCTGTTTTAAGATGTGAGCTCTAAATGTTTAATATAGGGCATAGCTGACCATTTCTTAATGTTTTATGTAAAGTTAAGTGTGATGAATAGATATAACTATTTGGTAATCATCTTAAGTAATCAAAGAAATTGCTTGGAAAAATGGGGGAAAAATTGATAAATGAAGCAAAGAAAAGAAAAGGATTGATAAAGAAATTAACAGTGTTCTCTTATAATAAATATGATGTAGGTAGAATTGGATGGAACGGAGTGGCAGAAGCAGAGTTAACATACAATAATGATACATTATGTGTTAGTAAAGGGGTGTTAGATTATTTAGAAAAAGTACAAAAACAAGTAGAAAAACATGCATTAGATGCAGAAGTGTGGATGGCAAAGGAGGCAATTGAAGGAGAAATGGGATGGTCATGTTTTTATAAGGGAGATGCAAAAAGCAAAATGAAAGATTGGAGTTTATGGATAATAAAAGAATTTCCAAAATATTTAAATGGATTATGAATAAAGGGTAGGCAATAAGATGGATGAGAAAGGTAATGCGATATGTAGAAGATTTAGATAAAGAATTTATGTCAGTATACTTATACAAAAGGTGGGATGATTGTGTTAGGAGAATTGTTGAGTGTTATAGTGTTAAGGAATGAGATCGAAGGATAGATGCACTAATAAAGAATAGGGAGTTGGAGAGATAGAGAATGAGTATGGAGAGTAAAAATAGTTTAAATATTTATAGAAGTAAACAGAATATTTTGTGTGAGTTAATTTATGATAATAGCAAGGAAAGTAGTTTACTGTTTAAGGCTCTAATGAGATCTTTAGCAACAAAGGAATATACACATAAATGGAAAAATATGGGTGATTTAGTCAGCAAGTTGTATAAGGAAGGCATAGAAAATATTAGGCATCTGTTAATTGAATTTAAATGTCTGAAAGCAGAAAGGGTACAAATAATGAAGTTGTGGAAGAATAAATATGAATAAAGTGATTATACAGGAAGTGCTTATTGGTTTTTATGTTGAGTTTGGGAAAAGACAAGGGGTTTTTAGATATAAAGGCCATGGATTTTACAAATATTATGTTGTCAAAATGGGATGAAGCAGAATAAAGAAGAAAATGGGAAAACTTGGGATGGGTAGTGGATAGGAAAATAAAAGTGTCTAATAGGTTTCTCTGGGCATAATTGCTGAGAGAATCCTGACTTCTAAGGAGAAGTTATAGTGCATCACATCACATCATCTTACATTTGAAGTGATTTGATGTTTGATATTTATTTCAGATAAAGAAACACACTGAAATATTTTCATGTATATATATTCACCTGGGTCTCATTTTATGTAATATATAGGTTCCACAGAAAATCCACATTAAAAAAAATCACACAAAAATAGACTTAACTTATCTTGAAAAATGGGGGATAGGTGCTGTAATTTTCAGAATTCACATAAAAGCAAAGCAACAAAAAAATTACTTTAAAATTTGCATTAAAAAAATAAGCAAATAAAGTATCACTAATAAAAAATTTTAAGCCAATAAATATCACATGACCACTCTCTTATGCTTGTGTATAACTGTTGTTAAAACAGGCAAACTCACTACACATATGCCACACACAGCAAGCTACAGTAATCAATGGATGCCAGAAGGCTTGTGCATAAAATCCCCATCTAGTGCCTACCCATCCAATATCCTCAGACTAGTTTCTGGCTTGTGGCCTTTGTCAGTGAGGAGCTTTGGATCTGAGAGCACTGCATCTAGATCTTAGGATGTAATGCAACCCTCCAGCAAACACCTTTTATCCTATTTAACTACAAAACTATGAGTCTTAAACTGAAAACATCTTAATGTTTTCAATTCAAGCCCATCAGCTTATATAGTTATATGGGTCTGAACCCAGTTCAGTTCCTATACATTTTGGTGTCTTTGGTTCTTTAATAACCATATCCACCAATATCCTATTATGCAGGATTGGTTTTAAGCCAATAAACATCACATGACCACCATCTCTTATGCTTGTGTATAACTGTTGTTAAAACAGGCAAAACTCACTATATGTATGCCACACACAGCAAGCCAAAAACTAGTCTGGGGATATTGGATGAGTAGGCACTAGATGTGGATTTTATGCCCAAGCCTTCTGGCATCCATTGATTACTCTAGCTTGCTGTGTGTGGCATATGTATAGTGAGTTTTGCCTGTTTTAACAACAGTTATACACAAGCATAAGAGATGGTGGTCATGTGATGTTTATTGGCTTAAAACTAATCCTGCCTAATAGAATATTGGTGGCTATGGTTATTAAAGAACCAAAGACACCAAAATGTATGGGAACTGAACTGGGTTCAGACCCATATAACTATATAAGCTGATGGGCTTGAATTGGAAACATTAAGATGTTTTCAGTTTAAGACTCATAGTTTTGTAGTTAAATGGAGATAAAAGGTGGTTGCTGGAGGGTTGCATTAGATCCTAAGATCTAGATGCAGTGCTCTCAGAATCAAGACTCCTCACTGATGAAGGCCACAAGGCAGAAACTAGTCTGGGGATATTGGATGAGTAGGCAATAGATGGGGTTTTTATGCACAAGCCTTCTGGCATCCATTGATTACTCTAGCTTGCTGTGTGTGGCATACGTATAGTGAGTTTTGCCTGTTTTAATAAAAAATTTCAAATATTTGAAAAAAATTAATACAAACAAACTTTTTTTTACTTTTTTTATTAACTACAATATTTCATTTTACATTTTTTATATATATTTTAATCATTACCGCTAGTGTTTGTTTGTAAACTGGAAAGAAATCAGATTCGATGTGATGTGATGTTGCTTCTCCTTAAACAAAGTCAAGAATCTCTCAGCAATTATGCCCAGAGAAACCTGTTAGCCACTTTATTTTTATTCATGATGTGATGTACAACTAGTGCCACTTTCAGTCTTGTGCTGTGTTAAAGGTTTTCTGTTTCTATATTAAAAAAATTAGATCGAAATCAAAACAAAAAGATTATACATTATCATTAGAAAGATTATTTTCAGTTTATAAAATCTTCGTTTTTTATTTTAAAAATCTAAAAGATTATTTATTTCTGTTATATATAACAAAATATATGTTTAAAAGTTTAATTTTTTAAAAATATTTATTGCGTTAGTTTTATATGCACATATAAATCTATTATTATTATTTACTCATTAGTAAAAATAGATTATTTACATACAGCTTCAGGCCAAATTCACATTAGCTGCTAATATAATGATATATTTTTGAAAAAAAAAAAGTATTTCAAGTGAATATACGTTATTAATAATTTAAATTTCTTGATATCTACTAAATATAGTGAAATATGAAAGATATTAAAAAGAAACATGAATCGCATAACTTCAAAATCGCATTAAAATAATCTGCATAAAACGAGACCCAGGTGTATATATATATAATCAAATGTTTATCATCAGTTATTTAAATATATATATATATTGTTGACTTTATTACTAAAACTGTCAGTTTTTAATAAAGGAAAAGAAATTGTCAGACTACTTTTAAACATGAGTTTGTTTTATTATTATAATTAACTTATATATTACTATTTCATATACATACTGGAACTTTTGTACATATTTAATCCATATGTTTTTGTTTTTAAATAAATGCATTATAGTAGATTAAAATATTATTATTTATATATGTATGTATTATTGTCAATATTTAAAAGCAAAATTCATCTTAATAGTAAGGTAGAAATTATTTATTACTGACATTTATTTCTATTTGACTCTAATTGATCACATAATCGAATTTTGTGTTATTTTTGTGGAAACAGTAAAATGGCAGGAATTAAAAGCATTTTTTATATATAATTTTTGATGGAATTCTATAGAAAGCATCTTATTGTTTTTAGAACTTACTGGGTATATCCATTAAAATTAGTTTTACACTTAACTGCTCTATGTTAAAACAAGCAATTGCAAGTTTGAGTAATCACTGGGCATTAGATGATAATGTCTACTAAGTCTTGATTAATTTTCAGATGGATAATTTACTTCCAAAGCATCTCTACTTTTTAACTATCTAAATAATGACCTGAAATTCAAACACTCTAACATTTTGAACTTTATTTAATATGTTTAATCTAGTACTAAGATACGCAATTATATATTTTAGTAACCCCAGTTAAAAGTTGATTATAGATTCCTTTGACATCCTATGAAGTATGATGTACCTATGATGTATACCAAACAAAAATCATCAATGTTCCATTCTACTTTCACTATCGGTATGAATAAACATAGTCCACTTTTTTTCAAAATTTTATTATAAAAGCATGCACAACCAACATGCATCAAATAATATTGCCAAACAAATTTTTATATAAAGATCAAATATCTAAAAATTAATTTATAGTTACAACAATATTTTAGTATTTTTTCAGTTTTTCATCGAGTTAGTTTAGAGTACGAGTTTTGGAATCAAATTCAGCTTCTACATATATAAAAATCTGACATGCATACATTCAAATCAATATGTTATATCTGATTACTTATCTCCAATCACTTTTTCGAAACTGGTTACCAAAGATTCTTAACAACATGATTTAAAACATATATCAAGTAATCTGATCATTTTGTGTAATTATTCTTTGTATTATTTTAATATTTATATATTGATAACTCATTTATTGGTCAATTGCTACTTTTTTTTGCAGTTTTCAAAAGTGTATCAGTTATTTTCATATTAATTTCATTTAAATCTGAATCATGTTCAAAATCTACTAATGCTTGAAACGAATTTGTAAGTTCTAATTTAAATTCATTAGAATGTTTCTGAAGATTAGGAATATCAACTGTGAATATTGTTTTTCGTAATAATTTTTGCCTCTCTAGCTTTGCATTAACACTATCTTACATTTTACTAATCGATGATCACTTCCTGCGTTAAATTTATTAAGAACGTTACAATCTTGAAATATGTATATTCTGTTAGTCAAAATATAATCCAATTCTGCTGTACCTTCATTTGGATGCTTCCATGTCCATTTCCTTTTAACATTTTTCTGAAAAAAAGAATTCATAATATAAAGTTTTTTTTTTTCTGAAAACTTCACGAGTCTATGTCCTCTCTCATTTCTATTACCACAACCAAAATTATCTACAGCGTTTTCATCTTTCATTTGTTTACCAATTCTAACATTAAAGTCTCCCATAACAATTTTAAAATGTTGCTTACTCTGATCAAAGGCCTTTTGTACAACCATATAAAAATCTTCTACTACTTCATCACTATGAGAACTTGTTGGAGTATAAACCTGAATTATCTGCATTTGGTATCTGCTATTAAGTTGTATAACTAATCTTGCCACTCTGTCTGATACACCATCAATCTCAACAATGTTGTTCTTCCACCTTTTATTTATAATGAATCTTACTCCACTTGTATTTCTATTATTTGTGCCTTTATAATAGAATACATGTTCATTTTTAAATCAATTGTCTCTTCACCTTTTTGTCTAACTTCACAAAGTCCAATAAGGTCCCATTTAATATAAAACAGTTCTTCTAAATTTTGCAATCTTCCTTCACTTGAAAGTGATCTGCAGTTGTAAGAACCTAAATAAAAAGTTGTCAACAAATGGAAGCCTGGGTTTGCAATCAGGGGATTCTTAGCACCCTCGTGGCTTCCAACCACTGCCATGGTTGGTGGCTTTACAGTCCCCTGGAAATAAGGGCCATGATTTATTTTTGTCTGTCACAATTGTATAATTATTAGGAAATTTATGTAGATTATTAGAGAATTTATCAAGAAAAGAAGGAATATGAAGATATATAAAAATGATGCATTAAAAAGCATTGAATATCTCGAATTTTGTAAAATGGTGAGTGAAAAAGTTGAAAATGATATAGGAAAGTGTAACTGTGAAATAATAAGGAAAGCTGTAGAAAAGAATAAAAGTCTCAAGAGTGTAAAACAACATTTTGGTATTAGTAGGAAATTTATATCTGCAATAAGAAAAAAAGATGGAATTATTACTAAAAAGAGAGATGACATCATGAAATGGGTAGAAGACTTTTATCAAGAATTATATAGTAATAACAAACAACTACCTCCTATGTGTATTACATCTTCCGAATTGCCCAGAATTTTAAATGAAGAAGTGAGACATGCAATTAAATGTATGAAGAAAGGAAAGGCTCCAGGTACTGATGGAATTATAACTGATATATTAAAAGAAGCAGGTGAAGAAATATAAATTTTTTTAGAAAAGTTATATACTAAATGTCTAAATGAGAAAGATGTACAGATGATTGGAAGAATGCAGTATTAATATTAATATTTAAAAACGGTGATAAAGAAGCTATTAAAAGTTACAGACCTATCAGCTTTTTATCAGTTTTATACAAAATTTTTACCAAGATAATTGCAAGTCATCTACAGACATCACTGGATTTCCACCAACCAAGAGAACAAGCTGGATTTAAAAGTGATTTTAGTACAGTAGATCATATCCAAGTATTGAGAGAAGTTATAGAAAGGACAAATTAATATGAATTGTCATTATGTTTTGGATTTGTAGATTATGAAAAGGCATTTGATTCTATAAACATTTCTTCAGTGATTAAACCATCAGATCATCAAGGTATAGATCCAGTATATTGTCATATTTTAAAGGCTATTTATAAAAATGCAACATCAACAATTAGATTATATAATGATACTGGGAAAGTCAATATTGAGAAGGGTATAAGACAGGGTGATTCTATATCTCCAAAACTCTTTACAGCAGTGCTGCAAGAAGTATTTTGTGGATTAAAATGGGAAGCTAAAGGAGTGAAAGTAAATGGAGATTATTTGTTGTTTAGATTTTTCAGATGATGTAGTTGTTTTTGCAAATAATTCTTTAGAGCTGCAGGAAATGTTGCAAGGGTTATCAGATGAAAGTAGGAAAGTAGGACTAAAGAAATGTTAAAAAGACTAAAGTAATTTTTAACGGATTTTTTCAAAGTATGAAAATTAAGATTGATTATGATGAGTTAAAAGAAGTTAACAGTTACAAATACCTTGGTCAGATTATTAACACATATGAAAACATAATGGATGAAATTAATCATAGAATTAAACTTAGTTGGAGTGCTTTTGGTAGAAATAACTTGATACTAAAAGGAAATATGCCTATGTGTTTGAAAAGGAAAGTTTTTAATAAAAATGTTTTACCAGTTCTTACTTATGAATATGAGACTGGACACTTAATAGAAGGGCAATACTGAGACTTCAGACCATCAAAGAAGTATGGAGAGATCCATGTTGGGAGTAACAAGAAGAGAAACAAGAAGAGATCGAAAACGCAATATATGCGTAAGACAACAAACAGGTATTACTGACCTCATTGAAAAAATTAAAAGTCTGAAGTGGAATTGGGCTGGACATATTGCTAGAAGAGATGATAATAGATGGACGACTGAAATCTTAAACTGGATTCCAAGAGACTGTAAAAGACTCAGAAAGAGACCACATGTGAGATGGATGGATAAAATAAGAAAGTGTGCAGGGGTGAGGTGGAGAAGAGAAGTTAAATTTTGGAGATGGATTGAACTTGGAGAGACCGTCATCCTGCAGTGGATTGGTAATGGTTGATGATGATGATGATAAACGCATTTATAGTTTTGTAACGTTTAAATATATATAATAAATTAAAATAAAAATTATTTAACATTTCTCATTACACAAGATTCTTCAAATATTACTAAACATTTTTATGTTTTTATTAATACACAAAATTCTGGCTAAATTTTTGACTTCCTGGATAAACAAAAAAAAAAAAAAATATGAAGTCACTTTCTGCTCAAAATAAAAAAAATAAAGACAAATTCATTTTGTATCTTTATTACTTATTTTCACAAATCTTATAAACTTTTATTGCTAAAACATCTATTGAAACTAAATAAAACATTTTCTTTCATTCACTATATAGGGATAAATTGGCTTTAACAATCTTTTCTAAAAAAAATTATTATATCGAGTTGAGCTTGCTAAATGATTTATAGTGATACTTTGAACTGTTTCCCATTCTGGTTTTACTCTGTAACGATAATAATTGGATACCCTCTTACTTATGACTATTTTGATTAGTTACTTGAAAAAAATGACGCCTGACTAAAATTAAAAAAAAATATCTATCCCAAATTTGAACCCGAAACATGAACACGCAGATATATTAACTATAGACCACGAGGCATATATATCTATAAGAAAAAAAAATTCTTCTCATTTATATACAATTGCAGATCAATTGAATGCATTAAAAATAATCTATTTGAAAGTAAACCGCCAAGAATAAATTGTTTCAATTTTTATTTCTACTCAGTCGAATCAATGGATGTGAAAAAAAAAAATATATAAATGAGTTAATTCTCTACGCAAAGGTATTTATTACTACGTCATAATATTTATAATCATCGATAAAACATTTATTATTATTTGTCTTTACATTCATTTATTTAAGTATCTCAATATTTAGATCTAGATCATAAACTTTGATTATTTATTTGAAAAAACAAACATATCGAATACATATAAATATGTAGACTATGTACCTATATATGTGTACACATAAATATAAACGTACATTTGTAAATATGCATATACACAATAGGTGTTTGTATATACAATTTTGCGAAAAAATAAATGACGTCATTTATATCTAGTATATTTACTTAAACTTATCATTTTATCTATAAAAGTCGAACATGAATTCAAAATGGCAGTGTTTTTGAATTCTATTATAATATTAACTCTTTTTCAAATTACTTATTTTAAAATAGGTAATGGGGTTAATACTCCATTGTTCGTTTGTTCGGAAAACGATTGTTGGAATAAACCCTGTCCAATAATCACATCTTGTCCGAATGGAAGAATAGTTTCACGAGGTGATTTATGCGGTTGCTGTGATCTCTGTAGAACATATCAGGGTAAGAAGATTTAGAGTGGCTTCATTATTTAATATTATAACAACATATTGCGATGAAATAAAATGGTTAAAATAAAAATTAATAATAACGCATTCTTTTACTAATCAACGCGTACATATCTACTCACTATATATGTGTCTATAAGTTACTTTGAAGTGATTAGATTAACATCTTTATAATAAAGGCTACACTTTTGTCAAGCATTGGTGGCCTAGCGGTTAGCATAGCTGCCTTCCAAGCAGCTGTCCCGGATTCGCTTCCCGGTCAATGCTTTGACATATATATATATAAAGGTTACACTTATTATTTTAATTTAGTTATTTTGTATATTCTTAGAAAATTTAATCAATCTAAGAATCCATTGATTTACAACTAGATAAAAGATTTAAATTTTGCAAAAAAAAAAAAAAAGGGTATGTTTTATATATATTTGAAATAAATCCTGATTAAAAAGATTAGCTATTGCAAGGAAAAATCCCCCACTCCTCTGTGGTTAACTCATTTAGATATTCTTTCTGTTATAATCAAGATTTAGTTTCTCATATTATAATCTCTATAAATACTGAAAATAAAATTATTTTACATCAAAAACACACAGGTAAGAATTATGATAATAATAATTTCTGTTTTATTATTTACTGACGGATATTAAATATTTATCCATTATTTGATACTTACCTTGATGTATAATTAGCTTAGTGGCAAAATATCTTCTGAGAAAAAATGGATTCAATTTCTAATTAAAGATAAATATATATAAAACTATCACTATGATTGGTGAAATAAAAATGTAGTACTAAAGTATTCATTAGAGCAATATGTTACTCATAATATATCAGCGGATTTCAATTATATTTAACAGGGAAGGAGGACCCTTAAAATCATCTTAATAAAAAACAAGGTTATTATTAATACTTTGAGGCCATTAATATTTGTCTTGGAATAAAAAAAAGATGAATACCTTTGATAGATATATGGTCAATCCTCCATAAAAAAATTGAATGAATAACATTAGTTACCAGCAACTAAAATAGTTATTTATTAATTTACTAATCAGTTTTGGATATTCAGTTGGATTAACTATGTTGATATCAAAAAAAACAACAACAATGTTTTTCAATATAGATTCAAATTTTAGGTTTTGGGTAAAGCACACTTAAAATGTTAAAAATCTTATTGTTTGTGTACCTATTCTCTTAACTGCTTACTATTTTTAATCCATGATGAATAGTAGGTATATTGGTTTTAAATACCATTATCTAAACCAAAAATAAATCTTATTTTTATAATGTTTTGTTTATCTGTAATCAGGCTGTTTTAAATCAGCTGCCTTATTTAACAGAGCAAATAAATTTGTTTTTATGAATCATTATTGACTTAAAAGAATATTTGTTATTATAAACATTGCTTTATACTGAAAAAAAAACAAACATTTACAGCATATAAAATTAAGTAACTAAACATTGAATATATGAACTATAAAATTTAAATTAGAAATAAAATTAAATTTAATGGTTAATTTAGAAACCTTGGGGTTTTTTATTTTATTTTGTAAGAACACATTTGAACGTGTAAACATTTTAGTTGTAAACCTTGTGACTTGCATTCTTGAAAATAAGGTGCTTGTCTTATAGCTAAAGATGCCATTAGATGGCGCCATTTTCACACTAAAACTATAAAATATGAACATTCACGGGCTGTTGATTTTAATAATTTTTCTGTGCTTTTTTATAATGCGAAAATAAAAACAAAACAAAATTGTCTTTTTTAAATATTATTTTTTATTAACGTATACAATTTAAATGACAATAATAAATGCAAAATAAAATCAACAAATTACAATTTGATTCGTGTTTTTTATATGTATACTTTTTAAATTGTGTTAAGGCTTTTTTTTTATCAATTTTCTATAGGATAGTTTTTTACTTGTGTTACTGCTTTTTTTTTTTATCAATTTTTTATCGGATATTTTTTTACTTGTGTTATGATTTTTTTTGTTGTTGTTTAACTAAAAAATAATAATCGTAATAAAAGTAAAAGTTGTTACTGTTAGATTTAGGGTTAGTTTTAGGATTAGGTTTAGGGTTAGTTTTAGGGTTAGTTTAGGGTTAGGTTTAGGGTTTTTAGGGTTAGTTTAGGGTTAGGTTTAGGGTTAGGATTAGTTTTAGGGTTAGTGTTCTGTTGTTTGTAATGTAAAATAAAAAAATTCAAAATCGTAACTGTAATCGGACAAAAGAAAGAAACTCAAACTTTTTTAAACAACAACAAACACATACAAATGTCTTCTTTACTTATTAAACATGTTTATAATATTTGCTTTTTATGAAATTTACAAAAAAACCTATATATTTGGACTTTTCTTACTGGATATTTTTTTCGTACCGCTCTTTTTTACTTCAAAAATATACAGACAGTAGAATCTTCTTTGTCTCGTGGAATGTACTAACATTACGTTACCTAATTGCAACTCAATAAAAACATAGATCTTTAACATTTTCCCAAATAAAAGTTCAATACAGTATGTTGTAAAAAGTCTTATAATTATTGCTTTAAAAAATCTGATCATTTCAATAGTTTAAAATAAAAAAAAATCCAATGAAAACAACATTTCAATACAATTCAAATACAAACTCTCTCATCAAGCCTTAATTATTTTATAAATTGTGCGAATTCGGATAAATGTATTTGCTGCTATGCAACATACATGCTGTACTGCAACGTGACATAGTGGCTTTTACAAAAAAAAAAGTTGAATAAAAAAAATTGGGAAAAGGAAACCAGTTTTTTGTTTTTTTTTAGGAGAAAAACCGGACTGGCCCCACGCCATAGAGTGGCATCTTTAGCTAAAAGATGAGTACCAAAAATAACAATGATTTCGATTTATTTAAATTATTTGAAAGTAAATAATTGATATGTAAAAAATGAATTTTTAAATAAAAAATGTATTTCTAAATTATTGAACTAATAAAAAAATAATGGATTTAAATATTAAAAAAATGTGAAATCCGTTTTTTTTTTTATTCGAGCAATTTAAATTTCATGCACCAAGTTTTTCATACATAAGTTCAGGATGCATGCGACTTTTAGCTATTATACAAGTTTGCATAAAATATGTTAATATAGATACATAATACTTAATTTTTTAAAAAAATAATATAATATTGTACAACAGATCAGATTTAAAGTTTCCACAGTAGTCTGATTGATTTAAAATTGAGTTGGTAAATGGAAACAACAAAACATTTTTCAAACATGAATCAAACAATCATGGCCCTATTTTGTTTTTTCATTAATTTCATGAATGAAAATAATTTTCATAAAGTCTAAAAATGAAATTTTTACAAAGGAGTGTGAATGAAACATTGCTTAACTCCCCAACATAAGAAAGTCAATTACAAAATGAACGTTTAAATGTATCATAGTCTTGCTGCTAATTAGGCGTCTTAAAATTAGACAAGTGTCAAATGTAAAATGATGTAACGAATTCATTCTCTATACCCCTTTTTGATTTACTGAATTTGAACTGTCATTGCATTTTTTTTACAAGTAGTAAAAATGTTTTTTTGACAATAGTATTATTTTATAAGATATAAGCTTTTTATTTTACTAATCAGAGATTCAATATATCATATTCCGTCTTACAATGCATCATGTTTGGTGCATGTCACATACATTGGACATACTTAATGTAGAAGTTGTAAACATAGAAAATGTTATACACATCATGCCTGGAAATAATTTTTTATATAAAGAGTATTTTGAAAGAGATGAAAGATGGTATTATAAAACTCAGTTTTATATGCACACAAAAGAGAGTAGTAGAAAGTTTTTATTATGAGGAAAATAGATTGTATTAAAAGATAGGAATAATTGTATTTTCAGAATTGGGAGGAAAAACATGTAAATAAATGTGATGATTATAATAAAAAATGAATAAAAGAGTTAATATTAAATTTTAGAAAGAAAGTGAAGACAATGTATACAGGTTGGATTTAACTAAGTAAAAAGAAATGGATGTTTGTCATATATATATATATATATATATTTCCAATATATATATATATATATATATATTGGAAATGGAAAAGATGTGAAATTTGAGTATTTGAGCATGCTTATTTATTGGAAAATAAACTTAGAAAGAATAATTTTAAAATATTACATGTAAGTGTTACAATTGAACACATCATTAAAATTGATAACAATATTTACTGAGCTGTAACCTCAAGAATATGCGTGTAAAATACGACAGTAGGGACTTCTACAGGTGTTTAACCACAAGCTTGGTTAAACACCTGTAGAAGTCCCTACTATCGCATTTTACACGCATATTCTAGAGGTTACAGCCTCAGTAAATATTACTTAGTGCGTTTAATAAATTTATAATTACAACTTTAAAATTGATAATATGGAAAATATGAATAAAGTATTATCAAAAATAATATATGAAAAAGATGGTGGTAAATCTGAAGTATTCTTGAGAATGTGCTGATAAGCAAAAAAAGAATTTAAAAAGCTAATAGAGTTAAAGAATTTGATTAGAAAAAAGTTGTAATAATGATCATAATTTTTATTAATATAATGAGAGATATCTAAAAAATTAGGTATTGAAACTTATAGAAGGTTGATAGGATAAAAGGGAAATAAAAGATGAGGTTACATTGAATAATTTTAATATTTTTTAAAAAAAATTGTGAAAGATTGTTGAATTTAAAGTTTATAATCTTGAAGACGATTACAGATGAAGAAAATATAGAAAAATACTTTAGACATTAAAAAACGCTAATGTAAGATGCATAATAAAACTGTTAAAAATAAATGAAAAAATGAGATAGATTAGAAGATTTAAAGAAAATAGGAATAAAAATAAAGTGAAGCGAAAACAATAAGTTAATTGAGAAAATTAACAAAGCAATTGTAAAATATCGTCTCCAATAAATTATATATTTTTATTAAATTAATATTTTTTTGTGATAACAGATTCATTCAATGGGGATTTTATAGAGACCCAAAACCTATTGATCTAAACTAAAAATATAATGCTGAAAGTGAATAATGATTGAGAAACAGAAGAATAGGAAGTGAATATAAAGCTATAAAAAAGGCTGGGCAAGATAACTATTTATGATTACTGTTACAGCCTTAACAATTAATATTATTATCATAATTTTCTGTAGTTTGCTGTGCTAATAATAAATCTAAAAATTGGGGTTTAAACTAAGGGTAATTCATCTAATCTGTAAGGAATGGAGTGATTGTTACATTTGTATACACCACACATATATAATAAATTTTATTTAAGAATTGATGTAGGAAATAATTTAATCATTGTTACTCAGTTGTTGATAGATCTTATATAAAAAAATAATAATCATTTATGCAACTTTTTAAATATAAAAAAGTTTGTAATAGGTTGAATAGCAGCAGACTGTAAAAACATTTTGAAATAATGAAAACATACATTGATTACTATAAATGATTAAAAATCCTCATTACTATTAATGGGGGGGGGGGGGCAGAATCAATGGAAGCATATGTTTGAATTAAGTCTCATTATTACTTTCCTATTTGTTTGTTTCTCAAAGAATTGGGAAATGATATAGAAGAAGTGAAGATTCCCGTTGTCAAAACCAAAAAAATGAATAATATTATATTTGCTGATGGCATATTTTATGCAAATAATAAAAAAGACACAGAGTTGTTACTTTAGAATGCCAAGTGATATGAAGAAGTATTCAAATTAAATTCCGTAAGTAAAAAATCTTAGATATTATTGTTAATAAAAAAGAATAAAACTTAAGGATAAAAGATATTATCTCGAAAAAAAAATAAAGATAAGTATTGTTAATTTAATATATATATATAGTTGGAAAATTAGAGTTGAAAAAATAAAATAATAAAAGATAGAATTGAGTTGATTAAAAATTGGGCATGTTTTTTATACAGAAAATATGAGGTATATAGAATTGTTTAGAGAAAGGAATGGTAGCTAATTTAGTATTTAGAAACGATGAGCTTTGTGGGTTAGAAAATTCCGAAATTTTTACATCGAATACAAAAAATAAGTAGTTTGGTATTCATTGGGTGATGAATTATTGAAAGTAAACGAAAATACAGTGAATTTCTATTTTTAACAGAAAAATTCTAATTAAATTAAGAATGTTTGGAAAGTTATATTATACAGAGGAGCTGTGAAGTGCACTATATTTTGTTCCAAACCCCCTGACATTCATCCATATATATGTATATAATGTGTAATAGCTTATATTTTGATGATAAACTTTGATTAGAATAGAATATGTATTATTTATTGAACTTTAAGTGTTTAATACTTTTAAACAAGAACACACACAGACATATATATATATATTGTACAGGGTTCAACCAGCAGAAGATCTTACTTACACTGCAAATGTTTTGTTTTGGCTGGTTTCAAACTTCTTTATAATACATTTATAATTTTAAAAAATTATAAATGTTACGTGACGAACCGGCATCACCGGCATCGAGCAAAGTGGGAAATATTATTGATAGCTTTAACTATCAACAATACCCACGATCAGATTGTGGCCCACCTTGACTGCTAGATTCAAACTCCTACTATCCAAACACTTTATTTGTTTCGGAGTAAACTTTGGGCGCCAGCTAGTCTAAGACTAATGTATTCCGACAGTAGGCTCATAATCCAGTGCTCAAAACATTCCATAAAACTAGCTCAGTCTAATTTTAATTCAATAACAAAACATTATTAAATTAGAGGTGAAAAAATTGATAAAAGAATTGATGAAAAAATTGGTAAAAAGAATTGATAAAAAGAATTGACCGACAAATAAGGTTTTAGTGTAAAGACAATTTATTTTAACTAACATTAATTATACTAAATTTAAACATCTTTATAATTTTTTAACTCACATAATATTGGTATTTTTATCACACACATATTTAATTCATACATTCACATATATAATAATAAATCATTAAATAATATTTGAAACTTAAACACACATATCCAAAACACACAAATTAATAGTTCATGTTTATGTGCTATAGAATTCATATAATTTGGCTCTTGGAGGATTCACATGAATGTTTATGAATGCGATGGCTACTATATATAAATGAGAATATGAAAATGTTTTACCTAGGATTTTTGGAACGTGGATATTGCTTGCTGTTAATGAGATATCTCTAACCAGTTAGATTCAAAGTTTCTTGAGGAGGTTTCAATGCTTATTCATTGGTATTATTCCTGGAGACAGTTAAACATTGACAGAGGATTTCCATGCTGTTACACAGACATTATTTCACAGGCAGATTTTGCTGTTTTACCGGACTTCAGGCTGGAAAAGACGTATGTTTTCCGAAGGTTTTAACACTGCATTTCTGACTGATACATAATAAACTGCACAATATAGATTATACTCTCTGAATTGACTCAATTGTTATCTCTGATGCAATTAATTAGACTGAAATATCCGATAAAACTTGGTTATTTATACCTATGACATGTTGTCCTTTTAAATATCCTCTGCAATATCTGTTGTTGCAATTCCTTTAGTAACTAATCCTTTTTAATCTTGTTGTTGGGTATTTTAATTTAGCAGCCATCACAAACATGTTGTTTTATATTTTTAATTAGTAGCCACCACTGAACTTGTTGTTTTATATTTCTGATTTTCATTTATTTTTTTTAACATTTATTATGCATCCATTATTTACCATCGCACATATATATTTTACTAACAAACTTATTTTAATCATTTACACACATATATAATTCATCTAGACTCAATATTAGTTTTAAGATTACCTTTTCTCTGGCTTAAATAAAAAGAGATTTATATTTTAAATTGGAAAATCACTTTCAACTAATAATAATAAACTCTTTAGTTTAACTTTTCTAACAAAAAAAACCCTCTCCCCTTACAATTAATTAATTGCAACTTTTATTTCAAAAACTAATGATAGAAAACTATTTGACTCTTACTTTTTTTGCAAACAAACTGTAATAAAACTCTTCAACTTTTAATTTTAAGAAAAATTATTTTTGTTTTAATAATTTTTTTCTTAAACAAAATTATTATGTGCCAATTTATTGAATTGGTACAATATATATATATATATATATATATATATATATATAAGATATGCATATATAAATTAAGGATATAATACAAATGAAATTTTAAAATAACTATTTATAATAAGTTGAGGGAACAGATTTACATATATTTTACTAAATGTGTATTTACTTGGGGATATTTTTTCCTTCTATAACTTTTTTTCCTTATAGAAACATGATAGTAGTCTTGTTACTAAAAATTAGAATCATTCTAATGGTTTTGATATTTTTAAGTCAGTATTAATTTTTAGCATGTTCTAAAATGCTGTAAAATGTTTAGCATCACACTTAGAGAATAATTTGTTATACAAAATATTGCACATTAATTTTGGAAAAACAATAAAGGAAATATAAAATATGTGTGTCTACAACATATTCAAAAGAAATATTAATAAATATGATTGTGTACAGTGCTTTGAGGCACGTAAAATATATTTATAAGTTGTATTTTATTTTATATTATATCATATTATATCATATAAATTGATAAAAAGAGTTCCGATTTTAGAGTCTACGTTGTGAGACAGAAATACAAACAATTTTATTTTATTATTTTGTGGCTTAAGATTAGTATTACCTCTAATAGAAATATATAGCAATTGTTAAATAAAGTTGATATTTATTTTATGATTCCTGTATCCTTTACTTATACTATTTATTGAAAGTAATAATAAAAACTAAGCAATTGTTTTGTTGGTTGGTCATGTATTTTAATTTAGCACCAGGAATCACAGTTTAGGATTTGATCTAAAAACTACTCTATTCTAAACAAAACAATAACTTTGATATAGGTTTCAATATGATGGTAAATAAAATAAAAAAGAGCAAAAGAATAAATATAATATATAAAATACATAAAAATGATTTAAGTTAAAGAAGAGAAAATATAAAAAATAACTACTTTAATATTTTTGTTGCTGTAAGCAACAATGTATGCTTTTAACTGCAGAAATCTATTTTGAAAATTTAATTAAAAAATTTAATTAATAAATAAATATTTGCATAATTTTATAATTTTAATTATTGTACCTATATCCAAAAAGATACTGGTAATTAAAAAAGAGACTCTAATAGGCAATTAGAGCTAAGAACAGAAAGTTTATTAAATTGTACTTATGCTATTGTGCCTGTGCAGTATATAAGTTATATTTTTTTTACTAAATAAAAAAAAGCATTTACATTTAAATTTTGTTTTTTGATAATTTTGTACATTTAAATTTTATTTCAGAATATAAGATTTTTATCAGAAAATAGGAAACACATTATAAATGCTTTCTATTTGTGACATTTTTATTAATTTTTTGTTGCTATTTGTAATTATAAATAATTATAAGTTGCGCTTTAATACATTGAAGAGAGATTTTATTATTTGAAATCACAATTTAATAAAATGTATCTTAAATATACAGATATTATTAAAATATTTTTTCATTAAAAATAATTTTTTTAGAATAAAGCTAAAATATTACAGTTTGTTTTATTTATTTCTGTATTTTCTGTTTTTTAATGTTTTTTTTTTTTTTCATTTGATAAGTTGATATTTATTTTTTAGTCTAATTTCACTTATGAAATGTATGTTTTTTAATAAAATATAAAAAATATATATATATATAAATTTTTTTAAATAAAAAAAAAACAAAACTAATAGAAAAATTTGAAAATAAATAGGCAATATGAAATGTGAGTTTATTAATAAAATCAATACTTAACAGGATTTATTATTAAAAGCTTTGCTCATTTACCTTATTGACATTGAATTAGCAAGCTTTATTATATAAATATTATTAGACTTCTGAATTTGTTCATCAAATTGCTTTATTATATTGTTTTTTTTTTGTACATAATTGGGTGGAAAGAGCTCATTTGGGGGTGTTTTGCAATTCATTTGACAATTTTGTATTTATTTGATGTTAAACTTGAAATAAAGTGCAGGCCGATTGATATTAATTGCAATTAAAAGTGATATATATATATCAGTATCATTCAGAATGTTTTAAATTAAAAGTGATATATATATATCAGTATCATTCAGAGAAAAGTAAAACAAAGAGAGTTTTCATGTCAAAGAATACTATGCTTGCCACACTTTAGCTTTTGTGTAAGTCTTGAAATTAAATGTTGTATATTTATTTATATATAGTTTGTTTCCTTATTAACTTAAGTATCTCAAACTGAAAGTTAAAAAAAAATGCTTTTCGTAATCTTTTATTTGTAATTTTAAGATGAGTTTTTAAATTTCAAAGATAATATTCTTACTTGAATGTATTTCATATTATTAATATACATTTGGAATATAATTTTTTATTTATTGAAAAAAACATTCTTTTAGCCTGAATGCTAAAAGGAAACTTGTTTATTCTCATTATTTATTTCACATAATCATTATTTTTTATTTATTTCTTATACAAATATGTTCTTTTAAAGATAATTCACTATTGGAAGGAAAATTATAAAAAATGTAAATTTTTAAATAAAAATAAAAATTTATTCTTATAAATTGAAGGCATAAAAATGATAACCAAATAATCCATATGCATACATAGTAATGGTGTTCAAGATCCTGTTCATCTAAAGAATTAAAATATTATTTATTGATGTGGTATTGTTAAGGGTTTAATAATCTTTGAGTATCAAGTACTTACTTTGTAAAATACTTTGTAGCAATCTTGTATTGTCGTTTTTTTTTTGTTTATTAACAAAATATATATTATTTAACTTCGTTATTAACTGAAATTTATATTTAAAAAAACATTCTAGTTTTATTGTAAACATTGTAAAGCAGATTTTATTTTTCTTTATTAGTTAATTCATTTCATTTTTCATTTATCCATCTTTTTTTGATAATATTTTAATTGTCTAACATTAATTTGTTCTATTTTTATCTCTTTGACTGACTTAATGCACTTATTTACTTTTAATAATTATTGTAAATTATTCGATGACTTCCGAGTTTAGACGAAAAGATATAAATAATAAACGTAAACTAATTAATTGCACTGGGCCAGCTTTTGGCTAAACAGCCAGAATCGTAGAGCTGAATAAAGTTATGCAATATAGGTAAGCTTCTATAATTGATGACGTAATATGTAAATGACGCACGATATGCAAATAAGTCAATTAGATATTTCATTTTTCGAACAATAGAGCACATAAATTTTTTGTGGATTCTTTGCAATTGCCCAAGGTTCTTTGTACTTTCTTTTTCTAGCGTCTTTTTCCGAGCATATTGTTCTAACACTTGATGGAGAAAATATGTGATGTGGTGCGTTCATGATCCAGAAAAATCGGTCTGTATTTAGTCTTTTGTTTAGCTGTATGCATATTGTGTATCATTTACATATTATATCATATCAATTATTTAATCTTGCCTGGAACTGCATAACTTTATTCAGTATTACGATTCTGGTTGTGTTTTGCCAAAATCTGACTTAGTGCATTAATTTATTTATTATTTATCCCCTTTCATCTGAACTCGAAGTTAACGACCGCTTTAAAATTGCATATTTTCATGAAAAGAGTTAATACATTGAGATTTAAATAGCTATTATAAATCATCCTTATCGTTTCTTTGTGATTTTCATATTTGATTTGCAATCAAGTCTATTTATTCAATTATTAGTATATAATTAAATTATTAGTATATGATTAAATTTAAATAGTTTTTATAAAACATAAATAACTTGGTATTAAATAAACTTTTACATAAAGTTTTCGATATCAGCAAAATTAATACAGGTTTCAAAGATATTAGAATAAATTATGTTAAGAATCAAGCAATGGCAAATTAGTATAGATGATGATTAAGAGTTATTATTAAGTCATAGCACTCTGAAGCCTAGATACTCTAGTCATTTTAGAACTATTTAAAAGCAGATACGATTTTTAATTTATGAAATCTACTGAAAAATATTTAATTCTAAATTATTAGTGAATTTTTTTAGAACTACAGAAAGGTCCAAGTATA
This sequence comes from Epiperipatus broadwayi, assembly GCA_028023455.1. Taxonomy (NCBI): domain Eukaryota; kingdom Metazoa; phylum Onychophora; class Udeonychophora; order Euonychophora; family Peripatidae; genus Epiperipatus; species Epiperipatus broadwayi. The sequence continues at coordinate 1,812,949 of JAQFVV010006352.1, forward strand.
AAAACGTACTCTCTCTTTTCTTTTCATAACATGCTTTCAATATTTTATGTTTAAAAATTTAGTTATTGAGTCTATAGTTCAGTTAAACATAAATAGGATTTTGTGAAAGGGAGATTATCGGTAGATGGAGTTACAAGCTACATGAAAGAAAAGATTCAAACAATCTATGACGGATGCCTTTTGTTCTTGAATTCTCCTATACGCTATTGGCAAAACTTAGCTGAATTTTGATTATATAATAGTAGAAGATTTTCTGAAAAAAAAAAAGCCATTCAATTTTATCAGAGCTTTAATTTTACGAAAAAAGGCAACCGTGGTTTTTGCAAAAAAAAAAAAAAAAAGACCTTGAAAGATAGATTTAAAAAGCAAAAATCCAAAGTAAAAAACAACAACTCATTATCATCTCAATTTTAATTTTTATGTTGTACAAAGCTTTTAAATATATATATATAAATAAAATTATGAAAAAAGATATATATATATTTAATAATATCAATGACAAAAAAATAAACAAACATTTTTGGAAAAAGTAAATTTCATTATTAGAAAAAAAACAAAAACAAGTGAAGCGTTGGTGGTCGACTTGTCAGCACAGCTGCCTTACAAGCAGTTGTACCGGGTTTGCGGGTTCGCTTCCCAGCCGATGCTTTGATATATGAAAAATAAAACAAATCAAGTTCTGTTATTAGCAAAAGTGTGAATTAAAAGTGAGAAAAAATATTTATAAAGATGTTTTTGGAGATGCTTTAATTGGATATTATGTAAAATATCAGCAGTCGCACTTAAATATATATATATTAACTTTAGATATCCGGTTCTTTGTCTACCTTCCTAATAATTCATATTTATTTGTAAATGAGTATCTAGATATTCTTAGCTAGAGGTAAAACAAAAATGCAAAACTAAAATAACCGTCAGCGATAAGTTGTTGCTTAGCCTGATGAATAATGACTTTTTCTTCAGTCTCTGTTTGTGGGGAGATCATTTTGTATTACAATGGACTCTTTATGCCTATTTTTATCTTTTATTGGAATTTTTAGGATTGATAAAAATGTATGATAATCAGTAGATTTATTATTATTTTTTAATTACAAAACGTACGAATAGAGAGAAAAAGAATGAGGTATGAAATGGTTTAGCAGATAATTGATGATAATGTAAATAATATTATTTAAAATAGACTATAACCTGAATATTTGTATCCTAAGAATTTTAATGGTATCTCGTTTTTGTTTTCCCTATTTATAAATAAGACAGGGTGTACATTGTTTATATTAAAATGAATATTCTATATAACTTTAATTTATTGGGTGTTTGCAAATTTATTACACTTTGCCATTTGTATTAAATTGTAATAAAAGAAAATATTTTATCTTGTGATAAATTTGTGATTGCTTTCAACATATATTTAAATAATTCCTCTTTCATGCAGCCATTTCACCACCAATCTTTAATCACAATACGTCTTCAATGTTTATTCACATCCCAAATAATAAAATTAATGCAATGCTTTCTTCATTATGCTTACCTATATTAAACTTTACAGTTACGGCATTTTAAAACATTTTATAAAAAATCTTTCAGATTTATATCTTCAAGTAATATATTTGAAGTTTTTCAATAAAACAGGCACAACTCTCCATACAGTAGTGCCACCCAGAACAAGCCAGAGTAATCAATCAATGGATGCCAGAAGGCTTGTGTATAAAATCTCTATTTGTGCCTACTCATCCAATATCCCCAGACTAGTTTCTAGCTTGTGGCTTTCATCAGCAAGGAGCTTTCGATCTGAGAACACTGCATGTAGATCTTAGGATCTAATGCAACTCTCCAGCATCTATCTTTTATCTCTACTGAGCTACAAAATTATGAGTCTAAAGTTGAAAACAGAATATTTTCAATCCAAGCTCATTAGCTTATATAGTCATATAGGTCTGAACTCAGTTCAGAACTCATACATTTTGGTATCTTTGATTCTTTAGTAACCACAGTCACTACTATCCTATTAGACAGGATTGGTGTTAAACCACTAAACCTCTCATGATCAGCATTTCTTATGCTTGCTCATAACTATTATTAACACAGGCAAAACTTTTCATGCATTAGTGCCACTCAGTGCAAGCCACAGGCTAGAAACTAGTCTGGGAATATTGGATGAGTAGACACTAGATACAGATTTTATGCACAGACCTTCTGACATCCATTGATTACTCTGGCTTGCACTGAGTGGCACTACTGTATGAAGAGTTTTACTTATTTTAATAACAGTTATGAGCAAGCATAAGAAATGGTAATCATGTGAAGTTTTTCAATTCTTATTTATTATGATCTATATTTTAAATCATCCATTTTATATCCTTTAGTATTCAGATTAACAACTCACTAGTCTGACTGTTAATTAATATAAGTACATTTTATACATTAATAGTTTGATTTCTTTTATATAATTAAAATGCTTTCTTTTTTTTTTTTGTAGACATTTTCAATTTCTACTATTTACTCTTCTCTCTTTAATAATAAATATACTCTTTGTTTATTTTTACTTAACTTTTGTTTAACTTTCTTATTCATTAAAATCTAGAATTCTCTCATTTCAATTTTTAAACAAATACTTCTCTCAACCAGCTCTGCATATTGCATTATGACCCCCCCTCCCATTAACCCTGTTTAGAAACTATTTTAATAACACCATGATCATTTGTAAAATAAAATTTCCCTAAAATACTTAAGTTTATGCCACATTCTTATGTAATAAAGGGGATTTGAACACACATTTTCAAGCTCCCTTCAGTTATCCAATCTATCCCATATAACCATCTTATGTTTCAAGCATTCAGAATGATTCGATAAAGTTAAAGAACTAGCTTGTCATTTTCTTTATCCACTGTGTGTGTATATATATATATTTAATTTGAACATATCCATTACATAATAATAGTATTAATTCACTTACAATTTCTCTCTTTATTTTTCTAAATAATTATTTTTTTCAGACTTTATTATAATCACCTTTTTTATTTAGAGGAATATATGTACGTTTATCCATTTCTTTATTATATAAAGTCATTTTTGACGTTTTCTCACTAAATTTATTTTATTTCTGCCTAACTTTTCACTTATTTTATTTTGTCGTAAAATCATCATCATAATCAAAAAATAACAATAAAGTTAAAATAACACATTATTTATTTCATAATCAACACGAAAATTAATATAAATCTTTTCTATTTCTTTTCGGGTATAACATAAATATGAGCAACTCTGTCGCAATATTATTTCACGTATAACTTTTACAAATATTTTCTGCTGTATGTGCATATTCTTAAAAAAAAAAAGTATTTATTTATATTATTAAATAATTTTGAAACAAGTTACTTTTGAAAACTTTGAGACTTAAAAGTTCGATTAAATGTGATGTGATGTGATTTATAAGCTGCTGCCCTCTCGTAAAAGAAAGTTTAACTAAATATTAGTGTATCTAATTTTGGAATATGTTAATTACTATATATTTCCAAAATTAACACAATATGAAATATAAAATGTATGAAAAAGTGTTTTTAAAAGTTAGAGTTTTAAAATTCGTTTTTAATAAACATTAAAAATAAAAATTCGGGTAATGACTTTTATTTTTAATTAATTTGTACGTATAACTACTTTGATGAAGATCGTTCGTTACTGACTAATATAAATATAATTTTATGAAACTGATAATTTTGAAAAAATAAATATTTTATATAATAACAGATGATAGAAAAAACTATATCATGCTGGTGACAATCAGAGACAATATGTTACTAATACTAGATTTTCGTTTACAGACAAAGTCAAACATATATACAAAAATTTGTAGTAATTTATTTATATGAAATAAAGATTTTTATGGGATGGTTATTTGAATTCATATAACAATATTTTAAGAAAGAATTTTATTTTAAAATTTAATTAAATAATTGTTTATTAGTTAGCAGTCTATTTGTTTTGAAGTTAGACAAAAAAAATGTAGTACGATGTCTGTGCAATTATTGCTATCTTGCTATTTCTAGAAGGTAAAACAAATTAAAAAAGCAAACATATAACGCTTCACAACTTTATATTTATTAGCACAGTGAGCATTGTCCATTCTATTTCACACTGTCCAGGCCAAATGAATTTTTTTGAGGCGTAATAATTTTTTACTCACTAGTTGGAATGTCATCTACCCAGTTAAACATCCAACATTAATATCTATGATATTTTAGCTAGAGTGAAAAAAAAGAATGCAAAGAGATCAAACTCTCATCATACAGCAAAATAACTTCTCCAGCACTGTTTTTCTATAAGGGATGTTGTCCAGTAATGTGCCAGTTATTAAAAGTGTTTATTTTTTTGTATATATATATATGCTAAAACGAAAACGTTCACGGTTTGCATACATGCATGTGTATAAAATATTAATGTTTTGACAATATTTCAGTGGAATAACATCTACCGATTATATGGCTAAAGAAAGTTTTTTTTATTTTTAATATTGCATAAATACTACAAGCAACTCGATTCGAATAAACAAACTATCAATACACATAACAAGATTATATATTTATTCAATACAAAACCGTTATCAGTCCTCTACAGCCCTTAGTTTTATACATATAAGGAATTCTTGTTTTTTGAGACAAATATTAAACGAAAATGGATATGAAAACAGCCAAATAAAGATGTGGAGAAATGGATTATATTTTGATTAACAGAGAATATGTATTTCAAGATTTTAATGTTGATAAACAGAGCAAAACTCTCCATACAGTATTGCCACCTGTGCTAAACAGAGTAATCAATGGATGCCAGAAGGCTTGTGCATAAAATCCCTATCTAATGCCTACTCATCCAATATCCCCAGATCATGTGATTGTAATGTTCTTAACAGATTTAACTTAGGAAATGTTACTGCTTAGTGACTTTCAAGTAAATTAATGCAAAACAAAAGTGATCTCATTTTTAAGAAAATCAGTATTAATAGTTGATATTCCTAATCTTCGGAAACAAACCAATGAATTGAAATTAGAACTTGCAAATTGTTTTAAAATATTAACAAGCATTGAAGATGGTTCAGACTAGCTTGAAATTAGCAAGAAGATGACAGATTACTGGTTTCTACTGAGACAAAAGAAAATTTGATAAAAAAACAAACAATGGCGAAATATTTAAAGGTGACCTCTTAAGAATTAAATATCTAGAGTTTTGTAAAATGATACGCTAAAGAATACGACTATAAATATAATTGTGAGTTGGCAAGGAAGAATATAGAAGAAACCAAAAGCCCCAATCATGTAAAACAACATCTTGGTATTGGAAGGAAAAATCTTTTTTTTTAATAAGAGGGAAACTCTGATCTATGACTAAAATGAAAAACGACCTGTGAAATGTGTGGAAAACTTTTATAAACATTTACATAATAATAAAGAACACAAAAACAAAGTATATTCTTCTGGAATTGCCCAGCATTTTAAATGAAGAAGTGAAATATGCAATTAAATCTATGGAAAAGGCAAAGCCTCACGAAAATGATGAAATTATTATTGATATTTTAAAAAAAGCGATGAAAAAAAACGTTGTTGACAAACCTATATATCAAATGTCTAAATAATAAAGATGTACCAGATTATTGAAAGAAGGCTGTAACAATATAAATGTTTAAAGAAAGCTGAAAATATTTAAATTTTCAGACCTATTTATCAGTTTTCTATTAGATCGATGCAAAATCTTTATCAAGATAACTGCAAATTATATGCAGTAAGGTTTAAATTCTAATCAACCAAAACATAAAACTGAATTTAAAAGTTGTTATAGTGCAGTGGATAACATCTATATACTGAGAAAAGTGAGAAAGTTCCAAAGAATATCAGTTGTAATTATATTTTGGATTTGATTCAATAAGCATTTCTATGGTGATTAAAGCATTGTAACTTCAATATATAGATCCATAATATTGATATGTTCTGGGGAATATTTATCAGAATGCAATAATAATGACTAAATTATAATGTTATATTAAGAAAATTAACCTTGACAAAGATTTACCGTGATTCTATGTATTTAAAACTTTTTACAGAAACTGCTCAAGAAATATTTTGTGGAATAAAATGAAAATCTGTAGGAGTAAAAGTAAATGGAAAGCATTTAAGTCATCTTAATTTGCAAATCATGTGATTGTTTTTGAAATAATGCTTCAAAATTTCAGGAAATGATATAAAAATTATCAAATGAAAAAGAGAAAGTAGAGTTAAATATAAATATTAAAAACAATAAAATAATGGACAGTAGAATTTCCCAGAACAAGAAAATCAAGATTGATAATTCATGAATTAATTACAAATTCATTATCAAATTATACTTAATGGATGGAATTTATCACAGAATTAAACTTTCATTGGAGTGATTTAATGGAAATAATTTCTATTAAAAATAAATATTTCTATGTTTTTGAAAAGGATGGTTTTTAATAAATGTGTTTTACCAGTTTTTACTTATGGATTCAGCTGAAATGTGGATATTTAACAGAAGAGCAACATAGAGGGTTCAAACCACACAGCTAAGTACAAAGAGAGAAATATATAATAGAAGTAAAAACGAAAAGATAAAAAATGAAATACATGGATGAAAGAACAAACCGATATCACTGATATGATTGGAAGAATTAAGAGACTTAATGAAATTGGGCTGAACATATTGCAAGAAGAGATAATAATAAACCTAGAGTTTAAATCTTAAACTAGATTCAAAGAGATTATAAGAGACAAATTGTAAGGTAGATGAATGAAATAAAGAAGCATGCTGATATGTGATTGAGAACAAAAATAAAGATTGGAATAATTGAATTATACTTGAAGATCCTTATCCTATAGTCGACTGATACTAGTTTAAAATGAAGATAATGACTTACATATATAGAATTATATATATATTATAATTATAATTATTATTGCTTTTTTCTTTCATTTTTATTATTATTGTTATCATTGTTAAAGTGCCTAAGATTTAATTTATAATTCTTTCATTGTAACCGTTAACCATCAACTTATTGCGATGAAACTTATTTCTTCTTCCAGACAGGTTTTAAGATGAACTGCTAATATAAAAAGTATTTTTGCTAATCTGTGATGAGCGATGAGAGCTAAAAAATCTTACATATTTAGTAATAATGACTGCACGTCATTATTATATCTGATTGGCTGTCACGTAAGCATTTTAAAGGCGCTTCTGTGGAAGGTTTAGCCTTTCGCGTTATTATTAGATCATCTGCTAGCGCTTAATAAATTTTAATATATTTTACATTTCTTACATATTTAGCTAAATGGGTGTCTTTTTTGAAAACAAAAAATGACAAATAATCATACTGTTTTGGGCGATTAATATATAAAAGAAAGACATTTTTGTATTGTGAATTGAATATTGAAATACAAGTTTAATGTATATACTTAACTTAGATGTAATTAATGAGAATTTGAACCCAGATTTTCAAGCTTTCTACAGTCATTCACTCTATCAATATTGTGAATTTATTATAGAGATGGATATTGTTTACACGAGCGAAAAATTCATACAGCATATCATTACATGTTTTTGATATATTTGAATCAGGTCGATGATTTAACAGCATTTATGCGATGCTAGGAGAAATAAATTTCTTAACATAGTTAGGACCATTCACCATAATATGCACTACCCGATTCAAAACTGATATTCGCCAATATCAAGGTGAAGAATAAATGAAAAACATATAAATTATCTCCCTTTTTGTAAAAAAAAAAAACTCTATGAAGTTTATCAAAACAATAATTGATTATTATTTAGTATCTCATTATTAACTATTGCGATTCAATTTCACTTTCTCTTTTTCCCATTGGATAGACATATAATCTTGTACAACACGTTTGATATGTAGCATATCTAAGATGTTATAAACATAACATTCTAACCTAGATGACTGCAGGTATGATTCTACTGAAACGTTTTGTCACAACATGAATAAAACCTCCAAAATAAATCTTTTTTAACTGAAAAAAAATTTTGTTTTAGAATATTATAATTATTAACTAATAAAATAAATAACTAATTTATATGTATTTCGCAGATAAAAGTTTTTTTTTAATAATACATTGATCTTATCTACTGATACAAAATATAATATAAGATGATTCTAAACAAACTAACTTAGGATCACAAGTAATGGCTTATTTAATAAGTGGCAAAAGTAAAGTAAATATTCTGCTGCATATATTTATGTATATTCATTATTTAATATATAATAAGAGGAATTTTACCATCTCTTATCTAAAATAAAACGAAGTAGATACGCAATGAGACGAATTCGTGTATCTCAGATAAAACAAGTTCATAATTAAAGGAATTCACCATCTCTTATACAAATAAAAATATATAAATTATCATGTATGATAATATCAAGTATACAAAATCCACTATTCAAATTATTTATTTAACAAACTAAGTTTACCAACGACTTACTTATAGAATTTCTATTCTTAATGACTCACTATATATCAACACAATTTTTTTACCCTGGAATGTTGTATTTATACGATTTAAAATATATAATGATAATAAATTTTAATAATCAACATATAGCCCTTAATAAGCATAAACATCCACACCAAAAATTATTATATGGGATGTTTGCAAACATGTATTACATATAAAGCCAAAAAAAAATAAAAATAAAAGTTATCTTTGTTGTTTTAAAAGAATGTCTCTCTAGTAGATCTAAGAGAGAAAAAAAATGCATAGAAACAATTCTTAACAAAATTATTATTAATGAAAATAATGTCTTTATATCTTTTTCAAAAAAGTTAAAGTCCTAAATTCAGTGTTTATTTTCAATCTAATTTTTAGTTGGTTTTTCAGTGACATTGGTTGATGAACTAAAAAAGCTAAGTTTACCAAAACAAAGTTCATTCTTGTTAAATTTTAAAAGTTTTAGATAAAAAGTTTCTTGTTCCAAAAACTTATTTTGTGCATCATTACAGGTGGACATAAAAATTTAAGAATTCTTGGAAAAGTTGATAAACTATTAATTGGTTCATGCAGAAACAGTCTTTCTCCGGATGTCTTTAAAATGTAACTTCTTCTATGCTTAGGTTTAGGAAAGATAGATTTCCTTTTTGTTAGATAAGTTTCTATTTTGTTTCAGCTTTTGCTTTATTTTAACATTATACAATGGAGACTTGGCAGTATTGTAGGCAATTGGAATGGAGGCTTCACAAGACCTGTCAGACAATCTTTATCTAGCTAACTATCATGGCTAACAACTTTAATACAACTGTCATTTTTTAAAACTATATTAAAAGTAATTGATCTAGTTGGACTGAAAGTTTTTTATCAGGTAACAATGTTTTTTTTTTTTTGCTAAGGGTAAAAACCTCCTCTTACTACAAATTTAGTGACATTCAAATTACTATAGTTATCTCATGGTATTAACCACTAACAACTATGTGATGCAACAATTTTCACATGGTCTGCTTTGTATATCTCCACACATATCTTGAACATTTTCCAATGTCTTGCATTAAACTACTTCTAAAATAAATTTATTATTAACAAATATAAAAAAAAAAAAGTAACTTAATTAATTAACTTTTATATAATTTTATTAAATTTAAATCGTACATCTCCCTCACTTTTTTAAATACATATCAGCACACACATATTTTGTGACAAATATTAAAACTAAAATAAATGTATATATTATTTCAAGCATCTTTTTTTAAAAAAATTAAGATAACCTTTCACTTAAATGTGAATAAAAGATTTTAATCTCAGCAACTTTTTTTAAAATTTTAAATAGACCAAAACAAAAACAAAATAACTTTATATGTAAAACAAATAGACACAACATATTTCTATTTTTAAAGTCAGATTTTTGATTGCAACTATAAATATTTAAAAATGCAATTTTTATTTTTTTAAAGATTGTGTATTTTTTTTTTTTTTTTTACAGTGAGGGATACATACCACAATATATATATATATTATCCCAAACAATAGCAGATGCTATTAAACAAAATGATATGCATCACTAGTATTAATTACAAGTGAATGAAGTTGAAAACATATATATTGGATATATGTGATAAAATAGCATTTAAATAACCCACTGATGGCAAATATGTCTCCGATAATCTTTTATGGAAGAATAATAAAGATGAAAATAGTATTTACTAAAGAACTCAATTGCTGGTAATAAAAAATCATCTTGATCTCTAGCCAAAACTATTTGATATACAATTACTGATCAATAATGCATTGTTGTCCTATGTGGTTTACAACAATGATAGAATCTCAAATAGAGAAATGTTGGGTTCTATGATCTATTCTGGTGATAGCATTTCCAGCTCTTAAACTTTTTATGTGCAATCAAGCCATTCAAATACTTTATTTTTATTTTTAATACATTGTTAATTGGGTTGATTATTGTTCTACTCATAGAGAAATGTCATGCTTTTAAAAAATGTTTAAAGTTTGCTTAGCTCAGATTCGAGTTCAGATCGCAGGTATGGCAAATGAATGTTCTGCTATTTCACCATAGTGCCCTTGAATTATATATATATATAATTGACTGAATCTGCATCGTTATTATATGCAATATAAAAACACGATAACAAAGTGTATAATTTAATATTTATTTTAGTTAACCAGCTTTTTTAGTTCCTGTTCATAGTTACCAAAATTAAAACAATTCAGTATTAAAAAACTTTTAAAGTGTCTGCTTCTATAAGTACTTTTAATATTATGAAAAAAAAAACGTGCGTTTGAGTTAATCCAGTACTGATGAAATGCTTTGGATGAAAGAAATCTTAAAAAGCGATTTTGAAAGAAACATAGTTTATTACCCAAAAGAAGACTGATGTATACAAAAATCAATAACATTCTAATAAATAAAGAATGGATTTTTTAAAACATCATTTAACATTGTTTTTTATTAAATTTTGTTAAACACAAATAGGATGTTAATGCATTGAAAGTATATTAGATTTATTAAAATAAATATTAAATTATACACTCTGTTTTTATGCATACTGTATGTTTATATATATATATAAATTGTATAGTGCATTTTAATAGCAGTGTACACAATTAATACTGTTTAAGAATTCAATATATTTTGTAATTTTATATGATATATTTGCTTAAATAAGTATTTATAGTCATTATTTAAAAGACCCTTAACAATCGGACGAGAATGCACCTAAAATCTGAATTTGAATTCAAGTCAAACATTAGAATTTTATTATATATCTAAAAAAGTTTAAAATTGTTATTTGTAGGTAAATTAGCTCTTGACCAAATTAACTAACTATAAAAATATAGATTATTAAAGGAATAGGAAAATAATATTAGCTCAAAATAAAAGAAGATTGAAAAATAAATAAAAAAATCTACTCAAAATCTGACTAGAATGTAAACGCAAGATAGTTAGAAGTGTCTTTTCCTTCATGGTTCCTGTTTGATGAACTATTGAAGAATGATTTTATTCTGCAATGAGGTATTTAAAACCGATTTTATTTATCTGTTTTTATTATTCTTTATTTTAGAATTGTATATATTTGACAAAAAAAAAATGCAAATTTTGCCTTTAAATTTTATTACAAAAAAGTCATTAAATTTCTACTGCATATAAAAATTATGCCAAATGTTTGTTTGTGATTTTACACATTGCATGCATTTGTTGACAAATCATATAATTAAAAAAAAGGGGTAGTCAAAACAGTACATTTAACTGTCATTAATCATTTTTTATATATGTGTTAACGTTATTCTATTTATACTCTCTATAGAGATGTACCTATACAGCAACATACATAAAACCCGAGTTTCTATTAATTTCCATAGAAGATATAGACCAAATACTATTAACAGATTGTATATTAATTTGGTATTTGAATAATAATAACAATATATAAGTGCATGTGAATTGGTTTAATAAAGTTTTTGTATTGTTTTACAGAAAAAGATGCACCATGTACAGAGGAAGTGATTTTAGGAAATCCCATAAAATCAGAATGCGAACCCGGTCTAGTTTGTAGCAATAAACGATGTGACTATGGTAAGTTATTTTTTCTAATTACACATGCCTATAAATATTACTTGTAATCATGTTTTGAAAATCTCATCCACCAATAGTATTATTCAAATATATGAAAATTAAAAAGAGGATGTATGATTTTGATCTTAATAAAATATTTTATTTTAGTGAAATAACTGTATAATGGTATTTATTAATTTTTTAAATAAGTCTAAATTATCTTTTGATATAAATGCATTATTTTTTTTTTTTATAAATAAAAGTTTTGGATCTTTTTTGGCACTTCAATTCTCAATCTTTTTCATTCCTTTCTGTCATCAATCACTTTTTTTTAAAATTTCTTAACAATTTTTTCTATTTAATTTCAATTTCAGGTATGAATTGGAAGAATTTCAAATATTCTAGTCTTAATATTATGTCCAGAATATATCAATTTCTTTGTGCAATGTTAGAAACATAATCATGTAATTTTTATATTGTGACAGTCAGATGATGTATGTTGGTTTAACCCAGTTCGAATACTAGGCGAAAGTACCTCGAGGCCATCCAGATGCGAGATATTAAATCAAGAATGCTATGACCTCTGCACTATTTGCCTATTCTCGAGGCTAATTACGAACAAACAACATTATCTGAGACACACATAAATTATTTTCTCACCAGCCACAAAGCTTAGCAACAGAGGTAGAGACATGGACGGGAACACCTATGGAGCTAAATAGTTAAATGTGCAATAAAAGTACTAAGAAACATGTGTTTTGCATGCCTGGATCATTGGAAAAGTAAAATAAAGCATTATAATAAAATTAGGAAACTCAAGCTTTTGATAGTTAAATAATATGTTTAATTAATGGCTTTAAAATATTAATAATGACTCAATGGCCTCCGCTATTCCCCTAAATTAATGAAACAAACTAATTAGACAATAAAAACAGATTAATATGTTTGCGGTCTAAATCTTTTCTTCCCAATTTTAATAAAATTGTCAATTCGAATCTCCTCGATAAAGTACAATAATAAAAATCTTTCGCAAAGCATTTTCTAATTGCTTTGCGCTAAAAACAGACAGTTTAAAAATTATTTAAGACATATATAGCTAAATCTGATATACATAATAAACTAGTGGCAGACAAAAGAAGCATTATCGAGGAGATCAAGTTGGCAAACAAAAGGAAAGTTACTCGTATGGAATTTAGAAACATAAATAAAATTGGAAAGAGATTTTAAATGAAAAAAAATTAACTTTTAAACTTAACCGCAATGGAATACAAAATATTTACACATGTTAGTAATGAAGAATAGTGAAGGAAAAAAGGTTAAATATAGATAGATGATCACACACATATATATATATTTAAGACTAGTCTAATAAAATGGTTACATTACAAATATCATTAAATAAAATAATTTATAATATAATTCAATTAAGAAAGGTATGAACAAAAGGATAGAAAGTAAATAGTTCAATGGAGAAGAGATATGATTACCATCCTGGTTCCTTGCTCCTGTTCGGCGTTGTCATGGCTTGATCCAACCATCGATAGGTATTTGTCCGGACAATGAAAATGGAAATATGTAGCATGGTTTCATGAAAAGTCCTACAGACACGGCACAGAGTTCAGATCACTATTAGTTGGATACTATGGCATTTTGGATGGTATTTAGGAACCTCGGCGATAGGCAAAGCTATTTATTTGCCTAGACAAGCATAGTAGAATCCATCAAATTCATATGACTTTTAGCTTGAGCATGTTCAAACTTCTCCATGATTTTGAAGATGACAGTTGTATAACTTTTTGGAATAAAATCTCAACAAGCAAAAGCAAAATCTGCAAGAGTTCTACCCAGAGAAATCTGAATGAAATTTCCAAAAGGGAAGACAGCAAGAAAACTCTGAATAACCAAGTCTTTTGTTCACTCTCCTATTTATATGTTTTTTTTGTAAGCTACCCTCTATTGTTTGTATGATCTTAGATCTTGATAAGCCCACCCCCACTCTTTGTTTCTAGGTAACATTTTCTAAAAATAACCTTTACTTTTTTACTCTAAATTTCTTTCTTTAAACTTTGAATTTTATTAATTAAAAAAAGAAAGAGAAGGCCATCTTTAATTTGCCTTGAATGGGCTAATTAATTAAAAGTATACATTCTTTTAGAAAATGTTGGCAGGCTTATCTCAAAATCAAATCATACTAAATATTTGAACAAGATTTAAAAAGAAAAATACATTCTTATTTCTTTTAATAAAATAAGCATTTTATTTCAGCAGAATTTTGCATTAACTCATATATATACGCTTGACGTATATATATATGTTTGACTAATAGATTTTACAAGTAATTTTTATTAACAGAAATCTAATCTTAGAATGGAATTTATTTAACAAAATATTTAAATGCAATACAAATTATATAAACGTAATTAATTTTAGCTTTAATGCAAAACCCTGCTGATATTGGACTATAAACTTAATTCAGGTCTATAATACTAACTAATTTTATAGAAGGCTGTGAAGCATGGATCGGACTTCAGATCCATTGCTTCAATATAAAATTATAAAAGCTAATTTTTTTTATTATTGTCTGGTTAAAAATGCTTTTTCAAATAGAAAAAATAAATATCTCAAATTTTAATTTATCAAGTAAAAATCGACAAACAATTGCTGTATTGAAGTGTAGTGTCACACACCTCAGTGATTTTTGGCATTAATTACCAAGATTCATTTCTTTACTTTTTGTTATTAATTTATTTGCCTCTTTGAAAAAAAAATTCAAACTATCTAGCTCGACTATAAAATTATAATTATTAAATTATTTATTATTCTCTCTAAATTTCCATCCTCACTCAGCTTACATTGCTCATTTAAATTATAATACTTTGTAAAAGAAAAAAAAAACTGATAATTTTGTCACTGAAATATAATAAATTAAAGTTAATACTAATATTGCTTCATATACAAGAAAATATTAAAACGTATCTCCTAGATAATGACCACAAACAACTAGAAATGCAACTGTGATGTTATAGAACAAGTAAAATTAAAGTTACATGGTTTGTTAAAATACAAAACATATTGAGTACGATTTGGAATTTGCTATTTAAATAAATAATTTCACATTTCCACTTTTATTTTGAATATAATGCTTGCTTTTGATGGAGTACTTAGCCGAAAATGCATTAAGATTATATTTAACGATATCAATATTTTGTATGTTTAATCTTTAATTTATTACTTCTTAATAGAGATAATTGAAAACTGAAGAATGCATAACACTTTCAGTTAACTTCTTGATAATTATTGTTTCTTTCTTATTTCAATTCTGATTTGGATTTGTTATTTTCAAATATCTCTTTTGTTATTCCAATACTTCAATTCATTTAGAATACTTATATTTTTTCATAGTTTGTCTATTTATATATATATTTTTAAAATTAAAAAAAAAAGATAAAGTAACATATATCAGTGTTTTCCTGAAGGTTTGTGATGATGGTATTCTAGCTATATTTTTATATTGGACTATTTTCATCATCTAATATATGTGTTGAATGTCTTTAGAAACGTTTAATTGCTAACCTACATGAGCATATTAAAAATCATAATGTACCAAGCAATGTAACAGCTTCATCTGTTAAACATGTAAGTTCTAAACATCTAATAGATACTGAAATTTCTGTTCTTGAAAGAGGATTAAATTTTGACATAACACTATATAATATCCCCTTATTAGATATAATGGCAGCCACTGAAAAAGTGACTCAAAAATTACATTTAGTAGAAGCAACAATTAGGCTGAAGAATAAAAAGAACACTTGACAAGCAACAAAAATTGAAGTCAAACATATCCTATGGGGAGAGGAAAGCAATTAAATCTCTCAAAGCATATAAATCTATAATTATTCTCCCTGCTGACATCAGCAATGCAACAGTTGTAATGGATACAACTGATTATGACAACAAAATACAGGAACTCCTCACAGCAGACCAATATCAAAAAGTGACAAAAGATTGAATACCAAGTACAGAAACAAAGTTATAAGCATTACTCAGAAAGCATTGCAAGTAATTAACTGATTCAGAAAAGAGTAAAATAACATCATATTTCAGCAAATTTCTCATCTTTATGGTCTATCTAAAATCCATAAGGATCATGTTCCAGTAAAACCTATTGTTAGTTCTAGAAATTCACCTTGCCAGAATTTGATAAGATTTCTTCTCAAAGTTCTAAGTCCTTTGGCATACAAGACTGAGTCCTTTGTCAGGGATTCTAGACACTTTGTATAATTAATCAAGAACATGAAAATTGAACGAACTGACTTACTGATAAGCTTTGATGTGGAAAGTTTATTCATGAAAGTACCTTGTGAAGAAGCATTGTCTATTATAAGAAAAAGATTAAATGTTGGTAATAGTTTACAAACCAGAGCAGCTCTTCATATTGATAACATAATGAAACTATTAACATTATGTATAAAAACAACATGCTTTCAATATAACACAAAATTCTTCCAACAAAATCAAGGAATGGCTATGGGCTTACCATTGTATCTTCTCATTAGCAATATTTACATGGAAGAACTTGAAACCACAGCCATAAAAACTACTCCATATCCACCTAAAGTTTGACTTTGCTATGAGAATGATACATTTATTGTATGGCCACATGGTGAAGCATTGCTACAAACTTTCTGGACACACATCAATAACATATCCCCTACAATTAAATTCATGATAGAATCAGAACAAAAACAAAATTTGGCATTCTTAGTTTTTATGAGAAAACTCCCTCATGGCAAAATCAAAACTACAGTTTACTGAAAACCTACACATACAGGAAAATATCTAGCCTATACATCCAATTACACCAGAAACACAAGACATGGTGTTATACTATCACTGTGGAACAGAGCAAAAGAAGTTTGTTCAGAAACTAGTGATTTGGAAAAAGAAAAGATCTATATAGAACAAACTCTTAAGAAAAATGGTTATCCATCAGCTGTTATTAAGAAAACATTAAATAGACAACAAAATGAACCATCAAGAGAAAAGACAATTATTGGTACTGTAGTGTACCATACATTCCAAAAATAGCAGACAAATAAAAAAAAATCTACAATCAGTATAATGTCAGAACAGCTTTCCAGAGCCATACACACTATGAGGAATTTTAACAAAGCCTAAACTTGAAATACTGAAAAGAAAAAACTGCATCTATGAAATACCATGTGAATGTGGAAAACATATATTGGTGAGACCAGCCATCCCATTGAAAAGTGCTTGCAAGAACATTATACTGATGATTAGAAGAGACAAAACAGATGTGTCTAAGGTAGCAGACCATGTATGTATTAATGAACATATGTTCAATTGGGAAAATACAAAAATATTGGATAGAAAATAAAAGGTACAAAGAAGAAAATTTAAAGAAACTGCTCACATGACAATGGCAAAAAATCCCATAAGCCAACCTAGTGTGACTATACATAATATATGGAAACTACTAATCAACTTTACTCTTAGGAAAAAGTGGAGAAATCAGGAGGAACCTCATAGAAAAGTATATAAAATTGCTACATACTATTGCCTTTGGCAGGATGAATGTTTGTTAGAGTGTCACCTTAAAATTCAATAATCAAGAATCTAAGGACCCAGGTTCAAATACTATACTAGTACTGTCACTGGTTAGGCCAGCAACACCCAAAGAAGAGGGGAGAAAAATACCTTTCGAAATTTTGTGCATATACTAAGCTGTTTGCTGTGATATTACTAACAGTTGGTGTATGTACTAACCTATTTTCTGTGATATTACTAACAATTGGTGCATTTACTAACCTATTTGTTGTGATATTACTAACAGTTACATGTATTTGGAATATTTAAATAAAAAAATTAAACTTTTCTAAAGACATTCAACACATATATTAGATGATGGAAATAGTCCAATATAAAATATAACTTATATCACTTTTATATTTATCTTATAATAAAAAACAATTTTCTTTTGATTTTATTGCTCTTTTTATTATATCCTATTATTAATTTTGGCTTTTGTATATATTATTCTTTAAAAGATTTTTCTTATTACCTCCAGCCATTTAAGTTAGCTTATATATCATGAATGTTCCTATGCTATTGGAATTTTTTTTTATACTAACAAGCCGATAGTGTGTGTTTGGGTTACTACATTTTCATTAGGTAACTATTTGCTATTTGCATAACACTTTTGACTCTAATTCCCTTTTTTTATTTTTTTAGCTCAAACTTTCAAGATTTAAAAAAGCAGTGATGAAAATAAATTTAATAAATTGACACATTTTAATTGTTATTTTTGGTGGAGGCAGTAAAATTACTCATGGATCAGATTGAAAATGGATTTGGGATAGTTGTTTGATTGTGAGAAAGATTTATGTTTAGGCTACCCTGTTTACCAATTCCCATGTCTATAATGAAAGTAAAAAAGAAAATGGCTTTTACAAACAGATTATCATGTTTAGAAGATAAATTATTAAAGTGATGAATATAATCACATTGTTAGTATGGTACTGGTTAATTAGCCACTGTGTGATTGCTTGGTGGCTCTGCTTCTGTGCAAAAACACAGAAATGGCTCTGATTCTGTGCAAAAATGTAGAAATATGCCATTTACACAGTTGAACCTATATCTACTACAAAACTACCTACTTTTATAATAGCATTTTGTGATGCATGATATCATTGTTCTCTATGAAAATGCACAGAAATTGTATGCTTAGCTATGTCTGTCCATGCTTTATGCATATGTTCAGTAATGTCAGTTTGCTACCATTAGATATGAGGGTGTTTGTTGTTCAATTTCACAGAGCTCTTGAAATCTGTTTTCAAAATCATTGTCTCACACACAAACTGAGTAGTATTCCATAGTGATAATTATCACCCTGTCATCACACTTCCCTGCACATTTTGGAAGATGGTAAAAATTTGGAAAGTTTTTTGCAAAACATGATGTGGCAGATTCATGTGAAATTTCACATTCTTGATGAGATAAATAAAATGGCTGAAGGCAATACTGAACATTTATGTTTGAGGTTGCCCTTCCTCATGTATTACTGACAAGCCACTTACTTTCAGAAGAAATTTTAGTGTTACTGAAAGTTGTGTTATTGAGAAGTTGTTGTTTTTGGAAATAATGTTGTTGTTGTTGGAATCAATGTTTGTTGTGATTTCTTTGTAACCCAACCAATCTGAATCATTTTTTGTCCCATTTGTATTACATATTTAAAAACAAAGTCGACTGATGTGAATTTTTTGGGTTTGTTATTTTTATTTTGTTTAGAATAATGCAAATTTGAAAATAAAATGAAAAGTGGTTGTTTTTGTTTTTGATCGTCATAAAAAAATAACTCGGGCTGATTACTTTTTTAATGAAGTGTTTCTGTTTGGGTTTTTTAATTTAGTTTAAACGTTTAATTTATTATTAGAAGAATAACGTATTTTTTAGTGTTATTGAAATTTGGAAATAAAGTTAATGTTGTTGGAATCAATGCTTGTTGTTGTGATTTCTTCGAAACACAATCAGTCCGAATTCTTTTTTGTCCCACTTGTATTACATATTTAAAATAAAGTCGGCTGATAAAATACATGATTACTTTTTCAATGATTTTTTGGGGTTTGTTATTTAATTTTGTTTAGAATAACGTAAGTTTGAAAATGAAAAGAAAAGTCTTTGGTTTTAATATTTTGACTTTTTATTGGGTATAAAAAATAAAGTTGAGCTGATTACTTTTTAATGAAGTGTTTTTGTTTATTTTTTAATTTTATTTTGTAAACGTTTAATTTATTATTAGAACAATAATGTAAATTTGGAAATAAAAAAAAAAGTGTATTTTTTTTTTTTTTTGCTTTTTTGACTTTTGATTAAACATTTAATTTAGAATGATAAGAATAATGTAAATTTGAAAAAAAAAGGCCCGAAAATGTTATATTAATGCATTTTTGCACAGACACAGCACCACCAAGCGATGTAAAGTGGATAATTAACCGGTATCGTTAGTACATACTAAAGGCAAATATATTGTTTTTCCAAACTTTTGTGCAACTTTACTTGAAACTAAATCTTTAATATTTGAATGTACTTGTAGCTAAAGAGGTGTCAAGATCTAAGGTTGATTAAGCTGCTCTTAATTAAACTCATGCTTCTGAGGAAGTATCTTTAATAGAAGAGATAAATAACTACAAGTATTTTTGGAAAAGTAAATCTACTAATTAAAGGAGACTACATAGTGTTATATTTGCTATAAAGTCTAACTTACTACATTTTATTTCTAAAATATTTTGATGTATATAATATACATCAAAGGTGTTAAAGTCTGGTCTGAACATTCTATTAGGCATTTTATTAGGGTATATGTGCTTAAATTAGATTCAGAGAATTCAGAAATAGAAAAACAATAACTTTTATTTACTGCTTTGACATCTCCAAACGTTGGACTATCTAGTTCATTTGCATATGCTTTGCATACTGTTTTGTTTCCCTTGCCCTATTTTTTCATTCTGTAGCTCACAGTACCGCTATGAATATGAGGCAAAAGACCTCGAAAGCGCTTAGCGTGTAATAATTTCTGTGTATCTTTATAGCTTCTCATTCAAGTGTGGCTAACGCTTTGTTAATTTTGTATATTACTGCTGGGTAGTAATATTATAACTCAAAAACATTAATGCATGTGTTATAACAAATAGTAAACTTTAGTCAAAAATTGCTGGAAATAATAAATTTGATGTTAACTAAAATCATTTACAGTTATTGGTATTGAGTTTTTGGGCAATACATAGATTATCTATCAAAAATACTTTTAATAAGTAAAACATTATAGAAGGACAAATATGCATTCAAACTTAAAACAGTGGCATTTAATAAATGATATTATAGTTAGAAGTCAGATAGTATGAACTGTGAGACAGATGGGTTGCATTATAAAATAGGTTTTATAACAATCTTTTCACACACAAAAAATTCACATTGTATCTAATTTTTATGTTAAATTTCAACAATCGCTCTTTAAATGCTAAAATTATTAATTTGCATTTCCAAGATTTTTGTGCTATCTATGCATGCGTTTTTCTCAAGGAGTGTGATGAATATAAATAAATTTATTCTTAGATTCAGCTAAAATTCTTGTTTCTTTCTGGCAATGCTATTGTTAGTGATTTAATTAAAATAAATGTGATATTATTTGTTTGGCAGAATAATAATTTGTGTGTGGATCTTTATAATCAGTATAAAGATTCAAAGCAAAAAATAAACTAATACAAGGAAGCTTAAAAAATGATCTGAGAAATAAAACAACAAAGGAGACATAATAACAGTACATTTTCTTTTAGTGCAATGATAGTCACTTATAAATTAAAAAATGGTATCACAATTATATTGAATCTTTCCATATATCCCTCTCTTATTGATTTTGAATAGATGGAAAGAGTATTTTGATCACACAACCATCAAGTGGGCAATGAATAGAATATTATATAGATCCTATAAACACTGGTTTATAACAACGTTAAAATTCCACCAATAGGAAAAAACAACAGATATATAAAATTGAAAACGTAAAATAAAAGTCAGAAAATCTTCAGAGAAATGTGCGTTTTAAAAAAAATTCTTCCAAATAGGAGGAAGTTTTGCATGTGTCATCATATTTATTGATATAATTTAGTCTTTGTAGTATATCAATGGCTTCACTGATCTTACATTGGTAGAAAGTGTCATATATAATCAGATAAAATAAATATAATCAAAATACTCTGAAATAAACCGCACAATATTCAATATAACAATATAAAAAAATCAATAATAGCTTGGCTCACACTTCATAAGCTGGATATAGCTATTATTGATTTTTTATATTGGTATATTGAATATTGTAGAGTTTATTCCAGAATATTACACACACACACATATATATATATATGGAGTAGATAAGATGTGCAATCAATATTCTAAAACTTGAATTAAAAACTATAATGATGTACAAGAGAATTTTTTAGACTCCTACTTGGATAAAAAAATTCTTGATTTTTATTATCTTTCAGAAAATTATAAAATGAAATTATAATTTGTCTTGTGAATAATTTGTTTTAATAATGCAGTAGGTACTTCAAAAAACAAATATAAAAAATCTTCCCTACTTTCTCTTACTTTTATAACAAAAGAGGTCATTTTATTTACAAATGATATTGACGTTGATTTGAAACTTTTGGGTGTCGATCTTTGCAAAACATAGCAACCATTTAAGGTAATCTCCATAACTATATCCTCTATATGCAACATTTCACATTCATTGCAAAATAGATTTTCTCTGGGGAAAAAAAGACTTCAGAAAGTTTGTTACCAAGAACTACATCAACAAAACTTTATTTTCCAGAATCAACAGGTTTAAAGACAAATTCAATAAAAATGAAAAACATATATCTAACGTTACTCCTATTTGTTTTATAAACACAATGAACCTCAAAAAAGCTTTTAATCTTGTGTAAAAGTAATATATCAATCTTTTTTAACATAAATTAAAAATACTTTTTAGAAAGCAGTAAAGATTTCGATTTATTTTCTTATGTATGCATATTAAGTTCTTTATCTAAAGTAAGTTAAGGTAACTAGATAACAAAATACTATAACCAAGGGATGACAGTTAATCATAGTCAGCGATTATTATAATATACAATTTTAAAGTTATTATAGCATCTCCTTGTGCAACTGCATCACAAATTAGTGATGTTTTTTAATATTATAAAGATATATTATATCATTCTTCCTGTCTTCCAATATATGCTGGAAATACTTATTTGGAACAAGAATAAACTTTTCTATTTTAACTTGAAAATCAAGAGCAACCTTTGTAATTTTTAAATTTTCTAAATTTTTATAAATATTTAACAAATTTTAATTAAGAATTCTTAGCTGATGCTAAGGAAAGGTAAACTGTTTTTTAAATAACTAAAGTAAAAGAAAAGGTATGAATCCTAAATGTGAAAAGAATCTAAATTTAAGTTTATATGTTGGTTATAAATATCTAAACTACTAAATGCAAATTGAAATAGAACTGATAATAAGAAATCCATAAAAAAATTATTTGCTATTATTTAACTTAGATAAAGAATGATACAGTATGGTTATTATTGTTTACAAATATTATTATCATTATTAACATTCCACTATTAAATATTTATTATAATTTATAAAATATATTTTATTGTTTCTTATTAGATAAAACTTTGTGTTTCCAAAAACAAAGAGAACATGATGAAGCACTGAAGAGGGGTGAACAAAGAGTTGGTTATTTGAGACCTGACTGTGATGTATTTGGAAACTATTCTCCTAAGCAATGCCTTAATACTTGGTAAGTTTTCATTATCAGTTTTTAAATACAAAAAAACTAACTAGAATAATTGATTTGCACACATTAAAAACTGTTGTAATTATATTATGTGTAATAATATCTTGTAACTTGATTTACAGAGCAGTCTGCAGAATACCAACCTTTTTATATCATTTAAAAATATCTCCAAAAAGTTATATTTATGTATTATAATTTTATCATTGCCTTGAACCTCAACTGACATGGGTGGTTGTGCAATCATTCTCAAATTTCATGTATTGAATATAGGAAGATTAATTAAATGTTAACAGTTCTATGCGACTTTCTTTAGTTATTTATCTATGTTTATAGTACTTTCACACTGATTGGTCTTGTGTAATATATAAATTAATATTTTTAATTTGAGATCATAATTATTTTAATATGTGTGGTCAAATTGTTGTAATTTCTAAAATTTTCTTAAAAAATTTTTCTATCCTATTAACATAGTTACTAGTCAAAAAATATCATAAATACAAGTGTAAAATTACAATGACTTAGTAATATCAATAATTATATGCTTATAATGCTCATTAAAGAAATTATATATATTGTTAAATTTATTTAAAGCTTAGCACTTTCAAAGCTGTATGGCTTCATAATCATAGTAGTGTGCGGTTGATAGTGATGAGGGGCAGTATTCAAATTTATGTTAATTAGATGTTTCAGTATTTTATTTAAAATATTGTTTGAATTAGTTTGTCCATCTTTTTGAAATGGCAAAACAGGTGTCTTTTCTATTGATTGATTGGGTGTCATTGTTTATGAAATATGCCTCCTTTATTTTGCGCCTATGGTCATTACTCTCTTTGCACACTATTCTGTGGTTGGTGGGTTCACATCTGTGTCCAGTAGCTTTTTCATGTTCCACGAATGCTGATATAGACTCCTTGTTGTTCAGTGCCCTTTTATACATATATATGTGCTGGGATGCTCTGTTTGTAATGATAGTTTTGGTTTCCCCATAATATGAGGCTCTGCATCTGGCCTGAGAGCATTGTATCTGGTACACCGCTTGAGATGTTAGTTTGGGATCAAGTTTATCTTTTGAATTGTTTATTAGTCTATTGGTGTTGGTTGAAGTGCAGAAACCAATAATAAATTCTTTTGATAATGTTTTAGTTAGATGTTTGGCAATGTTGCATATGTATGGTATAATTATTCATGGTTTATTATCTCTGATTCTGCCTTGCTGGTTTATTTTTGCTTGGAACTGTGCTATTCTTTTAATTATGTGTGTATATTTGTAGCCAACAGATATTAGTTCTCTAATGTATTTTAATATGTTATCTCTTTTGTCTGAATTACATTTACATAAGTAATCATTTTTATGTAGAAACAAATTCAGTTCAGCATATTTATGTGAGTTGAGAACTATTACATTCTGATGCATGTATCCTCTAATTTCTAGGGGTTTGATGGTCATGTGGTACATTTTTTGTTTATCTTCTCTTTGTATGTCTAGGTCCAGATATTTTAGATGGTGTTGATCATTTTCCCATGTGATATTTAGTGTGAGTTTAGACATCAGCTGTAATTCTTTGGTGATGTTTAAGATTGTACTCCTTTTAGCAGCAATAAACATGCAGTCCACATATCTAAGATATATCATTGTGGGGTTATCTGCTTGTATAATTGGTATTACTTGTTTCTCATGGTAGTTTAAGAAGATGCTGAACATTATGCCACTAATGGCTAGGCCCATTGGCCATCCCTGCTTCATTTTATACCATTTTCCTTCAAAAATAGTGTGAATATTTTCATTCATCCATTCCAAAAAGGCCACAATAAAGTTAAATTTACCATCTGGACATTGTTTATTAATTAATTCTGTTTTGATTATGTCTATTGAGTGCTTTCTGTCCACTGATCCATATAGCTCTTTCACATCTAGAGCTGCCATTTCACACTCTTGATCTATTTGTATATCTCATATTATGACCACTAACTCAAATGATGATGCAATAGCATAATCCCCAAATCCTATAGTGTCAACCAACCAGTGGTTAATTAGTTTTGCAGTTTTTTGGTAGTGCACTCCACCAAAGTCTAACATAAGGTGAAGTGGTGTTCCTTCCTTGTGAACTTGGCATTTCCAAATATTCTGGGAGGTTTGGTGGCAGATGGATATATATGGTAATATTCTGCTCTGGTCATGCCTTTGTCCTTGTGAATCCTGAGTATTGTGGAGATGAATTTATCTTTATTTAGTCTCAAGTTGAAATTTGCCTCTTCTTCAAACCTCAAGTTCAGAATTTGGTTTGACATTTTCTCGTGGTATTTTTCATTGTTCATAATGATAAACCGGTTTCCTTTATTTTCTTTAATGCATTTCAAGTTGTTGGATTCCAAAAATTGTCTGGTTTTAACAATACTATTTCTCCATTCTTTATTTTCTGCCCTCATGTGTTTATTTCTAATGGTTTTCATTATTTGAGAGATTATATCCTCTCTGTGAGTGTTATTAATTAAACTCGCTTCTGTATCAGCTAGAAGTTCGAGTTTACCTCTGCTGAACGATTAATATTAGTTCTGTTGACAAATGTTTCATTAGTTGCTATATTAAGATTTATATGTTGTTTCTTTGCGAGGAACATTATTTTACGTTCAAATCGCATGGCATGTTTTCTTTCCTCTCGTTCGCACTTATTTTGTATTCATTGCGGTATAGCTATATGCGTGGAGATGTGCCTCATCTTTTCCTATTTTTCTTTAGCGCACTCTTGCAACTTTTTATTATACAGCTGAGCAGCTGTTAACATAAGTTATATAAAATCTTGTCGTAGTTATATATTGATCGGTTGATTTTAATTAGGCAGCAGTTAGGAAAAATGTTAAATTGTTTGCATTTACTTAAAAATTCGAGTCTCTGTTGTAATTTTCGCGTCGTAATTCCGGTTTGTAAAATATATCCATTGTTTTACCTTTTCACAGAAGATTAAGCATTACATTGTCAACTTTTATTTATGTTTATGCAAGCTATTAAAACAGTAACCAATTTTTTTTATACCGAAGTAACATATAATGCATGCTCTAATAATTATTTGAGCTTACACTCATCATCAATAGTATTCTGCCCCAGGGACAAGTCTAGAAAATAGTCACATCACCAATTCATCCGTTCTTCATTCTGTCCACTTTATTGTCAACATTATTCAATTTCACATAACTATTCCCATATCTCACATCATCCAACAATGTCAATTTTTTCCATCCCTTTCTCATTGCTTCCACTCACCATTACCTCCAAAATGTCTTTCATTAAACTATACTTTCTTCTTAATACATAGCCAATCCAGTTTCTGTTTTTAATTCCTCCATCAATCTTCCTTTTTCATTTACCCTTTTTAAAATTTCCTCATTTGTTATTTTATTAATTGAACTGATTTTCTCCCCATTCTTCTCTATTAGATGGCATTAATATGTGGAAAAAAATTGCTACTGTTTGATAATTAAATACAATTATAATGAGTCTTAAAATGTCAGTTTTAATTTTTTAATTATTTTCTATGATAATTAATATTTTAAAAGTTTGTAAATATATTTATATAACCAAAATAATTTTAGAATATATTACATGTTGAATGTTGTAACAGTAAATAATGAGGAAATCTGCATTCTCAAATATTTCACGCATTTGAATCGCAAAACTGTATTGTATTTATACAGATAATGTGAAGTGACGTTGGTTTTTCTATTTAATGTTTCCTACAAATTGAATAAGCCAAAACTGTAACTATAAATAATAGATTATTAATAATAAATATTTTACTTCTGGCTAACTAACTAAATTTATAAAAGCTGAAACTATTTACACCCAAGACTATTTTTTTACATATTGGCATATTTTAAATAAATATACATCGAAATCAAAGGGACATTTTATTTATCCTGAAATACATTTAGAATAGGTAAATAAATAATTCTAAAATTTATTTTAATGTAAACATCATCCTTTTTTTCTTTTATATTGCAATGTTATAACATCTAATAGCAATTTAATATGGCTAGGAAAAAAACAGTGTATGATATTTAATGTGTCGACCTTATAAAGAAAATACACACAAAAACAATTTAATAAAAAATTAAATACTTATGTAGTTACACTTCTGGAAGTTTTTCATCTGTTTTTTTTTTTAATAATTTATTTTCAGGAGCATAGGGACTTAAATACATGGTATAAATAACATGGCTGACTCATGTTCAATAATTGTGTTTTTTTTATTAAAATGATAAAGAAATACAAAAGTCCAAAGAGTTGTAATTCAAAATTTTTTTAAATAAAATTTAAAAAAAAATCATTTAGCATACTATAAGAAATATGCAGACTGTCATTACTTTCAGACAGGCAATATCCTGTAATTTTAAAAATATTCCAGTGCATCTTGTTCTGCCAATGAAATATTCCAAATTTTAATCATATTTCCAGTTCTGTCAATTAAATATTCCAGATTTTAATCATATTTCCAAAAATATATGGTAAAGAAGGAATGTTAAATAAACCATGTGTAAACTAATATTAAAAAAAAATTACAATAAGTTGTCACATGTTATCTGTTAGTCCCATGTTAATAATTTTGAAAATATTTTAGTAAATCTTGTTCTGTCAATGAAATATTTCAAATTTTATAATTTTATACATGAGTTACTGAATGCTTAAAGAATAACAATTTTATCACTACATGTTAAGTGTTGAGCACACGTTAACATTTAAACATTATGTTCTAAATGGAATTTATTGAAAAGTATTTTCAAAATTTTTTAAAATTGTGAGTGTAGTTTATTAAAAAAATGGGATTAGCCCTGCCATAAATTCCATTCACAAAATAGCATCAAAAGATTAACACAATGCTAACAGATAACACATGACAAATATTTTTTAACTTTAGTTTACACATGGGTTTTTAAACATTCATTCTTTATTGCATCATTGTTGAAAATATGATTAAAATTTAGAATATTTCATCAGCAGAACAAGTTGCAGTGGTATATTTGCTCATTACAAAGTGAGTCCGCCTGTGCATTTTTTATACTTTGCTTAATAATGTTTTATTTTCTTTACCGAATTTACATGTTATTTACAACACTTTGGATTTTGTGTGTTTCAGCAGAATATTTTCAAAATTACAGGAAAGTGTCCACCCAAAAAGTGATATCAGTCTGCATGTTTGTTATAGTCTACTATATAATGTTTTTTTTAAAAATATATTTATTTGTATTTACATTAAAAAAATTGAATTACAACTCTTTATTGAATACAATAATTTAGTCAGCCATTTTGTTTATGCCATGTGTTATGGATCATTTAAAAAAATGTGTGGCAAGATTCCAGCAGGTCAAAAATTATTTACATTTATTGATATATAAGTGATTTCATATTACCATTAATAACAGACATATTTGTGAAGTTGCTACAGCTTCTTAATGTATTAAAAAAATCCAAAGAGATGTGGTGCTATATATGTTCAGCAATGTTTTCTGTAAGCTGAAAGAAAAAATATCTTAATTAGGGTTATATAAAAAATATATTATAATTATTTTTTAACATTATAAATAAATAATTTGGAAAATAGTTTCTATAAGTATTTTACAGGTTTTTTTTAATAACACAATGAACTTATCTACTTATACAAAGTGAATAAAGATAGCTTCTGAATGAATGAACTTAGGATCACAAATAATAGTATATTTAAGAAAGTGTTAAAAGTAAAATAAACATATTACTACATATTCATTCACATACTTATTTAACATATACTAAGAAAAATTTTATTATATTTTACATAAAAAATGAAATAGCTACACAATAAAAGAAATTCACATCTCTCAGATAAAACGAATTTGTAATAAGAGGAATTAACCATCTTTTATACAAATAAGAATATATAATACTGCAAATGACAATGACAAATATATGATAGCGACTATTCAACTAATTTGCATAACAAACTTTAACAATGCCTTACTTCTAGTACTTGTATTCTTAATAACTCAATATATGTCAACACAATTCCATTTTCTCTGGAAAGATGTATTCATAAGATTCAAATTTTATAATGATAATAAATTTTAATAATCAATGTATAGCCCTTAATAAGCATAGCATTCACATCAAAATTATTATATGGGATATTTGCAAACATGTATTGCATATAAAGCAATATATATATATATATATATATATATATATATATATATTATATTTGATAAAGCATATATATATATATATATATATATATATATATATATATTATCTTTGCTGTTTTAAAAGAACATTGCTTTTGGAGATCTAAGAGGAAAAAATATATACATAGCAACAATTCATAATATAATTATTATTAATAAAAATAATGTCTGTATTTTATCTTTTTTAAAAATCTAAAGTCCTAAATTCAAAGTTCATTTTCAATTTGATTTTCAGCAAGTTCCTGGGTGATAATATTTGATGAACTAAAAAAGCAAAGATTATTAAAAGAAAGTTTATTCTTGTTAAATTTTAAAAGTTTTAAATAAAAAGTCTATTGTTCCCAAACTTGTTTAGATGATTACAAGTGAATATAAAAATTTAAGAATTCTTGGAAATGTTGATAAAATATTAATTGGTCCATGTAGCAACATTTTTCTTCTGGATATTTTTAAAATGTAAGTTCTTCAATACTTAGATTTAGAAAAGATAGATTTCCTTTTTATTTTATTTTCCACTTTTGTTTTATTTTAACATTATGCCATGGAGACTCAGCAGTAATAAAGGTAACTGGAATGGAAGCTTCTCAATCCCCAATGATTCTTTTTATTTAGATGACCATTATGGCTAATTAATACTATTGCAATTTTTAAAAACTGTATTAAAAGAAAATAATCTAATTGGATTGAAAGTTTTTTATCAAGTAAAAAGTTTTTTTTGTTAAAAGTAAACAATTATCCTTATTGCAAAATTAATGATATCCAAATTCCTATATTTATCTTGACAGATCATCTCCTATCAACACACTATGCTAAAATTTTTCCATTGTCTGGCACCTGAGCTTTGCCTCTAAACAAATAAAATGCTTTGGATGATAGGAGTTTGAATCTAGCAGTCAAGGTGGACCATGGTCTGGAAATGTTATGGTGTTATGCTTTGCATAGCTCAGTCTGACCATGGGTATCATTGATAGCAGTATTAATAATAATATTATTCCCTCAGCTTAAAAGGCCGGTCTGTTTACATAATAAATAAAAATGTAAAATGTAAAATTATGTTAAAAAGTTTAAACCCAATTAAACAGTTTCTATTAAATGGACCCAGTTCATTATATTAAAAGTTATTTGTAAATACATATGAGCACATTACAATATCTTTTCACCCTGGTTTAATTTTTTATTTTTTTATTTTTTTACTTTTTTTGTAATTACAATTTTTATTTTTTTTCATATTAATGTTCTTTGTTATTCCTTCAAATGTTCAGTTTACTATTATATTACTTTTCAGTATAAATGAGCACAGGTTAAATCTATCCACAAATTCTATTAAAAGTTGTTCCATTAATTTTTTTATTTCTTTAAATTTCCATTATGATAAGAACTTTCAAATTAACACAGATTTTCAGAGTAGGTGAATACAAATTAAATTTATTCATTTTAAAATATAATAATTTTCAGATCAGATTAACACAGGCTAAATTTATTCATTTTTCAATAT
Organism: Epiperipatus broadwayi; assembly: GCA_028023455.1. Taxonomy (NCBI): domain Eukaryota; kingdom Metazoa; phylum Onychophora; class Udeonychophora; order Euonychophora; family Peripatidae; genus Epiperipatus; species Epiperipatus broadwayi. The sequence goes on from JAQFVV010006352.1 coordinate 1,844,092, forward strand.
AATAATTTTTAAATTATCATAAATTGTCAGACCAAGTTAGCACAGACTGAGATAGTCATGAATTTGTATGGACAAAAAATGCATGCTATAATTTGTTTCCAGGGGTATTCTTTTTCTTTAGCATTTTTTAGTAAAGAGGTTACATGTTGGTTTAATGAGATTTATCTTAATTCAGACTACAAATATAGCTTTTTTAGTGTTCTTTTTACAACTGAACTGCTACTTCTCTTTTTCTCTCTGTGTCTGGATCAATATTGATTGTTACTTTAGATATTAAAGTCTGTTGCTTTAAGCTGCATCCTATCTTAATTTTTAAAACAGTATTGTTATCCATTCATCATCAACTATAATCATTCCATTGCAGGATGAAAGTTTCTCCAAGTTCAATCCATCTTCTTTGATTTTTAATTTCTCATTTCTATATTATTCCTGCACACTTACTAATTTCATCCATCAATATCACATGTGGTCTCTTTCTGGGTCTTTTAAAGTCTCTTAGAATACAGTTTAATATTTCAATTGTCCATCTATTATCATCTCTTCTAGCAATATATCCAGCTTAACTCCACTTCAGTTTTTAATTTTTTCAATGAGGTAAGTAACACCTGTTTATTCTCTTACCCATGCATTGTATTTTTGATCTCTTCTTGTTACTCCTAACATGCATCTCTCTTTATTGCTCTTCTATTAAGTGTCCAAATCTCAGGTCCATAAGTAAGAGCTGGTAAAACACATTTATTAAAAACTTTCCTTTTCAAACACAGGATATTTCCTTTTAGTATCAAGTTATTTCTACCAAGAGTACTCAAATCAAGTTTACTTCTATGATTAATTTCATCCATTATATTTCCATCTGTATTAATAATCTGACTAAGGATTTGTAGCTGTTAACATATTCTAACTCATCACAATCAATTTTTATTTTTATATTTTGACAATGAAATGTAAAAACAAAAACATTGAAAAAAAAGACTTGACTAGGAGTTTTCAAGTGACAACCAAAAGAACAATGAAAAAAAAATCAATTTTTAAGTACATTTTATTTTTTTTGCTAAGTTAGTGTTCTGTTATTTCCCATTGTTTTAAGAAAAAAATCATCTCCCACCTAATCAATCACTGCTCTCCCACCTTCTATATATCTGCCCAATTATAGCTTAGGTGAAAATTTTATCTTTTGCTTGCTGGAAAAAAAAAGTTTATTGAAGATTTTATACTAATCTAGTCATTTCACCTTTTAGTTTCTCTTGGTCACACCCCTGCATCTGAAAAGAAAACTCATAGTCTGGTTATTACATGTTTAAAATTTATACATTGTAGCATTAAATCAAAAAAAATTTGCTCTCCATAATTTTTATCAGAGTTTGAACCCTCCACTTCCAACATTTTTGCATTTGACTCACTACTGGTTGGCAAAATTTCTTTTTATAAGTGCGCCAGCAAACACAGAATGATCAATGATTTATGAATTATTTACACATTTTTCATATATGTCTCAATAACAAAAAAACTTTATATATGACTCAGATATGTAGGTGATTACATTGAAGAAAAAAATACATATGTACTATACTTATGGTTGTAGTACATGAGTTTTAACTTTAAACAGTGAATTTTACACTTTGTACCCATATATATATATATATATAACAACTTTTTATAAAAAAATTAATAAACAAAATTCATTACTCGGGGTATGTGGGTGTTTATATCGAAGCCTCACATTGGGAAGCCAAGCTCAGGAAAAAAATCCTATGTACCAATCAAAACATGTTTATCCATCTAACATAAGCTGGAACTCACAAAATGTATTTCAAACCCAGTCCAGCCTGAGATTTAAGTCAGGGACCAGCCTGAATTTGAACCCACTCTCCAAGCCTCAGATCAAACACCTAATAAATAACATAATAGTGATGGCACATGAGAATTAATTTTAATCTGGCCCACTAGCAAAGCAGAGGAGACAATGAGACATTTATTAACTATGACTAAACTAAAATATATATAAGCATGGCTGTACTTTTGGAAGTGGAGAAAAGAGGAATTCGAATTACTCAGACAAGTTAGACAATAAAAATTAGTTTAATATAATGACAAATTATTTACATACATTTATAAATTGATTTCATACATTAGTATGTGCGTGAATGAGCAAGTTTTAGATGATTACATAGTGTCATTCATGCTATTATTTCTCATATGCTCTTTATTAGCTAAATGATATGATATATTATAAATTAGCACACATCTTTGGTGGGTCCAATAATAAGAAGCCAATCAATTATTAGAAAGAATTTACATAAAATTGCGATTAACACTTTGGTTTATGGTTCTGAAACATGGTGACTAACATATGATTTTGGGGAGCATTCTGGGATTCATTACAGATATAATCCAAACTATTTTCATGCCATTACAGTTGTGAAAATAAATAAAATAGATTTGAAAAACATATTTGATTATATGATCAAATACTTAATGATAATTCTTCTTATTAGCACTGGTAAGAAGAAAACTTTATTTTACCCAAAGCAAATACTCTTAAATAGATCAATAACAAATTATGACAATGGGATTGTATAATAAAACTAAAATAATATTAGTAATTAATCTAGGTAGTAATATTTGGCATTGATATATATTTTGAGCAGAGTGCAATTTTTAATATTATTACAGCACTAAAATTAGGTCATAAGAAATAATAATAATATGAAGTTTGGGTGGTACTGACATAATAACCAAGAAATAACCGGTAAAGTCATGCTTCTGGATGAAAAACAAAGTAGATAGGCATGCCATGGACATCGTCGACTTGCAGGGTTTTTGTATGAAGAAAGTGGATAGGCATAGCATGTGCCAGACTTAGGGAATCACTGCCAGAGGCCTTTTTATATGAAATAAATGGTCCTGGGAAGATTAACTATTCTCAGGACAAGGTTTGAGAATAAATCTATGGGTTCAAACTTATCGTAATCCCCAGATTAAGAAGCACATATATATAATCATGAAGTTGAGCCAAATGTTAGTAATGCAGTAATGATGAATGTCACTAATGACATTGAATAAGTTTTACTGCTTTAAAATGAATGCCCCTAGTTTGAATGCCATAATTTATACAGATAATACACTATGCAATTATATATATATATATATATATATATATATATATATATATATATATATATATATATATATAGAGAGAGAGAGAGAGAGAGAGAGAGAGAGAGAGAAAGAGAGAGAGAGAGATCTCCCTAAATAAAATATACTTTAAGATTTTACCTAATAAAAGAAACATTAAGATTTATTCCTATCACTTTTTCTGCTATTTAAAATAAATAAATCCCAACTTCATTGATTTTACAATAAATGGAATATATAAGTAGTGTATTTGATATTTTAAGAGTATGTAAAAATAAGATTAGCAGTTATAGAAAACAACTAATTGGTCACCTTTTCAGAAAAGAATAAATAATATGTTAAAAATTCAAAGCGATAATTAGCCTAAGTTCTGGATTCACCCTGGGTAGAAAATCCAGAGTTAAACAAATATATTTTTATACTAAAACAAATAAAATGTTGACTCATAAAACAATCTGGTGAACATATTAATTAATAATGCATTATATTTTAAGGGAATGTTAATAATCTCAATTCATGAAGGTTTACCTAAAAGAAGAGAATATTTTAGAAATTCAACTTATCAGATTGCTTGAGACTGGCATATTAATAATAAAAAGATGCATATAAATAAATGACTGCACCAGAGTTAAAGAAAGTTAGAGCATATGAGAGAGAATTAAATTTATAGAAATTATTTGAGAGTAATTTACATATTATATTAGAGATAAAGTTAAATAATACATTAGGAGAAGAAGTCTTGATAATAGAGATTGAGATTAGTTAGACTATCTTTACTTGTGGCTTGAAAATTTACCTTGCACCATTTTAAGAGTTCATATTTCAAAGTCTGCTCATGCATGGCAATTGATTCTTAAGTAACAGCAAGCTTTTATTCAGCATTCCATGATTCTCCAGTCGGACTCTTACTTCATTCTACAGGTGCATGATATAATGGCAGCAGAAGATGACCCTCATGGGTCAGAAAGATCATGAGCTTCCTATGCTTACATTTCAACACAGCTTGGATTCAGTTAACTGCACAGTTCTTTCAATAGTAGCAAATCTCTCTCAATATTAATTAATCTATTGGTGATTTTCTATCAGGCCATTTTATACTCCTGCCCAGGTATTTTAAGAATGCTTTTAATTACATAGTTTTAGCTTAAAATCTAATCTCTGATCTAAAATCTTAAGTTTTCTCTGTTCATTGTTTTTGAAAGATGCAACTGTAAAATAATGTCCAAAATAAATTCAAATCTTTTCCAGATTAGAAATAGATTTGACAAAAATGTTTATGACAAATGAAAATCTTTAATCTTAATCCCCATTTTAAGTAAAAACTCTAATTAAAAATACCTCCCCCAGATTAAAGCAATAGCGTTTCCAACCCTTTAATTATTTTTAGACAATTCGGTCACATCTTCCATCTTGGATTTTATAAAATATATATTTTAATAGGAAAAAAAGTACTTAAAAAAAAGTTGTAAAAAATCAATATTTTGTTAGTATTTTGCTCCTATATATATTTGAGCTGCACCTATGTATTTAATAAAAGGAAATAATAGTTAATAAAAAAAATTAATAATAATTTTAAAAATGTTATTGAAACGTTAAAAGTTTATAACTTAGGTGTGCATCTCAAATATATACATAAAATATATATACATGACAAAAGGAGTGGGATGGGATATAGGGTTTGAATGCAGGATAGTAGATGGAACTATGAAGCATAATCTTAAGCTTAAAATTGACTGCTTCAATATAGACAATCTCAATATCAATAACAATCAACAGTTTCAAACTGTTGTCTAGGCAATCTTCTTTTAACAATAAAAATGGAATCTTCCACCGTTATTAATGGTTCAATATATTTATATATAGAGATTGCAACTAAATCAGAAAGATTGAAATTATTCATACAATGACATTTAAATAAACCTTTTTAAATAGGTAAATATCAGCTGTTCTGAATACAGATTAATAAATAGTCAATAATAACATTACAATCTGCAATTAGAAATTTCAAATTACAACCAAAGTATTACTTAAATAATAAGTGTAATAATGCCCAAGGCTAAATAGGGTTATAAGTAATAGTTAAAAACTAATCAACATGTAAACAATCCCAATATCAATAACAATCAATATATGCTTTTTTAAAAGTAAATGGATTTACTGTAAGATTTCATCACTTTATAAATAATCAAAGTATTGAAAATAGATGTAAAATTTTAAATTAGATAATTAATAAGCATTTTGATACATATTGGAAAAAATGTTAGACATGGTTTTTGTAGTGTCATAATACATGCAATTCAGATAGTTAATATGAAATGAGAAAAGTCAATTTTTTTTTAAACATAAGCGCTATTACAGTTTATTGGAACAATCACCAAACAACGTTAAATATGATGATAACCTATTTATAGATAAATAGAGAAATTAAAAAAAGATTATAGATAACTACTAAAAATAGAAAAAAAGTATATAATGAATTATTTTTGGCTTTAAAGTTGACAATAAAAACATATCTTTAGAAATAAAGAACAGTGTTATTAAAGCTATGGTATATTTATATATAAAACATGAATCTTAAAAATAAATAAAAATTTATTGATTCGTTTCGCCAGAGCATATAACATGATGAGAAAGGAGATGCTTTATTAGATTAGAATTATTTGAACTTATTTGGAGATAATTTAATTCACTGGAAAAACAAAATTGCTTTGAAAATTAAGTAGTATAAAGATGACAACAATGAAGTAGAAAATCTTCAACATTATCTTATGGCATATGCCTTTGAGAAGATGGAAAAACTAAATATATGATATACCATTCTAAAAAAGTGCTATTCGTATGATTGCCTCGAGTCACAATTGGTTTGACAGTGGCTATGAGTAATAATCAGTACATTATGAAGTGTAAAATATTTTATGGAAAATTATATAAAGGTAACTATAATAAATATTATATCTAAATGTTCATGATATGATACTAGATGTCCCGTATGAACTCATCAATATTTAATTTGTACTCATAATTTAATATTCAAACATAAGTCAATTTAAATAACTCAGTTTTTTAATGCATAATCGAACTTACTCTTAAAAATTACTTATAAGGCACGATTTAGTTTATAAAAAAATGCATTTTACATTAAGATGTACATTTTAATTGAATTAACAAATATCAAACATATTTTCATGATGTTTTTATTATTTTAGTTATAAATAAAATATTTTTAATACTATTTTTAATTTGCATTATTTAATTTTCAATATAAATGTGCAGGTGCTTTTGTGTCAACAGTAATGGTTCAAGAATATTTGGGCAGTCACTCGTTGAACAATCTACAGACATGGATTGTGGTAAAAAAATCTTAATATAATTAGATAGATGCAAATAATTAGTTGTAGAAAAGAAATATGGATGAATAGATAGATAGATAAATACATAGATAGATATACAGATGGTTGAATGAATAGACGGATAAATAGTCAATCGTTTTTATTGTAACAAAAAACACATACCAAATTATAAATATGCATATAGCATAAATTGACAGGAATAAAACAAACTTAACATAAATGTAATTATTAAAACAATATATATATATATATATATATTTATATATATATATATATATATATATATGGCTGCAGAAAGGAGTTTGCTATTAACTGAAAGGAGACCCTTTGATTCTTCTTGGAGGCCTTAAAGGAACCGAGCAGGGCAAATTCCTAATGTCCACTCCATACGTTCTTGTCATTGCAGCTGTTATTACTATGTGATTATTCATATAGTATACGAACATGGAAGGGCTGCTCACCAACATGCATTAGCCAGCATTGTGAGTTTATTGGCTTTTTACCTCCGAGTTTAAGAATATTTTTTCAATATATACAATCATGACAGACAAAAATAAATCATGGCTCTTATTCCCAGGAGGCTGTAAAGTCACCAACCAAGGCAGCAGTAGGTGGCTGAAGGCAGAGGGTGCTAAGAACCCCCTGATTGCAGACTCAGGCTGCCATTTGATGATGACTTTTTATTTAGATACTTACAACTGCAGATCACTTTCAAGTGAAGGAAGATTGCAAGAATTAGAAGAAGAACTGTCTTATATTAAATGGGACATTATTGGACTTTGTGAAGTTAGAAGAAAAGGTGAAAAAACAATTGATTTAAAAAGTGGACATATACTCTACTATAAAGGCACAAATATTGGAAATGCAAGTGGAGTAGGATGCATTGTAAATAAAAAATGGAAGAATAACATTGTGGAGATTGATGGTGTATCAGACAGAGTGGCAAGATTAATTTTACAACTTAATAGCAGATACCAAATGCAGATAATTCAGGTTTATGCCCCAGCAAGTTCTCATAGTGATGAAGTTATAGAAGATTTTTATATGGATGTACAAAAGGCTTTTGATCAGAGTAAACAACATTTTAAAATTGTTATAGGAGACTTTAAAGCTAGAATTGGTAAACAAATGAAAGATGAAAATGCTGTAGGTAATTTTGGTTATGGTAATAGAAATGAGAGAGGACATAGACTTGTGGAGTTTGCAGAAAAAGTAAAACTTTATATTATGAATTCTTTTTTTGAGAAAAATGTTAAAAGGAAATGGACATGGAAGCATCCAAATGAAGGTAAAGCAGAACTGGATTATATTTTGACCAACCGAAAATACATATTTTAAGATTGTAATGTTCTTAATAAATTTAACACAAGAAGTGATCACCGATTAGTAAGATGTAAGATACATGTTAATGCAAAACTAGAGAGACAAAAATTATTAAAAAAAAACAATATTTACAGTTGATATTCCTAATCTTCAGAAACATTCTAATGAATTTAAATTAGAACTTACAAATCGGTTTCAAGTATTAGTAGATTTTGAACATGATTCAGATTTGAATGACATTAATAGGAAAATAAGCGATACACTTCTAAAAACTGCAACAAAGATAGCTGGTAGAAAAAAGCAGCAATTGACTAGTAAAATTTCTACTGAGACTAGAGAATTTATGAAGAAAAGAAGGAATATGAGGATATACAACAATGATGCATTAAAAAAGATTGAATATCTCGAATTTTGTAAAATGGTGTGGAAAAGAGTTGAAAATGATATAAGAAAGTATAATTGTGAACTAGCAAGGGAATCTGTAGAAGAGAATAAAAGTCTAAAGAGTGTAAAACAACATTTTGGTGTTGGTAGGAAATTTATATCTGCAATAAGAAAAAAAGATGGCATTATTATTAAAAAGAGAGATGACATCATAAAATGTGTAGAAGACTTCTATCAAGAATTATATAGTAATAAAGGACAAGTGCCTCCTATGCGTATTATATCTTCTGAATTGCCCAGAATTTTGAATGAGGAAGTGAGTCATGCAATTAAATTTATGAAGAAAGAGAAGGCTCCAGGTAATGATGGAATTGTAATTGATATATTAAAAGAAGCAGGTGAAGAAATATATTTTTTTTTAGCAAAGTTATATACCAAATGTCTAAATGATAAAGATGTACCAGATGATTGGAAGAATGCAGTATTAATATTAATATTTAAAAACGGTGTTAAAAAGATATTAGAAATTACAGACCTATCAATCTTTTATCAGTTTTATACAAAAATTTTACTAAGATAATTACAACTCGTCTACAGAAAACACTGGATTTCCACCAAACAAGAGAACAAGCTGGATTTAAAAGTGGTTTTAGTACAGTAGATCATATCCAGGTATTGAGAGAAATTATAGAAAGGACAAATGAATATGAGTTGCCATTATGCTTAGGATTTGTAGACTATGAAAAAGCATTTGATTCTATAAACATTTCTTCAGTGATTAAAGCATTGGATCATCAAGGTGTAGATCCAGGATATTGTCATACTTTGAAGAGTATTTATAAAAATGCAACAGCAACAATTAAATTACATAATGATAGTAGGAAGATCAACATTAAAAAGGGTGTAAGACAGGGTGACTCCATATCTCCAAAACTTTTTACAGCAGTGCTGCAAGAAGTATTTTGTGGAGTAAAATAGAAAGATAAAGGAGTGAAAGTAAATGGGGATTATTTAAGTCATTTAGATTTTGCAGATGATGTAGTTGTTTTTGCAAATAATGCTTTAGAGCTACAGGAAATGTTGCAGGAGTTATCAGGTGAAAGTAGAAAAGTAGGACTAAAGATAAATGTTAAAAAGACTAAAGTAATGTTTAATAGATTTTCTCAAAATATGAAAATAAAGATTGATTATGATGAGTTAGAAGAAGTTAACAGTTACAAATACCTTGGTCAGATTATTAATACAGATGGAAATATAATGTATGAAATTAATAATAGAATTAAACTTGGTTGGAGTTCTTTTGGTAGAAATAACTTGATACTAAAAGGAAATATGCCTATGTGTTTGAAAAGGAAGGTTTTTAATAAATGTGTTTTACCAGTTCTTACTTATGGATCTGGGACTTGGACACTTAATAGAAGAGCAATACAGAGACTTCAGACCACTCAAAGAAGTATGGAGAGATGCATGTTGGGAGTAACAAGAAGGGATCGAAAATGCAATGTATGGGTAAGAGAACAAACAGGTGTTACAGACCTCATTGAAAAAATTAAAAGTCTGAAGTGGAGTTGGGCTGGACATATTGTTAGAAGAGATAATAACAGATGGACAATTGAAAAAATGGATTCCAAAAGATTGTAAAAGACCCAGAAAGAGACAACATGTGAGATGGATGGATGAAATAAGAAAGTGTGCAGGGGTGATGTGGAGAAGAGAAGCTAAAGATAGGAAAAAGATGGATTGAACTTGGAGAGACCTTCATCCTGCAGTGGATTGATAATGGTTGATGATATATATATATATACTAATAAAACAGTATTAATATCATTCAATTCAGTAATTACACGAACATCGAATATTTTATTTTATTTTTGAAATAGTTTTTAGCTCGTGCTTGGACCGACAGATGATTATAATGTCTAATTTCAATGAAAATAACATTTGCAGTATAAATACTTTTAAAAAAATATCTGGTGCATCCAAACAAGATTGGATGTTCTAGATATAAATGTTTTTTATTGTGCTAATTTGAAACTAAGGTATACTATACCTTTATATTTATTCGTTTTAATTGTTGTGCTATACAAGAATAATTTAAGAATAATTTAAAATGTCTTTGAACCATAAATAAATGTCAAATATAAATTTTACTCAAGCATTGGTGGTCAAGCAGTTGCCCCGGGTTAGCGGGTTCGCTTCCCGGCTGATGCTATGACACATGAGGAAAAAATATACATTTTAAACTGTAAAATAAGCAAATTGTCTTAGTACTTTAAAAAACATTATACATATAATCGTAATAATTAAATTAAAGATATAATTAATATATCAGAAATTAGGAGTCTTACATAAGTTCAAAAAATAAATAAATATATATATAGTTTACATAACCAAAAATAGGTTAAAATAATGAAACATATTAATGTTATACATAGAAGATAATCGGAGATCTAAAATTAGATCCTATTGAAATTTATGATCAATAAATATTTTATAACCATCCAAAGACCTATACACGTACTTTCTTAATCTGTAATCCTTGAAAGGGTATAGCAAGACATGTGAATAACTAAATTATCTTATCTTTAATATTTTAAGCATATCTCATAAAACTTCCCCTAACAACTTGCTTAATATGATCTGCCCTTGCATTTGATAACAAATATTTGGATAATGATATTACACTTTGCTATCAAGATAAACTATTTTATAAGGTAGTCACCTTCATTACATATTCTACCATACCATAAACATTTTTATAGATAAAAAAATTGGAATATTTAACATAGACTCATTTAAAATAAAGTTGTTAAAAATTGTTGACACAGCTATCAATTTCACTGACAAAATTTCTCCTCCTATCTTATACATCACTTTTATATAATAAAAAAATAAAGTCAAATAAAACTATGTGCCATCAGCAAAGCAATATAAAGCAAAAAATTAGATAACTTAAAAACGAATTGTGTATGAAAGATACAAAAAGGTCCAATAATAAAAACCTGAAGTATATCTTAAATAATTAGAAATATAAAATGATAACATTCACAACAACATTCAGATACTTATTTATAAAGTATCTAGTAAGTCATAAACTTTAAAACACAATCTAATAAGACAAATACTAAAAGAAGAGAATGATAAATAATTTTCTAAATACCATAAGTCAGAGTAACATGGTAATACAATTACAATCACAAAAAGTGAACGAATTTGATTTTTTTTTTCAAATAACTCAGATAAAACTGGAAACTCACTAATAGGCGTAAAACCTGAAAACATGTCTATTCTTATCACAATTGAAAATAATAATAAGAAATTTTAAATATATTATAACAGCCAACAAAAACAGAATGTATTATGTTAATACAAATATCTATAACACTATATTTATTAGGCACCTATATATAGAGTATTAAACAAATAAAAAATCTAGGCCTGAAAATATATTTCACACACAAAAAAAAATCTATATAAACTATTTTATAGATAAAGCCACACATAATTATTATAAAAAGAAATAGCTAATTTAGAAAATGATATCCTAAAAAAAAAAAAAAAAAAAATCTGTAGAACAAGAAATTAAAGCCAATAAGCACTTTTTTTTAATTGTAATAGTTATTGTAGTCGAAATGTCCTAATTTTTATAGAATTTCTAATTTCTCAGTGATTTAAAAAGCCCGATTAAACGTTTAATAATGACATTAAGCTATACTTTTATAGATTTTGTAACACTATCTAAGTAAAGACACTATCGATAGATAAGAATTCTATAATTGTTAAATTTTATTCTTAATATTATTTTTATAGCAAGAGACATTATGAATTAGTTTTACTTGGGCAGTTAAAACAATCAAAATTAGATATCAGAAATCTAATGTATACCCTTAAAATCTTAATAATTTCCGGCTTAACAATAAATGGTTCCCTTTAACCACACCAATATAAAAAAGTTAATTTATTTTATATTACAAATATTTTTTACAACATATAATGCCAAGACTATTAATATACTGCTAAACGTCCAACTTACTCAAAATAATTTATCTTATAAAACCTTCACAACTTAAAGATAATTTTCATACCAATCTATAAAGAATAGAATAAGTGCATCAAAATGGGGTACATTATTCCAGAAGCAAAGCAGGAAATCACCTACAATAAAATAATAAATCATTAAGTAATCCAAAAAGAATACAATTGCCCATAAAAATAACAATAAAAAGTATAATAATGTAAAATGATTTCCTAATAAAAGCAGTCTGTTCCACTATACAAATAATATATCAAGCTCAGAGACACACCGATAATAAAATCAGAACACCATTTACACACAAAAAAATCTAAACTAATGAAAAACAGTAAGAAGAGAAAAATATTTAAATTTGCCCAATTTATATGATTGTATGGAAGATTTTATATTACCTTCTGAATAATTTTTAATGTTATGACTATGACTAACTGTTATGCATTATGTTTTTATTTTTTTGATTGTAATGACCGTTTAAAAACAAGAGTATAATGACTAATCAATTTAATGGCTATAGATCGGAAATCTGGAAAAAAAATCGTAACGCTCACATCCAATTTCTAGGTCATGCTCATAGAAAATGTTTGTATGAACAACTACATCAAATGCCTTTTCCATATATATATATTTATAAGAGAGTTAATGACATTTATTATGCTGTTGTATATAATTTTTTATATTCTTTATTATAATGTATATGACAACGTGTATCTATATGTAGAGATGCATATACTTATACGTATTATTGTGCAGTTGAAGATTTTCAGAATAACTTAAGCTGAATTATTTTGTAAGTCCTAAGATTGTATTTAACTTTGATTTCTTAGTAAAACTTATTTTTTAACTTTTATAATAGTACAAAACTGTTAATATTTTTAATATTGTATTTACATTTTTTTCTCATGTGTCATAGCATCAGCCGGGAAGCGAACCCGCTAACCCGGGACAACTGCTTGGAAAGCAGCTGTCACTGACCTCTCGACCACCAATGCTTGACTGTATTTACATTTTTTTTTTATATTTGATTCTTTTTTTAAAAAAAAAAATATATGCATCTTATAATCTTTATATTTATTTAGAATGTTCTCACATTTTTGATCAATTTAATGAGGAAAGTTTAAAAGGAGAACTGAATCTGCGTTGTCAACCCAATGGAAATTTTGAAAGTCTGCAATGCTTCGATGATAAATGTTTCTGTATTGACAATAAAGGCACTATAACAGCTTGGACAGATGTTGAATTAAAGTGGAACCTAACTTGCTGTGAGTTTTTTGTAATTGTTAATTATGTTTAATAAATTTGCAATTTTATATTTGTAATCACGTGTCTGACTATTTCCATCGCTTTGATCAAATATTAAATGTTTTCTTTAAAAAAAAAATCAAATTTATTTATGCATTTTCAAATACCTTTGAATGTTAGTAATAACATTTAGATTAGTATAGAACATAACACACGTTTTTTTATAGAATATGCCATTTCGAATGTTATTATTCTTTTCTTTTTTTCAAGTATTCTTGGCCTATCAAAGTGGCAGTACTAGAATAGGAATCGAAATGAGACCCTTTTGATTTGTGAATATTTAATTTAAGTTGATGCTCCAATCAATAAGCTATTATATCAAATAAAATATTCAGTGGAATCTTGTTAGTTATCTAATGAGAGTTCTTTAATTTTTATTATTTTTTAAGGGCAAGATTAATGAAACATTCCAAAACATTATACATTGTTACACTAAAGCTGAATTAGAAAATTATTTGATGTTATCATTTGAGGTGCTTTTTAAACTTTTGTTCTTTTTATTTTTATTTTTTTACTCAATAATTTTGTATTTTCCCAACGGAATTTATGTCCATTAATACATGTAGGGTTTATTACTTTCAACATGAATTTTTCCTATTTAATCACAACATTTCCAGTTATATTTTGTAAAGTTTGGATTTCTCATAAACTATGATGTTTGGAATGACTGCAATTTTTTTAGATTCCTGTTATTCTAGTATGTACTCATTATTATGTTTAATGAAATAATCTTGTAAATCAGAGCATTATATTAATTTCAGTAATCTGAATGGAAAGGTGTTGATTTGTTTCACATGATAGTACCTTTCATTAGTCAGAACAAGATACATTAAAAATAATAGAGAATAATACTTCTCATTATATTGTGTTCTGCGCTATGTTATTACAAGTGAATCTATTTGATAAGCATAAATAAAGTTTAAATTTTGGGGGAATAATCACCAATATATGTATTTTGTGCTAAACCAGCACTCATCAGTTTGTCCACATTAATATCTCCCACATACATATATAATCAGTGTTTAGTTTTATATTAAGATAGCAAATTCTCATTCTTTAATGGATAGGATTCAATCTACTCCAACATCCAACTTTTCAGCCATCCATATCATTGAAAATCTGAGATGAAAAGCCTAAATCCCATGCTGATGCCAACATTATTGCCATACCCATGTTGACCTTAAGTCACTCTGACCCCTCATCTATGGGACTATCCATTTAAATACATAGAAGAGAGAGGGATGGGCAGGATACAAGCTCCATATGTAAATATTTGAAAACCAGGCACTCTTCAAAACCTGGAGCTTAATTGTAAATATAGGGGATTTGAACTCAGACTTTCAAGCACAATTCAACTATCCACATCAGCTCACACAACTGATAAACATGACCAGATACATGCAGAAAATATAAACAATCACCAATATACATATTTTATGCTAAACCAGCACTCATCAGTTGGCCCAGATTGTTCAGTTTTATATTAAGATAACAAATCCTCATTCTTTAATGGACAGGCTTCAATCTACTCCAACCTCCAACTTTTCAGCCATCCATATCATTGAAAATCTGAGATGGAGTAGATTGAAGCTTGTTCATTAAATAATGAGGATTTGCTATCTTAATATAAAACTGAACACTGATTATATATATGTGTGTGGGAGATGATAATCAGGACCAACTGATGAATGCTGGTTTAGCATGAAATACGCATATTGGTGACTACTTATCTTTTCTGCATGTATGTGGTTATGTGTATCAGTTGTGTAAGATTATGTGGATAGTTGAATTGTGCTTGAAAGTCTGAGTTCAAATCCCCTATTTTACAATTAAGCTCCAGGTTTGTGACGAGTGCCATATTCAAATATTAACAATTAAATAAGATGATGCAAAAAGTCCACTATATATCTGCAAGTTAAAGCAATGAGCATTAAATTTTAGATATACTTTTCAATTTTTAATTTGTAATTTGATTTACTATGAATGATAATATAATCATCATCATAAAACATCTTAATACTGGGGGTGTAAATAATACAAATAAAACAAATATGTTGTGCTTCAGTTTATATCATGTCATTTATGTTTAATTGAAAAAAAAATTATTTTTTAAACAAAAATTATTTTATAAAATATTTGATCATTTTATAATATTTTAGCATATTCGCAAGGGAAGTCGAACTTTTTAAAAATTTAAATTATCCAAAAACAGTTTTCCTTTATATCTTGAATGAATAATAAAAATGGAACAATAAGAGAAATCTTTTATTTTGAATTGTTGAAAAAGTTGCGCAAAAGCTTCTGGTTTAATTCTGATTGCATAAAAATGACATCGAGTCACAATATTAATTTAGCATAAAAGTTATATAGCAATTTTTCTGAGATATTAGAGAGAAATAACACATCTAAGAATTATAAAGGCGTTGAACGTGATTGTAAAAGCATTTATAAATACCTTACGTGTTTTTATTATTATCAACAAAAATATACAATTATTTATTTTGTTTATTTCAAGAAATGAAGTGTAGTAACTTCATATTAGCATATTAAGAATTAAATAATATATTTTTATATTAAAAACTAAAGTGGATATTTTTTTGAAAATTTATATGCATTTTCATATGAGATAAATTATTATTTTTTTTTGTACAACTTGGAACAAATTTTTAATTACAAGCATTTTGTGAGACAGCATAGTACCAGCCCAGTGGCAAAGGGGTCAACTTAAGAACTAAATATTCCTGGAATTATTATTGTCAAAGAAAAGTAAAAAAAAATCTCAGCTTGGCTGGCTAAGGGGTCAAACTTCAAATGACCTCCAATCAACCTTATGACTTTGTTAATCCTATTTATAATGAAACAAAGCTATTAGGTAATTTAAATATATTTCATGGAATAAAAATGCGATTTTTAATTTTTGAACATTTATTTAACAAATTATATTTAATTTGTTTTCTTTATAAGTGTAAAAAATTAATCAAACAAAAATTAGTGAATATGTAATTTTTTTTCAATAGATAAAAGACATTCCGTCAAGCTACTTCTATTAAAAAAATCAATGTTATTAATGTAATAAAAATAATAGTATTATGATGTTCAAACACAAAAATGACATGGTAAAAGCATTGGTGGGAGAGTGGTCTATCTTGCCGACTTATAGTCCTGATCACTAGAGCTGAAAGAGGTCAATGTCATGGAAAGTACTCCACGTCCATTTCAACGCCATAACTACATCTTTGGGGTCATGCAATCAGTTGGGCACGTTACTCTACATGCTAACACACTTCAAATTACATTGATATCAACATCCATATATCCCTCCACCAACTTTGACACAACTATGAAACAAATAGTCTCAAATCAAACTCCCTTTAAACTAACATATACTTAAATGAGTCTAAGCGGCTATCTACACCCAACTTATATTTAAGTCAATTTACTAATTTAATTTATTACAAAAAAATATTTAGTTTAGGGTATTTAACTTATTTTAAAATCATGCATTGCATTCAACTTGTTTTTACATCAAATAATATATTTGACCTATTTTTAAAATCTAATAATGCACAAATAATGATATATGTTTGATTTTATCTTTAAATTTATGTTTGCAATCGCAAACTCCTGCCCTATTACAAACAGATCGTATACTAAGCATAAATATATATAAAAATATAGCACATATTTTAAAAAGATTATGTTTAACTTTAGATAAGACTTAAAATTGCCAAGTTTATAAAAAAATAAAGTTTAGGTTTGATCAGAAGAAAGTCTATAGTTTGAAGATTTTTAAATTAAAGAGAGTTTATATTTTATTCTTATCATTTATAATTTATACTTTCCTTTCTCCAGGCTTCTTTCTTCGTGACAAATATCTGAGTTTATGCAAGAGCCATTTCTTGCAGATGATGATGATTTATGAAGATTTACGATGATTTCTAAAGGTGGTACCAGTAGTTCGATCCTGGGATCCATGGAGATGAAAGCTGCCTTCGACCTGGCCGATCGAAGGAAGTGCGATGAAACAGATTACATTTTTGATAACGGCGCGACAATAACTTTTTAAATTTTTTACTTTTCAGCAATGACAAATGAATTTAAAATTCTAATCTTCTAATTAATTATTTCTTTTGAATTTTTCTTTTTATAATCCTGAAGTGTCTTATCTAGGAATGCACGGATCCATCTGACATATTTCATATATGTATTTCATTGGTTCATTGGGTTTGTGGCTAAGTAGATTTTTCCATTGTAGTCAGTGTATATCTTTTGGGTGAGAAAAGCAAGTCTTTTGTTTCTACTTCTCGACTCTTATCTATTTCATAGTAATCTTTTTAATGGTTATTTTGCCCTAAGGACCTGTTTTTAATTTTATTTTTAAAATTAAAATGTTTTTTTATTATATTTATATAAGATTAGAATCTTTGCTTAGATTCTAAACATTTTTTAAACTTATTTTATTTGAATATTTAAATGAAACTTATTAATAAATTAATAATTCATTATTTGTGCATTTTGAACGTCTGTGCTTTTAATTTAGTATTAGATATGTAACATATATATATATCCCCTTACAATATATATATATATATATATATTGTATATATATATATATATATATATATATATATATATATATGTAAGGGATATATATATATATATATTGTGACCTTCCAAATTGACACCATGAAGGAAAGTGGGAAGTTCACATTGTTCCAATAGTGGTCAGGGGTACATAATGAGGAAAAAAACGAATTGTGATATAACTTAATGTATAATTCGTTTGAAAAGTTCTTAGGATGTTAGTTTGGAATGTATCAATCATTAAATTTTTTTTTGTATATCTAATGATGGGAGAGGGAAATGGATTATATCAGGAGTTGTTGGTATGAACGCTAAACCAGTGGGAATGAGTATTGTTTGTCTGTAAGGCCACAATGAGTGCTTATTCTCTAATCTATTGTTTATTGCCATTCCAAAATCCAACTTGTATATGTGGGTGCATGTCCGTTCACATCATTCCACACTCCACACCTCATTCATATTTCTAATTATCACTCAGAATATCCATCTTGCAATAACATTAATTATTTTGCTATAGATATTGCTAATAGCTCAATCATTAATAGACCTCTGGATTAATAAACATACAGAAGCACACACATACACACCATCAGTTAGTATAATTTTCTTTATTAATTATTTATTGCATAAAATCTTTTATTTCAAAATATAAAAGTTATTTATTTCATTTATTATTAGTTAGTATTTGTAATTATATATATATATATATATATATATATATATACAAATACTAACTAATAATAAATGAAATAAATATATATATATATATAAAATCAAAACTACCCCAAATCCAAAATTAAAACAGACCAGCATAAAAATAATATAAAAAACACAACCTAAGGTTTCACTGCTACAAGCAGACTTCTCAAGTGTAAAGAACTACAAAAACTACACAATATTAAAAACTACCCACAAATCCATTCACTTCCCATTCACTCTTAATATTAAAAGAACTCTTAAATAAGTTAATTGCTTCAGAATAATAAATTTTCAATAATAAAGACTCTTTAATTCTTCTTTTGATTTCATTTCTCTCAAAGAAGACAACCTTAGCTTCATCAAAATCAATAGTGTGGCCTGTATCTTTTTCATGGACATACAAAGCAGAACTAAGGTATCTATTTTTAACTCTACTTTTATGAACCTTTATTCTTTCATTTAAACTCAAACTATCTGACCTATGTAAACCTTCTTACAAAATAAACAAGGAATAAAATATACTACACCAGGAATAGTCTTTCTAACAAAAACTTCTTTTGTATTATTTAATAAATTATTCAATGTAACACCCCTTTTCCAAGTAATTTTCTTATTTCCAAACAATATACTATTTCTACACACAATTTTATAAGAAGACAATTTAAATGGCAAAAAAATAAAATCATATTTTTCTTTAAACTTTACATTCTTACAAATATTACTATTAAATAAAATACTTTTAACAAATTTATTAGAGTATCCAACACTCAAGTAATCTTTATAAATTTGATATTTTTGAAACAAAGCAACCCCACTAGAATTATTTAATTTAATATTCCTATGACAATAATTCCTTAAAGCAACTACTTTATGAGATACAGACTGATAGCTATCAGGTTTAATTATAGATCTTAATTTTTTACTTTTAACTAAATGACTGCACAATAAACAATTAGTTTCTACATTTCTAATCACCAAAAGATCTAAAAAATTTAACTTACCAAAATCTAACCCCCATCCTTCTAACACAAATTTTATAGAAGGATCAAAACAATTAAACTCATTTACAAATTCCTCCAATTTATCATTCTCAACTACAAATAAACAATCATCAACATATCTGACAAATAATTTTACATATAAACAATTCTTTTTAATAATAATTTCCTCTTCCATAAAACTAATATAAACTGAACATACTAAAGGAGAAATAATATAACCTATTATCCAACCTTCCTTAATCTTATAAAAATTACCATAAAGGTAATACATAGAATCTTCCAATAACAAAAGCAAATCTTTAATTACCTTAATTTTATTTTTTGATAAAGAACTTTTCTTAATCAATACAGACAAAAGAACATCAATACTGCTTAACTTATTAACAGACTGATACATATTTTCAATATCTAAACTTCCAAATACCCAATTACTTTCCATTTTAAAATTATTAACCTTATCAAAAGCCTCAAAAGAAGAAACTGTGTACTGATCAAAATCAACAAATTGTTTTAAAAAATTATTCAAGAATCTAGAAATACCCTCTACAACCCTACCTGTAAAATCAAAAATAAATCTTAAAGGAAAACCATCTTTATGAGTTTTAATATTCACAAACATCTTAGCTGATGTAAAATCATTAGGATAGCATTTTAAATAATCTATTCTATTAAAAATTTTTAAATTAACCATTTTCTTCATAATATCTATCAATTTTCTTTTAATCAAATTACCTGGATCTTTATCTAACAACATATATTTACCATTATTTAATTCTCTTTCCATTTTCTCTTTGAATTCATCTCCTTTCATAATAACAAACCTACCAGATTTGTCTTCATGAGAAATGATTACATCATTAGCAGTTAACCTATTCTTAAGATGTTTAATCTCAGCAGGATTAATAACAAATTTTTCTTTCCTTTTTAAACTTTTATTCAAAATCGATTGAATACCAACTTTCTGCTCATCACTCAAATTACTAGATTCAATAGACGAAATTGTATCAAAAACTATATTTTTTGAATGAAAAAAATCTTTTGGTGATTAGAAATGTAGAAATTAATTGTTTATTGTGCAGTCATTTAGTTAAAAGTAAAGAATTAAGATCTATAATTAAACCTGATAGCTATCAGTCTGTATCTCATAAATTAGCTGCTTTAAGGAATTATTGTCATAGAAATATTAAATTAAATAATTCTAGTGGGGTTTCTTTGTTTCAGAAATATCAATTTCATAAAGATTACTTGAGTATTGGATACTCTGATAAATTTGTTAAAAGTATTTTATTTAATAGTAATATTTGTAAGGCTGTAAAGGTTAAAGAAAAATATGATTTTATTTCTTTGCCATTTAAATTGTCTTTTTATAAAATTGTGTGTAGAAATAGTATATTGTTTGGAAATAAGAAAATTGCTTGGAAAAGGGGTGTTACATTGAATAATTTATTAAATAATACAAAAGAAGTTTTTGATAGAAAGACTATTCCTGGTGTAGTATATTTTATTCCTTGTTTATTTGTAAGAAGGTTTACATAGGTCAGAGTAGTTTGAGTTTAAATGAAAGAATAAAGTTCATAAAAGTAGAGTTAAAAATAGATATCTTAGTTCTGCTTTGTATGTCCATGAAAAAGATACAGGCCACACTATTGATTTTGATGAAGCTAAGTTTGTCTTCTTTGAGAGAAATGAAATCAAAAGAAGAATTAAAAAGTCTTTATTATTGAAAATTTATTATTCTGAAGCAATTAACTTATTTAAGAGTTCTTTTAATATTAAGGGTGGATGGGAAGTGAATGGATTTGTGGGTAGTTTTTAATATTATATATATTGTGTAGTTTTTGCAGTTCTTTACACTTGAGAAGTCTGCTTGTAGCAGTGAAACCTTAGGTTGTGTTTTTTATATTATTTTTATGCTGGTCTGGTTTAATTTTGGATTTGGGGTAGTTTTGATTTTATATTGACTAGTTTAGCTTTATGCTTGTAATGTTTATATATATATATATATATATATATATATATATATATATATATATATATATATATATATATATATATATATATATATATACAATACTCTATTCCTAACATTTTTTGTTACACATAATAAATTCTTGCATATTGTTGGCCTCATTATAACTAAAAAAAGGAGGCATGGCTAAGTAGATGGAGAATTTCAGAAAAAGTTTTAGAGAAGATGAAATGCTTTTCTGAAAAAGAAATTATAATAAAAGAAGCAAACCTAATATTTTCATTAAATTCTCTACTATTTCCTTTGCTAAGTAAACTTCTCTCATACTACTCAAGCATAAATGCCAACATGTAATTGTGAAGGACACAGGATAAGGTTGTTCAATTAACTTTTATTCAAAATGCATGGATATTATATAAAAATTTTGCTAATACAATTTTGCTATAACTTACTTATAATGAATAATGTGATACTTGAAGTATGTAAATTAACAATAATGATAATAATTGAAAAAGTTGTGCAGAACTGTTTAATGAAACATTTTATTGACTCTCATTTAATAAGTTTTCTATTTTTATTGTGTAAAATAAGGCTGAAACAGAGAAATTATTCATTCTAATATTTTACATTATTAGAATAGATATGTATACCAAATTACCTTACCATTCACACCTATACATGAGTGATAGAGTGCACCACTTAATGATATTTGATAATTATTTATCAGAAATGGGCATAAGAATGGATGACCAAAATACTGGAAAGTTTAAATGGAACAAAGTTGAAAATAGTGTGAATCATAAATACTTATTTTGATAATCTTGCTGAGCTTTGGATATTTTAGGACAAATAAATTGATTCAAATATGTGCAAAATCTGCTTGTAATGTCCTTTAGGAAGTGCTAAGAACATTGGAGATTATTGTTGTTTTGCCAAATTCATGTTTATCCGACATGAGTAATGTTTATATGTTTTAATGTTTGTTTATTCATCATTATCATCTGAGCTATATGTACGCTGCAACTCTTAAAAATTTCAAGTGTGAACTAAAAAAAAAAAAGAGAAAAGGGAAACTTATTTTAATGATAGAAGTTTTGACATGTATTTCTTCCCATTGCATATGGTAGATAGATAGATTTTCTTTTATGTTTAGTTTGATATTAATTTTAGTTATTATTATTATGTATTTGTTTGCCTAATCTCCTCTAGAACATCTCGGAGATTTGGATATAAAGTATACCAAACCGGTAATATTTTCTTTTATTGTATTATGTAAAAATGTTATATTCTCCTGCTCATATTATTGGTTCAAATAGAATGCTTTATCGTTATTCATTAGTTGTTAATGATCAATAGATATATGGAAATACTTATGCCAGTATTGCTGAATAGTCAGGCTCACTTGATAGTATTTACGTTTATTTGAAATTCGATGTTCTTAATTTTTCATAGGTTTTAGATTCATTTATAATTTAATTAATGCTAATATAACATTTTGTTTTTTCTGGTGTGATTTCAAAAATATTTCATATATGATCATATGTTCACGTGTGTGTTTGCTACCATAAGATATTTTATAAGAGTTAGATTTATGCTTATTTGTTTTTCTATCGGTTTTGGCTGGTGATATGCGTTAAAGAGTGTGAAAGTTTGAGAGTTTATCTGCTTATGGAATTGTTCTATATGAAATGCGTTAGATACCTTTCGAGTGAAGAGGAAATTGAAGGGATAATCATGCTATTCAGATTGAGTAATGCTCCCTTAATTACTTACCTATTGAGCCGTGAGTGGTGGTATATTTCCTTATTTGATAGTATATGATGCAATGATTGCATTCCTTAAAGTGAAGTGGTAGATGCCCCATTTATATATGATAAGTTGGCTGGGTTCTGCACCATTTGTGATAGAAGAGTTGGTAGATATTATGTTGATAAATTAAGTTGATGTTTGGAGTTTTGTTAACCCTCATGCACCCATATGTAAATATTTATTTGTTAGTATTTAGCTCTCCCGCATCATTCCACGTAATTATCATCATATAGTATATGTTAGCTATTTCAGATAAATGATTTAGTGATTTCTGTAATATACTTGAAGTTGGATTAATAATTTAATGATTATCTCATTGTACCATCCATATTGTAAAGTTTATTCATTCCACAAGTAAACTGATAGAAATATACAGTCAATAAATGCGTTATGATTTTGAATTTATAAATGCGCGCACACATTCGGAGATATGATAAACTTAAAAATATAGAGGGAGACCATCGCTGAAATTGTAAGTTCTAAGTAGCTTATCAAATCATATCACCCACATTATCATTATTTAATTTATTATTATTACTGGCCATTTACCTTCCTGGCATGAACGTAATATTGGATTGCAAAATTTTACTTTATTTAATGCTAATTTTAATAAAATTATTACTTAATTTTATATAGTAAGTATAAATTTATGGACATAAGGAAATAATTTCAATGGCATTAATTGATTATTTGATACTGCTTTTCTTGGTTCATTAAGAGCACAGAATGAGTATATATGACATAAACATTGGTATATAAATATATAATTATTTTGTATTGTTAATAATTTAATAAATAAAGATGTAAATAATATTGAAATAACAGATAAGAGGAAGAGCCTTCAAATATTAAGTGTATAGGATTTATGTAAATTAAATGTTATTTAGTCAAGTTTGTAGTTAATGCGAAATTAATTTTAAATCATCATCGATGTGTTTGTAAAAGAATGTGTCTTGTAATAAATATTTGTTGAAGTAAGATTCCCTCTGAATTATTCTGCCATGTATGCTCACTTGATCATTTCCACACATACATATGTTCAACATAATATAATTATAATACTTCTCAGTTTAATATTATATGCAATCTATCTAGATAACACTGAATTAATTGATTCAAACATTGTGTTATGCCAAGATATAGATTTTACCTTGTCAAAAATAAATAATGATGTGTGATAAAAATGCACCCAATCTCTATCATTGTCTATCCTTTATTTCATTGTAAGAATTGTCAGTTTCACAATAGTTTCTCATCATTTAATTATCGTCTTATAATAGGATTGACTTATTGTTCATATAATAGAGCCCTGAGATTATTTGATCATTTAAATAAACACTGCAATCTAAATCAAATGTCTGTAGATTGATTATTGTTACAGTGATCCCCAAACATATTAGATGAGTGGCATGATTGGTCTGGCATGTACTTGGATGGTGGTAGAATTGAACATATCATGATTCTTGATTTAATCCACAAATTGCTTTCTTTTGATAACTTAAGTAAGTACTTATAATATAACTAAATAAACATTATATAATGATTGTTTATAAATGCTTCTCTCACCCCATTTACATTCTAGATGACCAGGAGACCCTATAACTCCCTACTGAGCTAAGCTGTAGATTAATACTATAATAAAAGACTTATCCACAATTAGAGATGTAACCCAAATTAGAAATTTTATTCTATTTTGTATAGAATTGGTGCCTGGGCATTTATATATGCATAAGGTGATATAGGTGAAGATTGTAGTGGTTACAATATATATATATATATATATATATATATAATATGTATTTTATATATTTAACCCGTGCAAATCTTTGTTTTAACATATATATATATTGAGATTAACTTATCGCATTGTTTATATATAAAAATGGATGCTAGCATCCACACATGATAATATAGTTTATAGGTAAAAGAGATACTTCTTGACCTTTCTCTCTTTTTATATTTGAAAGATTTTCTGCAATGTCTTTGCAAGAATATATGAATTTTAACTTATTTCTAAATATTTTAAAATCTGATTGATTTATGTATCTGCTAAGTGTGAAATTATTCATTTTAATTCTTGCCATTGATGGTTTGAATACTAATATTATTTATATGTAGTGTTTTAAGATTAACTCATTGCAAATGTTTCTATATATACTGGAAAGTCATCCTCCTCACAGCTCACACAGAATGGCTCTGAAAAGTTGGTGTTGCAGCAGTGGAATATGCCTTTTATATTTATTTGGCCCTTTAAATACCTTATTTTGCTGCTATGATACTTTCATTCACTAAATGTCAGTTTTAGTACATTTTAACATAATTTCCCTACGTCTAACTTGTGCTTATCAGCATTTAACTACCTCATACCCCATGTTTGGTGGGTGTTTCAACTGTTTCATGGACCATAATAGATTTTATTTTCTCCTAGACTCTTAAAATATTTCTCCTTTTTCCAATTTCCCTGTCACTCAGAACTTGTTTATAAAATTTTTTGTGTGTTGTTTCAATTATTTAGGCCATTTTCAATGATTTATCTGCCTAAAATTCCACTCAATTTTCTCATTACTCAACTAAAATTATTAATAACTAGTTTTCCAGTGTTTTTTTTTGCTTTTACATCAATATATTTAATTTTTCCATTTCAAAACTGTTTTCTTCATTTTACTTTTCATTCTTTCAAACAGTTTAAAGATAACCACTGTCCCTAGTAAAAAAAATGTGGAGTGATCTAAACTTCATGAACTAAAATCTTCAAAATTACCCAAATTTTATCCAAATTGAATTTCAAACAAAACTTAACTAAAAACATCATCACCCAAAGAACTTATTTCAAAGTCTCCATCTCCTTGCCTTCCTCCATTTCAGGCTGTGGTTTGCTCTGTCAAAGGTAAAAAGCAAGTCAAAAAGAACAACATGATCAATCATAATGCTATTCCAATTACAACGGGAAAAACTAAAATTACTCATCTACAAAAGACAAAAATTACTCTGTTGCATCTAAGTAAAACTCAGAAATATCCTCATCTATTCCTGAAACCTCTAATGACTTAACATATAGTTTTTCCTCCTAAGTTAATGTCACATATGGATCTCCCTATCAATCCACCAGGGCAATCCAGGCTGTCAACATTTCTCCTTACCAAAGACTTTTCTTTGCCTGGACTACTCACCCTTTCCATATCCCCTTTCCATTTCATATGTATTTCCTTCACCATATTGTACTTGAATTTTATTTTGCCATGTAATCATCTCTTTGTAAATCTTTTTTAACTGTTGTGTACTTTGTCTTTTTGATGAAAAAAAGCTTTCATCACTGAGAAAAAATGTTTAGATTTAATAAAAGTGTATTGTAATGTGCTGACACTAGAGGATATTTCAATTGCATGTAAACTGTTGCAATGAGTTAATTTCAAAACAATATGTATAAATACTTAGCACAGTATAATTTTATTGATCACATAATATTTGTATTAACGTCATCATTGGGGAAATTAAAAATGAAAAAATTCATAATTGCAAAATATATTTATCAATCAGGTTTAAAAATATTTAGAAATGATTTTTTTATTGATTAAAAACTCATCCCTTCTAGCAAAGGCATTGCAGACAATTTTCCAGATATATGAAAAGAAAAAAGTTAAAGAGATATCTCTTTTATCTTTAAATTGTATTGACATGTGATGATGCTAAAGAATACTTTAATTATATATAAACATTTGCAGTGAGTTAATCTCAAAACATTACATATAAATTTTTAGCATTGTAAATTCTTATTATATATATAAACAAAAAAGATAATTTAAGATTTAATACATTCAGTTTCCATGCAAAAAATGTATTCAATATTAAGTTAAACTAAGCATTAAGATTGGTTAATAACAGAAAATTTTGGTGGCTGTCTAATTATTTAATAGAAATTATGTGTCAGTAAATCACATTTAAATGTTTTATCATCTCTTTCCGTTTTTAAAATATGCTGTTGGGCAAACTTCTAACATACAGTAATACATTTATAGAAATATTTTACCATATCTTTATTAAAATAAAATAAAAATGTTTAAACTTAGATATTAATTTATAACTAAATAATCTTTCTATATTTGTATACAATATCAATAAAATACGTTTGATAATAATCTAATGACTTTCCCTCTTTGCCAGAATTTAATTTAATGCAATTTTAAAATATTTTAGCTACATATCTTTGCAGAATTATTTTTTCCATTTCATATTCTTCATTCCTTTCTATCTATCTATCTATCTATCTATCTATCTATCTATCTATCTATCTATCTATCTATCTATCTATCTATCTATCTATCTATCTATCTATCTATCTATCTATCTATCTATCTATCTATCTATCTATCTATCTATCTATCTATCTATCTATCTATCTATCTATCTATCTATCTATCTATCTATCTATCTATCTATCTATCTATCTATCTATCTATCTATCTATCTATCTATCTATCTATCTATCTATCTATCTATCTATCTATCTATCTATCTATCTATCTATCTATCTATCTATCTATCTATCTATCTATCTATCTATCTATCTATCTATCTATCTATCTATCTATCTATCTATCTATCTATCTATCTATCTATCTATCTATCTATCTATCCATCCATCCATCCATCCATCCATCCATTCTGCCTAATCTAACAATATGTCTATCTGTTTATTTTCGTTTTTTTTTTTGTGTCATTTTATTTTGTATGTCTACCTATTTAATTACAGGTTCACATTCATATATATGTATATCTTTACATTTATGTACATATATCTAATTATATATCTCTATAAGTATTATCTATCTATTTATCTATTTAATTTACACACCTCATTAATACTGTTGTTGTTTACAATATTTGTTGTCAAAGTTAGCATTAATTTTTGGAGATTGAGCAAATAATTGAAATTTATTCATCCACATAAAAGGCAAATAATTATTTTTAAACTAACCTGTTTCAAAGATAGCATCTCCAAATGCCATGTAAAAAAAAGATTGAAGAAGTCTATGTTCCTTGGGTTATTTAAGTACCAAAGACACATTTTTATGATTTTTTTTGTTATAAGTAAACTTTTACTGATCAATAATTAAGTGATTAGCTTAAATTGTAAATATAGCAAGCAACTGAATTAATGTATCGTATCATAAAATATTTCTCCCGCATATTAATAACAGTTGAATGCTTTTGGAAAGTTTAAATAAAGTTTGAATATTTTTCTAAAGACATTCAATATTTAATATTAGATGATGAAATAATCCGGCATATATATATATACATACTTATTTTGCATGCTAATGTAATGTCTCAAATAATAAATTCATTTATGTACTGCAACAAATAAAGAGCATCATACCAAAAACGTTTCTATATATTTTTAAATTATTAGATGCTATTTTGTATGTGAATGTGTGGTTATATTATAAAGATTATCTTAAATTTATAATATATAATTTCATGTTTACAAAACAATGAGATAAGAACGCATTATATGACATATATACATGTAATTTCACAATTTTTAACGGTTGTGATTGATTAAAATATTTTATTACATGTTTTCTTTTCTAATTAAAATTGCAAACGAACATTTCCACGTATTAATATATATATATGAGTCTGCATGTTTTATAAGATTTTATACAATCACAAACTTGGTCTTATATATATATATATATATATATATATATATATATATATATATATATATATATATATATTGTAATGGGCACATACGTACGTTACATTGTTTTTTATTAGTAAACATTAAAAGAATAAAAGTTCGCAAATAAAAACTTCTTTTTTAAGAATTAAAAATTGAAAATTAAAAAATCATCTTAAACTCGTATATATATAAAATCGCACAGATAATAATAAAAAAATTATTATTAAAATAAAACGTTATTAAAAATAAAAAAAATATTTTAAAAGAAAAAACTTAAAAAGATTTAGAGATAAAAATATATCTTTAATTTTGGAAAACACATTAAGTAATCAGAAAATGGAAATGATTGTTTTAATTAGTCAATGTAAACTAGCCTTGGGCATTTAAATGTATAAGCATCGGTCAGATAGGAAAACAATAGAAACTAATAGCCAATGAATGAAAAACAATGGAATCGGACCTCAGCGAAAGGACCATATCATCATCGATGATGTAATGTCCATTGGATCCTTAAAATTATTATAAAAGGAAAAGTTTGGAAAATAAAAGAATTAGTTGGTTATTACAAGTGGACAGATATGTGTTAGTGCGGAGTTGAAGGAGAAGGGATTGAAAAGACGCACTCTTCAATCCCTTCAGTTCTGCTAGGAAGAAAGAGAAATGAACTATCATTTTATACATTGAGAACCAGCTGGAGTAAAAAACCTCTGGATGAATAAATAAAACGGCCAACAGAATACCAATCTTTTTTGGATGGCATGGGAATTCACATTCAAATGGCAAGCAACAGATAAAGATGAACTGTTTAAAACCGTAAGAACTTTATAATTAATGAACATTAAATTAAAAACTTTCCGTATTTAAATAATACAAATAGAATCCTATCTGACCAAACTAAATTATTTATTCATTAGTTATAATTTTATTTGATGTATTTCCTTTGTGTAAATCATTTCCATTTTTTTTTTTGTTCTTTAAATTTTATTTATGATTTTTGTTTTCCTATAAATTAAAATATATAAATGTTAAACTTAAGTTGGGCGTGAATGGCTATATAGATTTGTAAAGTTATATTAGGGGAGGGTAATCTTAGGTTATTTGTTTCATAGTTGAATTGGGTCAGTGGATTGGATATATTGATGTAGTTAGTAGATGTAGTATGAGATCCGCTATGGGCAGGATTGCATATATATGCCACACACCTTCTGTCTGCCTATGGATGGGTTTGTAAGTCGGCAAAGAACTGCAATCCATTCCTATGGAGTTTTTTGTTTATTGTTCTACTCGCCAACAGATGTGGCATTCCTGTTGGTAGAGAGACAATGTCCTCTCTAACTCTACTTACTGTTCAGATGTATATTCCTGACAGTATAGTATTTTGTGTTGTCGTATTTTCATGCTACATTAAATACATAAATATATCAGATGGATTACACACCAGTTTGACTGCGAACCTTTAGCCTAAGGTTAAATGGGGATAGAATGTTTTATCTTCAAATGCAAATCTATGTAATCTACTCATACTCAACACTAAATAAAAATGCATTAAATTTAAGTTGTTTATAGATGCTTGCATGGATTCGTTATTGGTTAATTATGTTTTGGGTTTTTATATTGGATCAAAATATATAGACATTCGATAAATAATGATACCTTATGGTGAGTATCTAAAAGGTATTTATTCGGATGTCTTTTAAGTTATTGGTGTTAATGTGGTGTCTTATGATGAACACCATTGGGTTTCTTGTATTCCCTATGCAATTGACGGTATCAATGATTTTGTATTTTAATCGTTTATGTTAACTTTGAAATGTTTTTAACTGTGTAATCTATGTAACTGATCTATACTCAACATTATAAAACAAACTTTCACAAATCCATCTGTGCGAACTTAATTAAAATGTAAACTTATAATATTATAAAAATTTAAATTTAAATTCTAAAATCAAATTAAAATCTAAAATAAACATACTAAAATAATAATGTTAAATTTTATATATATATGTGTGTAAATAAACGTTTGTATGTTAATTACTGGCAGTGGCTTATTTTATTCTTTTTTTAAATTATTCTTAGATAAGAATTTATTATAAATACAAATCTCTGCTACTCCCTGAGCTAGTGACAATGGGCTAATGACCGGATATCAAAATATATTATAAAATAAAAAAAAAATATTTTTTTTACTTACGTATCTGCCTACTTTATAAATTTTTCTAGGTTCAAATGCCTACATGGTGCCCTGTAGTACAGATTACATTAAGCTCTATTCCTTCCGATCATTACAATATATATATATAATTATTCATTTTTAGATGCAAATTCATCAAATGAAGGTAATTTGACTACTTGTCTGCAACAAAGATATGAAGTGGATCAGCTTGTTAAAGATGAAAAAGTAATGTTAGTATTTAGTGTTTAATATAGATTTTAATGTTAATTAGAATAAAGATTCTTTTGACTCATTGATTTATTTACCTATGTAGGAGTGCCCAATGAAAAGTGTTAGATAAGAAACAAAACTCAAGGCTTATTTACATTTTTTTATTATTTATTATTCAAAATAATCTCTCAATGACTCAATATATCTCTTGAAATGATTGTAAAATTGTTTAAAACAATTGGACCCTCCACCCAGAATTGGCAGCAGAAACTTTGTCATAATTTTTTTATTTCAGTCCAACATTAATTTTAAAAATAGTTAACAATAAGAGAATAGGGCAGATGATCAAATTAAAAAATGCTTTTAGGACCAAAAAATCATGTACAGTATTGACATTCTAAAATGATATTATTATGCAACATTTGCCAAAAGTTCTCTTTGCAGTATAGAGAACAAGGAACATTGATTCATGTCTGATCTTCAGAAATGTATTTATGATGCCTAATGCTTTTAGAATAATAATAGAAAAAACAATGAGTAATGTTTAATTTTGCTCTTTTGCATTCACAATGCTTTTGTTTTCCTTCTGAATAATTTTATTCTGGACTTTGCTCTTTGGTTGATGACCCATAATGAATGTTGTTTGACAAAATTGTGGATCAGTACTGCAGTTTATGTATGTTTCTTCTGTGCTCTAATCTGGCATTTTTTTTGGTTGAAAACTGAATACACTACTTCTGTTTTTTAATTCTTCAATCAGAATGTTGACAGAAGTTCTGGAAACTCCAGTAATTTTCTCAATGATTTTAGTAAATACACATTCAGTTTTAAGAATTTTGGCAATTTTTTATATTTAAGGATGAGTATCATATGCATTGAATATTGTTTTGTGAATTTTCAGATTCATTAATAATCTTCATTTATGAAACTTGTATAAATAAAATAGTTGCAAAATAAAACATCATATTATGGTTTGGAAACAAAAAAAAATAAAAACTTTCAATTATGATGATATTAGTAGAATATAAAGTGTACCAGCAGAAAAACCTCCACCACCTAAATTGCAAGTTGGATCCAAACCCTGCTGAACCAAATTGAATTCAAACCCAATTCACCAGCTCAGATCAATGGATGATCTAAATCGATGGCACAGTACTATGTGCCAAGAAACTAGCTCAGTGGTTGGTGAAGATTAATTAGAGACCCTTGAACTGACACTAATATCGGATAATAAATTAACTAAAGATAATTTTAAATCAAATCATATGTATATGTTCGGGTTGCCAACACAGACAGCGAGCATTAACATTAAAATAATTATTGAATAAAGAAATTAAGAAACCAAGTGTGTTTATAAAATATTTAATAATACTAATAATAGTTTTGTTCAATTTAAAATGATGACTATATTGATCACTTCTAGTCCTTAAACAGAGTTCATAATTATTATAAGGATGGCAATTCCTATTATATGCCAATGAGTATTACGCAATATTATGGAATTCTATATGTCTATGCCCCCAACAAGAAAATAAAGGCAGATAAAGGTATTCAGTTGTAAAGGAAATTATTATTCTAATTTTATATGGAAGAATGTGAGATTTATTTTCACATTTGCAAATCCATTCATGAAGAGCAAGATACATATTTAGAGCATAACTTTAACCTTTATTAGAAAACTTATTTAATTTGAGATAACTGAGAATTTATTCGACTTTAATTGAAATCACTTCATCACAAATTACAAGCATAAGAGCAGGCTTTACTGGAACAGAGTGGTAACGGGGCTGATGAAGTATGAGCTATAAAATGAACAGGAAAAATAATTGCTGGTTGGTGGTTTAAGTAGTATAGCGGCTTGTGTAACACAAGTCTTACTGCCCTTTAAGGAGATGTGGAACATGGGGAAAACCAGGCCGAGTCATAGCTATGAACTTTTGGTGTTCCAAATATAACATGAGCGGGGGAAAAAATGCTTTCTTCCTTTATAATTTAAATATCAAAAATATCACCACTGACAAGCCTACGGTGCAGAAAATTGCCTTACATCAGCAATGTTTGAAGATGATTACTTGATAGTTAACATTTGAATAATAAAAACCAATTTATTATAGAATGCTCTACGTTTTGACTTGATAAAATTAATTAATGTCAAACAAGCTTTTAACTAAAATTATTTTAAAGCATTTATAAAATTATATTAATTATGCCACAAACATTGTGCCCTCCTTGAATCTGAATATAAAGCAACAGAAATTTGAATTAGAATATATTTAGTTGGTTCCTTTATCGACCCTTTTGCAAAAACATTTTAACATTATATATGAATAACTAAATATTGGTGAACACGAAAAGATAGCTGGGGCATAGATTAAAAACAGAGCTAATAATTTATTATTAGCCAATTATAAAAATAGTAAACATTTAATAAATTCTTTTGACTCGATGATTAATAGAACATATAAATTTAGTTCTAATGGGTGAGAATTACTATTAGACTTAATATTATATTATTTGCATAAAGCAAATGGAATAAAGGAGCTCATCGAGTTGAAGGATTATTGGCATATAATTTAAAATAAACAACATTAATAAATCATGCAATAAATATATATAATATAGTAAATGAACCACCATCATAAGAAAGGAAAGTTAAATTTAAAAACTAGAGGTTTAGAGAATTACTATATAATTTACAATAGCATAAATAAGAAGAAAGTTTTATAAAGATTATTACATTAAAGAATGAAAAGAGCTCTTAAAGGGAGTGTAAAGTTCGGAAACTGCCCAGAAAGTTATGATTCATTATGGAAATATATTACCATTTCTTCTGGAGCTGGTTCCTTAGTTTACTTGTCCAGGTTGGTAAAATGTAGGCACACATTTGGTATTATTTGAACAGCATTTTAATTGATTCTGTCATGATTTTGGCAGCACGATTGGTCCAGAAAGGATTTAGCAGCTTCATTGAAGATTTTCAGGGAACTTCAGGAACCGTAGCCAAATTCCTGACATTTAACCCCTCACCATGATAGGAACACTATTTGAATTCATGATTTTAAAATGCACAGAATTTAATGGCACTTTTCTACAACAAAGATGACTTTTTTTCTCTAAACCTTCCCAGGCTATTTATACTGTCCTCTGATGCCTTCAGGCTAGCGCTTCTTTCATTATCAATGTCACAAAATTTACTAGTTGTATTTAGATACATTCCTTTGATAAGGCTTTCAAACTCATTAACTTGAATTCATTTTCTAATTAGAAAATGAATTTTTAATATCAGAAAAATGGTTTTAATTGGGAAATGCTTACATTTTAAATACTTATCTTTTTTTCTAATTAATAAAACTTTACCCATTGTTTTTGGAAAGGAAAGATCTGAAAGCTTATCGAAAGAATGTAGGTTTTAATCACAAACATTCGAACAGATTATTTAAAAGTAAAATCAAGCATTCCCGATGCAATGATACTCTCAAACAATTATATATATTTAAATATTTATAAATATATATGCACAATCCACACAGTTATAATATATATAAATTCCTGAATAATTTTATCATGAATTTATTAATAGCATTGATTAATTTGAACCTTAAACTAGTTAATTTTAATACACATTTATAAAATAGTTTTTCTTTAAGAAAACTAGCATGGATTGACAATATAAAACCCCATTGCATCGAAAATTTAAGGTTAGTACTAGGGTTTGAAGTGGGCTTATGGTTAGATGTCATGAAGCTAGGATCGAACTCAGATCCGACTGCTTCATTTCTTTCCACTTCAAAAAAAAAAACAATGAAAAAAAATCTCTTTGTTTATATGTGATACATTCGCATAAGTGTACTCAACTAATTGGTAGACTCTGGAAGAATGGTATGAGCATGAATAATATCATCTGTACAAACTACAAAATTATACATGTCTCATTGCAATCATTATGCTTAATATTATCTAGCTTATAGTAAATAGGTCCCTTAATCAAGTCTCATTTTCCCTATGGTTGTGTCAGTCAGTCGTCTGTATATATATCTGTCTCTTCATTTAAGGGTTGTCCTATTGTTTCCCTGAATCAGGTGGCCCATATGATTTGAACTTTTGATATTGGTCATAGTCTTGGTCTTTTCTTGTTGGTGTCAAGTTCCCATAGTCTATTGCAGTGAATAACTCTATGGTATTTTCTAGTGACTTGGGGCACATCCCAATCATGATTCTGTGGATCCATGGAGGTAAATGATACCTGATCATTCAGATGATGTGTTGGTCCTTGTATTGGAAAGCTATGAGGGATTTGAATGTGGTCACTTGCTGGATGAAGTAGGCTGTGTATCTCTTTCTGCAGTCTTCTTGATACTTCTGGGTGTTCAGTCTATGCAAAATACCCTCCTGCCTTTCTTCACTCCAATATTTTTTTAAAATGGCATTTTCATACCCTTGGATAATGGTAGGTGGGTTTTTTAGTAGCTTCCACTATGCCTTGACAGCTTCTCTTAAGTAATGGCTGGCTAGGATAATCTTTTCCTTCTCTGCCACAGAGTGCAGACAAAAATTATTTAATGCTGTCTAGATGATCTATGGTATTTTCTCCTGGGTTTCCCCTAAAAATTTGAATTTCTACACAAAATATAAGGGATGGTCTCTACAATTTTCTTAGACTCATTTCGGGGTTTATCGTCCATTCCATTTCTACTTTTGGCTTTATTTTACTAGTGGTCTGAGCATCTTCTTTTTCCCTTTTCATATTTATATCAGCTACTTTAACTGTTTCTTGATTTGACTCCTCTTCTCCACTATCATCCTCTTTGCTGTCCACAACTTCTTTTGGTGTGGTCTGATTATCTTCTTCTCCTCTTGGAGCTTAGTAAGTGTCTATTGCTTGAGGATGCTTTGCAATCTCTGAGGTTTGGGTTGGTTTGGGTGCTTCATTTTTCCTCAAGCCTTAGAATCCTTTTCATCATCAGCAGCATTAACTTTCTGTCCTCTCTTATTTCTCTGAGGATCGTATGCAAAGTCTCTCGATTGTCATGATCATCTTTAGTAGTCTTCCTGCTTTGATGGTTGCATTCTTTCCTATTGATCCGATTTTTAAAAGTGATCTCTTGTTCACTGGAGGTGGTTAAAAGTGCATCACTATCATCAGTCAATTCTTTATCTAATTTCTCTCCTTCCATTTTTGAAAAAAAATAAACAATATAATCACAAAATTAAGGCACTCTTTCTCTGTATACTTAAATAATGACATTTTTTTCTCTATTACATTTAATTAGGTTTCTGACTACTGATCCCATTGTCCCTATCATCATTAGCTGCTGCATATTATTTCCCCAATCTATGTAATCTGCCTTTTTCAGTTTAGTTTTAGTTCACCTACATTTTCTTGGTTAGCTCTTTATTAATTCTTTGAATGAGACATGTATCTTATTTAAAAACTATTAAATATAAGAAAAACAAACATTACTCACTTTCCCTCTGTTCAACTGTTCTCCCATGTCTGAAAAAAAACTATACAAATGATTAGTGATATACAATTAGTAATTCATCTTTACACAACAATTAGTAATATATATATATATATATATATATATATATATATATATATATATATATATATATATATATATATATATATATATATATATATATATATATATATATATATATATATATATATATATATATATATATTAGCAGGTAGTACAAATAATTCTCTGTATTGGACACATTTGGTTGTTATTATTTAGACAACTGATCCACGACTGTGCTAACAAGCAAATTTGCTGACAAATTTATTTATATGAGTGCCAGTCAGCAAAATGAGATCAATAGGGCATGTGAACTAACCCATTGACCCCTAAACCACATATGAATGACTTAATTTTTGATATAACAATTCGATTGATGAATATTTATTATTTATTAACAACTGATGT
Source organism: Epiperipatus broadwayi (assembly GCA_028023455.1). Lineage (NCBI taxonomy): Eukaryota > Metazoa > Onychophora > Udeonychophora > Euonychophora > Peripatidae > Epiperipatus > Epiperipatus broadwayi. Next base: position 1,881,680 of record JAQFVV010006352.1, read on the forward strand.
GTTCCTGACCTGAGTTGAAATATAGGATTTCAATTAACATTTTTACTAAGCATGAGGCTTATACACAAAAAATGTCAAAATTAATATTACACAAGAACTTTTATTTGTTGATATCATTTTTAATCTTGCTAGCATGAAAGTGTGTGAACCATTTAAGCATTTTGCTAACTGCATCTGGCTGCTTGGTGTACATGAAGGGTCTTCACCTGCTTTGAGGTTACTCTAGAAATTATTGTCATTAAAGCATGTTGTCACACTGCATTGGACCACTTGACATATAATTCCCAGTTTGAAGGTCTTCACTTGCTTTGAAGCTACTAAGAATATGGAGTGAACATTTAATATATGTGCTAGCAAGCAATATTTTGAAATTAAAACTTTTAACATGATATCATATTGGATATTTTTACATATATACTGAGATGAGCACTAGTTAATTTTGACACAGACACATGTTTCATTTATTTTACCCCTTGCTTTAATCTACTTGTACTAATTTTCTAACAATCATTTTCTTCCCTCTTTACTGTCACAAACACATATAAACAGATGTATAATACATATATACTGAGATACATATAATTAGTTTTATATATATGTTACTATCTTATTAATTTTCTTTAAATAATTATTTTGACTAACGAATCTTTTACTGAATGGATATTAAAAAACTAATCTTGAAAACATTTAAGTATAAGAAAAAAAAATTACAAAATGACATTTTAATTTATTAAAATTACTTCCATTGAGCATTATAAATTGCACAACTTTTTTTCTTAAATACATACAACACTCTTTACAGATATCACTCTCTACAGAAACATTTAATTTATTGAGATCTCAATTGACTGAGTAACTAAAATCATAATTACTATCTACAGGGTGTGTGGGGTTTATTAATCGATGCCCCAATGATTGGGCAGCCAAAAACATAACCATGTTCCGGTCGAAAAACCTCCACCACCTAAACTGCAAGTTGGATCCAAACTCAGGTGAACCAAACTAAATTAAAACCCAACTCACCAGCTCAGATCAATGGATGATCTAAATCGACGGCACAGTGTTATGTGCCAAGAAACTAGCTGAATGGTTGGTGAGGATTAGAAAACCCTGACCTGACACTAATAGCGGATAATAAATTAACTAAAGATAATTTTAAATCGAATCATATGTATATGTTCAGGTTGCCAACACAGACAGTTAGCATTAGCATTAAAATAATTATTGAATAAAGGAATTAAGAAACCAAGTGTGTTTATAAAATATTTAATAATACTAATAATAGTTTTGTTCAATTTAAAATGATGACTATATTGATCACTTCTAGTCCTTAAACAGAGTTCATAATTATTATAAGGATGGCAGTTTCTATTATATGCCAATGAGTATTATGCAATGTTATGGAATTTTATATGTCTATGCCCCCAACAAGAAAATAAAGTCAGATAAAGGTATTCAGTTGTAAAGGAAATTATTATTCTAATTTTATACAGAAGAATGTGAGATTTATTTTCACATTTGCAAATCTATTCATGAAGAGCAAGATATGTATTTAGGGCATAACTTTAACCTTTGTTAGAAAACTTATTTAATTTGAGATAACTGAGAATTTATTCGACTTTAATTGAAATCACTTCATCATGAATTACAAGCATAAGAGTGGGCTTTACTGGAATAGAGAGTTAACAGTGCTGACAAATTATAAGCTATAAAATGAACAGGAAAGAAAATCGCTGGTCGGTGGTTTAAGTAGTATGGCAGCTTGTGTAACACAAGTCTTACTGCCCTTTAAGGAGATGTGTAACATGGGGACAACCAGGCTGAGTCATAACTATGAACTTTTGGTGTTCCAAATATAACATGAGCGGGGGAGGAAGTGCTTTTTTCCTCTATAATTTAAAATATCAGTAATATCACCACTGACAAGCCTATGGAGTGGAAGATTGCTCTACATTGGCAATGTTCGAAGATGATGACTTGATAGTCACCATTTCAATAATAAAACCCAATTTATTATAGAATGCTCTACATGATGATTTGATCAAATTAATTAAAGTCAAACAAGCTTTTAACTAAAATTATTTTGAAGCATTTATAAAATTATATTAATTATGCCCCAAACATTGTGCCCTTCTTAAATCTGAATAGAAAGTAACAGAAATTTGAATTAGAATATATTTAGTTGATTCCTTTATCAATCCTTTTGCAAAAAACATTAAAAAAATATTGGTGAACACAAGAAGATAGCTGGGGCATAGATTAGAAATGGAGCTAATAATTTATTATTAGCTAATTATAAAAATAGTAAACATTTAATAATTTCTTTCGACTCGATGATTAATAGCACGTATAAATTTAGTTCTAATGGGTGAGAATTACTATTAGACTTAATATTATATTATTTGCATAAAACAAATGGAACAAAAAAGCTCATTAAGTTGAAGGATTATTGGCATATAATTTAAAATAAATGACATTAATAAATTACACAATAAATATATATAATATAGTAAATAAACTGCCATCGTAAGAAAGGAAAGTTAAATTTAAAGACTAGAGGTTGAGAGAATTACTATATAATTTACAATAGCATAATTCAAAACAAGGTTTTATAAAGATTTTTACATTAAATAATGAAAAGAGCTCTTAAAGGGAGTGTAAAATAAAGTTCGGAAACTGGCCAGAAAGTTATGTTTCATTATGGAAATATATTACCATTTTTTCTGGGGCTGGTTCCTTAGCTTACACATTCGGGTTGGTAAAATGTAGGTGCACATTTGGTATTACATGAATAGCATTTTGATTGATTCTGTCATGATTTTGGCAGCATGATTGGTCTGGAAAGGATTTATCCATTGAAGATTTTCAGGAGACTTCAGGAACTATAGCCAGATTCCTGACATTTAGCCCCTCACCATGATAGGAACACTATTTGAATTCATGATTTTAAAACACACAGAATTTAATGGCACTTTTCTACAACAAAGATGGTTTCTTTTTTCTCTAAACCTTTCCAGGTTATTTATACTGTCCTCTGATGCCTTCAGGCTAGTGCTTCTTTCATTATCAATGTCACAAAATTTTTTAGTTGTTTTTTGATACATTCCTTCAATAAGGCTTTCAAACTCATTAACTTGAATTCATTTTCTAATTAGAAAATGAATTTTTAAAATCAAAAAAATGATTTTAATTAGGAAATGCTTACATTTTAAATACTTATCTTTTTTTCTAATTAATAAAACTTTACCCATTGTTTTTGGAAAGGAAAAAATCTGAAAGCTTATCGAAAGAATGTAGCTTTTAATCACTAAAATTTGAACAGATTATTTAAAAGTAAATCACACATTCCTAATGCAATGAAACTTTCAAACAATTATATATATTTAAATATTTATAAATATATATGCACAATCCATGCAGTTATAATATATATAAATTTCTGACTAAATTTATCATGAATTTATTAATAGCATTGATTAATTTGAACCTTAAACTAGTTAATTTTAAGACACATTTATAAAATAGTTTTTCTTTAAGAAAACTAGCGTGGATTGTCTGTATAAAGCCCCATTGCATCGGAAATTTAAGGTTAGTACTAGGGTTTGAATTGGGCTTATGGCTAGATGTCATAAAGCTAGGATCGAACTCAGATCCGACTGCTTCACTATATATACTAAAAATACATATCTTATTTAAATTGAACTTAGCTAATAGCTCCATTAAACCATTTGAACATTAGTTTTTAAATATGATGACTGTTATAAAAAAAATATAGTCCAAATGATTTATTAAAGCTATTAGATTATTTAATTGAAACAATTAATTTGTTGTTTAATATATATATATATAAATCAAATAGTGTAATATTTTAACATTATCATGTTTTACTTATATATATAATTTTTTTTATTTTAATCCTTTTTTTTATTTAAAATCCTTTCAAAAACAATATTTTAAAACAATAACAAGTTGTTTTAAATCATAGTAATTTTACTCTTTTACTTAGGGTCATGGTAATATTGTTTTATCAACTAAACCAATGTGTGATCCTGATGGAAGCTTTTCTAGAAAACAGTGTAACATAACACAGTAAGTTTTTATGTATATACACATATCTCTACATGTATGTGTAACTCAAAGAAGTGATTGATATTAACTGAAAAATGGGTTTTGATAATTATTACTGATGATAGCTAAATTTGAAAAAACAGAACGATAGGTAGATAATAACATATAAAAATTATTTTGTGAGAGTTGTAAATATATTGTAATGGTCAACAAGATGAGCATGTGATTTTGGGATAGGGAAGAGTATGTGTATATTCAGCAAAGACAGCCATTGATGCAACATTGAGGCAAACAGTATATTTTATTGCATTAAAACTACATTAAATGTAAATAAATAGTCATTAGGTTTGCAATGTCTGGATTTGTACTTTTCTAAATAAAAATAAAATGAAGTATATTAAGTATGTTGTAGCTAGTGAATAGGTTGAATTTTTGATACTTTTTAAAAAATAAAAAGATTTAGTTTTAAGATTTTTAAAACAAAATTTTGCAAAAGCAAAAGATTGTGTCATATTTTTCTTTTAGAATAAAATTTCTTAGCAGGAAGGTGAGGGGGGGGGATCTAAAAGAGAATTAGAAAATAGATTTAAAACTTTTTTTTCTCTCTCTTTGTAAAAAAAACAAACTTTTATAATGTATAAAATAAACAAATGTGAAATCAAACTAAAAATTATTCTGTAAAAATAAAATGTTTGTAAAACTTTCAAAAATGTGATTAATTAGTTTATACATCTCAGATTGATAATAAAATCAAAATCAATGGTTGAATAAATTTAAAAAATACTGTAAACTATCTTATTGAGGTAATAGATGAATGTGAACAGATTAAGATTAAGGCAAATGTAAAAATCAATTAATTAAAGAAATGTAAAATTAATTAAAAGACAGATTTAACTCAAGATAAAATAAAACAATGAAAGAGTTAAGATATAAAAATTACATCTTGATTATTATTCAAGAGTTTTGGCTATTATTATTCAGTTTAGACTGAATGCAGAATTTAAACAACCAGAGATCCAGATATTTAGAAACTATAAATACAGTAGTAAACCAGTCAATTACTGCTGTGGTAAACATCTATGAAAAGTGACAGATCTAGCAACATGCACTGCTAGACAACTTTAGAATATTATATTGGCATTCAGGCTCCAAAAAACCATTAACAAAAAAAAATAACTGAAGCTCACTGGAACCAATTCCCATAACTATGCCTAGATTTAAATAAATTCTGCCACAAACTCTTTCTCCCATTGTCATTACAAAGAATGGAAAACAAGCCTTGGATGATGGAGACCAAAAAGCCAATCGATTGGAAACTGACAATGATGAAAAACTAGACTCTTTTTTTTAAATAAATAAACTTTAATTAATGAACTATTATAACTATAGCCTAAAGTCTTTTTTTTTCTTATGCAAAATTTTTTGTTATTTTATATTATATTAAATATATATGTGTGTAAATAATTAAATATTAATGGTTGCTTTAATTGTTATTTTGTCTACTGTGTCTTTCTATCTTGTCACTGCATATCACTAATTAATGCAGAGTTATTTTATGGCTAATGTAAATGTGCTGGACCCAGAGCCAGAGTGTGAGCTAGTCATGAGATGTTTCAAACTGGAATGTGTGCCTGTCATCTGAATCATGCTGATTATATAACTTATAATTGGCTGGAACCTGAGGTTGATCCTCAAAACATATAAAATGCTTTGGATGGCAGGGTTTAAATCTAGCAGTCAAGGTGGGCCATGGTCTGGAAATGTGATCATTGATTATACTTTGTATAGCCTCAGTCTGGCTAGAGGAACTGTTGGTGTTTCATTATCTGTGGTATTGTACTTCTCTGCTTGAAGGGTTGGTCATCTGCAATAATGAGAATGCAGCTAGAGTTAAAATTGAGATCTAAAAGGAAAGAGATCACTGTGATTTTTTTTGACCCGATTCAAATGCTGTCCAATGTGGGTGCCAAAGTGCCATAAATTGATCCAGCATAATTAAAGTTAAAAAAAGTAAGATCGTAATTAAAACTGAAAAAAAAAAGCAAAACTAAAATTTAAAATAACCACTAAATTGCATGATAAAAATTAAAATGGTGAGCAGTGTGAAAAAAGAGATAGTCTAAGGCAAATAAGTATAATATTGATAAAGTAAGGAATAATAATTGAAAATATATATGAATAAATAATGTAATTAAACCAATAAACATCACATGACCACCACCTCATTCGATTTAAAATATTTACTAGAAAATTTAGTTCGATTTAAAAATAAAAAAAATAATGAAAATAAAAGAATAGCCTGACAAAGGTTGGGAGAGGGGATTAGAGTTGATATTATTTAAATGGAAGTATAATGAGAATTTTGTTATTTAAAGTAAAATAATAAACTTTTAGAGTAAATATATAATAATAAAATGCTTTTTTTCCCCTGTGTATAGAATCAAAATGTGGTGATAAAATAATAAATAAATTTAAAAGAATAAATAAGCATATAATAAATGAAATGATATCTATAATAAAATATAAAATAATCTTTCAAGTGAATGTGGATTGTGTTTGGGTTGATAGTCATGAGGGGAGTCTTTTAAATAAAGAACAGTTAAGAAAAGTATACTAAGTGTATGCTATCATGCTGTGTGGAAACAGTACCTGTAATGTGTGAAACAGGGTGATAGTTTTATAGAATGAGGATCCAATAGAGAGATTCCTGTGCCCATCAAAATCATGCCAGGAGAAGTAGTCCCAATCTTTGTATCAAATATGTGCACTGGACAAATACTAGCATAAACTGCAAATCACTTTCATGGGAAGAAAAATTCCCAAAATTTTGTAATGTCTCATTTTAGCATAAGTTGAGTGGTCAGTGGCTGAATACTGACATATGCAGCAACCTCCATTTTGTCTTCTAGGATGTAGATCCATTGAAAAAAAGACATGGACTCATTCAATTGGATGGTAGAAAAATCCCAGCATAGAAGGTGAATATATTCTATGATACATTGCATTTAAACCCCTGTACATATTGGAATGATGTATGTTGTTCCTGGTGGTCATCACACATGACATAATTGTTGAAATCAACATTGTGTACAGCCTGAAAAGAAGAATAGTGAAAGAAGGATCACATATACTTTATTGATTTGTAGCAATTTTAAAACTTATTTGATAGAAAAATATTACATAAATATCTAAAAATAAAAAAATCAAATGTTAAAGTTAAAATAATAATAATAATAAACAAAATGTTAGAGCTAAAATGGGACAAACTGATGTATTTTACCTCTCAAATAAAGGGTCTGTGTGATGTACCATTAGTGAATAGCATTACATATTTCATAATTTTTTTTTAAATTAGTGTTAAGATTTTTTATTCTAAAATAACTTTATTAAAGTAAATAATATATGATTACAAAAATGCAATTGGATAAGAATGAATATTACATTTGAACTATAGGCATAATTAATAATTAACTGATAACATAATGATAAATAAGACAACACTTAATGAATAAATACATGTTAATTTGGTCACCATTGACCTTATCTAGGAAACTGAAAAAGTTTTCAAGTTTTCTCGTATAGAAATTTTGTAGATAAGATTCTGTTTTAAGATTTTTTAAATGAAATTTTGCAAAAGCAAAAGATTGCCTCGGAAGGGGAATATAGAATAGAATTAGAAGATAGATTTAAAACTTTTTTTCTCTCTTTGTAAAAAACTTATAAAGTATAAAATAAACAAATGCAAAAGCAGACTAAAATTTAGTGTGTAAAAATAAAAATAAAACTTTCAAAAATATAATTACTTAGTTTATAAGATTACAGATTGACAATAAAACCAAAATCAATGGTTGAATTAATTAAACAAACTGAAATCTATCTTATTGAGATAATAGATGAAACTGAATGGAATAAGATTAAGGCAAATGTAAAAATCAATTAATTAAAGAAATGTAAAATTAATTAAAAGACAGATTCCAGTCAAGACAAAATAAAACAATGAGAGAATTAAGATATATACAAGTTACATCTTGGTTATTGTTCTTCAGTTAAAAATGCAATTTTCTAGATCATTCATCATTCAAATTATTAACATTCAGTGTGGACAGAATGCAGACTCCAAACAACCAGAGATCCAGATATTCAGAAACTGTAAACACAGTAGTAAGCCAGTCAATTACTGCTGCAATCAGCATACATGCAAAAGCCATCAGCATCCATGCAAAAGCCATAGATATAGAAATATGCATTGCTAAACAACTTTACAATATTCAGCTGGGCTTCAGGCCCCAAAATCCCCAATAAACAGAAAATCAACTGAGTCTCACCAAAAACAGTGGCCAGAGCTATACCTAGATTTAAGTCAATTCTGCCACAAACTGTCTTTCTCATTGTCAATATAAAGAATGGAAAACAAGCATTGGAAACATCAATGAAGACCAAAAAGCCAAACAGTTGGAAACTGACAATCATGAAAATCTAGGTAAAGATACTTTTAAGGATATTCTGATCACAGTCTAGTCTCCTTATTTTAAATGAATGAACTTTAACAAATGGACTATTATAACTATCACCTAAAGTCATTTATAAATTTTCTTATGTGAAATTTATTGTTGTTATATATATATATATATATATATATACATATATATATATATATATATATATATATATATAATGTGTGTGTGTAAATAATTAAATATTAATGTTCACTTTAATTGTTATTTTGTCTATTTTTTCTTTCTCTCTAGTACTGTGTAACAAGTAATTTAATGTAGACTTATTTTATGAGTAAAGTAAATGTTCTGAATCGGGAGACAAAGGGTGAGCTAGTCATGGGATATTTCAAGTACTGAATTGTGTGCCTGTTATTCAAAGCATGCTCATTATATAACTTATGATTGGCTGGCACCTGAGATTGATCCTCAAAACAAATAAAATGTTTGGGTGGCAGGGGTTTGAATCTAGCAGTTGAGGTGGGCCATGATCTGGAAATGTGATCATGTTATGCTTTGCATAGCTCGATCAGACCATGGGCATCATTGACGGCTCTGCTATCAATGGACCCCCCCTGCTTGAAGCTGCACATAATATTAAAAATATAAATTAAATATTATATTAAATGGGGTTTAAACCCATTTAATCCCATTTAAATAATAGCTTTTAAATGGACCTGGTTCAACATATTATTGTATGTCTTATATCTCATGTCAATATATATGGTGAATCCCATTGGGCACCATGGTTAAACAAATACTTTATATCAGTATATTTCCAGTTGATATCCATAATTGAACAATTTCCACTTGATATCCATAATTGAACAATGTCTAAATAGAATATATCTCAGAGTTCAAAATATGCATGTGTGGGTGTGTGACTAAATACATGTTAAATAAATAAATAATAACTAAATAAAAAAATACAAAGTCAAGTTTAATGAATAAAATTTAAATTAAGTTTATTTCCATCTATAAAAAAAATGAAACATTTTATTATTTATTTACAATTAATAATTTGCTTTAATTAAATAAAAATTTATTCACCTTTTATTTTCCTAAAAAAATAAATTACCACAATTAAAGTATATGTTTCATATGTATATGGTTGTATGCAATAATATGATGTATAACATAGATATATATTTATTTTATAAATTTAATAAATAAAAATAATTTTATTATGAGCACACATTTGCTTAAACATATGGCTCAACTATAATATAAATGGAAAAATATAATTTTTCAAGTTTAGTAAAGTAATTTAACATCAATCTTCATTTCATTACGTATTTAAGCATGTAATTCATGACTATATATATATATAATACATATTTTGCGGGTTCATTCGTGTTAAAAACCTTTAATATTAATATACTGATGTTTCGACTTGGTCACACAAGCCATCCACAGAGTCAGTGGATGGCTTGTATGACCAAGTCGAAACGTCAGTATATTAATATTAAAAGTTTTTAACACGGATAAACCAGCAAAATATGTATTTTATATATTTAACCCGTGCAAATCTCGTTTTAACATATATATATATAATAAATAAACAACTAATTTAACAAATATACTATAACATTAAGAAATTTCATATAATGGTGACAATTGTTTGCTATAATCCATTATTAATGAGTGGCTCAAATTTTGAACATATTTAATATACTACTGCATAAAATATAGTACATGAACTTTACTCTATTGACACTATTCTTCTAAATTAAAATGCCATAAATGTAAAGACCGCATATTATTTATAACACCTATAAACTAAATAAATCGCATAAATCATTAAAACATACTATAATATTTTTAAAATTAATAAACGTAATTATAATCTAAATATAAAATTCAAGATAATTAAATTTAATAAATATCATCCATGCATATATATTAAAATATACACCAACTGTAAGTGTGTTTGTGAAAAACATAAATTTCTCAATAAGAGCAATAATAATGTTAATTAATATATCTATTGATTTGATTTCCTAGTTCAAATATCTGGGAAAAAACTGAAAATAAATCTTATATATTTATATAAACAAATATTAAAACACACCTACGTATATATATATATATATATATATATATATATATTACAAATATAAATAGTAAAGATATTTCTACTTTATTTTTACCTCCAATAAGTGATGTTGATTTTAAATTATAAATTTTTATCAAATGACAAACCAATATAAATTCTATTTTAATTGTTCTATAGATGAACAGTTATTTAATACATTGAAGTATTATTATTATTATTATTATTATTATTATTATTATTATTATTATTATTATTATTATTATTATTATTATTATTATTATTATTATTATTATTATTATTATTATTATTATTATTATTATTATTATTATTATTATTATTATTATTATTATTATTATTATTATTATTATTATTATTATTCAGTGTAGAGCTTTTTAAAAATGAAAACTGCTCATAAACAAATTAACTAAGAAGTTTTCTTTTTAAATATTTTAACAGCAAACTTATGAGTTTTTTGTGGTAGAGACCATTTTTTTATAACAAGCATCAATGTTGTAGATTTTTGGAAGCTTGTTGATTTTCTTTATAGACAAACTTTTACTTAAATGCTCTTTGACAAGAAGATAGTTTATAACACTATAAGACTTCAGGCTTAAGATTGGATTTTTACTCTTCCAAAAATTATTTGAGTACCTCAGTAAATATGATGAGAAGATTAAAAATTAAAATGTAAACGATATTTAAAAAAAACTGAGGGTATGTGTCTCACTCTTATGTTTGAATCACTACTTATGTGATAAGATAATAAAATAACCATAGGAAAAAAATCAACTATGCCCTGAGATTATATTCTTGGTGTATTTCAAATAATTTATAAAACTTTACATAAAAATTGTTTAAAATTCCCAAAATACAATATTTTCTTTTAAAATAAATTACATTATTTTATAAACAAATAAAGTATATTTTTAATTAAGTAATATATTTCCATTTCTTTTCTTTTCTGTCCTTTCGTTACAAAATAGTATTGCTATATGATCCTTAAAAAAAAAACAACAACAAAATCTATTCAAAACATGAAGTTTAAACCTTTGAAAGAAAGTAAACCAAGTAAATATTCGTGCACATTCATTCTGTTATTACTAACAAATTTATATTCGTGGATGTCAATTCTTTTTTTTTAGATGTAGTTTTAAAGTATGTGTATATGTAAATATATAATTAATTGTTTATACAAAATATTCTCTCATATATACATGTGCATCATGTAGATTGCATTTAAATAAAGTGTATTTATTAAAATATATTAGTATTTATAGAATTTTATTTAGCACAAAGAAAATAAATATTGTTACAATATCTTGAAAATAAAAATTGCATGCAATGGATATATCTAATACTAATAATGGAGCTTCAATAATAAACTGTTTTTTAATTAAAGTAAGAATGTTTATCAATAAAATAACTTCTAAATAAGCTAAACAAAATTTTTAACACAATTATTTTAATGTAGGTCATTCACCAATGATTACAATATATATATATGAAAAATAAAAACACAAGTTAAAAACTTGCATATGCTTGTATTTATGACAATAGATGGCGTTATACCAAAAACACCTTCAAGCGTTTGTTTACATAAACGTCAGAGCAAGTATTTCACTATCTCTAACTTAATTTCCACCTTCATATCATGATTTCAAGCTATTTGCTATCGTCAGTGAAGGACAGGATTAAGAAACTAGATCTAAAACACAAACTCTGAGCGTTTAAGAAACAGTTTCTATTCAGCCTGCGAGCGTGAATCTTTTAGACACGTAATGTCTTCAAACTCAGCATCGCATACCAGATAGCTACATGGGTCTGATATCAGTTCAGCATCACCACATAGTAGAAGTCTCTGCAATATATATCATTGCAAGAAAGACCTCAAAGGTACATTTATAAAAAACAAAAAACACAAGTTAAAAACTTGCATACGCTTGTATTTATGACAATAGATGGCGTTATACCAAAAACACCTTCAAGCGTTTGTTTACATAAACGTCAGAGCGAGTATTTCACTATCTCTAACTTAATTTCCACCTTCATATCATGATTTCAAGCTATTTGCTATCATCAGTGAAGGACAGGATTAAGAAACTAGATCTAAAACACAAACTCTGAGCGTTTAAGAAACAGTTTCTATTCAGCTTGCGAGCATGAATCTTTTAGACACGTAATGTCTTCAAACTCAGCATCGCATGCCAGATAGCTACATGGGTCTGATATCAGTTCAGCATCACCACATAGTAGAAGTCTCTGCAATATATATCATTGCAAGAAAGACCTCAAAGGTACATTTATGAAAAACAAAAAACACAAGTTAAAAACTTGCATACGCTTGTATTTATGACAATAGATGGCGTTATACCAAAAACACCTTCAAGCGTTTGTTTACATAAATGTCAGAGCGAGTATTTCACTATCTCTAACTTAATTTCCACCTTCATATCATGATTTCAAGCTATTTGCTATCATCAGTGAAGGACAGGATTAAGAAACTAGATCTAAAACACAAACTCTGAGCGTTTAAGAAACAGTTTCTATTCAGCTTGCGAGCGTGAATCTTTTAGACACATAATGTCTTCAAACTCAGCATCGCATGCCAGATAGCTACATGGGTCTGATATCAGTTCAGCATCACCACATAGTAGAAGTCTCTGCAATATATATCATTGCAAGAAAGACCTCAAAGGTACATTTATGAAAAACAAAAAACACAAGTTAAAAACTTGCATACGCTTGTATTTATGACAATAGATGGCGTTATACCAAAAACACCTTCAAGCGTTTGTTTACATAAATGTCAGAGCGAGTATTTCACTATCTCTAACTTAATTTCCACCTTCATATCATGATTTCAAGCTATTTGCTATCATCAGTGAAGGACAGGATTAAGAAACTAGATCTAAAACACAAACTCTGAGCATTTAAGAAACAGTTTCTATTCAGCTTGCGAGCGTGAATCTTTTAGACACATAATGTCTTCAAACTCAGCATTGCATGCCAGATAGCTACATGGGTCTGATATCAGTTCAGCATCACCACATAGTAGAAGTCTCTGCAATATATATCATTGCAAGAAAGACCTCAAAGGTACATTTATGAAAAACAAAAAACACAAGTTAAAAACTTGCATACGCTTGTATTTATGACAATAGATGGCGTTATACCAAAAACACCTTCAAGCGTTTGTTTACATAAATGTCAGAGCGAGTATTTCACTATCTCTAACTTAATTTCCACCTTCATATCATGATTTCAAGCTATTTGCTATCGTCACTGAAGGACAGAATTAAGAAACTAGATCTAAAACACAAACTCTGAGCTTTTAAGAAACAGTTTCTATTCAGCTTGTGAGCGTGAATCTTTTAGACACGTAATGTCTTCAAACTCAGCATCACATGCCAGATAGCTACATGGGTCTGATATCAGTTCAGCATCACCAAATAGTAGAAGTCTCTGCAATATATATCATTGCAAGAAAGACCTCAAAGGTACATTTATGAAAAAAAAATAGCTTGAAATCATGATATGAAGGTGGAAATCAAGTTAGAGATAGTGAAATACTCGCTCTGACGTTTATGTAAACAAATGCTTGAAGGTGTTTTTGGTATAACGCCATCTATTGTCATAAATACAAGCGTATGCAAGTTTTTTACTTGTGTTTTTTGTTTTTCATAAATGTACCTTTGAGGTCTTTCTTGCAATGATATATATTGCAGAGACTTCTACTATGTGGTGATGCTGAACTGATATCAGACCCATGTAGCTATCTGGCATGCGATGCTGAGTTTGAAGACATTATGTGTCTAAAAGATTCACGCTCGCAAGCTGAATAGAAACTGTTTCTTAAACGCTCAGAGTTTGTGTTTTAGATCTAATTTCTTAATCCTGTCCTTCACTGACGATAGCAAATAGCTTGAAATCATGATATGAAGGTGGAAATTAAGTTAGAGATAGTGAAATACTCACTCTGACGTTTATGTAAACAAATGCTTGAAGGTGTTTTTGGTATAACGCCATCTATTGTCATAAATACAAGCGTATGCAAGTTTTTAACTTGTGTTTTTTGTTTTTCATAAATGTACCTTTGAGGTCTTTCTTGCAATGATATATATTGCAGAGACTTCTACTATGTGGTGATGCTGAACTGATATCAGACCCATGTAGCTATCTGGCATGCGATGCTGAGTTTTAAGACATTACGTGTCTAAAAGATTCACACTCGCAAGCTGAATAGAAACTGTTTCTTAAACGCTCAGAGTTTGTGTTTTAGATCTAGTTTCTTAATCCTGTCCTTCACTGATGATAGCAAATAGCTTGAAATCATGATATGCAGATGGAAATTAAGTTAGAGATAGTGAAATACTCACTCTGATGTTTATGTAAACAAATGCTTGAAGTTGTTTTTGGTATAACATCATCTATTGTCATATATATATATACCAAAGGATATATATATATATATATATATATATATTATATATATATATATATATATATATATATATATATATATATATAACAAAAATAGTTATATATCCATGAGATAGCTTAATATTTCAGCCAGAGGACTGGTTTTCATCAGAAATAAATAAATATGTACAGTAAAATGGTGATATTCCAAAATTACAGATTTGATAAAAGATTAATATTCCTTACAGTCAATTTTTATGAATGAGGAGGATTTGTAATAACTAAAAACTTCTTCAGCAAAATAATAGTATTTTCTATAATACATTGGTGAATATGAGGTATCCTAAGACAATGTTGGATGATGCAGTAATGAGATCTTCTGTAATTGAAAGAAATACACTTTAATGTAAAAAGAGTAAAAAACAGTTAAATGTTCCATCATTGGTTCTTACTTTCAATAGAGATTTACCTAATATTAACCAGATGTTGGAAAAACATTTCAACATATTACATTCTACAGATTATTTAAAATCTATTTTTTCTAATCTACTTAAGGTTGTATATCAAAAATATAGGTCAGTTAAAGATATCCCTTGTCAAAACAAATTTTATTAGAAGTTCTGTATAGGAAAAAGAATGTTATCCATGTGAGGATAAAATATATTTTACAAGTAAACATGTTGTTGTAACAAAAGTGGTCCTAAGTACTATGAATCATAATTTTAAATGGTATATTCCTAATTATGTTACATGTAAAAATGCAAATTTTATATATCTGATAGATTGTAGAGGAAGTTTATACTGGTACATGGGTGAGTCAGGAAACATTTTACATGTCAGAATGACTAAGACTTGACATTTTGCATAAGAATGAAGACAGATCGATATCAAAGCACTTTAATTTACCAAATCATTCAATTGAAGATTTAAGAGTAGTAATTTTACAGTTAGATTTTTTTCTACAAGAGAAAAGAAAGAAAAGGAGAAGTTTTTTCTTTTTAAATTCAAGATCTTACACCAACATGGAATGAAATTAACCATAGGAACTATTACATCTTTAAGTTACCTAATCTCCTATAATTTTTTTGTTAGAATTTTTTTATTATAATTTTTTGCTAAATTTTTTTATATATAAGGTTTTTTATATGTGGGAGTTTTCTTATATAAGATTTTTTTATGCAAAATTTTTTTTTTAAATGAAGGTTTTATTAGTGTTTAATTAGTAAATAGATAAATATTTAATTACTTGTAATAAATATTGTACTTTGCATTAACTTTGATTTTTGATTTATATGTATAAGTATATTAGCTTTTAAGCAAATATTAATATGAGAACAGACTATTTTTATAATTAAGTTTGATTAGTACAAAATGTAGTTTTTTTTGTTTGTTTTAAGTATACATTGTAAATAATTTGTCATTGTTTAGTTTAATATCCTGGGTAAGTTTATGTGACCAATAGGTTACTTTTTTGTTGAATTTGTAATCTTTTATAAAATCTGTAATTTTTGAATATCACCATTTTGCTGTATATATTTATTTATTTCTGATAAAAAAAATGATCTGGTTGAAATATTAAACTATTTCATGAATGTATAAGTATGTTTTTTGTTTATATATATACGTAAACTTATAAATAAATAGTAGACAATACAGTAATTAAAATTTGTTAAAAAGAACAAAAAATATAAACTTCACTTAGTAGCACTTCCAACTATCCTTGTAGTCTTTATCAACTAATACCTTGAAAGGTCAACTTTACCACATTTCTATGATATTAATGTTTGTTGCCTGCCTATTGATTAAATCTTGCTTGTATTTATATATTAATGTAGCTTCCTTGATTTTGCTTTTATTATTTCTTTCAGTTTGCAATATTTTTACATTATTATAATTGAAATCAAAACCATATATACATGATTTATTATGGCCATAAAAACAGAAACTGATAAATTATCATTATCTTTAGAATTTTGTTTCATATTTTGAACTATATTTAACAGGAACTATCCTATTCATCTCTACCAAGTTCAAACCATGTTAATCAACTAGAAGATCAAGCAGTGTGAAATGACTACTTTCACTAATGCAATGCCTATTTTATATTATTAGTCTCCTCTAATTATCATAGGTTCTGCATCAGAAGCAATAAAAGACACTTAGATATAGCCCTTAGTAACACAGAGGTTCCTATAAATCTGTTAAAAAACTACATTGAACTATTGTTAAAAGAGGATTAAGCTAATAGTCATCAGTTATATTTCCTAATCATTCTACCAGAAGTGGCCAAACTTGGCCCAAGTAAAGCATTTTATCAAACCCCATGGACTTTAAGAAATTTTATAGAAAAATGCCTATCAAGACCCTTATAGAGATATACACCCTACATTTCCTTAAAGGTTATACTATATACTAGTTCTTAACTCTTGTTTTCAAGGTCGATGGCTTATATTAGAATAAATACACATATAATTAAGATTTATTATTCAGATTAATTAAGGAGTGAGATGAGCAAAGACATTGAACACTAATTATTGACTAAATACCAAAAAAAAAAACCACCCTATTTTATTAATTTTAATAATAAATTAGAAACAGAACAAAATAATGATAATGATAATACAAAAAAACAAATCTAATATGTAATATACTATATATCAACAAAAAATATAACATCTATATATAATGATCTGTGATGTTAAATAAACGAAAAATATCAAACAAGATTGATTATATTTTTAAATTATACTTTTTACATATTAATAACAAATAAAAAGACAAAATATTACTTTCTTTTTAAATGACGTCATCGTCATTCATCATGTAGCTCATAAATAAGCAAAAAAAAATTATAAAATATTATAAGATGTTAAGCTAAAGTTTTATATATTTGTTTGAGTTTTAAAATAACTATGGATAAGAAATAGTTTTATTTTAGTTGTAATCACCTTTTTTTATTACATTTAAATCTTATAATTTAAATTATATTTTTGTCTATATATATATATTGTAGTTGTTTTTGTGTCATGAAAGATGGAAATATCATTGAAAATTTTATAAAGAAAAGAGTAGACAGCGATGAAATGCGTTGCGGTAGGAATTTTTTGTTTTAAATGTTTTTGTAAAAAGTAAATTTACTTATCATACCATTTTCAAATTTTTTATATAAAGCAAATTTCAATACAAATATTTTAATATCCTATATATATAAAAGAAAATAACAAAGTTATTAATAATTTGTTTTCACATTTTTAAAATAAACTATAATAAATGATCTTATAATTAATAATATTCTTCAGAAAATATATCGAAATGTAAATATAATAGGATTTTAATTTCAAAAGTTCTTAAATTTAGATTAGCAAAGCTTAAAAAATGATGCAGTTTATAAACTATTTCTTCTTCTTCTTCTTCTTCTTCTTCTTCTTCTTCTTCTTCTTCTTCTTCTTCTTCTTCTTCTTCTTCTTCTTCTTCTTCTTCTTCTTCTTCTTCTTCTTCTTCTTCTTCTTCTTCTTCTTCTTCTTCTTCTTCTTCTTCTTCTTCTTCTTCTTCTTCTTCTTCTTCTTCTTCTTCTTCTTCTTCTTCTTCTTCTTCTTCTTCTTCTTCTTCTTCTTCTTCTTCTTCTTCTTCTTCTTCTTCTTCTTCTTCTTCTTCTTCTTCTTCTTCTTCTTCTTCTTCTTCTTCTTCTTCTTCTTCTTCTTCTTCTTCTTCTTCTTCTTCTTCTTCTTCTTCTTCTTCTTCTTCTTCTTCTTCTTCTTCTTCTTCTTCTTCTTCTTCTTCTTCTTCTTCTTCTTCTTCTTCTTCTTCTTCTTCTTCTTCTTCTTCTTCTTCTTCTTCTTCTTCTTCTTCTTCTTCTTCTTCTTCTTCTTCTTCTTCTTCTTCTTCTTCTTCTTCTTCTTCTTCTTCTTCTTCTTCTTCTTCTTCTTCTTCTTCTTCTTCTTCTTCTTCTTCTTCTTCTTCTTCTTCTTCTTCTTCTTCTTCTTCTTCTTCTTCTTCTTCTTCTTCTTCTTCTTCTTCTTCTTCTTCTTCTTCTTCTTCTTCTTCTTCTTCTTCTTATTATTATTATTATTATTATTATTATTATTATTATTATTACTATTACTACTACTACTACTACTATTACTACTACTACTACTACTACTACTATTATTATTATTATTATTATTATTCAGGTGGTGTATTAGTTTTTGTGAAAGAAAACATTAAATTTACATATCATAATCCATTCCTTGCCTCTGCAGAATGTTTTTTGATTCATTTGAATTTACCTTGTTTTGTCTTAACTATTATTGCTTTATATAAATCGTGCACAAGTATCATTTTGGATTTTATAACTGAACTAGATGTGTTATTGTCTGATTTACATACTACTTCAGTAATACTTATGGAAGGTTTGAATATAGATTTATGTAATAATCTACATGGGCCTACCTTACAGTATTTGAATTTGCTTTATAGTCATGGTTTTAATCAAGCTATTTTTTCAACTACTTGTATTACTAAATCTTGTCAATCAATTTTGGATCATATATTTGTCAGATTAAACCAGAATCAAAGTTATGAATTGTCTGTACTAAATATTTTATTTCGGATCATTTTGCAACTGTGTTGAAGTTATTAAATTGTAGACAACATGTAAATACTCATTTATATGTTAATAAGTTATCACATAATAAACTAAAAATGTTATTATCTGATCAGAAATGGGATTATGTTTTTACTCTGCATGATATTGATTCAGCATTTTTAAAATTTCAAGATATTTGTAAATCTTTAATCGCAAAATCTACGGTTAGTTTTAAATTGACTAGCAAAAACCGCATACGCTCAGCCTGGATAACTAATGATTTGATTGAAAAAAATAATCAAAGAAATCATTTAAAATGTTTGAGTGGAGATTTGATGAGTTTGAAAAAATTAAATACTGAAATTGAATATGATATTCGGAAATTAAAATTTTAATATTATCAAAAATATTTTAATGATAAAAATATTTCTTTAAAATGGTAATTGTAAATTCTCTTGTAAAGAAACCTTTGTCAAATCAATTTAAATTTATAAAACATAATAATAATTTGATTGAAGTAAAAAATAATGAAAAATGTGTTGCTGACTTGTTTATTTATTTATTTTTTTTTTCAGATCTGTCAATAGATAGAACACCAATACAAGAATTGTCTTTTGATGATTCTTGTCTAAATTTTTTTTTGTGTACAGATGTTACTGATTTGGATTTTGTCTGGTAAATTTGATCTCTTAAAGAATGTTCATTCAGCTGGTTTAGATAGGTTAACACCAAAGATTTTTAAGGAAAATAAGTCAGCTTTCATACCTGTTCTTGTTTATTTGTTTAATCTTTCCTTAAATGCTGGTTTGTTTCCTACTTGTTTGAAAGTTGGTTTTATTACACCTGTTTTTAAAAAGGGTGATCCTGCATAGCTTGACAATTATAGACCAATTTATATTATATCTGTAATATCCAAATTGTTAGAGATGGTGGTTAAAGATAAAATGATGCCATTTTTATCTAAAAATAATATTTTATCTGAAAATCAATACAGATTTATTTCTGGTAGAAGTACCTTGGACACTTTCTATAGCCATGTAAACAATTTGACAACTTCACTAGATAAGGATTTTAAAACAGTTGCTATTTATTTAGACTTGTCTAAGGCATTTGACTCTGTATCTCACAAAATCTTACTTAAGTTTATATTCATATTGTTTTCAAGGTGGATTTATTTCATGGTTTGTGAGTTACTTAAAGAATAGAAAACAAGCAACAAATATTTCTGGTGTTGTAACTCTTTTATAACAGTTAACCATGGTGTACCACAAGGTTCAGTTTTGGGATACCATTTTATATATAATTTATATAAATGATTTATTTTCTTTATCTTTAGAATCTAAGATTTATGGTTTTGCAGACGATATTGCTTTATCTTATGCTGCAGTTTCATATAATTTTGTTGAAAAATTAATTAATGATGATTTAATCCTAATTAGTAAATGGTTAGCATTTAATAATTTATCTATTAATTTGAGTAAAACAAAAGCTATTAATTTTTCTTATAAGTCAAATATTCATTCGCTTAACATTACTATTTGTAATAAGTATTTTTGGCATTGTAATAGCACTTGTACTTGTGCTAACATTTTATTTGTTGATAATATTTTCTATCTAGGTATTTTTATTGACTCCAGACTATTTTGGTCAAACCATATTGACTTTTTTTGTTTTCGTTTACGTAATTTAAATTATATGTTTTTCTACTTATCTAAATTTTTTCCTCGGTCAGCTTTGATTACTTTATATATTTCTTCTTATCAAAGCTTATTATGTTATAATATATCAGTTTGGGGGAACTGTTCTACTTTTGCAATGACTATTTTGTCTGTTTTACAGAATTATACAATTACATTCAAATATCAGCTTTTCAAGCTAATTGTACATGCACTTTTTGCGAGTGTTAATAATAAATGAATACTTTCCTTTCATTTTTAATAGATCGTGTACCACATCTATTAAAGATATTTATGCTACATTTAATATAGTAGATGTTTTCCATTTGTATAAATTTTAGAGTGATTCTTGATATTTATTGAAGGAAACTTCATTTGGATACTAAATTGTCTGCTGTAAATACTTGTTTATCTACTAAATATCAGCTAACTTTACCTAATTTTTTAAAACATCCAGTAGGAAGCATATGTTTATAAGAGATTGTTCTATGCAATTATATATATATATATATGTATGGATTATTTTATGCACACTCTGAATTCATGTTCATTTATATACTTCAGTTATTCCTTGTATTTGTTTAGACTCATCCGAATAGTAACATTTGTTATTACAAGCTTATTAAATTAGGTCATGTGACACCAGACTTCAGCTCTTCAAATGTTCTGCATATATGAGTATCAAAACTGCACATACATTTAAAAATAATGGGAAATGAGATTAGTTTTTTTTAATTTAATATTTCCTATGAAATGAATCAGCCAAAACTGTAATGATAAATATAAATCAATAATAATGTGTGTCACTTCTGGCTAGCTAAACTTATAAAAGATAAAACCTATTTATATCTAAGGCTCGTATATTACATGTGTGCATATTTCAAAGAAATATACATCAAAATCAATGAGGCATTTTATTGATCTCAAAATAAATTTAAAATAAGAAAATTAATAATTCTAAAGTTTCTTTTAATGTAAACATCATCCTTTTTCTCTTCTCTTTATGTTACAATGTTATATTATCTAATAGCAATTTAAAATGCTAGGTAAAAGAAATGTTAGTGTATGTGTATTTAATATCTCAGGGTAAATAACAAAAATGCCACAGCAAATCTAATATGAGTGACCATAAATTGATAATAAGTGTTGACCATATAAAGAAAATATATGAAAACCGAATTTAATAAAAAAATGCATACACCTTATTGACATTTAAGTGAATTCATTATATCACTAGTAACACACTTATATATGAAGTTACTATAGCTTTTCAAAGTATTAAATAAAATTTAAAAAAAGTTCCAAGTGATATTTGGCATGATGAAAAAAATATTAACTAGGTTATATAAAGAGTATTATAATTATTTACCAATAAAATAAATAATTAATTTGGAATATAGTTTTATACATATTTTGCAGATAAAACTTTTTCCTTTCCAATAATCTATTTAAACAAAATAATATATAAGGAGCTTCTAAACAAGCTAACTTAGGATCACAAGTAATGGCTTATTTAATGTGGCAAAAGTAAAGTAATAGATGAATACATATATTCATTATTTAACATATAATAAGAGGAATTTTACCATCTCTTACATAAAAACGAAATAGCTACATGAAAAAAATTCACATCTCTTAGATAAAACAAGTTTGTTATAAGAGGCATTCACCATCTCTTATACAAATAAAAATTACTTATTACTGCTTATTACAATACCAAGTATAAGAAGGTTACTATTCAAATCATTCATGGAACAAAGTAAATTTATCAACGCTTTACTTCTAGTACTTGTATCCTTAACAACTCACTAAACATCAACCCGATTCATTTTACCCTGGAATGATGTATTTTATAAGATTTAAAGTTTATAATGATAATAAATTTTAATAAACAATTATATAACCCTTAATAAGTATAACCATTCACATCAAAAATATTATCTGGGATGTTTGCAAACGTATATTACAGATAATGCAAAAAAAATATTTTTAAATATTACCGTTGTTGTTTTTAAAATTCGTAGCAGCAATTCATAATAAAAGTATTATTAATGAAAATGTCTTTATTTTATTTTTAATCTAAAGTCTTAAATTCCAAGATCATTTTCCATCTGATTTTCAGCAGGTTGATTAAATAAGAAGCGAGTATTACTAAAAAAAAGTTAATCTATGGTTAAATTTTTAAAAAGTTCTAGATACTAGTCTTATGTTCCCAAATCTTATTTAGAAGATGATTAAAAGTGGACATAAAAATTTAAGAATTCTTGGAAATGTTGAAACTATTAAATGATCAATGCAGTAACATTCTTCCTCCATATATCTTTAAAATGTAACTTTTTTTAAAGCTGAGATTTATAAAAAATAACTTTCTTTTCTGTTAGATAGGCTTTTATTTTATCTTAGGCTTTTGTTTTATTTTAACATTATGCCATGGAGATTGAGCAGAAATCTAGGCATCAGGAATGGAGGCTTCACAAGCCTCATCAGACTGTCTTTACCAAGAAGATTATCATGGTTAATAACTTTAAAACTATTGCCATTTTTTAAAACTGTATTAGAAGAAACGGATGAAAAAGTTAGTTTTTTTGTTAAGGATAAACAACACCATTCACTGTAAAATTAATGACATCTGAAATTACTAGGTTATCTCCTAAAAACCATACGATGGTATTATTTGCCATTATCAGCTTTCCATACCTGCACACACATTGAACATTTGTTTTTGAACGACTAGTATTCCACTATTTCTAAAATTAACTTTAATACTAAAAAAAAAAAAAAAAAACACTTAAATACTTAATTTTTATACAATTTTATTAAATTTAAATCTTATATCTTCCTTGTTCTTTTAAATACATATCAACACACAAGTATTCTTTCACAAATATTAAAGTTAGAATAATTGCCTATAATATTTCAATCTCTCTCTTTTTAAAAAAAAATAACTTTTTCACTTCACGTGAATAAAAAATCTTGATCTTAATTTTCCATAAAATAATAATAAACAGTTTAAAATGGATAAACAACTTTATGCAACAAATAGACACAACAGATCTTTATTTATAAAGTGATAATTTTGATCGCAGCTATGATAAAATTTAATATATATATATACTTTTAAAGATCATGTATATCTATTTCGTTTTAATTTTTATTTTTTTAATTCACAGAGAGGGCTAACTACTGCAATATATATGTTTGTACTTATGTCTGGTCAATTAGTTTTTAATTGATGGATTTATAACTGCAGAATAAGACTATTATTGTTCATGGTTATTATTTTAAATAATAATACTATTTGTTGTATCAGTAGTGTCATTATTTTAATTTAGTCATTTCAATTTTTTTTTTGTTTGCAGATTGTGCAAGAGATGATGCTGAAAATATAAATTCTTTTGACCAAATATTGAAGTGCGATGACTATGGAAACTATAATAAAAAACAATGTTTAGGATCGATGTGTTTTTGTGGTGATGAAAATGGCCACAGAAAAAGCAATGAATCTGTTCATATATGGGAAATGGAATTATTAAAATGCACATAATTTTTTTAAATATCAATAATGTAATTTTTTTAATAAAAAATAACAGCAATTTGTAAGGTACACAAAAATTCATTATAATTTTAAAGACAGAGATTTTATTATAATATATTTAACATTTATTTAGCAATTTGTCCTACCTTTGAAACCCATATTGTTTGTACTAAAATATGCACATTCCCATTTCTTTATATCCAATATATATATATATTTCACAAGATGACATTATAAAACCATTATGTTGTCTTTTTAATATACTATTTTCTGAAATGTAATATAATCAATTTATAAGACAACTATATACTTAAACAATATATAAATAATAAATTTATCAACATTAATCGATTTTCGTTCAAAAATGAACCTTGTCAAGATATATAACAATTGAAAAAAATCACGTGATTTACATATTATTTTAACACACCATCTACTAGTCAAACTAAACAATAAAGATGTTTTTATATTTTCCAATTTTTATTTTATTTAGTACAAGGGTCAGTAAAGTTAGAAGGAAAATGGTCATTGAATAAAAATTGGAAAATATAAAAACATCCTTATTGTTTAGTTTGACTAGTAGATGGTGTGTTAAAATAATATGTAAATCACGTGGATTTTTTCAATTGTTATATATCTTGACAAGGTTCATTTTTGAACGAAAATCGATTAGATGTTAATAAATTTATTATTTATATATCGTTTAAGTATATAGTTGTCTTATAAATTGATTATATTTCATTTCAGAGAATATATATATATATTGCAGCACCGATGACCAACTAACTATATGTTAAGGAATTATTTGATCTTTTCATTGAAACATATTACATATTTTGATATTATTTTTATATTTTAATTTATATTATAAATATGTATTTCATCTACTTTAATAAGTCCATAGCGATATGCTTACGGTATTTTACAATTACAAAATGTAAACATATATTTCTGAGTTGATTTTATGTGTTTTCTTTTTGTTAATACCTACAGGGTACCCGAATTTCAGCTATTATCTAAGTAGCAGGGATCCGTTAGCAATAAATGTTTTTTTTTTAACATTTCTGCAAAAAGTATTTGAGTGACTTTTTCTATCCTGAACGATATCAGATGTATTCCTGATAGTACAACTTTTCTATTAACAACAAATACATAAATAGAAGATATATATATATAATTATTCAAAACAATACAATAATTAATACAGTAAAACAATATTTAAAAAAAAAACAAATATATACCAATTTAATAGAAGTACTTTCAACTATCTATGTAGTCATTGTCAACTAGATTCAAATTGTATTAGAAAAAACCGTTACAAATGTAAACAAAAAGTAATACGTCATACATCAATTTTCCCACAATTCATTAATTTTTATATTGGCGGCCTGTCTGTTTATCAACTGTTGCTTTTCACTTTTTATTAACATAGCTTCTTTAATTTTGCGTTTATTATTATTTCTTTCAATACACAAAATCTTAACTTTATTAAAATCAAAATCAAAACCATAATTACATGTTACATTATGATCAAAAAATACTGATGGTGATACATCATCATTTCTAACATTCTCTTGTCTTGATTTTTGCACTCGTTTATATAACAACAAATGCTCCTTTGATCTTTTCTCCAATGTACATCGAGATTCCCCAATATATGCCTTTCCACAAACACATAGCCATTTATATATTGCACAACTTTGATTTAAAATACTACACCTATTTTTTGAATTATTTATTAATCTATTTAAATTAGGAGTAGTATAAAATGCAACTCGACATATATTTTTATATATCTGTTTTATAAATTTCACTTGTTCATTACAAATAAATGGTATTGATATCCAAGTATATTTTATCTTATCAATATCTATAGCATCTAAAATATTTCTATTATTATTAAACTTAGTAACAATATTATAAATTAATTTATGATCATATCCAATATTTAACAAATCCATAATAAATACATTTATGTTACTTATTTTATCAGAACTATATTTACATAATTTATTATTCCTAAATAAAAATGATTTTAAACCGGATAATTTATGTGCTATTGGCACATTTGAATACCAAGGAATATATCCTCTTTTTTCAATATCTTTTATTACCATAAATATCTATTTATTTTTATTACGGTACCATGTAATAAAAAAGGGGGTTGAAAAAGGGATAATTGATTCAAATGGCCAATAGCACATAAATTATCCAGTTTAAAATCATTTTTATTTAGGAATAATAAATTATGTAAATATAGTTCTGATAAAGTAAGTAACATAAATGTATTTATTATGGATTTGTTAAATATTGGATATGATCATAAATTAATTTATAATATTGTTACTAAGTTTAATAATAATAGAAATATTTTAGATGCTATAGATATTGATAAGATAAAATATACTTGGATATCAATACCATTTATTTGTAATGAACAAGTGAAATTTATAAAACAGATATATAAAAATATATGTCGAGTTGCATTTTATACTACTCCTAATTTAAATAGATTAATAAATAATTCAAAAAATAGGTGTAGTATTTTAAATCAAAGTTGTGCAATATATAAATGGCTATGTGTTTGTGGAAAGGCATATATTGGGGAATCTCGATGTACATTGGAGAAAAGATCAAAGGAGCATTTGTTGTTATATAAACGAGTGCAAAAATCAAGACAAGAGAATGTTAGAAATGATGATGTATCACCATCAGTATTTTTTGATCATAATGTAACATGTAATTATGGTTTTGATTTTGATTTTAATAAAGTTAAGATTTTGTGTATTGAAAGAAATAATAATAAACGCAAAATTAAAGAAGCTATGTTAATAAAAAGTGAAAAGCAACAGTTGATAAACAGACAGGCCGCCAATATAAAAATTAATGAATTGTGGGAAAATTGATGTATGACGTATTACTTTTTGTTTACATTTGTAACGGTTTTTTCTAATACAATTTGAATCTAGTTGACAACGACTACATAGATAGTTGAAAGTACTTCTATTAAATTGGTATATATTTGTTTTTTTTTTAAATATTGTTTTACTGTATTAATTATTGTATTGTTTTGAATAATTATATATATTTTATTATAATTGGAATACAGACATTGATTAATAATTTATATATATATATTATAATTGGAATACAGACATTATATATATATATATATTGTACCCTCACTTCCCGATATATAATATAACTTAAAATATGACTAGCTCAATTAAATCGTTATACTCGGCTAAAATATGTATAACTATCATTAATATATTTTTATAATACTATATCTTATTAGATTCATTATAACTTACCAAAATTAATATAGTTCAATATCATGTACTAATTAAATAAGTATTTATTAAAATCATGAGACTATGAAGTGAAGTTACAAGTGGTAATTGAATTTACATTGAGCCAATGTCTTCCCAAGACATTATCTCAATGGCATAAGAATACTATTACCTCTTTATTATCTCATTACTACATTTACAGCACTCTTATGTCTTTTATAAAAATTAACTAACTTCAATAATAATAATAAATAAATCTCAATCTTTTATTAAGGAAATATAATTAAATAATCTCAGGTTCTTTTAATTATTTTAAAGTAATAATATTTCTTGCAGATAGGCATGATAAGGGATTTAATATCAAACCTAACTACACCTAACTTATAATAATAATAATAACTAACAATAATAATCTCTAGTGTATAAATTAATCTTATCTATTTTAATATACTACTAATCATTAAGAACACAAGTAAATCATCTACATGTCTTTCATTTTCATATAGTATCTTAATTTTAAAATATACTAAAATCTTATAATTTAATAACCTGTGGCAATAAATAATACTATACTCTTATATTGTGCATTATAAGTACTTTGTGACCATTATAATATTATATGTTAATATCAATCAATTTCTATAAATTATATTAAGAAAATACTGTGTTTCTTTTAAAAATAATAATAACAATAAATTCATATTGTGCAAATATTATGTTTATTCAAATTATCTGTTGTCAAATGCTGTGGTGTAAAATAATGAATTCGACACACTTTTAAAACAACTTAAACAAATTTATTTACATCAACTTTAATAAACAACTTATGTACATTATTTACATTACAAGTGGAAACCAAAGAAAATAAAAATAAGAAAAATAATAATACAAGATTTTTACACTGTTACTATTTCCATAAACATAAATAGATAATCCATACATTTCTTAAATGTTTTATCAGTAACATTTAATTAAGTTTATGAACTTAAATCTTAATAGATATCATTTGTCATTAGTTAGTACAAAAGAAGACTTTTATGTAAAATATCACTTATGTAGCATATGTAAAATAAACAAACTTTAACAATTAAAAATGCTACTTCACTTAAGTATTATTGCTATTTCTATTATAATGTACTAGTATGTATTACATTTACTATTAGCATTAATCAAATATCAACTAATGTATAGACTGATATAACTTTATAATATAATGACATTTATTGATTATATAATTATTTACTTCATTCTGATGTAATTCCATACTGTATGTCTTACCAAAATATGCAATACATATATGTTCTTTTCTTAAAATAATATTTAAAATTATTCAACAATTTCAAATTTTATAAAGTATTATATTAAAATAAATTCTATGATTCTTTTCTATTTAAACTACTACTCTTCTCTACTCGTAATTCCTATTCCTTCCTAATAAAATTCTATCTACAAATATCATTTTGACCTTATTTAACTTCAGTAACAGCTTACCAATTTTTAAAAAAAATAATGACTATCCAAACTATCTTATACCTCATCATCGATATACGATAAACCCTTCAAACAAAATATAAATTTCTATATAAAATTAATTTAACTTATCTAATAAAAAAAAAAATAAAATATAGATATTTTTACCTCTTACTAACTTGAAAGGTAATATCAATAACTCATACTAATATAATAAATCAAATTCCTAATATTGTAACAGAAACATTAAAATTTATTCACGAAAGAATCATATAATTATTTATGGATTTCTCTTATTATGTTATAATAAATTTATATCATAAATTTAAAGTATGCATATTAAAATAAAACTGTTATTACTAATATTATGCGTGTATATTCTTTAAATATTTATACATTCATTCAACAATCAAATAATATTTGGTTGATCTAAAGAAAACAAAGCAAAATACATCAAATTATTACTATTATATAATTTTTACCATAAATGATACTCCAATTTATAATCCGCCACACGATGTCCTCCAGGATTACAGTTTTACAAAATAATTTCATTTATACTCAACAATTATTCTTTAAAATATTACGTGTTGTATAATTATATAAAAATAAACTTTATGAAATTAAGTGTTATATTAATATTTAGTTACTTTTTTTAAAAAAATGTACCTCTCTTATCTTTAATAGATCAATAAATAATTAAATATCTATGTTAGTTAAGAAAAACAAAAGATGTTACATAAAATCCAACGGTGTCTTCTTTCCACCTATAATTGTTCTTTTTTTCCTAGGCACAAACTTTTACCAACATTACTTCCTTTTCCGGTACATCACGTGTTTAAACAGTTTTTATGAAATAAATGAAAACGTTTTTTTTTTAAAAAAATAAAAATGAAATAAGTTCTACCATATGAAACAAAATAATAATTAAAATAGTTTATAGGATCCGGATTCATTTCTTTAAAGAAAAATTATTTAAAAGTTATTATTTCTAGGATTAGTCAATAGTTTATAATGTTCTTATTTAATTATTATAAATTGACTTGGATATCCACGTATACTTATTTGCGCATTCCTTAATAAATATTTAGGTAAGATTAATTTCTAAAATTCTTCTGTACGACCAGCATCCAGATTTTACTATAATATATTTTATTTACAAGTATTTCTTTGCCAATTAAACTTCTGATTTATTTGCCTTTTAAAACTATCGAAATCTAGTCTTTTAAACCACAAAGACTTAACAAGGCAAGTAATTCTACAATTATTATTAATTACCATATCTTTACCAAGATATATACTTAAATTTGTATTTTAAAAATACTTTCTTCATAAAGAAGTATTTATCTTTCTTTAAAATATTTATTTATAAAAATTAATTATAATCAACTTTTAAATTCATATAATGTCCAATATATTATTTTTGTCCAACTAGTAATTCTCCTAGTTAATCCAGCGTTTGTTATATTTTTAGTATAAAGTCTCCAATACATTTTATCCTTATACGATGCTTTCCTGATTATTTGATAGTAAATTGAGCTTCGATAGAGACGATCAATAGGGAATTATAAATAAATTAGCACTGCATATTTAACGGTAAAACTTTTATAAATTATTTAAAACTACTCTCTTATAATTTTAAAATAATTACGAGAGCGTCTATAATTTTACTTAGCTATATCTAATAGCACACTTCACTTAAAAGAAATCATAATCATAATCCCCTCCGAACAATTGAACCTTAGTTTTATACCGGAATAAATTCCCCACTTGATTGGTAAATTAAACAATCACCTTGCTAGCCTATTTACATATTTTACCAACAATACAGAATTTAAAATAAATAATGACTTATTTAATATTTATTATTTATTACATTATTAAATTCTTAAATTGATCTTTATCATTTATTTAAATCCATTAAACATTTTTTTAAAATATATTTTTTACTTTATTTCACTTTTAACTTTTATAAGACTATTTTTTAAACAAACTAAGTCTATTTTTATACGTTACGTTTTTTTAAACAGTATTTTAAAAATCAGATTTAATATTTCACATTAATTATCTTTATTTTTATCTCGTGATAGCCAATATAATATTTATAAATTTTATAATAGAATTTTAGAACAGTTTTGCAACTTTACTATAAAACTTACAAGCATGTGTGTACATATGTCTATCTATCATCTGTTTTACAACACAGATACAAACGCTTGTAATTATCTAAAAATAAACTAACAATTTAATTTTAAAAATAAATATTTTTAAAATAAATAATATATTATAACAACTTTAAAATAATAATTCGATATTATTAAAATCAAATATTAATCTTCTATTATATACTATTAATAATTAAAATATTTATATTCACTTATTAAATATTAATCTTTATCAACAATAAATATATGCATTTAATTTTAACTTATCTTTTTAACTTTTAGCTTTAAACATTTATTTACAAAACTTATTAATGCAGTATTGATCATGGCCAGTTTTCCCAACCATATAATATTATCACTTTTTATTGAAACATCTCTCTCAAACATTAGCACAATTTCACATATCAAATATTCATAGATTACTTTAATTAAACTTTTTGAAAGATTATCATAATAAAATCAATATCATATAGCTAAATATATCTTAAATTTAAAATTTTTAATAAATTGATACAACAATTCATGGCGACCCATACAAAAGGGCACAATATATATATTGTAACGGAATAGCGTTACATAGGGTTTGAACCTAGGAAAGTGAAATATATATTGATGACGAAATAAATGACGGGTACAAAACTTTTTAACAAAGCGATCTTGTTTTAAAATAAACGCGAAACAGCCGTGTCTAAAGCAGATCGCAGCTATACAAGAGTACCTGTCAGATTTATTGAAATAAAATTAAAAGAGTTTTTATTTTTTGAGGAATTAATTATTATAATCATTATTTGTCAAGTTTGCTTTTTTTGTTATTTCATTTTAAAAGAAAAAGAGAATGTTCGAGAACAAATTAGAAAATTTATTAAATCATTTTGAACAAAAAGAAAAAAAAAATAATAAGTAAATTAATTAATCTGCAATAGGTAAAGAAAATTCCAAGCGATCTAAGATATTTTGAATGGGGGGCAATTAGTAGAGTCAAATTTAGAGAAGTTGAAACAATAAGCAGGATGTATGTTGGTAAAGTCTAGATAACAATCCAAATTTAGAAACAGAGGTGATAAAAAGTGTACACTGCTATTGTACTACTTAGACTTCCGACTCCAGCTAAAGCAATATGTAAGAAAATGGAAAAACTAAAGTAAATTCCCACGTGGTGCAAATGTCACAGAAACTATTAAATAAAGAGGATTAGCAAATAAGAACTAATGACTTATGAGTGCATGATAGAGATTGGAGGAAAAATTCAAGGTGTCACGGCGGGAAAAAGGAGAGAAGAAAAAGGCAAGACGGAACCGAAAAAAGACACTAAATTGAAAGTTGTTGAAGGCGAAATCAAGTTGAATTGTAGCGGAAAGTATAATTAATTTTTCTTGCGGAGCTTCCGATTAAATGCTTGGACTACCTAACCTACACTTGTGTAATATCGCAGCCGAAATGCGTTGCTGAATCCAAAATTCGCGGCTTGGCCGCCGAACCTTCGCACCCGGCACCGTTGATTGTCCTAGAATGCTCTCAACCTCGGAGAAAATGAACTCAAGGACCACACACACCCTGGAAGCCTCACCCAGAACCGACATGCGGAATTAATAAAATATCGCTCAGGATCCCATTACAGTATTCTCGTCCCACAGGTAGTTATTTTTTAACATTTGCTTACACATTCATGCACCAAATAAATACTTTAAAGTGGAGAACGATTTACAAACATTAAGTATAAAATGATTAAATTGCTAATGACCAACCGAACTGCTAAAGAACTCAACCAGTATAATATGTACAATTAATACTCAGCAAAGATCTATGTAAGTTAATATTCGCTTCCGTTATTGTGTTATCTAGACTTACTAAATTATATATCTGCATAATAATTTTATTTACCCAGTTTACAAATAAATCATTCACTTAATTAATGTTTCTTTTATTGATCGCTTGGAATTTCAAATTTATTTAACCAATGTTGAATGAGTGCGGGAGTGATCTATTTTATATAATTTGAATGGGTGCATTTAATATGTTAGTTAAGCGTTAAGTATATTTATAGCATTTATAATTGTCGTACCATTCTTAGGTTAAGGTTAAGTTTTGGGAGATTTATTCTGGGGGATATAGGGCGGGCCTAACCATGATAAAGGCATGTCAATAGTGTGTTAAGAGTAATGAGCGATATAGTTCGGAAATAGTGGCTGTGTTCATTTCTTGCTGTCCGCTGGAGCGATGCTTGGGCATGTTCTGTGATATAGTTGAGTGAGCATGTGCACGTGCGTGGCGAGCTTGAAAGGGTTCTCCTGGCGCCTATTACTCGGATTCAATCTGAATCTAGGTATAAAACAAATAAAACGTGCGTGTATATGTGTTTGAAACTATTTTCACAAAACATTATGTAACCCCGGACGACAGAACACAGCGGGTTCGTAAAAAGGGAATCGTCAATAGAAATGCCAGAAGGAGAACTAGTGTCCGCAGATATATAGACGAGGGTCCAGGTTACAATATATATATATATATATATATATATTAAAAAAGTTTTGTTTTCCTTTTCTCATAAGGCAAATATATATATATATATCATTCTAAATAGAGCTCCCAGATTCAATATCTTTGGAGATTTATATTGTCCACTAAAGCATTCGGAAAACTAATGCAACATTAAAATTATTAAAATGACTGATTAATCTATATTTTATTTTAAAATTATGTAATATGTCATCAATATAGAATATAAACTCATGAGTAAAAGATTGTATCTAAATATTGAGTTTAATTAAATCAATTTAAGATAACATGAAAGTTACTGAATAACTGAATATAAAAGAAACCATAAATGCCATTTTAGAAAAAAAAAATGTTTTTTTGCGCTATATAAAAAAAAGAAAATATTAGCTACTTATAAAAATAACGATTATCGAGTTTTGTATACTTTTTATTTGTTTCTGCAGTCAAGAATGCATTTTATATTTGATCCTTCACCACTGATAAAGATTTAACAGTTAATACTTCATTACATTGAGTATAATATTTGGAATAAGGTATTGAAATACTAGAGAGGACAAAGAATCTCAAGATTAAATTTTGAATAGCTTTACAGTCACAATTGCTGTGAAGCACATCCTTACTTACACCTAATATATACAAAGCATATGTCAAAACATATTTAAATATATGTAACAAAGTTAATTCATCAAACTAGACACAAATAATATG
Organism: Epiperipatus broadwayi; assembly: GCA_028023455.1. Lineage (NCBI taxonomy): Eukaryota > Metazoa > Onychophora > Udeonychophora > Euonychophora > Peripatidae > Epiperipatus > Epiperipatus broadwayi. Next base: position 1,916,626 of record JAQFVV010006352.1, read on the forward strand.
TAAATAAATAAATAGCTACTGAAAATCTTAGTAGTACCTTCAAATAAACAACAAGCATTTAGAATAGGAATCTAATTAGGTGGCATTAGAAATTAACATGTCTTACATGATTATAATGAATTTTAATATTTAAATTAGAAATGCATGATTCTATTCAAGAAAAAAAAGATAGGAAAAAAATCCTAGAAAAAAGAGAACATGCATATTTAAATATAGTACAAACTACAAACAAATATTATTAAATTATTTTTCTAATTTTAATAATTATATAAGAATCATTTGTAACGTTAATTAACTTCATAGAATTCCAGGCTTATTATTAAGAGATTTTTCTTTCTCACTTGAATACAATCATTGCATTTTCATTTAAATATTAAAACTCATTATAGTGATATATGAAAGAAGGTTCGGATGTTAATTTCTAGGTTTACCCGATGAAATCTTTTTTTCAGAGTAAATATATGTAGAATGAAAAAAATGGTTATTGGTTTTCTTTATGCATTAATTTTAGGTAACTAGGTACTTATTTATTTACATGCTTGTGTGTAATTTGATTATCTAAGTTTATTAAAAGTGATTGTTCTATGACATATAGCATGATTATATGTAAATTTGTATTTTAAAACAAATAAAAATATTTTACTAGTTTTTCTCCCAATATTATTATGTACAGTGATTATCAAAGATACAATTTCAGAAAAAAACTAATTTCTTTAAACATCTGACTTTATAAACATATCTAATTGTAAATAAGTTGCCAATGCTTTTGATTATTGTTTTACAAGTCTGTATCTTTTTTTAGTATTAGAATGATCCCTAATGATTGTTATAGATTAAAACATAGTGCTATATAAATAAGTTATTCATTATACATGTTTAACATTAGATCTATTTTGCAGACTAATTAAAACATAGCAAATGGATTTAAAAGTTATTAATTAATATCTTCATGCTCTCATTTCCAAATGCTTAAGATTTTTTTATGGATATATGTTTAGAACAAACAGGCAAAACTCTCCATATAGTAGTGCCACCCTGTGCCAACCAGAGTAATCAATGGATGCCAGAAGGCTTGTGCACAAAATATCCATCTAGTGCCTACTCATCCAATATACCCAGACTAGTTTCTGGCTTATGACCTTCATCAGTGAGGAGCCTTGGAGTTGACAACACTGCACCTAGATCTTAGGATCTAATGCAACCCTCCAGCAGCCACCTTTTATCTCTACTTAACTACAAAAGCATGAGAATAAAATTTGAAAACACAATAATATTTTCAATCTAAGATCTAGGTGCATGGCTCTCAAATCCAAGGTTTCTCATTGATGAAGGCCATAAGTCAGAAACTAGTCTGGGGATATTGAATGAGTAGGCACTAGATGGGGATTTTATGCACAAACCTTCTGGCATTCATTGATTACTCTGGTTGGCACAGAGTGGCACTACTAATGGAGAGTTTTTCCTGTTTAATAACAGTTATGTGCTACCATAAGAGATGGTAATCATGTGACATATACATTTAGGTTAAAATGGTAGAATTGGTTCATTGCATTTATTCTATCTTTTCAAAAATACTTTATCTTGTGTTTAGAAAAGAGAGTATTCCTTAAAAGTGTTTATTAGCTTACAGCACATATGTGGTGGAGTAATCTCTATTGATTATTACAATTATAACATAGTGCTATATAAATAAATAACTCAATATATATATATATTGTAACTTAATTATAACATAGTGCTATATAAATAAATAACTCAATATATATATATATTGTAACTTAATTATAGAGATCAAATAAAATATTACCACTAGAGTACAACCTGCGTCAAGAGGCATTGTAGCTGAATAAACATTGTCAAAATGATGAATAGGAATATATTAAGGAGACTAATAAGTTGCAACTATATTAGTCATTGAAATTTATTAATGATCAAAATACTAATTATCAATCAAAATATCATTGGCTTCAATTCATCAACTTCTACTTAAGATTTTTAAATATATCACAATATCAATAATCGGAAACAATAATGCCTGGAGACTTGTCATTTCAGTTATCTGGTATCTGGCCTATTTCAAACCCTAGTTAGGCAGCCATTGTATCATCAATAAACAAGTAGAAACTATAAACAAATTATTAAGAACAAACTATTATTACTCAGGAAATAACATCAAGTGGATGAGTACACTGGTAACTCAATAAAATATCTTCTCAATAAATCCAACAATAGATTTTACCCACATTCATCTCTTGGTTTGATGTCAAGTGCATATTTAAGTGAATAACAAGTAAATATGGTCTAGCAGGGTGCCACTAGATTACCTGAACCTAGACACAATTATATCTTACAACCTTTTCACATGTACCAGGTTTGAATCCATTTTTGGTACATTATTTCTAACAAAAATGGAGGATTTTGCTTTTAGACCCATATCACTGTATGCACTAACATTTAAGAAAATACAAAACATCCTTAAACTAAAGTGGTGTATATAAAATTTATCAGACAGAAATCATCTAGATCGAAATGCAATATCTTTATAAGGTTTACTGGTTCATATTATACTAGTAATTTAGGATGGCAATTCACTCATCCTTGCATGATGTAGATAATGGAATGGTGGTTATTATAATGATTCATGAATGTCAACTAAATACAATGAAATTACTTATTTATTTATGACCTTTAAACATTTATCTGGCTCATTAATTAAAACATGATGATGATGATAATGATAATGGTTTCAACCACAGTTTCAGGACCAAGTCTAACATAAAATTTAGTTCTAAAGAGATTCATAACTATTGGTTAATCTTAGTATATTTAATTGAACTTAAATCATTAATATTCACCTTTGATAATGAATGATCACAACTAACGCTTAAAATGCATGACTCGTCTAAAAACGAGAAGATTTGATGTCACTCTAAATCGGCTACTTTTTATCGCACATATACATATTATATGTCATTCGAAAGAAAATCAGAAGTTCTGTAAGATGGTGCCCTCTTCAGAGTTATTTTACAAGTAAAAAATCAATAAAAATGACCATGTATGTCAAAAAAACCAAAGCACCGCCTCCTCACCAACTTTTCTTGAATCTTATTGGCTGTCCCACTTCTGTCAGAAAGGGAAATGGCTGCCAAAAAGTAAAAAGTTATGTTCGTTTTGATTTTTATTACGAAAATGATAAACGAATGTTTACAACATTAAAAATATTTGAATTGAATTACAAATTATTATTGATAAAATAATACTAAAAAGCAAATTATTTTAGAGAAATAGTTAAGATATTACCAAGAATTATTTATTTATTGCTACATATTGATCGTAACGTTAAAGTGAAAAAAAAAAGATTTCATCAGCAATCTTTTTTGGTTGGTTGAATAGCGGTTACTTTTATTTCACCGCAATTGAATATTTTTTAAATTATAAATCAAATTTTATTTTTGAAAAGACTTTCGTTTGCTTTCGTAATCTGAGAATTCAGTAATATACTTTTTACAAATGAAACTAACGTATTTATATTATTAAAAGTGATCTATTTTAACAATAGATTTTGTTAAAGTTGTGAGTTGGCCAATTACAAGTTTTGATTTTTAACTCATTCAGCCAATTAAATAATAATCGTTGAAAGGGCTAATAAAGAATACTCTCAATGAAAATATATGCCTTGTTTAAGAAAACAAATTATTATTTATTAATGCATTACTAATATATAGAGACAATTTAAAGATAAAACTAAAAATTTATATGATTAATAATAATAATAATAATTGATTATATTGCAATCATAAGATTAATTTTAAGTTCTTCCCCCTTTCCTGTCAAAGATATAATTTATATTAAACTGGATCCCAAATTTGCTAAGATTTTCAATCCACAAGAAAATATTTCATATAAAAAAATAAACACTCTTTTGGTACACATACATTTATAATCTAACATGTAAAGTAGAATGATTAAGGAGAAATAAAAATGTTAGTAGAATTGAAAGAGCAAGATTGCCAGAAACAAGTTTTTAAATTATTTCTCTCCTTCCCTTCTAAGCTTTGAGATCGCTATTCTTTAAATCAAAACAAAAATAATCTAATATTTTTAAATGCTATATATTTTTCTCACATTCATACAACATCATGTACATGTTGCAAGTATGGTTATATTACCATGTATGTGTGTGTTTATTCTTGTAATAACCAAAATATTATTTAAAAACAAAATAATAGCACAAAAATATTTTACATATTAATAACATTTCATAACTTTAGATTCATATACAATAATACTCTTTAGAAAATAAACTTCATTAATAAGCAGGGTATAATAGTTTTAGCATACATAAAATTATTACTCAATGTTATAGCTATTATTATTGAAGAAAATTATGGTTTCAATCGATTATGGTTGTTTTAAAGTTCTAAGAAAAAAATATAAAACTTTACTGCTCAAATTATATCAATAGTCTTTGATATCATAAAAAAATAGATAATGAAAAGTCATATAACTAGTCCCAAGAGTTCAAACTTAGCTTGTTCAATGTCTATACTTTTGCAGCAAACAATTGCTGTGGTGCATTGGAACAGTCTTTTTTGAGGCTTATAATTATTTGATGGTGATGAGATTATTTGCTTTAGTGGAGATCATTTGGCACTGGTACTTTCCCTTCCTGTTAAACATAATTCTTCTATGAGATAAAGTATATCAGTTGTTCTTATATTTATAATTTTGCTTGGGTTTAAATTCAGTCATTGGAATACTTATCAGTAGATTAATCATTTTACTTCAGCTTTCAAATGCAGGTGAATGTTTTCTTTTACTTAAAATGTCGCATCTCTTCCAATCAGTCATCAGATGTAGAATATTTTTAATTTCAGACAAGACATTTTTTTTCTATATGATATGGCTCTGTGATAGATCAGGGATTTGCTCCAGATGAAATCTATGTTTCTAGGCCACCATCCTTAGATTTTCAATCTTCCAAAAAAAACTTTATATTCAAAAAAAATAATTCAAATGGATATCTGGCAAAATTAAAATGCTTGTCTTTTTTTAGTTTCATTATTTTAAAGTCTCTCCTCAACTGACTTTCCAGGCTGGTTTTATATATTTTTTTCTTTCAGCAAACTCATTTTTAGATTCACAGTGTGACTTTTTCCAGAAACACATGAAAAATCACACTATCCTGATTATTCAGATTAATCCTGTTTTGAAGGAAAAATTGTCTTAATCTTTTTTCTTCATGTATCAGTCACAAATTGTCACACCTGAAAATTTAAACTTCTATCCTTGATCAAGCTGATGGGAAAATTTTAAGGCTATACTTCTCACATCGTCTAAGCTTTAACAGAAAAACAAACAATCATCATAACACAAAATTGTTGAGTAAAATAAAAATATATAATTTAACAGATTTTCCTCTTTTTCTTTTTCAATATTAATAACTGTAGATTTATTTATGCAATGTACACACACTCTCATTTAAATCATTTATAAAACCGGCCCATTAAAACAATGTGAATGCTTTTCAGAAATTATAATTTCAATATCTAAAATTAAATTTTTAACTTTCAAACCCAAAACTATAATCATAAAAAAACAAAAATAGAAATAGAATAAAATATCAGAATCTAGTAAATGTAGGTTAGTTTTGAAGAAAGTTAATATTTGGAATATAAAAATGACAAACTAACTAGCTGTCCTCACACACACTGCCTATATAAGTGTTATAACATATTAAAAAAATTAACTATTGAATAATTAAATGTTTGTACTACTCTTTTTGAGTTTTTATCAACACACAAACACATAAAGAACATAACTGTTGCCCCCACTCTCTGTATTAAGCTTTTATAACTTGATCTTGTAGGGTTTAAACTTGGGTGCCCTACAGCTTCCTTTCCTATAGAAAAATGTGATGATGATTTTCATTCCACATTTTCTTTCATGCACATTACTACAAATTTAACTACTGACTAAATTGTAATGGCACAACAATCCCCCTCTTCTAATAAAATCATCAGCATCTTTGCTTTGACTATATCTAATAAGAAAATCATAACTAATAAAATAACACTAATAATAATAAATATATATAAAAAAATTCTAATTACTGGGAAACATCATCTAGATTCCCACGTTATCCCCTTTTCATTAGAAAAATTGGCATGTGATTCATTTGGAGATCTTTTCCAGGCTACTCTGCTGAAGGATAAGGGATCAAACTCCTAGCATTATAGGTTCCCTTATTCCCATCAAGAGTAGCAAACATAAAAGCCTTCTCTCCTATTTTATTAGTAATTTGGAATAGCCCTTCATACAAATGCAGACTCTTCTTAAATTGGTTTCTTTGGGGGTTGCTAATATGTGATTATTATATCCAGACCACTCTAGTGTAAGTCTTGAGCCTTAGTCTGAGCTTTTCATTTTCACAAATCATATTGTAGTCTGCATAAAATTGCAAATATATAATCAGTCCATTTTTGAGATCTTTATTTTCATTTTGACTGGATACTTATAATATACATCTGGAGGATTTATTTTAGGTAACCTCTGATTAGAGAATCCACCTAGAAATATTGACTCTCTATACAATACATAATTTATCTTAAAATTTTCCAGAGAGATTGACTCTTTGTACCATATATAAGGTATCTTTAGATTTTTCAGAGAGATTGACTCTCTATACCATATATAATTCACTTTAAGTTTTCTAGAGAGATTGACTCTCTGTACCACACATAAGGCACACTTAAATTTTCTAGAGACATTGATTCTCTGTACTATATGTAATGTCCCTTTAATCTTTTTAAAAATATAGATTTTTGAAACCACACATGCTGGTTGGTTAATAGATTGAGAACTATTGTCTGTTGAAACTTTTGTTTTCTTCCTAAAATATCTGGTGTCATCTCCCCTATTGCCTCTCTTAACTTTATCACCTTATCTGGTGCATGAAGTTTTTCCACCCACTCCCTTTTTTACTTCATGATCCATCCTAATCTGCTCTTTGGTCATCACCTCATGTTTTCTTTTTACTGAGAGATTTTGTTTTACAGCTGCTATTGGCATTTCTACTTCTTGGGACTTATCCTCTATCAGTGTATCAGCCGGTTTATTTATTTGTTCATTCCTTTCCCTATTATCAGTAGTCTGACTATCTAGCCTATCTTCTCTTGGGTCTTCTCGTAAACTTTCTATAGTTTTCTCTGCAGATTGACCTATCTTTTGTCCTAAAGATCTCCAATCTTCTCTTATACTTTTTATACTTTGTTCTAAACCTTTATGACCTTCTTTTATACTTTTAAACATCTGCCTCATTATTTCCATCATTTTTGCTTCATTCATTCTATTAAAATTTTAATATATTTCCATATATATCCCATCTGTGCCTCGCTGACCGCCAAGAACCCACACATCACTCCCCTTGTCTGCCACATATCTTTGACTGACTGATTTGCTTTTCACCCTGCTCTATTATGCATTACAAAAACAACAAAAAATATTTAATATCCCTCATTCAATGAATCACACAACAATAATCTATATAGTGCATGTCTGTCTGTAAGGGCCCAAATTATACATTCATCTATTCCTCTAGAGATCTGACAGATAATGACAGTCCACAGAATGACTAGCAGTTAACAATCATGAGATAAATAAAAGAAGTCAATCACAGCACTATATCACACAGTGCATTATGCACACTCGGAGCAGCATGCCAATTCGATCACCTTAAGCTACCACAACCCGTGATTGAATGATGCAAGCTCTGTTGCAGTAAAAGAAGACTTTTAAGTCTTAGGGGCTAAAATAGATAAACTATGCCTTGCTCTCTCTCTTGGAGTCTTATGTGGCAAGTATCAAAGAATACCTGCTTATTATCAACTTCAGAAAACTAGGCCCTCCTCTCTGTCTTGGAGATTTATAGGCTGATATCATGGCAGAACTGCTGTTAACTGCTTCATGATAAAATAATGATAACTTAAAAATTGGGTTGGAGCAGTGAATGGGTTTGATCATCCATGGGTTACATGAATACCTAGCATTCTCAAGGCAATGATAAAACTCTCCACTCAATCATCAAAAATTGCAATCTAACCAACCAAACTCCAATGATCAAATATCCAATCCAACCTCCAAAATCATAGACTTTTTACAAAATGAACTCTCCAAACACCCATGAGATTTCTATCTCATAATTCATCACTATCACTATGCCTGTCTTTATCTGGCAAGTAATTATTCTAATGTTTGAAAAAAAAATATATTATTTATTTCACCATTGTCTTAAGTTGTGATATACATATCTATTTTCAAAATTGAGAGGAGAAAAAAAAACTAAGCTGTTTTATGGCTGTACCCATTTTATCATCATGAATGAAAAATTAAATCATATTAAACATCATCATATAGAAATCTAAAATAGACTATATGGCCAAGACAATTTTGTGAGACAAAAAAAATATTTTACTAAAAAAAAATTCCTTTCTTTTTAACCACACATCTCACATCATTCTGTAGACTCCTTTTTATCTCAGGTGTATGGTAACACATATCAGGCCCCACATTGGGTGCCAGTAACTTAATTATAAAGATCAAATAAAATATTACCACTAGAGCACAACATGCATCAAAAGGTATTGTAGCTGAATAAACATTGTCAAAATGATGAATAGGAATATAATAAGGAGACTAATATGTTGCAATTATATTAGTCATTGAAATTTATTAATGATCAAAATACTAATTATCAATCAAAATATCAGTGGCTTCAATTCATCAACTTTTACTTAAGATTTTTAAATATATCACAATATCAATAATCAGAAACAATAATGCCTGGAGACTTGTCATTTCAGTTATCTGGTATCTGGTCTATTTCAAACCCTAGTTAGGCAGCCATTGTATTATCAATAAACATGTAGAAACTATAAACAAATTATTAAGAACAAACTATTATTACTCAGGAAATAACATCAAGTGGGTGAGTACCCTGGTAACTCAATAAAATATCTCAATAAATCCAACAATAGATTTTACCCACTTTAATTTATCTGAACCTAGACACAATTATATCTTATAATCTTTTCACATGTACCGGGTTTGAATCCCTTTTTGGTACATTATTTCTAACAAAAATGGAGAATTTTGCATTTAGACTCGTATCACTATATGCATTAACATTTAAGTAAACACAAAAGATCATTAAACTAAAGTGATGTATATAAAATTCATCAGACAGAAATCATATCTTATATTGAAATGCATTTCAATATCTTAATAAGTTTTACCAGCTTATATTATAATATTAATTTAGGATGGCAATTCACTCATCCTTGCATGATGTAGATAATGGAATGATTATTATAATGATTCATGAATGTCAACTAATTACCATGAAATTATTTATTTATGGCCCGTAAACATTTATCTGGCTCATTAATTAAAACATGATATGATGATGACAATAATGACAATGGTTTCAACCACAGCTTCAGAACCAAGTCTAACATAAAATTTAGTTCTAAAGAGATTCATAACTATTGGTTAATCTTAGTATATTTAATTAGAACTTAAATAATTAATATTCACCTTTGATGATGAATGATCACAACTAATAAAGAATACTCTCAATGAAAATATATACACCTCATTTAAGAAAAAAATTATCATTTATTAATGCATTCCTAACATATACCGACAATTTAAAGATAAAACTAAAAATTTATAAGACTCATAATAATAATAATAATAATAATAATAATAATAATAATAATAATAATAATAATAATAATAATTGATTATATTGCAATCATAAGATTAATTTTAAATTCTTCCCCTTTTCCTGTCAAAGATATAATGTATATTAAATTGGATCCCAAATTTGCTAAGATTTTCAATCCACAAGAAAATATTTATATAAAAAAATAAGCACTCTTTTGGTAAACATACATTTATAATCTAACATGTAAAGTAGAATGATTAAGGAGAAAAAAATGTTAGTAAAATTGAAAGTGCAAGATTTCCAGAAACAAGTTTTTAAATTATTTTTCCCCTTTCCTTCTAAGCTTTGAGATCGCTATTCTTTAAATCAAAACAAAAATAATCTAATATTTTTAAATGCTATCTATTTTTCTCACATTCATACAACATCATGTACATGTTGCAAGTATGGTTATATTACCATGTATGTGTGTGTTTATTCTTGTAATAACCAAAATATTATTTAAAAACAAAATAACAGCACAAAAATATTTTACATATTAATAACATTTTATAACTTTAGATTCATATACAATAATACCCTTTAGAAAATAAACTTCATTAATAAGCAGGGTATAATAGTTTTAGCATACATAAAATTATTACTCAATGTTATAGCTATTATTATTGAAGAAAATTATGGTTTCAATCGAATATGGTTGTTTTAAAGTTCTAAGAAAAAAATATAAAACTTTACTGCTCAAATTATATCAATAGTCTTTGATATCATAAAAAGAAAATACATAACAAAAATTCATATTACCAGTCCCAAGAGTTCAAAATAGCTTGTTCAATCTCTATACTTTTGCAGCAAACAATTTTCATGGTTCACTAGAACTGTCTTTTTTAGGCTTATAATTATTTGATGGTGATGATGATGATGAGATTATTTGCTTTAGTGGGGATCATTTGGCACTGGTACTTTCCCTTCCTGTTAAACATAATTCTTCTATGAGATGGAGTATATCAGTTGTTCTCATATTTATAATTTTGCTTGGGTTTAAATGCAGTCATTGGAATAAGTGTACTAAATGATTTAATACTTATCAGTAGATTAATCATTTTACTTCAGCTTTCAAATGCAGGTGAATGTTTTCTTTTACTTAAAATATAGCATCTCTTCCAATCAGTCATCAGATGTAGAATATTTTTAATTTCAGACAAGACATTTTTTTTCTATATGATATGCTGGCTCTGTGATGGGTCAGGGATTTGCCCCAGATAAAATCTATATATTTTTAGCCTGCCATCCTTAGATTTTTAATCTTCAAAAAAAAAAAAACTTTATATTAACCTTTCTATAGTGTTTTTTTTCAAAAAAGAGGCCCAAATTGTTCATTTTTACAATTACAGATATATGCATATATGTTATCCCACATCTCAAAATATATGAAAAAAAATGCTAATTGTATTTATTAAATTATAAATATATATAAATCAAAATTTTTGGATCATAATCATTCTAAAATGTAAATTATATTTTATATGAAAGAAAACCATATTTATATATTTTTGTCCCAAAAACCTGATGGATATAATGAGAGGTGAAAAATGAATATATATATTTATATATATATGCTATCACGTGACTCAAAATATATGAAAAAGAAATGCTAATTTTATTTATTTTATTATAAATGTATATAAATCAAAATTTTTGGATGATATACATTATAAAATGTAAATTATATTTTATATGAAGAAAACCATATTTATATATTTTTTTGTCCAAAAAATCCAATGGATATAACGAGAGGTGAAAAATGAATATATATATATATATATGATATCACATGACTCAAAATATATGAAAAAGAAATGCTGTTTATTTTATTTATTGCAAATACATTATTATAAAAATATATATAAATCAAGTTTCGATTCACATACTTTCTAAAGCCTAAAATATTTTGTAAAAAAATATAATAGATATTCAAAAATTTATAGATAAGCAAACATCTCGTAATGTTGAAAATTTTCAATTGACAAAACAAAGTTGTATATTTTCAAAATCTACATTATTTTCATAGAAATATTTTTTAAAAAAGAAAAATAAATCATAAATAATTATTATAATAAAAGAATAATGCAAATTATTAAAAAAAAATTGAAAATAATTTTGCAGATAGCAAAGATGAACGTTTTTCTCTAATATAAAAGGAGTGAATATGGGGTTACAAATTGCCATTCATGGAATAATGAATAAATCATTAATTATAACTGCCATCTATGTGAAACTTTACAAACTAATACCTGAATCATATACGCATGTGCTAAAATAAAAAAAACGAAAATATTCAAACAAATCTGCTAACACAGTTGTAAAAGGAAATTCAAAATGTGATATTGCATTGAGTACTAATGCCACAGGTGGTGCTTTGTCTGTGGATTCATGTCCAGTTCCAGCAAAGAGTTAAAAAAAAGATTTTTAATGGATATCTGCCAGAATTAAAATGCTTGTCTTTCCTTAGTTTCAATATTTTAAAATCTCTCCTCAGCTGACTCTCCAGACTGGTTTTATACTTTTGTTTTCTTTCAGCAAACTCATTTTTAGATTCACAGTGTGACTTTTTTCAGAAACATATGAAAAATCACACTATCCTGATTATTCAGATTAATTCTGTTTTGAAGGAAAAATTGTGTTAATCCTTTTTCTTCACATATTGGTCACAAAATGTCACACCTGAAAATTTGAGCTTCTTTCCTTGATCAAGCTGATAGGAAAATTTTAATGCTATATATACTTCTCACATTGTCTAAGCTTTAACAGAAAAACAACCAATCTTCATAACACAAAATTGTTGAGTAAAATAAAAAATATATAATTTAACAAATTTTCTTCTTTTTCTTTTTCAATATGTAATAACTGTCGATTTATTTATGCAATGTACACACACTCTCATTCAAATCATTTATAAAACTGGCCCATTAAAACAATCTGAATGCTTTTCAGAAATTATAATTTCAATATCTAAAATTAAATCCTTAACTCTCAAACCTCAAACTATTATCATAGAAAAACAAAAATAGAAATAGAATAAAATATTAGAATCTAGTAAATGTAAGTTAGTTTTTGAAGAAAGTTAATATGTGGAATATAAAAATGACAAACTAACTAGCTGGCCACACGCACACTGCCTATATATGTGTTATAACCCTATTAAAAAATTAACTATTGGATAATTAAATGCATGTACTACTCTTTTTGAGTTTTTATCAACACACAAATAAATAAAGAACATAACTGTTGCCCCCACTCTCTGTCTTAAGCTTTTAGAACTTGATCTTGTAGGGTTTAAACTTAGGTGCCCTACAGTTCTTTTTCTACATAAAAATGTAATAATGATTTTCGTTCCACATTTTCTTTCACACACCACATTACTACTAATTTAGCTACTGACTAAATTGTAATGGTACAATATATATATAATTAAAAATATTTCACATACATATTATTCTTTAATAACTTCAGTGGTCATCAACATTTTATTAACATTTTGTGGTATGATGCAAAGTTTTTTTTATTTCAAATAACACACACACACACAATAAATCCCAACAAGAGAGCTATTATATCTTAATGGAGATAATTTATTTAACCTTAGGGTGATTGTCAATCAGTAGTAATTGATAGTTTCCTGGCAACATCAAAAGCAATGGTTATCTCTCTTTATATGGATAAAATCTTATTTTCTGTTCTTTATTAGAATAACAATTTATGAAAAATATTTAATTCAGCATATATATAACAATAAAAATTAATATAATGGTAATTAACTATTATATATATATATATAATTATTCAAAACAATACAATAATTAATACAGTAAAACAATATTTTAAAAAAACAAATATATACCAATTTAATAGAAGTACTTTCAACTATCTATGAAGTTAATAATTTACATATAATACGGTTATGTATTGAGTTACGTTTACTTTGGAATATAATACGGTTATTTATTGAGTTACGTTTACTTTGGAATATTAAATTTTTAATATGGATAATCAAATTTGGATTTTACAAGAATGGAAGCAAGTGTCGACGAGAATAATACATCTAAAAGGTAGATTGCAATTTTTATATAATTGTAAAATGAGTCATATTTTCCCAAACTGTTACAACGTTAAAATAAATAAGGAATGCAATTTGCAAGATACTAAAATACAAGATATTAAAATGATTATTTTACGGAATATAATTTGTCAATGCAAATGTTTTTTGTTTAATCAGCGTAAATATTTAAAGTGTTTAAATTATTTTATTAATCTTCATGATGTTGATGAATGGTTTAATTATAAAAGTCGATGTCAATATTATTTTAATAACTACTATATAAAAATTTATAAAAAAATTGATCGTAAAATTACGTTTCTATATAATAAAAATGTAAATAGGAGAAAAAATAGTAACTATGTCAATTTATCTAACATGGATATTGATTTTCAACAAGAATATATTTTGAATTATGGTTCTAAATACGTTGGTGGTATGTGGGTGGATAGTAATTTAGAGTTAAAAGCTGCTGTTGAACATTCTTTTAGTGTAATTAAATGTTCTCCTGAAGTATCAAAGGAATTAATACAAAAAGTTAACGTTAAGAAATTTAAAAACAGAGCTAATTGCAATTGGAATTCGCATATATTTAGATTTAAAAAGTGTATTCACGATAACGATCTTGTTTGTTTAAAAGAAGATAAGAGGTTGAGGTTATGTCTTATGTCAAAACTTGATTACTACGATAAAGTTTTAATTCAAATGGAAAAGCTTAAATTTAAAAAGGTTGGAAAAATAAACATTGAAAATTTACGTGTAAAGTTTATTGATGATATTTTAAAAAAAGCTAAAAAGAATAAATATATAGATGCTCATACGTATTATCGTCTTTATCCATCTGCTGCAATTTGTCCTAGAATTTTTTCGAATATTAAACTACATAAACAAGATAAACCTTTAAGATTAATGATTGAATTTGGTGGATCATTTTACTATGAAACTTGTAGATTTATAGAAACATTATTAAAAGATGTTCTTGGATTTGGAAAATATACTATTAATTCATCGTTTGATTTTGTAAAGAAAATTCAAAATATTAATATTAATAATAATGATAGTATTTGTACACTTGATATATGTGAGATGTACGGTTCAATAGATAGATTAAAATCTATAAAAATTATATTAGATGCTTTAATGTTAAAAAAAGTTGATGTTAAAAAAGTAAAATTTGTAAATGATGTATTATATTTTATTGATAAAAATATCATAACCTTTAATCTTGAACTTCTTCTTTCTTTTAAAAAATAGTCAGTATAAACAATATTCATCAAAATATAAAATCACAAACCAATTTTCTTTAAAAAACTTGTTTTTTTTATTATGACTATATGAAATTAATATCAAGAGCAACGTTTCGACTATTTACTTCCTTATAGTCTTTTTCAAGCCACTAAAATATAAAAAATAATAAAACAAATAAAATAAAACATAATACAATCATTAAACTCTACATATATTTCAAATCTTCTCAATACAAAAACATAAATTTAATATAAAACATTAGAACATTACCTTCCTCTATTTAAAACAACCTACAATTTAAACTTCTATTTAAAACACTCTGTTTAAATTATATTTAGATAAAATATCTCAAAAACCAGTCCCATCACCCACAACAATCAATTAGTTTTTTTTTTCTTTTATTCCTATATTGTTTAAATTCCCTACTATAAAAAATTTTTTTCTTTTTTTAAAACTTACTTTATAATTAACTATTGTTTCTAAAAGTTCTATTTTTTTTTTTTTTTTTGTAAATAATGTGACTAGTTTTTATTTTTTATAAAATCAATTAGTTTTTTATTCATATATGGTTTAAATTCCTTAATATAAAAATTTTACTTTAAAAATCTTTCTTTATAATTAATTACTGTTTCTAAAAGTTCTATTTTGTAATTAATGTGACCAGATTTACACTTATGAAAAAAATTGCAGATTTTTTATCAGATAAATGTTGTTTTAATCTTGTTTTTAACTTATTTTTTGTATTTCCAATATAAGAAATACTTTTACCAACATTCCAGCAGTCTAAACATTTTATCATATATACACCTTTCATAGCTTCAAGCATATCATTCTTTTCACTAACATTAATCAGCTTTTTTAAATCTTTCTTTTTTTATATACTGGGAGTAATTTAATGTTAAATTTATTATTAATTTTTTTACAAATATTTTTAATCCTAATAAAAATATTTTTTGATACTTTAAATCCTATGTAAATTTTATTAATATTATTAACTTTATTATCAATTTTATTTTCCCCTTTAATCTTCTTTTTAATTAAATTCAAATTATAATCTGAAAAATTTTTTCCAATAATCTTATTTGGATATTCATTTAAATAACATTCCTTTTTTATCAATTCTAATTCTTTCTCCAATAATAAATCACTAGAACATATCAATATTGCTCTTCTAATTCTGTTTTTTATAATATTCATTTTACAATGTTTATCAATGTCTGAAAACCAGTTAGTAATCAGACCATGAAATATTTTTTTTCTAAAAACAGATGTATTAATGCTTATTTTATTATTTTCTATAATTTTATCAATTTTTACATCCATATATTCAATTTTATTATCCACTTCTTTTTCCATGGTAAATTTAATATTTTTTTCTTTTTTGTTAATGTAATTTAAAAAAATAAAATAAAATAAAAAAAAAAAAAAATAAAATAAAAAATAAAAGAAAAGCAAACATTTTTTTAAATTACAGTAACAAAAAAGAAAAAAATATTAAATTTACCATGGAAAAAGAAGTGGATAATAAAATTGAATATATGGTTGTAAAAATTGATAAAATTATAGAAAATAATAAAATAAGCATTAATACATCTGTTTTTAGAAAAAAAACATTTCATGGTCTGATTACTAACTGGTTTTCAGACATTGATAAACATTGTAAAATGAATATTATAAAAAACAGAATTAGAAGAGCAATATTGATATGTTCTAGTGATTTATTATTGGAGAAAGAATTAGAATTGATAAAAAAGGAATGTTATTTAAATGAATATCTAAATAAGATTATTGGAAAAAATTTTTCAGATTATAATTTGAATTTAATTAAAAAGAAGATTAAAGGGGAAAATAAAATTGATAATAAAGTTAATAATATTAATAAAATTTACATAGGATTTAAAGTATCAAAAAATATTTTTATTAGGATTAAAAATATTTGTAAAAAAATTAATAATAAATTTAACATTAAATTACTCCCAGTATATAAAAAAAAGAAAGATTTAAAAAAGCTGATTAATGTTAGTGAAAAGAATGATATGCTTGAAGCTATGAAAGGTGTATATATGATAAAATGTTTAGACTGCTGGAATGTTGGTAAAAGTATTTCTTATATTGGAAATACAAAAAATAAGTTAAAAACAAGATTAAAACAACATTTATCTGATAAAAAATCTGCAATTTTTTTTCATAAGTGTAAATCTGGTCACATTAATTACAAAATAGAACTTTTAGAAACAGTAATTAATTATAAAGAAAGATTTTTAAAGGAAAATTTTTATATTAAGGAATTTAAACCATATATGAATAAAAAACTAATTGATTTTATAAAAAATAAAAACTAGTCACATTATTTACAAAAAAAAAAAAAAAAAATAGAACTTTTAGAAACAATAGTTAAATATAAAGTAAGTTTTAAAAAAAGAAAAAATTTTTTATAGTAGGGAATTTAAACAATATAGGAATAAAAGAAAAAAACTAATTGATTGTTGTGGGTGATGGGACTGGTTTTTGAGATATTTTATCTAAATATAATTTAAACAGAGTGTTTTAAATAGAAGTTTAAATTGTAGGTTGTTTTAAATAGAGGAAGGTAATGTTCTAATGTTTTATATTAAATTTATGTTTTTGTATTGAGAAGATTTGAAATATATGTAGAGTTTAATGATTGTATTATGTTTTATTTTATTTGTTTTATTATTTTTTATATTTTAGTGGCTTGAAAAAGACTATAAGGAAGTAAATAGTCGAAACGTTGCTCTTGATATTAATTTCATATAGTCATAATAAAAAAAAACAAGTTTTTTAAAGAAAATTGGTTTGTGATTTTATATTTTGATGAATATTGATAAAAATATATATGCTATGTTTAATGAAAATTATTATAAAATGGATTACGGATGGCCTATGGGACTTCCTGTAGTTTCACAAATATGTAGTTTTGTAGTATCAAGATATGAAGATATAATTCTTAATAATAATATATATTGCCAAGGTATTAAAATTTATTACAGGTATGTTGATGATGTTTTTGTTTGTGGAAGTTTAGATATTATAAATGTATTATTCAATGAATTAAATAGTTTAGAAGGTTTAAAATGGAGTAAATCTTTTGAAGAAAAAATGTCAATTCAATATTTAGATATTAAAGTTACCCGTAATAAAAATAAATTAGATTATTGTATGGTAATAAAAGATATTGAAAAAAAAGGATATACTCCTTGGTATTCAAATGTGCCAATAGCACATAAATTATCCAGTTTAAAATCATTTTTATTTAGGAATAATAAATTATGTAAATATAGTTCTGATAAAATAAGTAACATAAATGTATTTATTATGGATTTGTTAAATGTTGGATATGATAATAAATTAATTTATAATATTGTTACTAAGTGTAATAATAATAGAAATATTTTAGATGCTATATATATTGATAAGATAAAATATACTTGGATATCAATACCATTTATTTGTAATGAACAAGTGAAATTTATAAAACAGATATATAAAAATATATGTCGAGTTGCATTTTATACTACTCCTAATTTAAATAGATTAATAAATAATTCAAAAAATAGGTGTAGTATTTTAAATCAAAGTTGTGCAATATATAAATGGCTATGTGTTTGTGGAAAGGTATATATTGGAGAATCTCGATGTACATTGGAGAAAAGATCAAAGGAGCATTTGTTGTTATATAAACGAGTGCAAAAATCAAGACAAGAGAATGTTAGAAATGATGATGTATCACCATCAGTATTTTTTGATCATAATGTAACATGTAATTATGGTTTTGATTTTGATTTTAATAAAGTTAAGATTTTGTGTATTGAAAGAAATAATAATAAACGCAAAATTAAAGAAGCTATGTTAATAAAAAGTGAAAAGCAACAGTTGATAAACAGACAGGCCACCAATATAAAAATTAATGAATTGTGGGAAAATTGATGTATGACGTATTACTTTTTGTTTACATTTGTAATGGTTTTTTCTAATACAATATGAATCTAGTTGACAACGACTACATAGATAGTTGAAAGTACTTCTATTAAATTGGTATATATTTGTTTTTTTTAAAATATTGTTTTATTGTATTAATTATTGTATTGTTTAGAACAATTATATATATTTTATTATAATTGGAATACAGACATTGATTAATAATTTATATATATATATATTTACATGTCCTTTCATGATCCAAGAAAACTGAAGATGTCATTAAATCATTTTTATTTTTACATTTGACATGGTTGTATAACAATTCATGCTCTTTTGATATTTTTCCAATTCAGCACATTGATTCACCTATATATGATAACATACATCCACTAAAAATTTGATACACAATATTACTTTTTTGCTTGACAGATATGAGTTTTTGGAATCATTCACTAACTTATTAATGTTATTTGTAACAGAAAATAAAATTAAGCACATCCTTATATATATCCTTAAAAAAATTCATTTGAGAATTTAAAGTATATGAAGTAGATATCCATTTTTTACTATCTATCTTCAACTTCTTTAAATCATTATAATTATTTTTAAATTGGCATAAAAAAATTCCTTGACAAATATCTCAATATTTTAAAATTTATCACAATGGTCAATTAAAAAAAGTGCTAGTAAATTAAAGAAGTTGAAGATTGATAATTAAAAAATAGATATTTAATCCATATATTTCAAATGATCAAGTGAATTTTTTTAAGGTAAATATATATATATATATATATATAAGGATATATATATATATATATATATATAAAACATAAAACATATCTTTATATATATATATATATATATATATATAAAGATATGTTTTATGTTTTATTTTGTGTTAAAAATAGTTACTGAATAATTCTAAAATTGTCATACCTGTCAAGAGAAAAGGTAATGTTGTGTATACATTTTTTGTGGATATATGTTATTATATATAGAAAAATTGAGATGCTGAATTGAGAAAAGAGCATGAATTGTTATACAAGAATGTGAAAAGTAAAAATAATAATGATTCAATGACTGCTTTAGTTTTCTTGGATGATAAAAAGAGATATACATATAAATTTAAGTTAGATCTTGAAAGTGTTATGATTCTTCATGAAGAAAAAAACCATAATAAAAGAAAAATTAAGGAGGCAATTTTAATAAATAAAACTAAAATGAATATAATTAATAGACATGCTGCTAATGTTAAAAGTTGGAATTCATGGGATTTGAGTTAACAAAAGTTGCTTCCTTTAGGTTTTTTGAATTTAATAGTAGTTGAAGATGGTGAAGGAATTAACTGAAAGTACATTTGAAGATTGAATATCTATATTTAATAGTTATTTACCTTCATATTTATTTTTATTATTGCAATAGCTTTTAATTAACAAACATTTTATTTGTATTATATTTATTATAATGGTACTTAAGTCCAGGAAAACAGATGAAGCAGAATGAGAAGAAACAGAATGAAATTAAAAAATAGTTTATCAAAGACTTGCTCTATACTTAAACAATCATTTGCTTCTACTACTTCACATTCCAAATGTCACACATTGGAGAGAATGTTTTTAGAGCTATGGGGGCACTTTCTATCTATGAGTTGTGTGTATGGCATTAATTATGTATTTTTACTAGCAAGTGTTATCTATATCACAAAAAGTATTATAGCAATACCCTGATTAAGTATAACTGATTCATGTATTATATGAAATATCAAGTATATTTTATTTTATACTTGTTTCATGGTAGCATAAAATAGCAATAAACAAGTTAGTAAATAATGAACTAATTTATTTATGGAAAAAAATATAAATAATGAAAGAAATTAATAACATTTTTTAGAGATTTCCTTTTTGAATATTTTTCAATAGAAATATTATAACACAAGTTTAAAACTTTTTCTTTCTGTAGACTTTACATAATAACTTCTCAGTTATAAAAAAATATTATCATTAATTTCAATGCAACTTTTCTAGAAAGAGTTTCGTCAATTTTATTCTGGGTGAATCACCACATAATTTCTTCAATGAACCATTTCAATTCTAAATGTTTTATTTTTCTAATTCATTTCATTTAAAAATTCAGTTTTTCACTCTTTTTTTATAGAGAATTCAAAATTTCTTTTCTTTTTTTGTTTATGTGAATGTTCAAAAGAAAACAATATAAAAGCATTAAAGTTCTTGCTTTAGATTATTACACCATCTATCTGGAATACCTTTGTTATTCCTTTAAGTATCATTAAACAACATTAAATGCAATTATGCATAGTATTAAATTTTATTTTTTAAAACAGATCTGCTCGGCAGTTCTTTTTCAGAGCTCCATTTATATATAGCAGTATTTACAAATTGATAAGGAAGATACTAGGCCTTGCACTAGAAATAATAACTAATGAATAATTTGCTTTCATCTAGCACTTTATATTACATAAAAATCCAAATATGAAAAGTATTTTTATCACTTTTAATAAATTAAAATTAAAGTAGTTACAAATTTACACTTCTTATATAGTTTTAACTTGATAGATAATTCATTTTATTTCTCCTTGATTTCTAGCAAGAGAGAGAGAGAGAAGGGGGGGGGAGAGAAAAATCTATCTCATTTTAATGTTTTCATCTTCATTTACATAAAAAAGACAAACTTCTTTTTATTTATAAATTTTGGGGAATCATCCCACAATGAATTTATAAAGATTATTTGTTTCAAAATAAAGGGAAAAGTAACTAAATGAATGTATCAACTCTTGTATATTTCATTGCTTCTTTATTCCAGTCTTACATGTATATACCAGTGTATATATGAGTACCCACACATTTGTTACCAAAAGTCTCACTACATAACTTTGGCATTGCCAATATAATAATTTCAATATTTATATATATATTGTACCCTCACCATTCGGTCAATAGAAAAATAAATGCAAATAAAATAAATAAAATAATGCTCCGGCTAAAACTTTCAAACTTAAAATAGCAGAAACAAATCTTAATAATATCTTACGATAATTTTTACCATTAAACTAGCTCAAATTAATAATAAAGAATATATGGTTTGATTTTAAATAAATAAATAAATAATAATAATAATAATAATAATAATAATAATAATAATAATAATAATAATAATAATAATAATAATAATAATAATAATAATAATAATAATAATAATAATAATAATAATAATAATAATAATAATAATAATAATAATAATAATAATCATGAGACATTTGGTAAAAGATATAGTTGTTGGACTACATTGAGAACATTTCATAAAAACATAATCTCAATGGCATAAGAATACTATCCCCCCCTTTTATTCAAATAATAAATATAAATCCATAGCATGCTTAAGTCTTTAAAATATTATAAATAATCTAATATAAAATTACTAAATAAATTACAATCTCTGTTATTAAAATATAATTATCTCAGATTCTTTAAAATAAATCATTAATTTAATTTATAATATCCTGTAGCCAAGTATGATAAAGAATTTTGCATTATCCTTAACTACACCTCAACAACAACAACAACAACAACAACAACAACAACAACAACAACAACAACAATAATAATAATAATAATAATAATAATAATAATAATAATAATAATAATAATAATAATAATAATAATAATAATAATAATAATAATAATAATAATAATCATCATCATCATCCAATTCTTTTATTTATCATGTAGCATATTAAAAGTATGGTAGAATCTGAATAATATGTGGCAATAAGAAATATACTTAAATATATGTCAGTAATTGAAGTAGTAAATTATGATTAAAATAATATTATACAATGTGATATTTCTGTACCATATTCTGAGCAATAATCATCATTAAGTAAATTATTAATAATTATAATGTGCAAAATATGTTATATGTTTAATGTTGAAAATTCTGTGGATCGAATCTTGTGGAAGTGAATGGATCAATAATGACACTTATAACACGTTTTATAAAACAACTTTAACAAATTTATTCTATTTTAGAAATCAATTATGTAGAAAATATTTACAATCTTTAATAAAAACTAACAAATATAATAGTAAAGTTATAACATAATATCTACAAAATTAAACAAAAGAAAAGATTAGGTTACAGATGTTCAATCTAAAAATCATCAATGTGTAAGCCTTCACTCTGGCTTAGGAATTTTTACTTAGGAATACATATTATGTATAATTACTCACATTCTATTATTTACCTTGCAATATTTCATTATATTTGCTACTAGTTTAATGAGTATGAAAATATTATTCACTTTCAATAAATATAAAAATACTAAGCATAATATTTTATCAATCGAAATATGTTTTAGGTTTATTCTAGATTCATAAAATATAAAATAACAAAACAATGCTTGTTCATGTACTAAAATAATAATTTGCTTGGCGCCATTCTAAGTTTTAAGATATGTGTTTTATATTCAAAAACATAAAATATAAAAATTAAATAAAATATAAGCCTTCATCATACATTTCACATTCCTCATTTTGATGTTTCTTTGTAAATATGCATTATTTCAAAACTATCATGGTTTTATAAAAAATCGTAAAATATCACAAAAATATTACGAATAGTTATGATTCTTTTCACATTGTTATTATCAGCATTAAACATTCACGATCATCTGCATTTCTACTTAATTCAAAACCTATCTTGCCTTCTTTTAAAACAATTAATGATTCTAAGTTTATTCATATTCTTCTTTCAGAATATTATACTACATGATGCATTACTAATGAAATTAAGATAGCAATATAATGTATAGGACATGAATGAATAACTAGAGTAAAGACTCAATAGTATAAATAATTCAATAATCCACATGGACAAACAATGTGGAGAAATAGGTATGACCTCATCTAATACCTTAAAAATAATGTCTTGACTATCTTTCAGCACTCCAGAACATTTAAATACAAATATTGAACACTGTCCATGGAAATAAATACAAAAATTAAGGGTTTTGTTAACTGTATTTGTATAACAACTACTTAGATATAATATAGGGTAATTTTTTCTATCCTCTTAACACATCATACGAATATAAAACATCCAGGGTTTCATTTCCTATTCCTCTGATCACTACCATCTAAAAATTTCAAATAGATTTAAACAATCAACACCATAAAATAAACTAGGCAAGTTTCCCAATAAGAAACAAAGTTAACACATTAATTTATCTAATCATAAATACTATAAGACATGGTTTCACACACTTAAGCTTAGCCACAAATACAAATGATTTTGATTAAAATATTCGAACAATAATCATATATTTAAAATAAATATAATATGGTTTATTTAGCAAAGAATCATATAAAATTACGGTAATTAATAAAGTTATAATGAACTTTATAAATAAATAAATATATGCATATTTTTATTCATAGCTTATATCTCTTAATAAAAATCTGTATGTGTTATTAACTTACACATCCATATGTTCATTCATTCATGTAGCATAAGATGGATATTTACCACTCCAAGCAATTCTAAAAAAAATACATATCGTATAATAGTTAAAACAATTGAAATTAACTATGTGATTTACTATTTGTAATCACATTTTTGATGTTTTCTGGTCCAATTCTCATAAAATATAAAAATCACAAATATCATTCATACAAAACTCATCATAAACTGATATACTTTAAAGAAATGTTTTAGAAAATTTAAAAAAAATGTTAAAAGATTTTAAAGTTAATATTATTAGAATTACAAGTCTCTAGAAATGTAATTTCTACTGTAATCTATAAATAAATTACAATTCTAATGTTAGTAGATTTTTTTTAAAATAAAACTAACTAATAATAATGAAATTTAAAATTACTTATCTCCATCTTCATAAAATCTTTCTAGAAAAGTTCTGTTAATAACTTGGGGCAGCGTGGTTGCTGAGTAATGAGTATTGTTGAAAGCTTTTTTCTCCTTCAAACTCTCCTGCCAGTGCATAATGTAAAACATAATAAAAAAAATTTGTCAACTTTCAAATATCTGCAAAAATCTTGAAAAATAATGTCCATTCTGTTGCTAAAGATTTTTAATAGTCTGTTTTTTGAAAATCTTTTCAGGAGAACATTTATTTATCCCATAGTTTTTTTTTTTTAAAAATCCATTTTGAAAAGGCAAATCATTTTCTCCCATGTACGTACGTAAATTCCAAGTTGTTCGGAAACAGATGTATCATTTGCAGTCAGATTTATTAATACATAATCCTCAGATAAAATAGATGTTTTTCCTTTTTTTGACCTATATTTCAATCAGGCACATATAAAGCAAACAGAAGAATCCAAGTTTTAAATGCAAAAGGTTATTTATTCCTGATATAGTAATATTTTTCTTTCCATTATTCATTTTTCTTCTTCTTTGCAATTAAATCATAGTGAATTTGACATAGCAGGCTTTTATATTTAAACATTCACTCGTTTAATATAACATTTGTTAACCCTTATATTCTTTATAGCACTTATCTTTTTAAAATATTTCACTTCCAAAATTTTAAATATAATTCATTTCAAAAATAAATATTTTTTCTTTTTAATACTATAATCCTTCTAAATAATATCAATATTATAGATAGAGAGAACAATATATTTTATAGCTGATCTTGAATATTTTTATAGAGTTCAGAGATAAATTACATTTTAAACTTTTCCAATACTTTTTCCCTTAAATAATATTTTTTAAAGTTTTTAGCTTTATAAACACATACATATTCATTATATGTATCATACCTCTGGAGAACATTCATTTGTAACTTTGAAATACTCTGCAAAAATAAATAAATATTATTTTTATCTGGCACTGAAAAAACCATACTTCTATAAATTCTTTGGTGCTTTATTACTAATCTTCTCACATATAATACCATAGATTCCTGTTCCATAATTTAGTAATAAATTTCAAATAAGCTTTAGAATAGTCCACAAGTAAGAAATTTACTGGGTTTATTCACACATTTTTAGTTATACTAAATACTAGTTTTTTAAATACTTTTGACTTTTTTAAAAATAAAATTATATTAAAAAATTTAAATAATTGACTGTTAGCTTAAATATATTACAAACTTATAGTAATATGATCAGATACATGCGAAAAAAAAAGATCTCCAAATATATATTTCGTGCTGAACAGATACTGATCCGAACATACTATTGGTGTGCTGGTTTAGCACAAAATATGGATATTGGAGATCTTTTATCTATTTATCATGTATGTGGTCATGTGTATCCATTGTATAAGATGAAATAAATAGCTGTAGGGAGTTTGAAAGGCTGAATTCAAATTCCTTATAATTACATTAACTTTACTATACATGTATATATGTATAATATTCTTTATTGAGTAATTGTTGGAATACAATTGTAATAGAAAATGATTAATTATAACTGTCAAATAATTATAATAAAAGACAGAAGTACTTGCAGTTAAGTTTTGTATTTTATATATATATATGAAAGTATACATGTCAACGTATATTTATATTTAAATGGTTTTCTTTAGAAGAACGTTAATAAATTAATTGAAAGTATTTTTGCGTTTTATTATAATTATTTATCAATTAATATATATATATATATGCTCTGCGCACAGATAAAGAAGCTATTAAACGTAAGGAAAATTATCAAAAGTTAAGCCGAGCGCTTTGGGGGTTAGTTTATAGTCCCATATTCATGACGACTTGTATTTGGTTAAGAACTGTAATGTTAATGCAAATTTATGCAAATTCATATGAAGATGCTATATAGACCATTTTCGAGACAGAGAAAAGCAGGTGGTAACTTTTGATACTTTTACTTACGTTTATTAGCTTCATTATCTGTGTGCAGAGCATATATATATATATATATATATTAATTGATGCCTTAACTATAATTATTTATAAGATATATTATTATCGTTATACTTTAATATTTTTATTATATAAGTATTGTCAAACTAAAAATGACCCGTTTTTAACCACATACAACGCTAGCATATATAGTTTGATTTGATATTGTGCATATACAGTCTTGCGTTGTTAGCCGAGAGGTATCGCAGCCGCCATGCAAGCAAGTAGTTGTTTGCAGACGGTTGTGGGTTCGCGTCCGGGCCAATGGTATGACATATGGAAAAAAAAAAAACGGAATTCTCTTTTTCTAAAAATTAAAACTACATTCATTTAGATAAAATCGAAAAGAGCGTGATGCCATGCATTAATTAATCTCGCTATACATGCAATAAATAACAGTGATATGTAATAAAGAATACATCATGTACACATAGATGTAATATCAAAAGAATCCTACTTATTACTAATACAGTCAATAAACTCAAATATTGCTTCAGTAGAAATAAAGACATTTCAGATTATGAAAATTAGGCTTATATTAACTTTATATATTATCAAAAGCAAGTAATTTATGTAATAAATAAATAAATCATGGCGTTATTTACATTTTAAACAGTAAATAAATTACAAAAGCACATGCAATTATTTCTATGTAATCAAAAATAGAGCATTAAACACTGTTTCCCTTATCTTTATGCTTTATATATTTTCAGATTAGCACCTCCCTTATTAAGCAAATTACTTCTATTAATTAACTAACTTCTTTTATCCTTTTTTCTTATGCTTCTTCTCTTTATATAAAGTTTTCACTTTTTTAAAAAAATAATGACAACTTGTACATTACATTTAATTTTATTAATATTTAAGTCAAAAAAATGTTCAGGAATTCTTCATTTTGTGTGCTTTAAGTCTTTCATATAATAATTTATATTATTAAATCTCTTTCAAGGATCATCAGTAAACGATGGCACAAAGCAAATTACATTTTTATTACTAATTAATTTTATCCTATTTATGGGTACTATCTTTAATCTTATTAATTCATCTAGCTATGGAAAATAAATTCATATTTTTTTAAAAGTAAGAATATCAAAAATTTGCAGAAAGCAAAGAACTTTCATTCAAACTTTTAAACAAGTTTTGAAAAACAATTAAATATTTTATAGATTAAAAATTCAATTTATATTTTCAAAATAAATAATGATAATCGTAGCTAAAATTGCAAACTCTTTAACAACTTTTTCTACAGAATACATAAAAAAAAATTATGTTCAAAATTACAATACATAGATATATAAAACTAAAAGTAAATGGCAAGATTTCACTAAGGAGTAAAAATATGGGAAAAGCATACAATTACAACAGAAAATTCAATGCATATTTATTGTAATAAACTTTATCCATTTGATCAAATGAAATTATGGAATATTTAAAAAACAAAGACTATTGTTTTGATAATTTTTTTTTAAATGTACAAATTACCATTAAAAAAGACTAGGACAAAAATAAGATTAATTTTATTTTAGTAATAAAATTGGTCATGACTATATGGTATTTCTATGCATTCAATACTATATGTAATTAGAGGGATTTGAGATAGGGATATTATATCCATTAATCTTCCACTACATCTCAAGCAACCAATACACGTGACCACATACATGTGAAAAATATATTGAAGCAGTCAGATCTAAATTTGATCCTAGCTTCATGATCTTTCACATGTAGCCAACTTCAAACTCTTGTACCAACCTTGAATTTCCGATGCAATGGGGCTTTATTCATTCAATCCATGCTAGTTTCCTTAAAGAAAAACTATTATAAATGTGTGTTAAAATTAACTCAGTTGAGATTTAAATTAATCATTTTTACTAATAAATTCATAATAGAATTATTCCTGAATTTATATATATTATAACTGCGTGGATTGTGCATATATATTTATAAATATTTAAATAGACCTATTCGTTCTAAAGTTTCATTGCATCGGGAATGTTTTATTTTTCTTTTAAATAGTATGTTCAAATTTTTAGTGATTAAAAGCTACATTCTTTCGATAAGCTTTCAGATTTTCCCTTTCCAAAAACAGTGGTTAAAGTTTTTATTAATTAGAAAAAAGATAAGTATTTAAAATGTAAGGATGGTCGCTAATTAAAATCATTTTCTGATTTTAAAAATTCCTTTTCTAATTAGAAAATGAATTCAAGTTAATGAGTTTGAAAGCCTTATCGAAGGAATGTATCTAAAAACAACCAGTAAATTTTTGTAAGATTGATTAGGAAAGAAGCGCTAGCCTGAAGGCATCAGAGGACAGATAAATAGCCCAGAAAAAGTTTCCAAGGAGCTATTATTTCTCATTAAGGGAAGCCATATATATTTCATTAGAGAAGAAGCCACCCAGTTAAATTATGAAGTAAAATAGTGTTTCTACCATGGTGGGGAGGGGGCTTAACTTCAAGAGTCTGACTACAGTTCCTTAAGTCCCCTGAAAATCTTCAATGTGGCTGCAATATAAAAATTCATATACCAATCGTAAGCTGCCGAAACCTTAGAGAAATCCATCAAAATGCTATTCACATAATTTTCAAAATGCATGCATACGTTTCATCCAACTGGACTCTGCCCTGTGGAAACTCAGAAGCCAACCATGAAGAAATGGTAATATCTTTCCTTTTGAACCTGGCCAGTTCTGAACTTTAAGTTAAAACATCTTTAAGCTATCTACTGTAAAATTGTCTTTTTATTAATGTTATTTTAAATTATGTAGTAATTCTCTATCTATCTCTAGTCTTTAAATTTAATATCTGTTAACTTTCCTTTCTTACAATGGCGGTTCGTTTATTTAACCCTATTATATATTTGCTAGATGATTATTAATATAATTTATTTTTTATTATATGCCAATAATAACTTCAACTCGATAATAATTTCCTTCATTGCATTTGCCATGTTAAATAATATTATATTTATTTTTATAGTAATTCTTACCCACTAGAACTAATTTGATACAGTTCTATTAATTATCGAGTTGAAGGATTTATACAATTTTTGCTATTTTATTAATGGCTAATAACAACAAATTATTAGCTCAATTTCTAACCTATGCTCCCGGCCACTTTACTGAGTTTATAATATCTATTTATTCACATTAATATATTGTTTTGCAAAAAGGACAATAAAGGAGTTAAATGAATATATTCTAATTCAAATTTTATACTTTCTAGTAATATTCAGGAAGGGCATGGGATTTAGGGCATAATTAATATAATTTCTAATTGCATTAAATACTTTTTGATTAAAGCACATTTGACTTTAATTTAACTTGATCAGGTCATCACATAGAGCACTCTTTATATAAATTGGGTTTTATTATTTAAATACGATGATTACCAAGTCATCAGTTTCCGAACGTTGCTGATGTGAGCCATCTCCTGTTTCATAGGCTTGTCCTCGGTGATATTTCTATTAGTTTAATTATCTAGGAAGAAAGCACTTCCTCCACTTGCTCGTTTTTTTATTATATTGGAACACCAAAGGCTCATGGCTACGACCCGGCCTGGTTTCCCCTCATACTTAAATCACCGACCAGCCATCATATTTATCATGTTCATTTTTATAGCTCATAAGTCGTCAGTACCGTTTATTTCTCAGTTCCAGTAAAGCCCGCTCTAATGCTCTTAAATCGTGATGAATTGATTTTATTAAAGTCGAACAAATTCATATTTATTTATAATTAAATAAGTTTTCTATTAAATATTAAAGTTATGCCCTAAATACGTATCTTGCTCTTTGTGAATTGATTTATGAATGTGAAAATAAATATCACATTCTTTCCTTTAGAATCAGAATAATAATTTCAGTCATAGCCAAATACCTTCCTTTATCTACCTTTATTTTCTTGTCAGGGGCATAGACATATATTTATCATATAATATTGCGTAATAGTATTGGCATATAATAAGGACTGCCATTCTTGTTGTAAATATAAATTCCGTTTAAAGACTAGAGGTAATCTATATAATCACAATCTAAAAGTTGAACAAAATTATAATTATTATTAAACATTTTATTAACACATTTGGTTTTTTTTTACTTTCTTTTTATTCAAATTATTTTAATATTAATGCTCACTGTCTGTATTGGCAACCCGAACATATATATATATATATGAGTTGACTTATAAAGATTCTTAGTTATTTTATTATACTTCATTAGAGTTAAATCAGGGGTCTCATTAATCATCATCATCCGTTGAGCTAGTTCCTTGGCGCATAGTCATGTACCATCGATATATGTCATCCATTGATTTGATCTGAGCTCGTGAGTTGGGTTTGAATTCAGTTTGAACTGCCTGAGTTTGAATCCGACTTTGAGTTTGGGTTTGTTGATGTGTTGGCTTCTTTTTGACTGGTACATTGGTTATGTTTTTGGCACCCAATGTGGGGCTTCAATTTAATAAACCCCACAACCTGCAGTCAGTATTTATGTTTTAGCCACCCAAATCATTGAGGCCTCGATTAATTAAATTCTATACCCAATAGAGAGTGATTATATGTTGTAGAATGTTATATATATTTGAGAAAAAAAGTTATGCGATTTATAAAACATAACTGAAATGATTTCAATGAATTAAAATGTCAGTTTTTTTTAATACTTAAATGTTTTCAAGATTACGTAAATGTTCGTTCATTAAAAGATTTGTTAGTCAAAATAATTATATAAAGAAAAAAGTAATAAGATAGAATATAGATAAATTAAGTATATATGTATTTTATACTAGCTCAGTATATATTAGACATTTGTTTAATACGTGTTCGTGAAAGTAAGGAGGGAAGAAAATTATTATTAGAAAAGTAGTAAGAGTAGATCAAAGCAAGGGGTAAAATAGATGAAATATTTTTTCTGTGTCAAAATTAATTAGTGTTTTATCTCAGTTATATATGTAAAAATATCCAATATTGATATCATGTTAAAAGTTTTAATTTCAAAAAGTTGCTTGCTAGCGGTTATTTTAAATGTTCACTCCTTATTATTAGTAGCCTCAAAGCATGTGAAGACCTTCTAACTGGGAATTGCATATCAAGCGGTCCGATGTAGTGGACAATATGCTTTAATGACAGTGATTTCTAGAGTAACCTCAAAGCAGGTGAAGACCTTCTGACTGGGAATTATATGTCAAGCGGTCCGATGCAGTGTGACAATACGCTTAAATGACAATAATTTCTAGAGTAACCTCAAAGTAGGTGAAGACCTTTTGTGTAACACCAAGCAGCCAGATGCAGTTGGCAAAATGCTTCAATGGTTTACATGCTATTATGCTAGCAAGATTAAAAATGATATCAACAAATAAAAGTTCTTGTGTAATATTAATTTTGACATTTTTTTGTGTGTGAAAGCCTCATGCTTATTTGAAATGAAATAGTTGAACTCCTACGTTTAAAATGCATTGTCAGTTAATAAATAATAAATATTCATCAATTAAATTGTTCTATCCTAAATTATGTCAATCATATATGGTTTGGGTGATCAATGGGTTATTTCATGTGCCCTATTGATCTCATATTGCTGACTGGCACCCATATAAATAAATTTGTCAGCAAATATGATTGTCAGTACAGCAGAGAGTGAGTTGCCTAAATAAATAATAAAAACCAAATGGATCCAACATAGAGAATTACTAGTATACTTGCTAAAATATATCAATATTTGTATGTTACTAATTACTTGTATAGTCTATAAATTAATCAAGTAAACTTATAAATGTATCAAATATAAGTAAAAAGATTTTTTTCATTGTTTTTTTTTGAAGTGGAAAAAATGAAGCAGTCGGATCTAAGTTTGATCCTAGCTTCATGATCTTTCACATGTAGCCAACTTCAAACCCTTGTACCAACCTTGAATTTCCGATGCAATGGGGCTTTATTCGTTCAATCCACGCTAGTTTCCTTAAAGAAAAACTATTATAAATGTGTGTTAAAATTAACTTGTTTGAGATTTAAATTAATCATTTTTACTAATAAATTCATAATAGAATTATTCCTGAATTTATATATATTATAACTGCATGGATTGTGCGTATATATTTATAAATATTTAAATAGACCTATTTGTTCTAAAGTTTCATTGCGTTGGGAATGTTTATTTTTCTTTTAAATAATATGTTTAATTTTTAGTGATTAAAAGCTACATTCTTTTGATAAGCTTTCAGATTTTCCCTTTCCAAAACAGTGGTTAAAGTTTTTATTAATTAGAAAAAAGATAAGTATTTAAAATGTAAGGATGGTCCTAATTAAAATCATTTTCTGATTTTAAAAATTCCTTTTCTAATTAGAAAATGAATTCAAGTTAATGAGTTTGAAAGCCTTATCGAAGGAATGTATCTAAAAACAACCAGTAAATTTTTGTAAGATTGATTAGGAAAGAAGCGCTAGCCTGAAGGCATCAGAGGACAGATAAATAGCACAGAAAAAGTTTCCAAGGAGCTATTATTCCTCATTAAGGGAAGCCATATATATTTCATTAGAGAAGAAGCTGCCCAGTTAAATTATGAAGTAAAATAGTGTTTCTACCATGGTGGGGGGTGTCTTAACTTCAAGAGTCTGACTACGGTTCCTAAAGTCCCCTGAAAATCTTCAATGTGGCTGCAATACAAAAATTCATATACCAATCGTAAGCTGCCGAAACCTTAGAGAAATCCATCAAAATGCTATTCACATAATTTTCAAAATGCGCGCATACGTTTCATCCAATTGGACTCTGCCCTGTGGAAACTCAGAAGCCAACCATGAAGAAATGGTATTATCTTTTACTTTTGAACCTGGCCAGTTCTGAACTTTAAGTTAAAACATCTTTAAGCTATCTACTGTAAAATTGTCTTTTTATTAATGCTATTTTAAATTATGTAGTAATTTTCTATCTATCACTAGACTTTAGATTTAATATCTGTTAACTTTCCTTTCTTACAATGGTGGTTCATTTATTTAACCCTATTATATATTTGCTAGATGATTATTAATATAATTTATTTTTTATTATATGCCCATAATAACTTCAACTCGATAATAATTTCCTTCATTCCATTTGCCATGTTAAATAATATTATATTTATTTTTATAGTAATTCTTACCCACTAGAACTAATTTGATACAGTTCTATTAATTATCGAGTTGAAGGATTTATACAATTTTTGCTATTTTATTAATGGCTAATAACAACAAATTATTAGCTCAATTTCTAACCTATGCTCTCGGCCACTTTACTGAATTTATAATATCTATTTATTCACATTAATATATTGTTTCACAAAAAGGTTGATAAAGGAGCTAAATGAATATATTCTAATTCAAATTTTATACTTTCTAGTAATATTCAGGAAGGGCATGGGATTTAGGGCATAATTAATATAATTTCTAATTGCATTAAATACTTTTTGATTAAAGCATGTTTGACTTTAATTTAACTTGATCAGGTCATCATGTAGGGCACTCTTTATATAAATTGGGTTTTATTATTTAAATACGATGATTACCAAATCATCATTTTCCAAACGTTGCTGACGTTAGCCATCTCCTGTTTCATAAGCTTGTCCTCGGTGATATTTCTATTAGTTTAATTATCTAGGAAGAAAGCACTTCCTCCACTTGCTCGTTTTTTTATTATATTGGAACACCAAAGGTTCGTGGCTATGACCTGGCCTGGTTTCCCCTCATACTTAAATCACCGACCAGCCATCATATTTATCGTGTTCATTTTTATAGCTCGTAAGTCGTCAGTACCATTTATTTCTCAGTTCCAGTAAAGCCCGCTCTAATGCTCTTAAATTGTGATGAATTGATTTTATTAAAGTTGAAAAAATTCGTATTTATTTATAATTAAGTAAGTTTTCTATTAAATATTAAAGTTATGCCCTAAATACGTATCTTACTCTTTGTGAATTGATTTACAAATGTGAAAATAAATATCACATTCTTTCCTTGAGAATCAAAATAATAATTTCAGTCATAGCCAAATACCTTTATCTACCTTTATTTTCTTGTCGGGGCATAGACATATATTTATCATATAATATTGCGTAATAGTATTGGCATATAATAAGGACTGCCATTCTTGTTGCAAATATAAATTCTGTTTAAAGACTAGAGGTAATCTATATAATCACAATCTAAAAGTTGAACAAAATTATAATTATTATTAAACATTTTATTAACACATTTGGTTTTTTTTTACTCTCTTTTTATTCAAATTATTTTAACATTAATGCTCACTGTCTGTATTGGCAACCCGAACATATATATATATATATATATATATATTATATATAATTATATATATATATGAGTTGACTTATAAAGATTCTTAGTTATTTTATTATACTTTATTAGAGTTAAATCAGGAGTCTCATTAATCATCATCATCCATTGAGCCAGTTCCTTGGCGCATAGTCATGTACCATCGATATATGTCATCCATTGATTTGATCTGAGCTCGTGAGTTGGGTTTGAATTCAGTTTGAACCACCAGAGTTTGAATCCGACTTTGAGTTTGGGTTTGTTGATGTGTTGGCTTCTTTTTGACCGGTACAATATATGATCCCCAATATACATATTTCACATAGATTCAGCACTCATCACTTGTGCCAGATCACAATCTTCCTTACATATATACATTCAGTGCTCAGTTTATAATAAGATAGCCATTCCCCAAAGTTTAATAGGCTGGCTTCATTCTATCACTCTTTAAACTATTCAACCATCCATTTCATTGTAAATCTAATGATGGAAAGCATAAAGCCCTTACTGGATTTGATATTGTAGTCATATCCATGTAGATATTATGTCAATCTTACCCCTCATATTTGTTTGATAATATGAGAGGTCAGATTGATGTAACATTTATATGGGTATGATTACAATATTAAATCCAATAAGGGTTTTGAGCATTTCATCATTGGATTTTCATTGAAATGGATAATTGAATACTTTGAATTGTGAGTAGATTGAAGCATGCCATGGAATTGCTATCTTAATATCAACTGAGCACTGATTGTATATATGTGTGGGAGATTATAATCTAGCCCAAATTGTGTGCTAATTTTGCATGAAATATGTATATTGGGGATCATATATCTTTTTACATGTATGTGGACATGTGTATCAGTTGCTTGATATAGAATGGAGAATAAATAGATTGAAAATCCTGAGTTCAAATCTTTCTAATTTCATACACATGTACATATTTAAAAGAGAATGTGACAAATGTTAATTTATGATTGACGGAAAGGATAAAAACATCACTTTGTTTATAACATCATATTTATAGCACAAAATAGAAAAAAAAAGATAAAGATGGGCATTAAGAATTTTAAAAAGATGCACACAGAGTAGTATTTAATATAAACATTAATAAGACTAAGAGTCAAACAATCAATACAACAATATTACACACAAGCAAGTTTTATAGTTTTGTCTCCTTAGATAATTTATAAATGGCAAAGAATTCAGAAATTAAAATGTTTACAACAATTTTCAGCTAAGCTGCTATAATATATAATCATATTGCAAATTGTTTACAAAGCTATTTAATATTTCACAACTTAAATGGTTGGGCAATAACAGTCATTTTTATTTAAGGAATCAAACTAAGAATTTTTCGGTACTAAATGTTAAAAACTATCCATAGACTTAAATAGAGTCTGTACTTGCCATTTTATTACTATACTAAAGCTTATGAGGTATGAGCTACCTTGATAAACATAAAAAATATAATAGTACGTGTATAACAAACAATAGATGAAAAAATTAAGATCAAAATTGTTTTAGAGTTTTTTTTTTATATTCTTTATGAAGTAAATGTTGAACTCTGAATGTGCTAATGTGTACTAACAAAAACGTTTGAAAATACCATGAAAACTGAATAAAGTAATATAATACAAATCAGAAGAATTAGAAATAGCCAGGTTAATTACCTAATTTATTAAAAATGCGTTTGAATATTGAAAATAACAAAAGTAAAATATCCAACTAAGAGATCACTATAATAATGAATTTAACTTAATTAAATAACTCTCATATATTAAACATATTCGTTTATGTATATAAATTAAAAGTTTAATTTATATATAAATTAATATATGCTTATATAATACATAAATATTACATGATTAAAAATTCAGCACTGATCACTGTAAAATAAATATATTTAAAGATCGTATTTCAAAATAGCCAGCCTCAAAATGATATATTTATTTCACAGAGGAAGGGGTTGGGTTTTTTACCATATGGAGTGATTTAATATTTGGATTTTTATTTCACTTTAGCGTTAGCACTGAGATTATTTTCTTATATAATATGTATGAATACATACTTAAATATAAGTACAATGTCTATACTGAATTTAATGTAATTTAGAAGGGATTTGAACTCAAATTTTTAAGTACCATACAGCTATCCGCTCTATCTTATACAATCCATATTCATGACCACATACATGTGAAAAAAATAAATGATTTTTAGTATACTATTTTATTCTGAACCAGCACTCATCATTTGGTCTAGATCATCATCTTCCACACATATATAGATTCAGTGCTCAGTTTATATTAAGATAGAAAATCTTGATACTTTAATGGACAAGCTTCAATCTTTTCACCCAATAAGCTCCCTGCATCTATCTAATCTATCTTATATATTTTATACACATAACCACATACATGTGAAAATAATAAATGATTTCCTGCACTCATCAGTTTGTATAGACAATATATATATATATATTGTGCCCTTTTGTATGGGTCTCCATAAATTGTTGTATCAATCTGTTTAAAAAAATTTTAAATTTAAGATATATTTAGCTATATGATGTTAATTTTGTTAATAACAATCTTTCAAAAAGTGTAATTCAAGTAATTTATGAGTGTTTGATATGTGAAAATTGTGCTGATGTTTGAGAGAGACGTTTCAATAAAGATGATAATAGTATGTGGTTGGGAAAACTGGCCATAATTAATACTGCATTAAAAAATTTAATAAATAAATGTTTAAAGCTAAAAGTTTTTAAAAAGACAAGTTAAAATTAAATGCATATATTTATTGTTGATAAAGATTAATATTTAATAGGTGTATATAAATATTTTAATTATTAGTAGTACATAATAGAAGATTAATATTTGATTTTAATAATATCGAATTATTATCTTAAAAGTTGTTATAATATATTGTTTATTTTAAAAAAATATTTATTTTTAAAAAATGAAATTGTTAGTTTATTTTTAGATTATTACAAGCGTTTGTATCTGTGTTGTAAAACAGATGTTAGTTAGACACATACACACATGCTTGTGAGTTTTTTTAGTAAAGTTGCCAAAACTATTTTAAAATTCTGTTATAAAAATTATAAGTATTATATTGGCTATCACGAGATAAAAATAAAGATAATTAATGTGAAACATTAAAACTGATTTTTAAAATACTGCTTAAAAAACATAACGAATAAAAATAGACTTAGTTTGTTTATAAAAATAATCTTATAAAAGTTAAAAGTGAAATAAAGTAAGAAAGTATATTTTAAAAAAATGTTTAATGGATTTAAATAAATGATAAAGATTAATTTAAGAATTTAATAATGTAATAAATAATAAATATTAAATAAGTCATTATTTATTTTTAATTCTGTATTGTTGGTAAAATATGTAAATAAGCTAGCAAGTTGATTGTTTAATTTACCAATCAAGTGGGGAGTTGATTCCGGTATAAAACCAAGGTTCAATTGTTCGGAGGGGATTATGATTGTAATTTTTAAAAGTAAAGTGTGCTATTAGAGATAGCTAAGTAAAATTATAGACGCTCTCGTAGTCATTTTAAAAATTATAAGAGAGTGGTTTTAAATAATTTATAAAAAGTTTTACCGTCAAATATGCAGTGCTAATTTAATTATAGTTTCCTATTGATCGTCTCTATCGAAGCTCAATTTACTATCAAATAGTCATGAAGACATCGTATAAGGATAAAATGTATTGGAGACTTTATACTAAAAATATAACAAACGCTGGATTAACTAGGAGAATTACTAGATGGATAAAAGTAATATGTAGGACATTATATAAATTTAAAAGTTAATTGTAATTAATTTTTATAAAGACAAATATTTTAAAGAAAGAGAAATACTTCTTTATGAAGAAAGTATATGTAAATTATAAATCTAAATATATATCTTGGTAAAGATATGGTAAATCATAATGATTATATAAATACTTGCCTTGTAAAGTCTTTGTGGTTTAAAAGACTAAATTTTGACAGTTTTAAAAGGCAAATAAATTGGAAGTTTAATTGGCCAAGAAATACCTATAAGTAAAATTATTATATTATTAAAGTCTGAACGCTGGTCGTACAGAAGAATTAAAAAAATTAATCTTACCTAGATATTTGTTAAGGAATGCGCAAATAAAATATACGTGGATATCCAAGTCAATTTAGAATAATTAAATAAAAATTTATAAACTATTGACTAATTCTAAAATAATAACTTTTAAATAATTTTTCTTTAAAGAAATGAATCCGGATCCTATAAACTATTTTAATTTTATTTTGTTTATGGTGGAACTGACTTTTATTTTATTTTTTTTTAAAAAAAAGAACGTTTTCATTTTTTTATAAAAACTTTTAAAACACGTGATGTACCGGAAAAGGAAGTAATGTTTGGTGAAAGTTTGTGCCTAGGAAAAAGAACAATTATGGGTGAAAGAAGACACCGTTGGATTTTATGTAATATGTTTTATTTATTAACTAACATAAATATTTAATTAATTATTGATTTGTTAAAGATAGGAAAGGTACATTTACATTTTAAAAAATAACTAAATATTAATATAACATTTCATTGCATAAAGTTTATTTTTTATAATTATACGACACGTAATATTTTAAAGAATAATTGTTGAGTGTAAATGTGAAATTATTTTGTAAAACTATAATCCTGGAGGACATCGTATGGCGGACTGTACATTAGAGTATCATTTATGGTAAAAATTATATAATAATAATAATTTGATGTATTTTGATATGTTTTTCTTTAGATCAACCAAATATTATTTGATTGTTGAATGAATGTATAAATATTTAAATAATATACACGCATAAGATTAGTAATAACAGTTTTATTTTAATATGCATACTTTGAATTTATGATGTAAATTTAATACAACGTAATATGAGAAATCTAGAAACAATTATATGATTCTTTCGTGGATAAATTTTAATGTTTCTGTTATAATATTAGGAATGAGATTTATTATATTAGTATAAGTTATTATTTTTCTTTTCAAGTTAATAAGAGATATAAAAATCTATATTTTATTTTATTTTATTAGATAAGTTAAGTTAATTTTACATAGAAGTTTATATTTTGATTGATGGTTTATCGGATATAGATGATGAGGTATAAGAGAATTTGGATAGTCATTATTTTAAAAAATTGGTCATCTGTTTTTCTGAAGTTGAATAAGGTTAAAATGATATTTGTAGATAGAAGTTTATTAGGAAGGAATAGGAATAACAAGTTAAGAAGAGTAATAGTTTAAATAGAAAAGAATCATAGAATTTTATTTAATATAATACCTTATAAAATTGGTAATTGTTAAATAATTTTAAAGATTATTTTAAAAGAACATATACGTATTGCATATTTTGGTAAGACATGTAGTATGAAATTACATTAGAATGAAATAAATAATTATAATCAATAATTATTATTATATTACAAAGTTATATCAGTTTATACGTTATTTGACATTGGAGTAATGCTAATAGTAAATGCAATGCATATTAGTACATTATAATATAAATAGCAGAAATACTTAGGTGAAGTAGCATTTTAATTGTTAACGTTTGTTTATTTACATATGCTACATTTTAGGATATTTTACATAAAATTTTCTTGTATTAATTGATGACAAAATGATATCTATTAAAATTTAAGTTCATCAACTTAATTAAATGTTGTTGATAAAACATTTAAAGAATGTATAAATTATTTATTTATGATTATGGAAATAGTAACAGTGTAAAAAAAAAACTTGTATTATTATTTTTTTTTTCCTTATTTTTTATTTTCTTTGGTTTCCACTTTTAATGTAAATAGTGTAAATAAGTTATTGGTTAAAGTTGATGTAAATAAATTTGTTAAGTTGTTTTAAAATGTGTCGAATTCATTATTTTACACCACAGCATTTGACAACAGATAATTTGAATAAACATAATATTTGCACAATATGAATTTATTATTATTATTATTTTAGAAAGAAACACAATATTTTCTTAATATAATTTATAGAAATTAATTGACATTAACATATAATATTATGATGGTCAGAAAGTAATTATAATGCACAATATAAGAGTATAATATTATTTATTGCCACAGATTGTTAAATTATAAGAATTTAGTATATTTTAAAATTAAGATGCTATATGGAAATGAAAGACATGTATATGATTTACTTATTTTCTTAATGATTAATAGTATAATAAAAATAGATAAGATTAAGTTATACAATAAAGATTATTCTTGTTAGTTAGTGTTATTGGAGTAAGTTAGGTGTATTTAGGTTTGATATTAAATCCCTTATCATTCCTATCTGCACGAATTATTAT
Organism: Epiperipatus broadwayi; assembly: GCA_028023455.1. Taxonomy (NCBI): domain Eukaryota; kingdom Metazoa; phylum Onychophora; class Udeonychophora; order Euonychophora; family Peripatidae; genus Epiperipatus; species Epiperipatus broadwayi. The sequence continues at coordinate 1,958,175 of JAQFVV010006352.1, forward strand.
TACTTTAAGATAATTAGAAGAACCTGAGATTATTTAATTATATTTCCTTAACAAAAGATTGAGAGTTATTTATCTATTATTATGAAAGGTAGTTAATTTATAAAAGACATAAGAGTGCTGTAGATGTAGTAATAAAATAATAAAGATGTAATTAGTATTCTTATGCCATTGAGATAATGTCTTGGGAAGACATTGGCTCAATGTAAATTCAATTACCAATTGTAACTTCACTTCACAGTCTCATGATTTTAGTAAATACTTATTTAATTAGTAGATGATATTGAACTATATTAATTTTTGATAAGTTATAATAAATTTGATAAGATATAGTATTATAAAAATATATTAAAGATAGTTATACATATTTTGGATAAGCATAACAATTTAATTGAGCTAGTCATATTTTAAGTTATATCATATATCGAGAAGTGAGGGTACAATATATATATATATATATATATATATTAGTAGAGCCTTACAAATTAGAGATCGATTAAACTCATTTACTTTACTTTTTTCCTTTTCACTTTAAGTATTACAGTTTAAATAATTAATTTTTAAGAATTATTATATTTTTTATTAGTGGGTCGAATTTCAATATATTTATATTTATTTTACGTATTAGCAATACTAGCAATAAGTAAAAAAAAAACGTTATTTTATGACAAATACATATTTTACTTGTTATAAGTTAAAATGATTAGGTAAAATGTGTCGATTTACTTTATTATATATCTACAAGCAAAATTATATTCCTTTTCATGATCACTATAATTTAATATTAAATAAGCACAGCCTAATGTATATGAAATCTAAACATAGGTAAATCATACTCACCTTCCTCTATAAGCTATTAGTAAATAACAATCTATAGAGAGAATGTTAAGCATTGGTGGTCGAGAGGTCAGCGACAGACGCTTTACAAGCAGTTGTCCCGGGTTAGCGGGTTCACTTTCTGGCTGATGCTATGACACATGAGGAAAAAAAATAGAGAGAGAATTCAATTATTCTTTCAGTTTTTTATCTTTATAAAATTCAGGATGGAAATTATATGTTAGAATGGTTGGAATACAATATTAATCATTTCAGCCAAATTACAGTTATTCTAATAGAGAATAGAGACTGATTCATATTTTTTACAACATCTATTTGTATTTAAACCATGCTAATATGTAATTTCCACTCTGAATTTTCAGCAATGTTTGTGAAGAAAGTATATAAACATTGGCTAAAAGAAGAATTAAATTCACTCTATTTTTATCATTGCTGATGTATAAGAGTATTATTTATTTCTAGATTATGGCAAGTTGATTTATTTCCATTTACAAACGATTATTTGATGATGATGATGATGATGATGATGATGATTATTATTATTATTATTATTATTATTATTATTATTATTATTATTATCGAGGTTGTTAAAAATGAGGTTAAGTCTGCATCTTCTATCTGAACAATTGAAATTTCAAAATGTTTAATGACATATTTAAATTTGACTAAAACATAACGTCTATTCTGAATTTCTAAGTAAGTTAGCAAATGAAAGCTTATAAAAACTGAAATCTGAAAGAATAGCTGAATTAACTCTAAAAATTATTGTTTTTTAACAATAGTTTATGAGAGAATGTGGATTATGTATAATTACAAATTTCTATAATCAATATTTATTTTTTGATTTATTAAAATTATTAAATAATTTCTTTACTATTTTATAATTATGTGTTATCATCGGTGATGTTGAAAACATTTATTAAATAAAATCATTATTGGAAATATTCAGTGGGTTAAAATAAATTAAAATAGAAATTGAATTAATTTTGGTTACGCCTGTGTTTCACTGTTACATAATTTAGTACATAGACATGTTATAAGGTTTATGAAATAGTAGAAACCCTGTAGTATCGATTATACATTTTGATGATCAATGGATGACTGTGCTTACTCGTTTATTGACTCACCATTCCTATAAATTTCTCTTACAAGATATATATATATGTAATTTTATTTGTGTAAATAAGTTATATTTTTGAATCCTAGTTTTTTATTAAATAGTAATTAATTAAAATTTTAGATCTTAGCAGCTTTTGTATAGATAATTATTTATTGTCACTATACGACGTTTCAATTTAGAAAGTCTTTCTCATTGTATATTTAATTATACTGTTCTAAAGTAATATATATATATAAATACCTAAACACAAGTATGAATTAATATAAGGAAATATATTATTATGTTATTTCTAAAGCTTTATAAATATTGAAATTATTTAACAACAAAATAGGTGGGAAATGAAACAGATTTTATCTTGAACTATGAACTCATTATCTATGTCGTCGATAGTTTTAAATGCGGATTTGCTTTCAAAATGTAAATTATTATGATTATTAATTATAAAAAAAGTTTATTTTTATACTTTGTGAGTATATATTTTTTATACGATATAATTTATAGTGAGGAATCAATAACATTTGGATGTGAAGATGAGTTTAAAAATGATTTTATTTGCGCCCATGCAATATGTGATCCTGTTGATTGTAAAGATGGGACATTGATTCCCGGTGGTGGCTGGTGTGGTTGTTGTGATAATTGCGCGATTGAATTAAGTAAGTATAGAATTATTAATATTTTTTGATATTCTTCATTTTTAACATAAATTACTTAAGCTATGTTCAAACATAATTATTTCCTTTATTAGTGTTTGAGTGTAGATTTAGTTTATATGACATTTGAATAAAGTTTACAATAATTGTAAACCATTTTGTTAGCTGTATATTCAAACGTCATTCTTAATTACTTCTAGTTTACTTTGAAAACAATTGTAATGATTAGGCTAATTACTGTTCTCTAAATAAAATATGAACTTTCAAATTATTACCCATACTACAGATTGTGAGTAATTTACAGTAAACTTCATTTATATAAAATGTCTAACAACTGCTACCAAAATTAGTAAAAATATAATCGATCCTAAACTTTTAATAACTTTATTTAACAAAACTTCTATCTAGAAAGTGAAGTGTGATAATTATTTTCAAAAACTTCTACCCCTTTGCCCTCAATAAGAGAAACTGATTTTTCATTTCAAACAGTCTTTTGAAAATAGGTTACAATAACCGCCTTTTTTGTAAATTATTATTATGTTCATTTGATTTACATACATGGTTATGCATTAAATTATATGCAGTTGAGCAAACTCATTCATTTTTACTTAATTAAACAACCATTTATTTTTTTATTATTTTGTTTATTTATTAATAACTTTGATTTGTGAAATAATATTCATATATTTATTCAGGGCTATATTAACATTTTTAATTAATTTATTAAAATTCTTAAACAGCTTTTATCTATATGATTTATTACCTAAATCAAAATCACCACAAAATTTTCATCTTCACCAAAGTTCTTCCAATAGAATGGGAACAAAATAGACTGTCACATCTCTTATGAGTCTTTTATTTTATTTCCCTATAATTTGTTTAGTTTCAGTATGAATTACTCCTGCTAAGTTGTTAAAGTATATTTTAATTGGAATTTATAAACTGAGGTCTTGCCTTTTAGCTGGTATCATTCTTATAGACCATTAAACGTGATGAAAATATATCCTATATTAGACAATGGAAAATTTATTCTTCCTAGTAAGCGTTAGATCAGTCTTCGCTGGTAAAACAAAAAAAATTATAAATTAATTATTCGGCTCAATACTACTATCTTTACTAACGGCAATCATAAAATAAAAAGATGTATACATCAACGTACTCAACAATTAACTACCTCATATGAAAGATACCGGTGTGTATAACTTTTTACAAATTGTTTATACATCAGGATAGCAAATTAACTCCACAAATCTAATTATGCCTTACCATGATTATTATTCAGAGACATGTTTGAATTGTATAGCCATAAAGTGAGTCACAATATCTTAATTTATTGCAACAAAGGATTTATGATTACACTAGTATTGCTTTCACTGATAGAATAAAGTGAACCCAGAAGGTTTTTACTGCTGCTATACACAACAAAAATGGAACAATTTTTTGTATTTCTTTTCATCACACTTTTAAATTTAAAGAATTATTATGACTTATTATCACATGCACCATACCCATGTTTTAAATACATGCACCATCTCCTATTCATCATTATGGTTGGGATCGCTGCTCATTTTATACACTTCTCTTCATGATTTTAAGCATTTCCAAGAAACAAAATTAATATTTCCTGATATTTATTCAAATATTTGTTTATATTCTATAAATTTAAAATTTATTTCTTTATTTGGTTATTTATTTTTCATTTATTTTGTATGTCCAGGGCATATTCATCTGTATCACTAAATACTGTTCTATCTTCTATAGATATTGAATTAAATTTGGATTTGTCAATATATAGTGGATAAAGTATAAATTTTTATCTTTTGTACTGCACTGTCCGAAATAATTATCGTGATCATGCACTATTTTCCCAATTTCAGGCTTTCTTTATTATTATTTTCATTGTGCCTAGAAAAAAAATGTATTTTTTTAATTAAGATATTTGGTCCTCATATTGTAATAAAAAGTGATATTTTTATTAAATTTCCTTCTAATATATCATTAAGGATGTAAAAATATAATCTGAGTGTTATTTCCTCATCTGAAGTATATTTGTTTAATTCATGTAATGCTTTCATTACCATTTTCACTTTAGATTCATTAATTAAATATTTCCCTGTATTTATTGCTGACATTTTCATATATGCATGTGGTTTTATGTATAAATGAACTTGATTCTTTCCCCTCATAATATATTTAGATATTTTTATCTTTTTCAAAGCATCTATTTAGGCTTTTGAATTAAATTGAAATCCTATTGAATGTAATTTACTTTGAACACTAAGATCAGGGCATGACCTTGCAATAATGTTTGCACTGCTTCTACAAACGTTTTTGTGACAATTGAGATTTTTCCTTCTCTTTAGAATAATCTACATCATCTATCTTTCTCCAATATTTTTCATTAAATGAGCATACTGTTCATTATTTTGAACATAGATTTTTAGAATTTGTAATGGATTTTCATTTAATTCTTTTTTACTATTAATCTTTTAGTAGTGCACTATCCATAATCTTCATCCTGTAGCATTGTTTAAACACTTTGGATTCCTAATATTCATTATTCATCACAACATAGTATACTCTGTAATGTCTGCATTGTATAATGTTGTTGTGCTGATCTTCTAATTACATTATCAACTTTTATAGCAATATATTTATTTTATTAACTGTCTAACTACATACTAATATCTATTCTCCAATTCTGTTTCTTTTTTTAAATCTTGTTTGAGTCCAAATCTATTATCACCTATGTTCTCTAGGTAGTATATGTAAATATTATTCAACTTAACAAAGAATGTGGAAAATATAAAAATATATCATGTTGGAAAACATTTATCAAATGTTCTATAATCTTATTTCTGTACTCAAACCAACACACTGGTTAAAAACTTTAGTTGTCAGAGGCAGAATATAGTGGTAGCAGTGAAGAAATTAAAAAAATGGGAATGTAAATAAATTTAAACATATCTCTGTAATAATGACTACATATGGTGCTGCATTTTTAATGGTATGGAATATAAACATCTTTAGATGATAATGAATAATCTTGAACTAATAAATATATTTTTGTATATTTAAGAAACAGATTTAAAAAAAAATTAGATCTTTAATGAAGTTTTAAAATTTATATGTGAGCTAGAGATAATTTGTATTTAATAAATGATGATTATTAATGTATTTATTTGTAGTTGGTAGATGGAATGCAAAAAAACGTTGACATTCACAAATATAAGTACAATAATTTAATATGTATATCCATAAGTGTTATATGCATGTGCTGTTACTGCTTAAATATTAATGATATAAATTATAAACCTTAATCATTACTTGCAGTATAACTAAACCAAATTCATCTTAAATTTAACATGTAATTAGAATTTTACAAAGTACTGGTTAAATTTCTGATTATCATCACTCTCAAATAGAAATAGAAACTAATAATAACACTTCATTTAATCTTCTAATGATAACATTTATTTATTTTAATAAATAATGATCTTAAGCATAAAATATTTTGTCTAGAGGGCTATGGTACAGATTTAGGTTCAAATCCATTTCAAGTTTATTTCAAAATTTACTACTTAGTACCAATTTCTAACTTGTGAAACCAAATACTCAAAGTGTGTTGTTACACATTTTTTTGAGTACTTAAAAAATTATCTTGGCAAAATACTTGGGATGTAAAAATGAGAATTTGATGACAATAGGCTGTGCTTAAACTTATCAATTTCTTCCCAAATTAATTAAATTTCAATACAAAATGAAGATTGAAATAATCCATCAACCAAGTGCTTTATTTAAATATTAAAATATAATTTTAATTTCCATTCTTAAACCAGGATTATTAGAACTGCACATGGTCAAATTTTATGCTTTATTATATAAATTATTATAATCATTAATATTTAACACAGCATTACGCTGTTGCACATACGCTTTGAAGATTTTAACTATAAATGAATGAATACTAACACTCAACCACATGATAAGTCTTTGGAAAAGATAGAATGTTCAAAGCGTATGTGCAACAGCGTAATGCTGTGTTAAATATTACAGTTTACAAACATCGCGCTATAAAAAATGATTTATTTACATACATATAATCATTAATATAATATAGGTTCTTCTCCTGTTTAAATATGTTTAACACAGGGTGAAGTGACATATGGTCTTTTTAACTTTTTAATTTAAAAAAAAGTCTTATTGGTATTTTTTATTGCATATGTATTTATATAATTTAAACTTCTAAGGCATCTTATTATAGATGTATATTAACTGAAATATTCTTGTATATTGGGTTAACAACTTCTATAAAGTTTCACATGTAATAATAAGGATTTTACTCTTTCAACAATTTTTATTCCAGATTAATTGAATGTTGACAAACTTTTGATTTTTAGTGAGTTAGACAAAGTTCTAGTAAATAAACATTTAATTGCTGATTTTGGTCAACACCTTTACTATAATGATAGACTTTAAGTTACATTTCTTTCCAATATAGGGATGGCACAAGAAACCTCTGTCTTCTGGATATTCCATTGAAGACTAATGGAAAAGTAAAATCAATTTTAGAGCACCACATGCAATGTTCAGAAATACCGTCTGTTTCTTTAAAATAATTTCATCTGCCATGAATAGTTTGGCGCATTGATAGAATGACAGACTCTGAGACATAAAGTTTTTGAATTGATTGCAATTCCAATATTCTGGTACTTTAAATGTTCAAATCTCTTATGCTCTCTCCAGCAATAAATCCATTCAAACATTTTATTTTTAATTATAAACTGAAATATATTGTTTGTTAGTAAAACAAATGTATTAAAATGCCACCATTTAATTTAATTTACATACATGTGATATCAGACAGACAATATTCTCAAGACATATAATTTAGTCGTTGTCTTACAGATAAATATTTAATCTTATCATATACATATCTTCACTTATTTCCATTTATATGCGGCGAAATTATACTAGTTGGAAGAAAAAATTGCAATATAAAATGTAGATCATAAATCGATTATACATTTGGTAACTTTCTAATGGAAAGTAAATATCAAATATAATTTACAATTATAAAATAAATTCCATGCGATCTATAAGTGTGAAATAAGTAAAATAAATTTTAAAGTAATAGGTGATGTTTATTATATTTTGTTTATCTATTTTTGTTGCTGCTTTTAAAATGATTTAAGGTATAATATTAATTAATAAATATTTTTGATTACTAATTGGTTATCTTGTCAGAATCTTATTTCTTCTGATAATGAATTAGTGAGATTATATTGATGTGACATATGCTCAGTTCTGAAAAAAACCCAACAAATTCGTGTGTGTTTTTCTTGAGAAATGACCGAGACTGTAAAAATAATTTAAATAAAGCAAATAATTTCTTTTCTATTTTATTGTTCAATTATTGTTGAATTTAAAAATATATAGATGATATTAAAATGAGCTAAGTACATTTCGTGTGATTCTATAATCAAGCGTGTATATTCCGAGTGAAAAACTTTGCCATATGGTATCTACGAAGAAATATTCTAAAATTATTCATTGCTAATAATAAAAACATGGTTATGATATGCTCACTTGATCTTTAATTGGTCAATATCTGTTATTTAAAAAATAATGATAAATGGATCTGAGAAGTGGAATAAATTAACAAATATCTATTTGATGTGTTTCCATCATATATAGTCAGCAACGTGATTGCGCCAATGTAATTAGTATACATCACTACAGTTTATATATATATACACAATCCGTCCAACTTATGGAGAAAAAAATTACACATTATATTAACAACCAAGAATTAACAATACAATTTTAATAGCAACTTCGAAAACAATTCTCATATCACTTTACATTATTCAATAATTTTGATTTCAATTTTAACTTTTTAAACAATTATCCATTCTCCTGAAAAATTGTCTTAATGCAAGTATCTCTCAATCCATCAGGTGTTGAGAGCATATATGCTTTTCTCCTACCTGACTAATGATACTGTCCTTTATATAAGTTCAGAAATTTTTTAAGAAGTATGTTTCTGTGGATTGCTGATGTGAGGGCTCTAGACCAAAACATACTCATGTTTTTTAAATGGATGCGGACCACTTTTAAATTGATGGATGTGTTTTTAACACTTTTTTCTAAGATTAATTCAAGCAGTTTCCTGATCTCACTTACTGTCAATGTTTTCAGCAATGACAGATAAAGGAGTTTTCATAAGAATTGTCTCAGGCCTCCTGAAATGTAACTGAATCAGGGCAAACTTAATAGATTCGTTAATAGTTTTTTTCCTCATGTGTCATAGCATTGCCTATGATTTTGTTCAATATAGACCCTGAATCAATATCTCTAATCTTGCATTATCAACTTACATTGATTTATCCATGGATTTCTAATAGAACTGATAACTTGTTTGATGTTTTGCTTTTTAAATCCACTTTTTCCATGTGCCAGATATAAATATGGTAGCATGATCAGTTAAGATGGAAGCTGGCTTGCCTACCAAAGGAAATTGGAGGTTTGTTAGCATTTAATGATGTTTTTGCATCAGCCTTGGAAAATAGATATTCAGACATGCATTTAGTAAAAATATCATACACTCCTCATATAAATTTCTGATGGTTGAAAGATGGAAGAGGCTCATAAAAATATAGGGCCAACAATTCATGAGGCCTATTTGGTAGATAGGCTGCAATATCTCTGCATAAGATTTACTACCATATTTTATTTTTAAATACATTTCACATACCCTAATTTTACTAGATATTGTATCAAATATTTTTTGCCAATAAAAATACTGTCTAAGGATAAATTCTGTTTTCACAGACCATATTGTCTGTATTGACAATGAGTACAATGCATTAATTTATCTACTAAACAAGGGAGTACAACTATTCTCCAAGAACTATCATCACCTTTAATTAACTTACACATTAAAATTTCCTGATTTAATTTATATCTATCCCTAACCCTAAGAACATATCTACTCTTACTATTTGATTTAGAAAGATCTGACAAACATCTATGATTTTCTTCATTCATTCAATGTAAGATTGAATGATTTCTAATAAGTACATCAGCTATTAGTATATTATTTTTATCCTACAGTAGAGAATGTTATAAATAAACTGCTGAAGATATGTTTACATTTAACTAATCTTTTATTAGTGAGATAGATCCTATTTTAAAATTCTAAACTACAGTGATCAGTTAAAGCTACAATCTCAGACCCTAATAAAAGCTGTCTTAATTTTTGAATTCTCTAAATTACAACTAACGCTTTTTTTTCAGTCATGGCGTAATTCAATTCCACACTCTTCAGTTTCCTGCTTAGAAAATATAATACTTTACATTCATTCTGATCACTTATTTGCTATCAATTTGAAGGCAAAACTTTTTATTAAAACCAGGATAAGCTAACATGATTTTATTCAAAAAGGAAGGTTTAATTTTATGAAATTCTAAAGTATGCTCATCCACTTCCATCTTTCAAATTGTTTAAGCAAAACCAATAAATTAAATATGATGAAAGCAAAGTTGCTGTAAAATTTGTTATAGTAATTACACAGTTTTATACTGACCTGAACTGTTTCCATACTTTAGGCACATGAAATGTCTGGATAGCCACAATTTTCTTGGGATGGGATTTCATTCCCTTTTCATTGATCAAATGACCAAGAAAAGTAATCTCTTTTGCAAGTACAGTGCACTTCTCCAAATTTATTTTGCTACTATTGACTGCGAACTCATATATAAACAAACTGAGATGTTCCAAATGATCAGCAATATTATCAGAAGTGATGACAATGTCATCCACATATACGATTAAGATAGCTTTTAACTTTTCAGAGAAGATGACATTTAGACATCTGATCAAAACAGCACCACTATTTACTAAGCCAAAGAGCATCCTTTCAAATACTTAAGATTGACCCTGATAAGAAAATATAGTATACTGTTAATCATTTTTATGTACTAATTGTTTGCCAATAGCTGACTTTCCGAACAAATGTGGAAAATATACTCCTATCTTTCAACTTGATTAACAACTCAGGTATGGATGAAGATATATTACATTCAGGAGTAGTGATCTGATTAAGCACACTGACAAACTAGGAAAATTCATACAGGTCCAACCTTATTCCTTACAACAACTAAATAATTTACATAGGATTAAGGACTTTTCCTAATAATATGTCACTCCAGCATCTTATGTATTTGTTGTTGGACTGATAAGATATTAGATGCATTCACTGTTAAAAATACTCATAACTTTTTACTTTAAATCTATGGGTATATTCTTTTAATATGTCCAGAAGCTTGGAGAAACATTCCTATACAAGAACAAACAATTAATTTTTTTTCAAACAATGTTAAAGTCATTTTAAATTTATTTTCCAAAGATTTTTGAGAAAACTTTAATTCTTCCTATGATTCTTTAATTTTTGGGGGGGAATTGTCAATTTTATCAATTTTATTCTCAAGAGATAATTTATTTTCTTCAAGAGATTGTTTCATCTTTTTTAGGGAACTATCAATGTTATCAATTTTATTCTCAAGAGATTCTTTATCTTTCTTTATAATTTTTTTTTAATAGTAAATACAGTTGAAATATTTTATCATCAGAATTAGGGGATAATACATTTTGATACCCTTCCAAATCAACATTTTGAGGATCAAGAGATACCAAAATTTGGTTTTTTTCCCAGTCAATAATTTAAGTGTCTGAAAACAATAAGTTTTGAGTCCTATTCAACTTTCTACATTTTCTTCTAGAGTACTCATTATAACTTATCTTAAGTACTTTAAATTAATAATTTTGTTTTAAAATAATTAAATTAACCATGATCATAGTATATCTATGCACCAAAATCTAAACCTCTTTCCATTACAAATTATCCAGAACCCACACAATAATAAACCATGATGCATCACTTCTTCTAAATCTTAAAAGATAATACAGTTTGATTGTTTTTCAAAGGACTTATCAAACACTTTACCATTAAACTCTATATTTAAAAAAATACTATAAATATATATTTTAAATATCATCATCACCAGACATCTTTTACAATATCACTGATAATTATTTTCAAAATAATTAAGATATTTGACATTATCTTGAGAGTACATGTCACTTTGTCAAAGATCACTTTAAAATTTGATCAAATGATCAAATTACTGTAATAAATATAAAATTACTATAATTATTATTTTACTGTGGCACTGAAATCTGATCATACAAATTGAATACAAGCACATGAGAATAAGTTACTTTACATTTACTATATTAATTGACTAATACTACTATTACTACTATTAATTAACTGGGCTCCATGTTGGGCACAGAAACTATAACCTAAAATAAATTATATTAAACTACAACTTCAAAACAATCACTTGGTATCTTATAATCTTATAACTGATCGAAACCCACATGTTGTGTGAGCCAAAACTATAACCTAAAATATATCGAGATTTAACAAAATCATCAATGCATTATTATAACAATAATAAACTATATCCTAAAACAAATAAACCAAATTAATATAACACTATGAATTAAGCTCAGAGGGGTTAGCAAATGGTATATGTTACAATACAAAAAGCTAAATGGGTAAGATAGCAAAAAAATAAATATTATAATATGCAACATTTAATAAATTTTAAAAGTATGAGAACTATCATAACCACTCTTACAAATTACAGGGTTGCTCTTAATATTGAAGGCATATATCAAAGAGTGGTTATGTTATATTAAATTCTCTTTTGCAACAGCTCCCCTCTATTACAATACATTTAATAACCATCATTACCATTTTATTGTTATGATAAAATCCACATTTCAAATCTTTTGATAAATAATAACATGTTTCTTATATTCTGTGTCACATTGTTTATTAAAATAATTTCTTTTGCAAAACAATTTCTTTAGTATTCATTTGTATTATACTGAAATCTCAGAGTTCTTTAATTAGTTATTTATAATATAAAAATGTACTATTTTCTTTCATTTAAGAATTATTAGGCAATGAATGGAATCCAAGTAATAGTGTGGGGAGACCTACTCTTACCATAACATAATGTCTATTTAAATGACCATAATAATAGTAATACATTTTAAAAGAAACATTTAGTTAAAATAAATATATGAAAAACTCTTAATTTGGAATAAAAGAGGAATACTAGAATTGCATCCAGACATAATGAGTGAATAAGGGATTTTATGATCACTCAGGATATCCTACTAATAACTCATACTAAATATTTCTTGATGGATTTAAAGATAAATATTTTAAGCATTTAATCAACTATAATCTTATGAATAAAGCAAATAATTATCACTTAAAATTAAGAAAATGAATAATTTATTTCTTAGATGCTTTCTTAACATCTGTAGACCATTCTAACAAAGTGATTATTATATTTAATTTTGTGTTTATGTACTCTTAATGACCAACATAAAATATAATTGTATAATAGTTTATAATGACAAAATTTTTGGATAGTATGTGTTAATGATGATATAAATATTGTAAGACATATTTAACAATAAAAACAACACTTATTTTCACAATTAAATAACAATTTTGGTTAGCTACAATATTTCAAACAAAATATTCAGACATTATGTTATACAATTCACTTCATAAGTCAAGTAATTTTTAAAGTTTACAAATAATAATAAAAATACATTTGGGGATTAAATCATAATTGACTATTATTAACTTTGTCTGACTAATGAAAAACTTTTTTTTAATATTAGCATTATCATAAGAAACTTTCTATATTCCACAACAGTCATTCTATTATGTTTCCTAAACAATCAGCATATTTAAACACTAAACATGTCTTACAAATCCAGTGATGAAAAATACTAGAAAAGATGTATATTACTTATTGAAGCTTAAAAGTACAATTTAATTTCTAAATAAATATTTATTGGTTTTATGTGCTGCAATACTGGCAAAGCACAGCAAAAACTGACTTACACATGAAAATTATTTATAAAATACACTCAGATTATTCAAGAGTACAACAGAAGAAAAGATGGCAATCCTCAGAAGAAACAACAATACCAATTGCCAAAAATAAACTCATGGCAGTAGAACCACGCATGCCTTCATACAAGATATACATAATATAATACAGCTGAGAGATAAAAGTAAATAAGATAAAGTATCTAAATGATGGCATTAAATCAAAGGTAGTATTTTTTGAGGCAAAAATTAAGCTAGAACTTTGTCTCTGAACACAACCAAAATGAGAATGAACCATAAAATATATTAGGAACAATAATAGCTGACTTAAATAAAACATTTATGCCTAAATATGGTCTATCAAACATATAATACATGGGATATACAATAATAAGAGAGACACAGTTAAATCTCTTTATAAAATATATGCTAGCAAAACAAACACCCACAAGAGAAAGCACAGCTACAATTACTTGAAAAAAATATGATAACAAAACAACCATCCACAAGAAAGAGATATAACTACTATTTTTTGGATAATATAATGGCAATATAAGATGAAATAAATCAAGAGAGAAACTAATGCTAAATCTTCTAATCAAATATAATAATAACTGATGTATAAAACTGATAATAAAATTGTTTACCAAGTCTTGCCTAATAAAAACATGACCTGAAATAAATAATAAGAATATACAACACCCTCACTGGCTCTGCATAAATACATTCATTTAAAGAAATGAATGAATTACTCATGATAGGAGACAAATAATACTTTAAAATTATATAGTATCATAAAATAGTAAATATTATGTGAACTTCTGTATATTATTGTTTACAAATAATGCATAAAAATATATCACACAAAAATGCATAGTACAAATAAAATGACATGAAATTAAATTTTAAAAGAATACCAAGTTTACCAAAATACATAATTAAAATTCTTTCATCCTATAAGTTCTACCATTCAATGGGATATTATCCCTGCAATTACCATTCTGCAAACACGAAAAATTTTTCTTTTGTTGGAAAATGTAGCAAATTTAAGATTATATGTGCAGCATTAAAAATATTTCCCATAAGCAATTGATTTCTTATTGAACATGAGCACACAATACAATTAATAGCCATTTAGTTTTATAGAAAAAATATTTAAAGAAAAAAATATCAGTCTTTTGTACAATGTCATATTATTCTTTTATTCATTTCTTGGGAAATATAATTAATGACAAATATATAGGAACATAGATATTCATTGTATATAACACAAGTTTCATTATGGAGTAAGTTTTTAAAATGATTAATTATACTAATGATACCATAATGATGATATGTATAGAACAGATTTGCAAAGAATTTATTTACATAACAATTCACTAAAAAGCATTTTATATTTCTTTTATACAGTATAACAACTAATAGTTACATAAAAATACTAGAAATAAATTTTAAATAAATATTCAATTACTATTGTAGAATATTAATTTTACAGTAATCAGGTAATAATTTTCAGTTGAAAAAATAAATCAATAATTTTTATTTTTTAGACTTAGGAAATATTTTTCTACCTCTAGTCTGAATAAATAAAATAAAAGTTTCATAAATGAATGTTTTCCATTTAATCATTAAAATAACAATAAATAATTAAAATATAATTTCAAATTTCAAATAAATAAACATTATTAAATTCCATTTATTAAAAAATAGGTTCTCCTATTCAGAATTCAAATAGTCTATTCATGGAAAGATAAACCATTCCAAAGAAAACCATTATTTGAAGATATGACAATATTAAAATAAATACATTTTTTATATACATTGCTGAAAAATAAACTTTTAAAGTCTTTTAATAAATATCTTATTCTTTTCAGCATCTTTCAATATTTAAGCTAACATATTTTAAAAACTATTAAGAACTGTTAGGAAATACCAATAGAGCATAAAGTCTTTAACATTCTTAATATTATTGCATAAAGAATGCTGAACTGATAATACAGTCTACTGTAAATAAAGAAATAAGAATCAATAAGTGTTTCAACATAAGCATGGTGAACCATAGAAAATTCCCCCGAAGTTCCAATTTTTCATAAAAAGAATTTAACAATTGTTGAAAAATAATTATTTAAACTTCCCATCATGTTTAAAAGTGATGTAGGTTTCAGACTTTTTAGTAAACTTTAGCTTAGAATTTTAGCACCTGTATAAAAATTTACTTATCAATACATGTTACTTTTCTGAATAAAAATTAATAAGAAAAGAAGCAACAAGTAAGTAAACAAGTCTGAGCAGGTCTTTATATTTTATACTCTTGATCATGTGACTGATTTTGATGATTAAAACCTGACATTTAAATCACCTCCTACTTGGCACAATTCATTACAGTTCAAAAACTAATTGATATCCTGAGATACAAGGCAAAAATAAACTCCTTTACATAACTGTCTAGACTGTTTAATTAAAATATTACATTTTAAGACAATTATTTATAAAATTAAAAAATATTACAATGAAAATAAAACATAATATTATATATTACATAATTTTAAATAAAACATTAATTTCCATTTTTTTAAACACAACTTTTATAATATTTCATAAAGGTAAAGCTCTCCAGAATATTTTTTAAATAAAATACTTTTTTAAATAAATATTTAAGAATAACTTTACTATTACAACCAGAAGTTAAAATTGAAATTTATAACTAAGAATACTCACACACATTGACTAATGCTTGTTTTATTCAAAATTAATAGCTTTTAAAAATAATAAATTAACTCATCTTTTTAATTAACTAGCTTAAAACTTTATCTAACCAAATCTTTATTACAATTATCATTAGTAAAATACATTATTTATTAGCAAAATGATTTAAATAACAATGCATTTTAATAAACAAGTAATTTAAATATTAATACTTAGCATTAAATATTTAAACTTAGTTATTACAGTTTTGTATTAACACTGACTTTTAACATACTAGGATCTGTATTAAAATAGTTTTAGTTCTTAATAGTTATTGAAATTCATTCACTATTATACTGGTAAAAATATGTGTAATTTAAGTAATTTGAAATGATTTACAATTATAGACGAGTTTAAAGCACTACAATAAAAATATACAAATTAATTTTAATACACTAAGATTTATAAAAGTTCTTAAAAATGACTTAAAGAATAAATTAGCATTGAAATATCAAGCCCTGATAAATTGGCTTGCAGTAGAAATTAAAGTATTGAAATTTTTTTTAGATACTTAAACAATTAGATAACAGGAAATTTAGCTTTACTAATAAAGCTAAAGATTACTATATATATATATATATATATATATATATAGATCTTTAGCAGCTTCATATATATATATATATATATATATATATATATATATATTGAAGCTGAATGTATGTATCTACATATATTTGCTTCATTTTTAAGCAATTAATTTAACTATAACTTTTAGTGTGTGTGCATAATGGCCACATAAACTGCATTTAATTATAATAAATTTAAGTCATTTGACTCATAGTTTTCATAGTATTAGTTTAGTCTATATTGTTAAGTAGTGAATGCATATATTTAATAAAAAAACAGGTAATAATCCAAATTATATTTGTTTTAAAAAATATTTTCTTTTTTAAAAAAGTAATTATATTTATTTTTAAATATATAAATATTTAGCCAATTTTGTTGCCAGTTTATTAAAACTTAGATTAAAAGATTTATATCCATTTTATGAAAATAAAAATATTCTCATTTTAAACTAAAATTTTTTAATTTTGTTAGCATAATATTTTTCTTTGTGTTAATTTTGTTTTAATTTGGCAAAAACATGTACAATACTATTCAAGCATAATTATTGAAGCAAGAAATTAACAACAGGCGTTAAAAAAATTAATTGGTCAGAAAGGAGGAGGGAGTAAGACATTTTAATAAAGATTAAGATAACCTGATTAAATATCATTATCACAGAAACAAATTAATACTTTTATTCAGAGAAATTCATAAAAAAAACAACTTGTAATTAAAAAATATTATGAAAACTTTTTATTTAAATACAATGTAAAAACCTAATGAAATAAAAGGTTGTCAAACCAAGTCTTCTAAATTATTCAGCACTGAAAGTTCTGCAGGAAAAACCAGAAGTTTTTCTAATCAGTGATCTTGGGTGAGTGGGACAGCCTTGCCGATGAAGTCCATTCATTCTTGAAATTAATAGAAAACCAGTCATTCATTAATCATTTTAAAAAATACCTATCTTAGCAGTACAGAAGAAGAAATATCTCATCCATTCCATACTCTTTATTTGATAATACAGAAAAATACTGTGATAAATATTTTTTCCATCATTTGAAGTGTTTTCCAATTATTAATCTCATTTCTGCTATAATGTAAGTTTTATTTAAATACACATATCCCTAAACTAAAAAGTTTCTCCAACATCATAAAGTGTTTCAAAAATATCATGATAAGTGAATTAAAGTTCTCTACAAATTAAAATGTTCAAAAATGTAAACCTCTGTCTGAAAAATATATATACAGAAACAATTGTACAATGGATAATAATCTCCAGAGAAACCATGCAACTTACTTGTCAGCATGATTATATTTCAAACTTCAGACTTCTACATGTAAGTGATTAAGCAGCTTTGGAATATCATCATAGACATTTGCCATGGGAAAAATGTTGGTAACATATATATTTTGTTTGTATGACTTTTGTGCCTAAATTTAATATAATTACAGGTAATTCCTTTTATTCTATATTAAGTTTGCAAATTTGCAATATGTTTCTAATTAGTTTCCTATATTAGATAAATGTACACTTTATGTAATAAATTAGTAGATTGATGTTTGTGTGAGTAAACTTTATAAATAAATGCTAACTATATCAATCTCATTACATTATAGAGATCATATTGGTAAAAAATTATAAATTTTCTAAACGTCACACTCCCCGTGTCAGCTACTCATCTTTTATTTTGCTTTTAAATAGTTTTATTTTTTTAATTATATTATTCATTTGTCAAATTATGTACTTAGGGGTAAAATTTCAAATCCTTTAAGTATATATTAAATGGACTCAGATAAATTTTAGAGAAACCTATTATAGTATATATAATCAGTTTAATTAAATAAATATTTTGCATAATAGTACATTGGCTATGATAGGATTTTAAATTTATTTTAGGTCCATTTAATCAATCACAACAAGTGTTAACAAGTTTGAATTTGAAAAATTATTTTCTGGCTATTTATATTAAGTTACAAATATACAATATTAGAAACCGTAGATGTATTGTATTAATAATCTTTGGATGAAATTAGAGCCTATATATATATATATATGATACTGGAAAAATCAACATTGAGAAAGGTGTAAAACAAGATGACTCCATATCTCCAAAACTCTTTACAGCAGTGATGCAAGAAGTATTTTGTGGATTAAAATGGGAAACTAAAGGAGTGAAAGTAAATGGAGAGTATTTAAGTCATTTAGATTTCGCAAATGATGTAGTTGTTTTTGCAAATAATGCTTCAGAGCTGCAGGAAATGTTGCAGGAGTTAGCAGATGAAAGTAGAAAAGTAGGACTAAAGATAAATGTTAAAAAGACTAAAATAATGTTTAATCGATTTGCTCAAAATATAAAAATAAAGATTGATTATGAAGAATTAGAAGAAGTTAACAGTTACAAATACCTTGGTCAGATTATTAATGCAGATGGAAACATAATGGAGGAAATTAATCATAGAATTAAACTTGGCTGGAGTGCTTTTGGTAGAAATAACTTGATACTAAAAGGAAATATGCCTATGTGTTTGAAAAGGATGGTTTTTAACAAATGTGTTTTACCAGTTCTTACTTATGGATCTGAGACTTGGACACTTAATAGAAGAGCAACACAGAGACTTCAGATCACTCAAAGAAGTATGGAGAGATGTATGTTGGGAATAACAAGAAGAGATCGAAAATGCAATGTATGGGTAAGACAACAAACAGGTGTTACTGACCTTATTGAAAAAAATAAAAGATTGAAATGGAGTTGATGATAATAGATGGACAATTGAAATTTTAAACTGGATTCCAAGAGATTGTAAAAGACCCAAAAAGAGGCCACATGTGAGATGGATGGATGAAATAAGAAAATGTGCAGGGGTGTTGTGGAGAAGAGAAGCTAAAGATCGGAGAAGATGGATTAAACTTGGAGAGACCTTCATCCTGCAGTGGATTGATAATGGTTGATGATGATGATGATATATAAATATATATTGTAACGGGCACAGACGATGTTACCTTGTGTTTTATTATTAAACATGAAAAAAATAAAAGTTCACAAATAAAAATTTCTTTTTTAAGAATTAAAAATTGAAAATTAAAAAATCATCCTAAACTCGTATATATATAAAATTGCACAGATAAAAAAAAATTATTAAAATAAACCTTTATTAAAAATAGAAAAACTAAATCTTTCAACAAAAAGATTTAGAGATAAAAATATCTTTAAGTTTGGAAAACACATTAATTAATCAGAAATGGAAATGATTATTTTAATTAGTCAAAGTGAACTAGCCTTTGGGCATTTAAATGTATAAGAAACAGTCAGATAGGAAAATAATAGAAACTAATAGCAAATAAGAAAAATCCATCAGGAAATTGGACCTCAATGGAAGGATCATCATCAACAATGACATAATGTCCATTGGATTTTAAAGGTAATATAAAAGGAAAAGTTTGGAAATTATTAGTTAGTTATTATTAAGAGTGGTGATATGTATTAGTGCAGAATTGTGGGAGAAGGGATTGAAAAGACGCATTCTTCAATCCCTTCAGTTTTGGTAAAAAAAAAAGAAATAACATCATTTTCTACATTGAGGACCAGCCAAAGCAAAAGACCTCTGGATGAATAAATAAATCGGCCAACAGAATACCAATCTTTTTAGGATGGCATGGGAATTCACGTTCAAATGGCAAGCAATGGATAAAAGGAACATTTTGAAATCATAAGAACTTTTTGAACTCTCAGCTTTAAATATATATAATTAATGAACATTTCTAAACAATAAGAACTTTACTTCTAAACTTGTTCCGTATTTAAAAAAAAAATAGAAATAGATTTCTATATGACCAAACTAAATTATTTATTAATTAGGTATAATTTTAATTGATGTATTTCTTTTGTAAAATCATTTCCATTTATTTTATTTTTTTGTTCTTTTAAGTTTTTATTATGATTTCTGTTTTTCAATAAATTAAACTATATAAATATTAAACTTAAATCAAGCATGAATGGCTATATAGATTTGTAAAGTTATATTAGGGGAGGGTAATCTTAGGTTATTCATTTTGTAGTTGAATTAGGTCAATGGATTGGATATATTGGTGTAATTAGTAGATGTAGTACGAGATTCACTATGGGCAGAATCACTATTATATGCCACACACACTCGTTTTGCCTATAGGAGGAATTATAAGATGGAGACCACAGTTCCTTCCTATGGAGTTTTTTTTTATTGCTCTCATTGTCAGATAGATGTAATATTCCTATCTGACGAGAAGCAGTTTCTTCTCTTAACCTAATTGTGCTGCCATATTCGTATTACATTGAACACATTGATATATCAGATGGATTGAAGTTTGGTTTGACTGCGAACCTTTGGCCTAAGGTTAAATAAGGATTGAATATTTTCTTTTCAAATGCAAATCTATGTAATCTATTCATACTCAACACTCTAAATAAACATGCATTAAATTTAAGTTGGGTATAGACACTTGCATGGGTTTGTTACTGGTTGATTGTTTTTGGTTTTCATATTTGATCAAAATATATAGACATTCAGTAAATACTGATACCTTACGGTGAGTATCTAAGATGTATTTATGTCAGATGTCTTTTAAGTTATTGGTGTCAATGCGGTGTCTTATGATGAACACCACTGGGTTTCTTGTATTCCCTATGCAATTGACGGTATCAATGACTTTGTATTTTGATCGTTTATGTTTATTTCGAAATGTTTTTTGACCGTGGAATCTATGTAACCGATCTATACTCAACATTAACACACCTGTGCAAACTTATAAAAAATTAAAATGTAAATTTATAATATTATAAAAATTAAAATGTAAATTTAAATTCTAAAATCAAGTTAAAATCCAAAGTAAAAGTTATTCTAAAATAATGCTAAATTTTATATATGTGCGTAAATAAATGTTTGTGTGTTAATTACTGGCAGTGGCTTATTTTATTCTTTTTTATATATTCTTAGATAATAATTTATTATAAATATAAATCTCTGCTACTCCCTGAGCTAGTGACAATGGGCTAATGACCGGATATCAAGTTATATAAAAAAAAATATTTTTTTTTCAACTTACATATCTGCATACTTTATAAATTTTCTAGGTTCAAATGCCTAGTGGCACCCTGTAGTGCAGATGACGTTAAGTCCGACTTTCTCTGGATCATTACAATATATATATATATAT
Source organism: Epiperipatus broadwayi (assembly GCA_028023455.1). NCBI lineage: Eukaryota > Metazoa > Onychophora > Udeonychophora > Euonychophora > Peripatidae > Epiperipatus > Epiperipatus broadwayi. The sequence continues at coordinate 1,980,252 of JAQFVV010006352.1, forward strand.
ATATGAATTTTTGTACAATCTATATTGTTGTCAAGGGAAAGATTCTTTAGGATATATAACAAGCTCACATTTACATATTGCATGAAATCATTATGAAACACGAGAATGCAGTTCTATGGTCAAGATATGTGAATCTTTAACTTTCAGGAAAATCACTTAAGATTTAATAAGAGATTTCAATTAATAAATTTTTGTTGAGCTAGTAATTATTTTCAGGTATTAATTATTTAAGCAAATAAATATTTCCTGTTGCTTGTTTATAGCTGTATACACAATATCTCTTTTCTCTCTTGCATGTCCTTACAAAGGGTAATAACAATTTCTATATTTTGATGTTTAGTAACAGGATATTTACACTCATGGCCTAGTGTATCCATGAATTATTTTTATATTTTAGCAGTATACTTAATATATTCCTCTTTTTCTTAATGTATTATATCATGAATGTTTTAACTATAAAAATGTTATATTCTATAAATCATTTAACAACCGTATTTACTTGCGGAATTATATATATATATAAAAAATTCCCACTTGACTGTATTGTGCATTTAATTTGTTTATGCATTAAAATATTCCTAAGTAGATCCATATTATCCATCCAGAGGACATGGCAATTTGTGAAATAATAGAAATAATGTCCTTGTGTTACACATGTAGTGCACCACATAATGTTAAATCAACAATTTTAGAAAGCTTGTGTATAATTAAGAAATAGCAACACTATGTAGACTAAGATAATAATTATAGTGATATTTCTCAGACTCCAGAATTAAGTAATTTATGAAATTATATAGGTCAAATTTATAAAGTTAAGATATCCAACTATCCTGGGTTCAAACAACACATGATTTATTTTGATACATTGTACTTTTATAATGTGGGTCATACATCACTCTTCTATAGTGTAAAATGCATTTCTAATTTTGTGTGCATTTATTGTTTTTGTTTTGTTGTCATATTAATAATGTTGTAATATACTCATTTTCTTAGCATCTTGTATTATTTACTGTAATCAGTGTATTTATAGTTTTGGTAGTTGAAGTTAGAGTCTTTTATATTTCTCTGACCTAGTAGGATTAAGAAGGAATGTTAGCATTAAATACTGTAGCCAAGTGTAGATAACCTGGAAGCAATAGGTAATAATGTTTGGGCTTTGTATTGTTTGTAGTTTATATTTTTTATATATGCTGTACTCACATAGAAGTTGAATGATCATTGTTTAGTTCTTAGAATTGACTTTGCTGGGCTACAGATTTATTGTTACACATTATAGATTAGCATTGTATTTTATTGTTTAAATACTCAAATATATTCTTTTTGCTAAAAAATAAAATAAACTCTCTGGGAAATATATTTTAAACTTTGATTATTTTGGCTTTGTTTTTCAGAAGAGTATGAATCCTGTAACCCAATTTATCCAGAAATAGCTCCTATCAAAAAACATTGTAGTCCTGGTCTGGTATGTGACAAACAACATAAAATTTGTAGACAGCTGAGTAAGATATTGTCTTTATTTTTAATTTCTTAATTATTTAATTGATAATGTGTACAAAAATCTATAGATCTATAATATAATATAAATTAAATTTATTAAACTTTTAATTGCTTAATTAAATTATTTAAAAGTTTTGTTATCTTCACATCATTTATATTGGAGTTAAACAGCAATTTAAAAAAAGTATTACTTCTATATCTAACAGATGTTGATTTTATGAAGACATTTTTAAAATGTGTAAATTAAAATTAAAATTATATATATATATATATACACCTGGGTCTCATTTTATGTGATAGATAGGTTCCTCAAAAAACATGTACAAAAGAAATTGCACAAAAATAGATGTAACTTACCTTGAAAAAGGGGGATACGGACTGTGATTTTTCAAAAATCACATAAAAGCAAAGCACCAATGTAAAATTACTTTAAAATTCGTGCAAAAAAAAAATAAGGAAATAAAATATGACTAATAAAAAATTTCAAATTTGAAAAAAAATGATACAAGACAAACTTTTTTTAACTATAATATTTAATTTTATTCAAAACAATATATTTTTATGCATAATTTACAGTAATTTACATTTTTTAATACATGTTTTAATTATTATCACTATTTGCCGATAAACTGGTTCGTTTGCAAACTGGTAAAAAATCAGATTCTTCACAAGAGGAAATACAACTAGTGCCAACTTCACTCTCATGTTGTGTTAATGGTTTTCTGGTGACAACGTAATTAGTAATTAATCTAACAACTAAAAATTAAATTCTTATTTTTGTCTTTAATTTTTTAATTTTCAATTCCATTTAAAAATCAAATTTCGTTTCACATCACATTAATTTCAGGTTGCCTTAAATAATTTTTAAATTGTTAATTACAATTAAAAATCAGATTTTAATTTTCAATTGTCAAATTTAATTGTGCCCACTGCTATTACTCACCTTTTAAAAATAAACTTGTGGACACTAAATGATTAATAATTGATTACATTTTGTTTTAAAAAGCAAAAACAGAATGTGATTTAAAATGCAAAATTAACATGCACAATGTTTGAACAAATTTACATTATAATCTTGTAAAATTTAATGTGGGTATACATAAAATATGGAAATCATGATTTTAATTTCATTATTGCATAAAATCTTACTATTATAAAGCACTGAAAATATTGAAATTACTAAGATGAAAGTCAAATTCCAATAATGTGCTATTACTTTCAATATGACATAAGTGTGTAAAATTTATTATTTAAAGTAATAGCACGTTATCGAAGTTCGACTTCCGAAGAAACATGAATCGCGTAACTTCAAAATCGCGTTAAATAAATCCGCATAAAACGAGACCCAGATTGTAGCTGAATAAATATAATGGTGATGGAAATGAAAACTTTAATATAATATGAATGAAAATATAGCCAAATTGTCAGTCACCATTAGTAACTGAATAAAAATAAGGGTATGCTCTTCTTTTAATGCCCCACAGATTTGGGAGCCGTTTGTAACTGAATGAAATATGGATCATACTGTATTCTTAGTCATAGTCTAATTATTGATCACCATTTGCAACAGTATAAAAATGTGAACTAAGGAAGAGCAATCCTAATTTAACAATGCTTATGAATTATAGCATCATTTGTATCAAAATGAAAACAATAAACTAAAGTGAATATCAAAAGAACAATCTAATACTTAATGTAATAAAACAATGATAATAACTGAAACACACAGGCTTATTATATACCTGTGTCTATATATGTTATATATAGGGTATATGAGCACAGACTTTCATACGACCACCACTATCCACACTATCTCCTAGCACTGATACACTTGAACACATATATGTTGAAAAGATAAATAATCACCAATATACGTATTTCATGCTAAACCAGCAATCATCAATTGGTCCAGATTACCATCTCTACACATATATGCTATAAGTGCTCAGATATATATTAAGATAGCCAAACCTCATACTTTAATGGACAGGCTTCAATCTACTCCACATTCCAACTCTTCAACCATCCATCCAATTGAAAATCTGATGATGGAATGCTCAAAGGTCACCCTAAGGCCAAGATTCTTGTCACATCCATGTTGACCTAAGGTCAATCTGACCCTTCATGTACAGGACATAATCCATTTAATACATATACAAGGGATGGTCAGACATCTCTACTATGTAATAACTGAAACACACAGGCTTATTATTTATCTTTTCAAAATATATGTGTTCAAGTGTATCAGTGTTATGAGATAGTGTGAAGAGTGGTGGTCATGTAAAAGTCTGTGCTCATATACCCTATATATTACATATATAGACACAGGTATATAATAAGCCTGTGTGTTTCACTTATTACATAGTAGAGATGTCTGCCCATTCTTTGTATATGTATTAAATGGATTATGTCCTGTACATGAGGGGTCAGATTGACCTTAGGTCAACATGGGTGTGACAAGAATCTCAGCCTCAGGGTGGCTTTTGAGCATTCCATCATCAGATTTTCAATTGGATGGATGGTTGAAGAGTTGGAGTGTGGAATAGATTGAAGCCTGTCCATTAAAGTATGAGGTTTGGCTATTTAATATATATCTGAGCACTTATGGCATATATGTGTAGAGATGGTAATCTGGACCAAATGATGATTGCTGGTTTAGCATGAAATACGTATATTGGTGATTATTTATCTTTTCAACATTTATGTGTTCAAGTGTATCAGTGTTATGAGATAGTGTGGAGAGTGGTGGGTCATGTGAAAGTCTGTGCTCATATACCCTATATATTAAAACAATGATAATAATTTTTGTTATAAACTCATAAATTCAAATAGCATTTAGAACTAATAGATAACAAACAAAATCATTATTTCCAACTATCCTAAAATATGAGCATTTTTTACATTAGATTAAAGATAAAGCAATAAAACAAACATTATTATCTTATAAACGATGATCTATGCCTATTATATTATGCATTTAGAATATAATAAAATTAATGATAAATATTAAGTAGATTAATTTTAATATTTCTTCAAATTCAAAACTCTGTTTATAATAATACAAATTTATATTAAAAGTAAACTTTATTTATATTTAAATGAAATAATTCATAGATGGATGAGATAATGATTTTAATATGCCCTACAAATCTAAATATCAGTAATATCTAAATAAATAGATAACTCAATATAACTAAATAAAATAAAAAGTACTGCTAACTCAGTCATGCTATTCCACTAATATCAATATACTATTATTAATTAAGTCAATTATTATAAGATTGAATACATAATGATAATACAAAATCAATTAACCTTACCAATCTTTTCACTTTTACCAACTTAAAATACTATAAGATGAAGTCCTCTTATTAGATAACATTAACATTTATAATATTCAGTCACATGAATATATAAAATAAACAATAGATTCTTTATAATGCTTATTCAGTCACAATTGACAAATCATATTCAATTACTCTACAGTTTAATAAAGCTATGTTGCTAAAACATTAGACTATAATTGTTAAAACATATGAAAGATTATTAGTGTTTATTACAATCAAATATTAATATTTAATATTTAAACTGAATTTACAATCCACCTCAATGAACTTTAAATATAATTTAAGCAAATCACTCTATTTTTTAACAGAATAAAATATATTACTATTATCATCACTACATATGAATAAGATTGCAATCTTTATGACTGAATATTAACTTAATATAATATACACTTTAAAAACAATAGTTTAAAACAAAGAAATATGCAAATATGTTATTGAATTTATATTTACTCATGTAGAGTAATTATAATATTTGTACCTTTGTCAATCAATGGACCAATTCATGTATAACTTCTATCTTAATATAACTGTTACTTGTTACTAAGAAAATAATTACAATGAGCTTCTAATTACATATTAAGTATTTAAGAATGTCAAATAAATTAATTTATTGCTCTATAAAAATATATGTCTGGTCAGATAATAAACATTAAATTAAATACAAAGAAAATTATATATAATTATTCTCTCTTACCCATCCCATGGTTAGATTTTCAAACTATTTTGTAACTGTTTCTAATGAATTATGTACTATAGTCCATTTGAATTATATCTTACCCATGTATCATTAAGCAATAAATTTGTATTGTAAAATTAAATGATAACCAAATAAGTTTGCTTGTTTTAAATTAATTCAAAATTGATTAACAAATGGATATTAATGAAAATCATATATATATAAATAAAATGTCCATTAATTAAAACAAAATTGTAATTACAATAAAAATAATAATATTAATGGTAACAAACTATTATAAACAACCTTAAATTTGCAGAAGTAATTTTGGTTAATTTCTTGAACCTGCCTCAACTGCCATTTAAATTCAAAAAGAAAACAAAGTGGAAGCAAACGTTATCAATTCAAATTCCAAGAATCTCGTATTTTAATGTTAGCAGATTGCCTATTTATTAAATGCATTTTATTCCTTTTTATAAAAATTGCCTCCTTAATTTTTCTTTTATTATGATTTCTCTCTTCATGAAGAATTTTCACATTTTCAAAATCAAATTTAAATTTATATTTACATGTTTTTTCATGATCAAAGAAAACTGAAGGATAAATCAAATCACTATTATTTTTACTTTTTGCACATTTATATAAAAATAATGGTGATTTAATTTCTCCTTCAGTTTTCTTTGATCATGAAAAAACATGTAAATATAAATTTAAATTTGATTTTGAAAATGTGAAAATTAAAACCATAATAGAAGAAAAATTAAGGAGGCAATTTTTATAAATAGGAATAAAATGCATTTAATAAATAGGCAATCTGCTAACACTAAAATATGAGATTCCTGGAATTTGAATTGACGACGTTTGCTTCCACTTTGTTTTCTTTGTGAATTTTAATGGCAGTTGAGGCAGGTTCAAGAAATTAACCGAAAGTACTTCTGCAAATTTAAGGATTGTTTATAATAGTTTGTTACTGTTATTATTATTATTTTTATTATAATTTTATATATATATATATAAATGGCAGGTTTGGTTTTATATAAATATGGCAAATAAACATTTAAAATATATACATAATATCTGATCAAGCTTTATACAATAGGTATTCAATTGACATTTATTATTGTAAATTAAATAGGTGATTGTACATCAAATAGCACACAAATGTGTTGTAATACATATATACATTTTAAAATATAAGATAGTTAATGACATTCTTAATCTTAAAATAAAAAAAATAGTTAATGAAGATAAAAATATATTAAAGATGTATCTACCTATTTGTTCACATTATTGTAAGAGAATAAAATAAAAATAAATACTTGAGATTAATTTATAATTGAAGAATAAAGAGGTAAATATTTTATAAATTAAAATAATAATTATTAAATTATACAATATAAATTTGAATTTACAAAAACATCACTCTCTTATATTTTAAACATGGAAATTAAATCTGTACTTAATTTAAATTATACTATCATTTATATCCTATATAATTATATGTACAAATAATAACAATATATTAGTAAATGACTTGATCAATTGTCTTCAGATATGACAATTCCAAAATAGTACCATAGTTCTAATATCCATTTCTTAAACCATAATCCAATGATGTTTTTTTATTCCAGAAAAAGTAAAAATGACATAAAAATTATTAGATTTGAAGCACATTTTATTAATTCCAAAGTTTTCCAAATATTCAAATTATTTTTTTATTTAGCAGATATTTGATCTATGACATTATCAGTGTACAAACACCAGTTTATACCCATGCTGATAGAATGTCAATATTATTTCCTTTAATACATATTTGATATATAATACATTACAAGTGAACAGATGCTAGTTTCATCCATGATAATGTTGTGGAAATGAACCATTTTTTATCCTATGTGGAAACAGTTCATTGATCTCATGAAATTATGCCAGCAAGTGAACATAATCTTTGTGTACATTTATGTTGTTAGGACTTAGAGTTCATCATTGAAAAGTAGTTAATATTCTTTTTTAAAAGCAAAGAAATAATCTGATGGTTTTTAAATGCTATGAATTAATTTTCATTCTATCAATAAATTGTTCATTCTTACAAATTCCTGCTTAAACTGCCCAGTTATTGGATGAATACTATTGCTTTCTTTCCATCATTCTATCACTTTCATAATCATACGCTTTTGAAAACAAATAAAATAATTACTAAAGGAACTTAGGTCCACTTCCATTGAAGCCAAGATATGAGAGAGGGAGTTTAATCTGTATAGTACTATCTATAAACATTTTAATTGGCAACAGAGCCACTATAGCAATGTTCCACATCAAATCTTTGGTCAATTATAGCCAGTATCCCATAACTAAATATTTTATTATATAATAATAATGACAAAAAATTAATTTATAATTACTGCATATAACATACAAATTTACATTTTAAAATACAAATAGTATTCTTTGACTCCAACATGAACTAAGCAATTAAGACTACATTCTTCATACTATAATGGAAATATACTTTTTATACATATTTTTTCTCAAAATATTATACTAATAAATACTTGAGTCATTAAATATTTAGGCATATCATTTGTAACCTATTATTGTGAATGCAGTAAAGAAAATATGCATAATAAAAAATAATTTTATCAAGTGTATAAACTTTATTATTTACACATTCATTTTTAAATTGCATAAAGTCAATCCACACATTATAATACTACAATTAATAATAAACATTTCTTTCTTCATTATTATTGTCATCATAGCAGCATACTCTGATGCTCCCTGTGTTAATATATTCACAACTAAAATCAAACCAAATTTTTTTTAATAATACCATGTATTGAAATTTATTTCAAATTTTAGTATGTACAATATATTTCTACTGACATTTTTTTAAAAACTAATAATAAGAACTTTACTATTGTTTTTAATGCACACAATGAACCATTTTCATTCAAATATCATGAATTCTGAACACTTCATCATTTTTCCCATTAAAACAAGACAGAACTTATTTACTCTTTTATTCCCATCTTCTTTACATATTTTTATTACTCTATTGTGTATCTCTAATAAATAAGATACCAAAAATATCTTTACTAACAATGAATTTGGTCATCTAATAATTCATTAACAATTTACCATAATGTACAATTATACATCTGTATTTTCTTTTATCATTTATAAAACTTGTCAATTACAATTAGTAAAGCTTTACTATAGATTTGAAAATAACCCTTTATATCTTTATTTTTTCAATAACCATTTGTCAATAATATAACCTGAAATGTATTATAACCAACCAATATGCCATAATTTACTCAAAGTTTCTTATATCAAACCCAATTAACTCATGGTTCTTACCATGCAATCACCAAAACATAAATAACGTTTCTTTCATACAATGCATTGCCAACTTGTTTTCGAATATAGTTTTGCTTTTAAGATTATCCCAAATATTCAACTTTGAAGATAAACTTATGATCCAGAGGTTTTATTCATAAAGCAAATTATTTAACACTCTTATTAAAATTATTTAAAACCAAGTATTACTGCCTAACACCTAATAGTTATAAATCTTCATCACTTACCAAAAAATATTTAAACCAATACGAAATATTAGTGTGTGGATAAGAACTTTTTGTAGGCTAAGATTTAATTTAAAATATTTAAGTCAGACTTTTATATAACTTTGACAAAGACGCACTGCATTAAAAGCCTAGTTTAGCAATTTTAAATATTAACCTGTAATAACTAATATTTTAAAAGGCAGTAAATGCATAAAAAACAAACAAATACTTTAAATTTTATTGTCTATAATTTACATGTAGTGGATTTAATTTTTTCAATATATATATTAGTACAATTTATTTTTATTATTAAAAATATTATGAAATAGTGAAAACATATTTAAAATGTAAAAATAAGCCTCCAAGTTAAAATATGTCTTTCTTTTTAAAACAATGAGAAAAGTTCCCATTGAATCATATTAAGATATAAACAAATTACAATTTTTCTGCACTGTTGAATAACCCTGCCATCTATAGGTAAAAACAAAAAAATAAATTTGTTTATATTTTTTAATAAAATAAACTTAATCAGCTGAATCCAATATGAATGAAAGATAATTACTATTTTAACATTTCTATAACAGATAAAGATAGAAAAGGCAGTATTACTTCAATTAATATCTTAAACATCAACAATAAAAATAATAATAATGTAATAATAGTTGTCAGTTGTCTATACACTTTCACGAAATAAAAGTATATATGTAAAGTAACATACCAATTCAAAATTAAACTTAAAAATCACTCCAATAGTTTTTGACAAGGGACACTTGTCACGTGTGAACAATGACACAAGCAATATTATATATATATATAAACAAAATTAACAAAAGTCAATTTATAAGTAATTAAGAAAAGTAAATCTCTCTCTCAGATTATAAATAAATAGTACTGCAAATGCTAACAAAGAATTAAAAACAGATTGGATTCGCTTATTCTTTGAGTTTTTAATCTTTCTAAGCTTACTTTTACTAGTATTAGTGAAAATTCAGAGTGAATTTAGAATATTTTAAAATTTGATAATAATTATTAAACTAATAATCAATCATAAAAAATAGAGATAAAATCTCATTTTTAATAATGATGTTTAATATTCAAATATAAATTAGTAATTGTAAACTTGAAATTAGCATCACACACATATATTATTTTGAGTTATAGTTTGTATTTGAAAAGGCTGTCAGAAATTCATTGGTAGTGAATTTTTAACTTTATGCCGACCAATATTTTAATTTAGAATTGGTGTATTTGCTTTGCTATATTAATTAGTCTAGGTTTTAGAATTTGATATATATACACTTGGATCTCGTTTCATGCGGATTATTTTAATGCAATTTTGAAGTTATGCATTTATGTTTCTTCTTAATATCTTTCATATTTCACTATATTTATTAGATATCAAGAAATTTAAATTATTAATAACTTATTTTGATGTGAAATCCTTTTTTTTTTCAAAAATATATCGTTTATATTAGCAGCTAATGTGAATGTGGCCTCAAGCTGTATTTAGAATTTTAGCTTCTATGTAAATAACCTATTTATAATAATGAGTAAATAATAATAATAGATTTATACTTACATATAAAAATATTGCAATAATATTAAAAAAATTTAAACTTTTTAAGCATATTTTATTATATATAATAGAAATAAATAATCTTTTAGATTTTTAAATAAAAAATGAAGATTTTATAAACTGAAAATAATCTTTCTAATGATAATGTATATTTTTTTTGTTTTGATTGCGATCTCATTTTTTTAATATAGAAACAGAAAACCATTAACACAGCACAAGACTAAAAGTGGTGCTAGTTGTACATCACATCACAAATAAAAACAAAGTGGCTAACATATTTTTTTGGGCATAAATAAATTGCTGAGAGATTCTTGACTTCATTTAAGGAGAAGCCACAATACATCACATCACATCACATCAAATCTGATTTCTTACCAGTTTACAAACGAACACTAGCAGTAATGATTAAAATATGCATAAAAAATGTAAAATTAAATACTCTAGTTAATAAAAAAAGTAAAAAATGTTTGTCTTGTATTATTTTTTTTTAAATATTTGAAATTTTTTATTAGTCATACTTTATTTGCTTATTTTTTTTAATGTGATTTTTAAATTAATTTTTTCTTGTTGCTTTACTTTTATGCAAATTCTGAAAAATACAGAACCTATCCCCCATTTTTTAAGGTAAGTTAAGTTTATTTTTGGACGATTTTTTTTAATGCGGGTTTTCTGTGGCACCTATCTATCACATAAAACGAGACCCAGGTGTGTGTATATATATATAAACAAATGAATAAAGGTACATCTTTAAATTGTAAATAATAAATATACATATACATATGGCATTCAATACAAATGTTTAAATAGAATATGTAGCTATAATAAATGATATTGAACTAAGTAAGACAGTAGAACCATTTTCTTATTACCATGTTGTTAAATCCTAAGTGGAGTCGCTTATATACATACATATATATATATATATATTGTTTTAATGTTTGTTACAAAGTTCAAAATTAGAAACAATTTCCTTACTTTGTTAAATAATTGGATTGATTAATATTCATACCTCTTAGTGGTTATTCAAGATAATCTTTATAAAAGAAATAAAACTATAGTACCACTTTCTTATTAACATATTATCAAATGCTAAGTGGCAGTGTGTATCATTTACTATATCAGTATTTACTACTTAAGCAATTGTAGTGAAGTATTAAATGTATAAATTCACATTATAATATATATATATATATATATAGTGAATTATTTTGAAATCATTATCAACTTAACTTATGCAAGTAAAAGGCATATATCACAATAAGAATTGACCCTAATTTTATTCTATGATATCTTTGTTCCTATGATATCCTTGTGTGACTTGAACTGAAGGTAGATTTAAAGTTATATGATTTTAATGATCAAAAAATATTGAAGCAGTATTGGACTAATATTTGTAGCATTTTTTTACATAGTTATATAATAATTGCACATCATGATAATTGAAAGTTATTTTCAAATATGCCTACACTGAGAAAGGTTTATCTAAAAATTGTTATACTGGGAAAAATATTCTATTGTAAAATCTGAAATTGCTTAGTTAAACACAATTCATAAGCACAGTAATTGCTTAGTTTTTCTCTCCTCCAACAACCATATATATATATATACACATACATACATACATACATACATACATACATACATACATACATACATACATACATACATACATACATGAAGCATATAAATTGCCACAATAATAAAATATTATAGCAGTGTTCCCTGTGAGTCAAAGATATAAGTGCAGAGTTTGTTTTTCTTAGATGGAGGCTGCTGGAATAATTTACTAGTGTGATGATTTGAATACTTTGTATGTGAATTTCAGCTAGCATTTGCAAGTGATTTTATATATATGCATATGAAAATATAAATGTGAATGTTAAAAAGATATATAGAAAAATAAATGTTTCAAAAAATGAAAGAAATCTTTTGATATTGGAAGAATTGTTGTTTAGATAATAATAACAAAAGATGATACTATTACTGAAATGTGTGAAAGAATTTTGCAAAGAATTGTATTGCAATTAAAATTTGATATGTTTTGAAACTTTAAATATTTTAAATACAGAGATCGAACATGCAGTTATATTTATAAGGAATGGATAAACTCCAGAAAATAATTCAGTGTTCACTGATATTTTAAAAAGTGACACATGTAGAAATAAAAAAGTACTTAGTAAAGCTTTATACCAAGTAAGTAATAAATATATATACATATGATTGGGTGCAAACAGTAGTAATATTAAATATTTAAATAAAGAGAAAAAGAAGGTATTAGAAATTACAGACCTGTTTTTAACAAATATTTATTAAAGTATTACAACTAGCATTCAGAAACTTTAGACTCAACACAATCAAAATAACAAGCTGGATGTCAAAATGATTATGCCATGCTAAACTAGATTGAAGAATGTAAGAAGTGATACAAAGAAAAATAAGTACAGAAAGTCATTGTACTTTAAATTTATAAAATGTGAAAAGATATTTGATTTTATATATATTTCTATATGATTAATATTTTGGAAAAAATTTACTAAAATGTAAACACAAGGAATTTACTAAATGGTGATACTAAGAAAAATAATATCACTCAAAGACTTCAGAAAAGTGATTCTATCTCTACAAGAATGTTTTCCAGAAGTGTTATGATAATTATTTGAGAAATAAGATACTTAAATCATTTTTATTTTGAAAAGACATAGTTATGTTCAGACAATTCTTCAGAGCTTCAATATATACTAGAAGTAAAAATAGAACTAATAAGAAATGCTACAAAAGAAACAAACAACAACAAAGGTTTAATGTATTCCTTCCTAAGTAAATAACATAAAAAATAATCTAACAATTTTTAAGGAGTTAATGTCTCTAAGTACCTTTTTAAAATAAGTATAATATATGGAAGCTGTAATTCATAAAATAATTAATCATAGAATTAAACTTAGGTGGAATACACATGCAGTTGCAAACATTTTTAATGACTTTTTGTACATTTACATGGTTTAAAAATGGGGATACTTAATAGTGAAAAAATATAGGTAATTCAGTGAAGGGAGTAACAAAAAAGCATTGGAAAATAATATATATATATTGTACCAATCGGAATGAAAGTGAAGATCGAATCTAACCGCAAAAACAATATCTGCACTACAAGGGCGCCATCTAGGCATTTGAGCCTAGAAAAATTTATAAAGTAGGCAGATACGTGCTGTTAGGATTCCACTTTCTTTAAATATTCCGACCGTTAGCCCAAGTCACTAGCTCAGCGGAGACGCAGAGATAAAAATCTATAAATTTTATATCTTAAATATAAAAGAATAAAAGCCACTGCCAGAAATTAACACATAAAATATTTATTTACGCACATATAAAATAATATTTAAATTTTGAGGAATAAATTTAACGTTTATAATTTTATATTGATCTTTAATTCTAAATTTAAGTAGATTGCATATAATGAGTTTACTATTTATTTAGAGGGTCGAGTATGAATGGACTACATAAGTCTGTATTTGAAAAGAAAATATTCTTCCCTGATTTAACCTTAGGCAACAAATTTCACAATCAACTGGTGCCAATCCATCCGATACATTCATGTATTCAATGTAGCATGATACGACAACACAAAATACTATATTGTCAGGAATGTACATCTGAACAATAAGTAGAAATAGAGAAGAGATTGACTCTCCACCAGCAGGAATGTGACATCTGTTGGCAAGTAGATCAATAAACAAAAAACTCCATAGGAATGGACTGTGGTCTTCTGCCGACTTACAAACCCATCCATAGGCAAACAGAGGGTGTGTGGCATATATCTATAATCCTGCCCGTAGTGGACCTCATACTACATCTACTAATTACACAAATATATCCAATCCATTGAACCAATTCAACTACGAAATGAATAACCTAAGATTACCCTCCCATAATATAACTTTACAAACTATATAGCCATTCATGCCCCACTTAATTTTAACATTTAAATACGTTCACACAGATTTGTTAAAAAATGTTGGGTATAGATCGATTACATAGATTCCACGATCAAAAACATTTCAAAATAAACATAAACGATCAAAATAAAAAATTATTGATATCGACAATCGCAGAGGGAAACTTATAAGTAACCCAATAGTATTCACCATAAGATACTTGCGTTGTCACCAATAACTTAAAAGACATCCGAATAAATACATTTTAGATACTCACCGTAAGGTATCATTATTTATTGAATGTCTATATATTTTGATCAAATATGAAAACCAAAATATAATTAACCGCAAACGAATCCATGCAAGCGTCTATAAACAACTTAAATTTCATGCTTTTAAATAATCTTTACAATAAGAAAAAAAATAATGGAAAAGATGTTTATCAATCGGAAAACATATAAAATTAAACATTATTAATTTGATTAAAGACTTACAAAAGTCAGATAAGAGTCCGTTTTAACATTTCAGTTGGCTTGTTTATCAGTTTGTAAAACTTGACGAAAGTTCTTGATTGATTTTAACAATTGTTCATTTTATATAGCTTATGGTATAAGAGTCCAGGCCTCTGCTTTCAATTCCCGTGACGCCTCCGTTGGAAGGTAATGTTCTGGAGATGGCAATAGCTGGTTCAAGGTATCACAGTCTTTTCATTTTTTTTTTTTATAGAGAGTGTGGTATGTGCGTCATACCACATCTCTCAAACACACAACGCTGGAACTGTCCGAAAAAAACTGCATTTCTCTTTTTATATTATCCACCCGGATTCAATGAACAAAACGTCACTAGTCTATCACTTTCGTTAGGGTCCGAGCCAAGGCTTAGTGCTTCCATTGGTCAAGCTAAAATTTCTTTCTTGTCTTATCTAACTTTTCATCTGACTTTTTAATTACACAGCTTTTTGATAATTAATAAACATCATTTCCATTTACAGATTACAGGAATTAATTAATACCTGTTTTTACTTTAACTTACGTTATTTTTTTATTAAAATATTTTTATATTTCAACCTTGTATTTTTTTATTAAAAAAAATACGTTCAAATACTTTTTTTTTTTTGTTTATGAAAAAAATATTTTTAAAGTTTAGCATCTGTGCAAATATATACGTTTAACAATATTTTAATTTTAGCGTTTAGTTTTTTACTTTTATTTGCGACTTTTATTAAGTTTTTATTTTAAATTAATGTAACGACATATTTATATATCGTTACAATATATATATATATATATAACATTGGAAAACACTATATATAACAATTGATATATAAATCCTGACAAACAAGCAGATAAACATTTCCCAACTTCCAAATATAACTTTCATTAGATAAAAAAGTTAAATTAATTTTATTTTTGCCATTTGGTGATTATTAATGTAGATAAACTGAAATTATACATTAAATTTTTTTATCAATTTATTTTTCTTTTATTAAGTAATAATGTATTTCAACTGTTTAAACATTTAATTTTTTAATTAGTAATCTACAAACTGTGATTTATTAATTATTTATACTACTTAACTTCATTTATACAATAAATATGAAATATTCAAGAGTCTCCGCACTGTATTAGTTAATCTATCACTTACCATTACTCATGATTTGAGATTGAATTAGGCTAGTTGAACTTTGAATATTTTTTTAAGTTATATATAGACTTAGAAATTCATTTCCAATAGTCAGTTTATAACTCCATTTAGTTAGCTATCTTGTATTGGTAGGTAAATTATTACTTAATTATAAAAACACCCAAAGATGAGTTAATATGCAATGAACAAATTAATTTTGACCCTTTGTCTATAAAAACAAAAATATGATTGCAATATAATGAAGTTTTAACACCAATAAAAGAGTTATCATAATCTTGTAATTATTAAACCAATAAATTATCTGTAATTAGCAGAAAGAACGTATTGACTTGTTAACTTCAGAGCATTAGAATATATTCATCTGTATTCATTAGGTAAATAATACAAAACCCTTGGATCTAAAAGTTTTCATTTTAGTCCAACTAATAAATTAGCATTGATATAAGAAAGTGGGTGCTCATTTACTTGTTAGACCAAAAAATAAAACATCCATCTCTAGCTTCCTCATTGTTATTTGGTTAATAAATCAGTCGTTGTTTGAAAGGATGGAACTTTGTTATAGAAATGATCTTTCTAATTATTGATCAAATCATCTTAGGTGTAAACAATATTATTAATACTTAGTGTTGATTGCTGTTAATATAAAGTTTCACTCCTTTAAGCATTAGTGATTTATTTATTATCCATATAACAATATGAAAATTTGAAAAAATGAACCACGTTATATCTAACTCTAAATCAGCATTGATAAGAGAAAATGAATGCTCTTTGGCAGTTTTGTTAAAATGATTCCAGTTAAAGCTGACTTGTGACCATAATAATAAATGTATTTAGTGCTAACTTCTCTATAGATAATATTATACATTTTCAGTGCTACAAGTTTAATAGTTATTTATTCACAGTATTATTAAAATTGAATGCTTCCCTCTCTTTAAAAAAGGATCATATAAACCTATTTATTATATAGACTTTATATCACATTATTCAACCACACTTTGTGGCTGTATTGCTATGATTATGATATTATTATAAAGATATAAAAAGGATGCTCAGAAAACCATATTAAGATTATAAGAATTCTATTTCAAGCTATTCTTAATTCTTGCTTCTTATAAAAATTTAATTTTCAAGCTTTTCTTAGTTCACACTTTAAGCATTTAAATCTAAATTAAAATTATTAATACGTATACATTAATATTTTAAAATAAAAAAGACATTTTTGACTATTAAATATTTTTATATACATTTCTTTTTTTAATTAGAAACATCCCCCTGTCTAAAACTCTTAGAAGAATATAAAAAAGCAAATGAAACTGCAAAATTGTCTTTATATGAACCATTGTGCGATGTAAATGGCAACTTTGAAGGAAAACAGTGCAGAGGAACCATGTAAGCATTACATACACATGTATCTATAAATATAAAATCAAATACTCACTCATATGATCTAATTTAACATGTTTGTATTACAAATGTTATATAATGAGCTTGCAAATAGCTCTTAACAAGCTTTTCAGAATATCCCCAATCTCAGACCGGTGAATATTACTGGCTTCCTCAGGGAAGTGTTAGGATATTCAGGCATTAGATTTTAAAAAGCAGGCCAAGCCCAGTACTTTATCTAATGAATAACTATTAAGTAGAAAATGTAAAATTTCCAAACCTCCATATGTATTCCAATCCAGCTATCCAACTTAATTAACCATATGGGACTGAACCAAGTTCGGATACATCATATATTAATAGCTTTAGCAATATAACATGACCAAAGCCTTAATAGTAGAAAATAAAATTACAAAGAAATCAAGACATATGTCACATGACCTAATTTAACAAGCTTGTACTATAAATGTTATATAATGAGCTTTCAAATAGCTCTTAACAAGCTTTTCAGAATAACCTCACCATCAGACCAGTTTCTGCTACTGGCTTTTATTTTCCTGTTTTATTTTTTGCTATTAAGGCTTTTGTGATTTTATATTGCTAAAGCTATTAATATATGGTGTATCTCAACTCAGTTCAGGCCCATATGGCTATTTAAGTTAGATAACTGAATTGGAAGACATATAGATGTCTGAAAATTACAGATTTTCTACTTAATAGTTATCCATTAAATAAAGTGCTGGTCTTGGCCTGGTATTTTAAATCTAATGCTTAAATATTCTAGCACCTCACTGAGGAAATCAGTAGCAGAAACTGGTCTGAGTTTGGGGATATTCTGAAAAAGCTTGTTAAGAACTATTTGCAAGTTTATTACACACAAATATATAATATATTCAACACATATGTGAATACTTGATTAAGTATATGTAATAAATCTAGTTATTCAAACTGCATGCAAACGTTTAATAAATGATTAACCACTCACTCATATCATATATAAAAATCAATAACTATTCTTTCACTTAACAATATTTTTTTTCATAACTCAAAATTTCTTTGATGATTCAGGATATATATCAGTCTTATCTAATTTATAGACATAGTGATATTCACATTAGATATTAAGCAATTTCATTGAAGAGAATAAAAAAGCCCAAATACATGAATAATAAATTAGCACGCACACACACACATATATATGTAATTATATAACTGAATATTTGTAAATACAGTAACTAAATAATTAAAAAAAAATTATCCACTTAGGAGCGCTTTCGATTATCCCAGTAATCTGCGTCAACTAAAGCTTTCGCTCCTAAGTGGATAAATTTTTTTTAATTATTTAGTTACTGTATTTACAAATATTCAAATTGCCTGGAAATAAAAATTTTGACAAGGGTTACATTGAATCATAATATTATATATATGAAAAACAAAAACAAGTTTTAAAAAAAATAATATTTTTTAGTATAGTTAGAGCTTACCAATAGCTCTAAACCCCTGAAGCTAGGTGCTGATAGAGAAGGAATTCAAAAGCTCTATCGTTAATATATATATATATATATAACATTCTATACAATTATTTGAATAGTAAATACTATTATAGCAAGTGAATACATTCCCACTAAATTTTCATTAATATGTATAATAAGAAAACTATCCACTTTTTTTGAACTGGTAGATATTCTGTGAAAGATCAACATGAGTGCAGTGAAATAAGAAATTTCATAATATATATATTTAAAAGCATTGTTTAATAGCATTTTTGTCAAATTACTAGAATATTGTATCATTAAAGAGGAAAATATATTAAAGAATAACTTTTGAATATTAATCAGACAATACTTAAATAAGCAAAAATCGACAATTATTTTTGTTTTAAAATTTAATCTATTGACATTATAGTGCAGATGACCTTTCTACATTTGTGGCTAAGAAAAAAAAACGTGCACAAATTTGGGCTAATTACAAAAACAAATAATATTATTACTTTGATTAATTCTCTTTCAGTAATTTTGTGAAATCAGTTACTTAAAAAAATATTTCCTTTTTAATATATATACTTCGTGTTTTAAAAATATAATAAAATATCCGGATTTAAATTTTGCATGCATAATTAGATAAAGAGTCAGATGCTATGATTGATTAACATCAGGAATATTCTAGTTGGAAGATAGTTTTTTTATTTTTTTTAGTAAATGTTAAAATGACTTAAAAAAAAAGCATTTGACTGTGGAAAGTGCTAAATTATGTTTTTTCCATAATACTAATAATAATTTTGAAAATGCTTTGTTAATAAAGAAAATCTACTCTCATATACAATAAGTCTATTATTATTATTATTATTATTATTATTATTATTATTATTATTATTATTATTATTATTATTATTATTATTATTATTATTATTATTATTATTATTATTATTATTATTATTATTATTATTATTATTATTATTATTATTATTATTATTATTATTATTATTATTATTATTATTATTATTATTATTATTATTATTATTATTATAAAATCTATTGCCCTGCGTGACTTGCATTGATAAAGCGTCTTCTTATAATCGGGAGTTCACAGTATCGTACCTCGCACTCACCCATCTTATGAACTTCCAAGCTATAAAACCATATGTCTCTCTCCTTTTTAAAATTAATTCTATTGCAGTAAAAGAAATATGCATATAAATATTGTTACATGTGGAATGAATCTGTTACAAAAAAGTGTTATATACGTAAATCAGTATACCCTTGGATAATGAATTCCACTATCGTCACATATAAAAAAGAAGAAATGCAAATAATTTATGTACTGTATTTATTTAAAAAAGAAGTAAAATGGTTAAACTACTTATTTATTAAAGTAAAAATGATATATTTCAATAAATTATACATGGTCTACTATAATTAAATAAAAATAAAATGTCAATATGAATTTTGTGGAATAAATAAAATAGGCATTTCAGTTTGAAAATTACTGGCGTAGTTTTATTTTATAGGATCTTTCATTGCAATGTATACTTTTAAGAAAACAATTAATTAATTAAAAAAAAAACCCCAAAACTTTGTTCTTTTAAATATGAGCGAAAGTTCAATATTCTCATTTAACATTTTTATATAATAATTCTGCAATTAAGTCAATAGTTGTACTTTTTTCTCGTGTGTCATAGTATCAGCCGGAAAGCGAACCCGCTAACCCGGGACAAGTGCTTGTAAAGCTTCTGTCGCTGACCTCTCGACCTCCAATGCTTGACGATAGTTGTATTTATGTCTGCATTATTATAAAAAATAACAATGCAATGCACTAAAAATATTGTTATTGATTTTTTTACATTTTTTATTTATTATTTATATGTATATATTAATTCAATAATAATTTTTAGATTAATAATTTATATATTTTTTAAGCTGTAACTTTATTTATTTATTTTACTTATTCATACCAGGAAAATAATACAATAATTTCTATCAGATTATAATTATTATAGACACTTAGTTCAAATAGCATTGCCATCTAAGTTCAATTTTTTTTAATAACAGTTATGGAATTATTTTACTCAGATATATTATAGGTATTGTCCATTATAAAGTATTTTGAGTTTTAAAATAGATTATACCTAGTGTCTCTATATCTTTTTTTATTGTGCATATGTGTTACAAAACTGTTATCTGAATTTTGAAGGCCAAAATATTTAATTATATTCTCAAATAGTATTTCATCCTTTATACTGGCTAATATTTTTTAATGACTGACTACATCAAATATATATTGTAACTAAGAAACATTTACAATCATTAACAGTCGTGCAATTTTGCTTGCTGTTTAATTAACATAAGAGACATAATTATCATTATTATTAATGCATTCTTGGATTAAAAAAAATTACATGTGAAATTTAAGGACACCAAAATGCTTACATTTTATTGAATACTTTTAAATAGCTTGATTGCTTTTATTAAGGAAAAATATGTGTTAGCAGTTATAATCAGATATGGACATATTAAATCTTATTCATGTTAAATGTGTGTAATGTCTGGAGAATCTGCAATGTATTCTCATAGTCAGCCACCCAAGAAGGCAATCTTTTTCACTCATTTTTATTGAAGTTATCTGCCCCACTCATAGTGATTATTCTTTATTGATTTTGAAGAACATAGGAAATTTGTTTGATATTATTACATGATTGATAATTTAGTTTTGATCTTAGTTTATCCGTAGAATAAGGCTCATTTTGTTTAGTGATAAGATCAAGAAGTTTGATTGTATAAAACATTCTCATTCAGGGATGTTTCAATAGGGAATTGATAGGTCTGTGGTCAGCATTATCAAACATATATAATTTAAAAGCTGTGTCATACTATAGTTAATATTGATGGTAATACTATATTATAATCAAGTGTGAGTTTTAAATAAGTGACGAATGATATGAAAGCAGACGGATTTCTTCATTCATATTATTTCATTAAACTTAATAAATAATATATAATATAATAATAATGATGGTAATAATAATATGAATTAAGGAAGAAAATAATTAATCTACTGTAAGTGTGTATTATTTCATTCTATTCAAATCAAACACAGTTTTACTGCATTATCGTACACCGCAGCAAACATGTACACAGTTGAAAAAAAAAACTAAAATAATAAACACATACACCAAAAAAAGTTATATATTAAAAATAATTGTTTTAATTAATTATTTTTTTCATCATCGCCAACAGCAGCCACTCATAAATAAGTATGTCATTTCATTTCTAAATAAAAATAAAAATAAAATCTTCAGAGAAAATTACAGAAGTCTTGCATTGGTGGTCGAGAGGTCAGCACGACTACCTTACAAGCAATTGCCCAGGTTGCGGGTTCGCGTCCCGGCCGATGCTATGACACTTGGAAAAAAAATACCATCACAAAATATGTTGATCTATTTTTATTTATTTATTTGATATTTTACAATAAATTTCTTTCAATTTCTTTGGCAGAAAACTTTTTTGTGGTACTTCAAAAATTATATCTAATGGAATTCTTCAATATATTCTACTCTCTTTTAGATCTTCCAAATAACATTATATTCTCTACCATATATTCCAAATCGGTCTGAACAACATTGCACTTTTTAAAAATGCTTTTGAAATAATTCTTGTAATGCAAAGGGAATTTATCTCTTTCACAAAAATCATGCTCACCCACGACAAAACAAGCGTTTGGGAAATTTATTGTACATTTGTCTCACCCGTTCAATCCAATAAGGATATTATTTTACAATAATGAATTTTATAGTATCACATCAAATAACTTCAAAAACATATTAATTAGATTTGTGATCTTCCCATTGTATTTTTAAAATTTTAGAGTGCTTTTTTTCATGTCTCATTTTCATCAGTAAATTGGAAAAAATAAGATTTTTATATACATATAAAGGTTACCTTGACAACAGATTGATATTGTTGTTTGTTATTGATGTTGGGATTGAATAAGTATTGACTAGTTTTAATGACTTATATATATATATTATAGTAGCTATTTCCATATGATGACATAATTTTTTAACTTATCAAAAGCAGAAACACATTGGAATCTGAACTGCATTCAACATCGAAGTCCACTTCTTTATTTACTTAATTGGTTTATATTCTCTAGTGAATAATTAACTCTTCAAGTTAAAAATTGCTAAAACTTTCCTTTCATTAAGGTCTGATAGAAAACTTGAGTTTTTTTGAGTATTAATTATTAAATCAATATCTTTATGTGTACATTCAAAATAGAAAACACATTCCAGATCATCTTTTGGACAGAAAAAAATGGTACAGTCATCACCATGGGTGGAATGTCTGTTTTCACTTTTAATTATTTAAATTAAAATATCTATAATTAAATCTACATATTGTTTCCCATTTCTTTAAATTCTTATAAATACATCCAAAGACAACTGTCATAAAAATTGAAAACAAGTTGAAGCAAGTACACATGCTCTTTTAACACCAGTTTTCTTCACAAATTCCTAATATTTTCCAACTGCAGCAATAATATTTGCTTTTATTTCATTATGTAGGAGCTCTGTAATAGTAATAACTAATTTTAAACAATGCCATTGATCTATTTTGATTAATAAAGTTAAATCCTTGAATAAATCAATAAAAGTAATGTATAAACAATTCCTTCATTTCCAAAACTCTTCTTGCATTTATCTGGCAATAAAAACATATTTATAGGCTTCTTGAGTCTATAAAACCATATTGAGGTCTTAGTAATCATTTATTTATGATTAGAAGCAACCTACTCAACAAAATTCTTGAAAATATATTTTTATAGTGAACAATAATGGTATTCCACAATAATCATTGCAATTTTGTTTAGACTCTTTATTTTTAAAAATTAAAACAATAAAAACATCTTTAAGATCATGTGGCACAACTTTATGGGTCCATGTATTTATAAAAAATTTCAATAGTTTTGAAGATAACATATCATCATTTTAAAATTTCTACAGGTTGTTTATCACTACCAGCAACCTTACCATTTTTAACATTACAAAGAGCTGTTTTGACTTCACTAAGCTGCAAATCTAAAGGAATAAATAAAGCAGACATATGTCATCAAAATTGTTATCTCAATTCTTATATTAAATGTTTCATAGAGTAAACAAAACCCTTTACTGATTATTAAAATTCCCATTTTACTCTTATCTTGAAGAAAATCCTGTATTTAAAATTTTAGTTCCAAAAAAATCTGCATTTGGCAGTAATTTTTTTTAAAAAAAATTTCATTCTGGTTATTGTTACATAGTACAGCCTTTTCCCCCTTAAATTGTCCACTGTCAAAGTCAGAAATCAAACCAAAAGGTTTTATTGTTTTATGCTTTCATGATAGATTTTGAATGTAAATATATATATTTTTAGTAATTTTTTACTTTGATAATTAAGTTATTACATTAATTTACTTAAATATAAACTTTGATTTGAAAATTTATAATTTAAAAAAGAATAATCAAGGAAAAGGAAATATCTTTTGATACAATTCAAGACAAAGACAAATGACCGCTATTTTTATATCAATGTTATTCGATGCTCTAGAAAAATGCAAAACATTTTCATAAATATTTAAGTATTTAATGATTATTTTTATACTACTTTGACTAATAATGTGTCTAGATTTAGATTTTTATTTAAAATATTGAATTTTAGACAATGAAAAACCAACAATAATGAATAATCAGAGATTGTAATTTCTAATACAAAAAAAAATCACCAGGGATGCCAAATAATGATTGGTTGAAATATAATTCATTTTACTGGAGGTTCTTTTTCAAATGTTTTTTTAAATATTTTTCTTCAGTTATTAACATTATTTTAAATTTTTTGTTATATTTAATCAATTTCAATGTGAAATAATTGGATTTCTAGAAGCTAAATTAAAACAGTTCTGTTTATTGAAGGTTACATTTTTTTTTTGAATAGAAACATACTCTAAACATAATTGATGAATAATATTTAATCAAACTTTTGTATAATTGAACAATAAAATTAATTCCCTGTTTTCCCTCAAAAATTTGTTTGCTGAAGGATTTTAAGTACTCAGAAGATCAGTGTCACCATACATGGCAATGTTAATTCTGACATTGATAGGGTTGTGAACCATTTCTATTATCCATGTTTTCCTGTCAATACATATACCAATAATTTTTAAACTTCTTTGTCAGTCATTGGCTTTCTGTGACTTTAAGTATACATATTTATTATAAAGCTCAACGTTTAATTAAAATTCTACCAACCTGAAAATTTGTTTCCCTTTAATCAAATTCCTAAGAAAAAAATCATTGACAAAAAGTCACTTACGAGTCTCTTTTTAATTAACTCAAGAATGGATTTCACTTTTAACTGTTCTTAAAAAAAATTCGATGCCTTAATAACAATACAAATAATCCAAATTAGCAATTTAGTATTGAACAGCAGTTAAAATTTAGTACTGTATAATGATATTTCTAAAGAAGGAAGATCAATGTTCTTGCAAAAACGATTGGAATAAAATGTCTTATATTCTAACTCTTAACTATATTGAGATCATTAATGCTATTGTTTTGAAGAGTGAAGTATTTTTTCTGCCTAACCAAAATGTATGTATTGCTAAAAATCAATAATAAAAGCCCATTTAAATTTACATACTCAATAAATACATTTATTTCCAACAATTTTGGTCAAAATTCTATTATTTGTAGCAACTATGTAATATTTAATTTTATTTACTAGCACAGAGATCGTACATAATTTAAATAGAAGAGATTTACATCCTAACCACATGCGTTGTAATGTTGTTATATTAGCTCAACCACGTCTTGTTGAGTACTGAGGATACTTTCAAACCAAAACACAAGATAGAGACCTTTGAAAAAATAAGAGGGTCAGTCTTATCTTTTCTACTTAAATTTAGTTATATAGGTCAATCTAAATAAAACACTACTCAACAAGATATCATTGAGCTATTATAACAACATAACAGCTCATGTGCTTAGAGTATAAATCCCTTCTGTTTAAATTAAATATTTGTAGTATCACACAACTAAAATCTCCAACAAAAAGGGTTTTTTAAATGGTATTATTGTGAATGATGCGATCCAATAAAAATAAAATATTTCTTTCCAGAGTTCTCTTAATTTAATACTGGAATATATGCAGTAATAAAGTAAGAACTAGTACTATGTGCAAACAAATTTTAATAACATCAGAGTTTTATTAATACAAAAGAAATTACTATATCTTTCAGGTTATCACCTTTTTTTATTCAGTAGAAAAACTTTAATGTTTTATATATTTAGCTTTTATATTTTTAAAAATAAAGCTTTCAATCCAAACAATATACAAATACTATTTCCTTAAACTGCCTAAACCTTTTATTTGAATGCAATTTTTTTTTTACTTTGTTATTTAAAAGAATTATTATAAATTATATAAAAAAATAATAATTGGATATGATATGAAAGTTTATATATAGATAATTTCCATATTATTATAGAAAAATTAAAACAAATAATTTTTTAATTTCAAAGTTAATAGATATTAATATTATCCAAAACTACATCAGACTATAAAATGTATAAAATAGAATAAACACACACACATATATATATAGTGTTTTCATGGTTGTATGATATAGATCAATTATTACTTTTTGGGCCTAACCGTGTGTTATTTTCTATTACAAACCGATATTTCAATGAACTAGCATCCGCTATTGTCCAGGTTAACTTTTAAAAGCAAAAAAAAAAGAAGTTAACCTTGTCAATGGCGGATGCTAGTTCGTCGAAATATCGGTTTGTAATGAAAAATAAGACAAGGTTTGGCCTCCAAAAAATAATTTATCTATATATGTCTATATATTATCACTTACATATAAATATTTAAAAAATATTTTTAGGTGTTTCTGTGTCACTGAATCTGGAGCCGAAATAGAATTTCGAAGAATTCCTAGGCCCGAGTCTCAGAATATGAACTGTGGTTTGTTTTGACGATTTTTTAAAGATAAAAATTTATATTTTCATGATTTACTTTTTGAAGATTTAATAATAAAATTTAGTAAAGACAAAAAATAATTTTATAGGTCTGAAGTAAATAATTTTCAAGAACTAAGAAAAATATTTCTCTTTAAATAAAGCCAGATATTTTTTTTTTCTCATGAGCAATATGCCTACAAATCCTATTAACCATGATAAATATTTCGAAAAATGCCTACTTACTATAAATATCTACATTTACTCCTTATTACTTAATTATTTCTTTAAACATGATGAGGTATATGGGCAACAGTCTTAGATGTAGCATACATTAGCATGCAAATCTCTCTACATAGAAACCAAACTTCGCTTTGATAATTTTCTGATTATAAATAAAACTCTTGGAATATTAAGAACCAATATCTACTTTACAAAACAATATTCTCTTTTCTCAGGAAATATAATAAAATTATTCAATTTAATATTGAAGGTAAAACGTCATAAAACTTACTATTCTTTTAATAATGCAAATCTTCTAATATTTTGGGATTTACATTAATTATTTACAGAATGTATTTCTAAGTGTGGTATGACGACTTTTGTTTTATTTTGCAAAACAAACTACTTCTCTTGAAGATAGTTCAAATGATTTTATAATCTCCATTTGGATAGATAATATTTATTCAGGAAATATTTACAAACTTCCCAAAATATATTGGACCTACTTCTTCTCTTCCAGATCTTTTTATTTCTTCTGTACTTATATGAGCTTTTAATTCTCATAGTTCTCTTTAGGAATATGTAAATGAAGATTGATTTATGTTTCGTTTTGACAAAAAATATTTCCGGTTGAATTTTTAATTTTGAATTACTTTCTTCATTGCCAAAAGCAGTCTAATCAATCTTGAAACCGATAATTCTATAGTCATACATTTTAAATTGGCTTTATTACAGGACAATTGATAAGAAGTTTATGCTTGGAAAGTGGTAATACTGGAATTGATCCTAGGACCTCACATTTCTGATCTCTTATCCAACAACTGTACTAAACTACACCAGATGGTTAGGTGAAAGTATAAAAAAAACTGGAGTTGATAAACTGGAGAAAATAAATAGAATAATAATAGAGCCTCTCCATTTTCTTATTGCAAGATTAGATTTAATAAATTCATAACAATAGATGTCCAAAAGTCCATTCCTCATGAATTTCAAAAGCTATTGATTTCATATTGAAACAAAATCATAGCCAATTTTTGTCTATTAAAGATGGGAAAATTGCTGACATCACGAAAGTTCTTCTTTGGCGGCATTCTCTGCATAATCTTTTTGTTTTGTTTCAGTGTTAATAACAGCTTCTTCGGTTTTAAAGGTAACCGACGCTCTTAAACTTTACTGATTTAAACTTTTTTGCATTTATAATTAAACTTGCATAATCGCTTCTCTGATGACAAAAAAAATATTAAACCGGAATATAATCTGAATAACATGCGAATGTCCGCAATCTGTTTAAAAATGGGTACAAAGATGACTCGGCATGTCAATAAGAATAAGAATAGCTGAATGCATCAGAATAAAAAAATCTACTTTGGAGTATCGCTTTTAGGATAATCGCTATGAAGCCGGAATGATCTTAATGACTGAAAGCCGACACCTCATGCTAAAACAACTGAATGAATCTCCCTCTCCTTACTGTCTAAACTGCATGTGAAAAACCCAAAATTCTTGAATAAATTTCTTTCATATCACCTGAACAGCACTATATATCCCTCTCCTTACAAGGTGAGTTAATTCGACCCCTCTGCAAACTATTGCCCATATTCTTTTTACTTTTAATTACATTCTCTTGCCTACAATACTTTAATTGCGAACAATGGATGTAGCTATACTTATCTTTAGCTAATCTAACTCTAAAATTTTATACAAGATTTTATTTAATTAATACAAATTTTGTTTGACAATACTTTTAATGAATCTTTGGATTTATGAATCGCTCAGGCCATTGAATTCCATACTGTAAACTTTTTCTAATTAATAAAAGTACATTTTGTACTTAAATAGATTTTTCTGCAGGTGTCAAAGGACCATTAAAGCTACTTCTACATTTTTCTTTTTTTTAAATACATAATAGAATAATAATAATAAAAAAAAAACATTGACTAGCCTGTGGTTATGAAAGCTGAATTTTAAAAAGAGAAAGATAAAAAAAAAAATTATACAATCTAAAACTGTATAGTGTTGTTACAATATAAACTATTTTTAAGTTTTCAAAAAAAAAAAAAAAATCAACACGTAAGAAACAAAAACAAACAAAAAATAGTAAGTTTAAAAAAAAATTAAAATATATGTTGTTTTAAGTTTCCCATTAAAATCTTAAATGTCTACCATATTTAAACAACAAAAATAACAACAACAACAAAAAAAACAATACACTGTGTATTGAATATTATTTAAATAGGTGGGTCAGCAATATGAGATGGGACTGAGTGTTGTGGGTCGTGTGAAAGTCTGAGTTCAAATCCCTCATATATTACATATATAAATGCAGGTTTAAGCCTGTACAATGTATTAAATTGCATATGTATCTCTGGTGTACGCGATTATATATATCTACGCGTATTATCACCATTTTAAAATTATAACATTAAAATATATTTCGTGTCTAAACACGGGAGAAAATAGGCTTGCTCAGACCTCCCATTTATAGTTATACATATATGACTGGACTGCAACTCTGCTTGCAGTCATCTTTGTGCCCTCGTTTGAAACTGACTGGCACAATATATATATTTCAATGCACATACATATTTAGTAAATTAGAAAATTATTAATTACAAAATGGAATAATATATGCTAAAAATAACTAATAGTTATACGACTAATAAAAATGGCTATTTTTGAGAATATAAAAATATTAAAATGAGATTATTATATTTTTATGTGAAAACAAATGTGAAAATGCACTAAGAACGAAATTATTAGTATGCTTGTTAATGATTATGTTCATCCAATTGTATCTACCACTCATAAAGATATTTTTTATTTATACAACTACTTACTCAACACTTTTTTCTCTGACTACTTAGCTATATTTATTTATCACTAGTTTATAAGTATAATTGACTTTTATTTCAGAGTGTGTCAGAGCTCATGCCAAAGGTGAAAAACATTTACGATGCCTTCCAAATGGAAATTATGATAATTTGCAGTGCAAAGACGAATTTTGTTACTGTATAAATAAACACCAACAGCAAACTGGTAATGCTGTTTACAAATCGTTCATCCAAACACTACCATGCTGTAAGTACTATTTTTTGTATTAATATCTTGATTAATATTTAATTCACTATTCACATTAAATAAAGTAAAATAAATAATTATTTTTTTATTTGCACTTGATTTAAATATTCTGAAAATTATTACTTATTTCTTTTCTTGAATTGAAACTTATTTCAGAATTAAGAATAAATATCTTAAATATATATATATATATAATTTAAAATGTACAGCCCACTGAAAAATTACCCAAGGGCAATGTAATGGGAACTTCACATTCCGATATCACATGATGAACAACTTTTTACTTTATATCCTATTAAATGAGCTAAATGCAAGATACTCTATTATATTTTAACTAACTCTATTGATTGCAAATAATGACAAATGCTAAAAATAATGAGGCATTACAATTACTTACATACATAAATTATTACAACACATATGGTAACATAAATGCCAGTCTTCCATGGAAAACATTAATGTTTACCTGATGGTTTGTGATGATGGTGTTTTAGTTGCATTTATTGTTTGGATTATTTTTAATTATCTAATATGTGTATTGAATGTCTTTAAAAAATTAACTTTATTTAAATATTCCAAATACATTCAACTGCTAGTAGTAGCACATCAAACAGATTAATATATGCACAATGTTTTGCAAGGTCTTATTTTCCTCTCTTCTTCAGCTGTTGCTATCCTGATACATAACAGTACTAGTATGAGAATCAAATCTGGATCCTTAGATACTTGAGTATTGAATTTTAAGGTAACACTCTAACCAATTGAGCCATGCTGTCAAAGGCAACAGTCAGCAGAAATTTCATATACTTAATTATAAGGTTCCTCCTGATTTCTTCATTTTTTTTCTTTAGAGCAAAGTTGATTAGTGGTTTCTAAACATTATGTGCAATCAGTCACACTAGTTTGACTTATAAGATTGTTTGCCATTGTTATGTCAGCAGCTTCTTTAAATTTTCTTTTTTGTAACTTTTTTTCTCTATCCAATAATTTTGTGTTTTCACAATTAATATGTTCATTGGTATGTACATGGTCTGCTACCTTAGACACATCTGTCTACTCTTTTTTACTCAACAGTTTGTGTTCTTGCAAGTGCTTTTCAATAGAATGACTGGTTTCACCAATATATGTTATTCCACATTAACATGGTATTTCATAGATGCAGTTTTTTATTTTCAACATATTGAGTTTAGATTTTGTAGATGTTAGAATTTCTGCAGTGTGGTATAACTCTGGAAGGCTGTTCTGATGTTATACTGATTGCAGATTTTCTTGGTATTTTTGGTATGTATGGGTACACTACAGTACTAATAAGTGGTTTTTTAATGGTTTTTTTGTTGTCTGTTTAAGATTTTCTTAATAACAGCTGATGACTAACCATTTTTCATAAGAGTTTTTTTCTATATAGATGTTCTTTTTCCAAATTTCTAGTTTATGAACAAACTTTATTTCCTGTGTAGTGATAGTATAACTCTATGTTTTGTTTTTATGATGTGATAGGATATATAGGCTAAGTAGTTCCTGTATGTGTAGATTTTTGGTAAACTGTAGTTTTGATTTTGCCATGAGGGAGACTTGTCACAAGAGCATCTAAGAATGCCAATTTTTGTTCTTCTTCTGATTCTATTGTGAATTTAATTGATGGGGATATGTTGTTGATGTATTTTCCTGTATGTGTAGGTTTTCAATAAACTGTAGTTTTGATTTTGCTATGGGGGAGTCTTGTCACAAAAACATCTAAGAATACCAAGTTTTGTTCTGATTCTAATGTGAATTTAATTGGTGACAATATATTGTTGATGTGTCTCCAGAAAGTTTGTAATAGTGCTTCATGATGTGGCATTACAACAAATGTATCATCCACATAGCAAAGCCAAATTTTAGGTGGATATGAAGTAGTATTTATGGTTGTAGGTTCAAGTTCTTCCATATAAATATTGCTAATTAGAGATGATAATGGTGAGCCCATATCCATTCCTTGATTTTTTGGAAGAATTCTGTATTACATTGAAAGTAGGTGGTTTTTATGCAGAATGTTTATAGTTCTATTATACTATCAATAGAAAGAGTTGTTCTGATTTTCAAGCCATTATCACTATTTCATCTTTTCCTTACCATACTTTCAATATAATACAGAATTCTTCTAAGAAAATCAAGAAAAGGCTATGGGATCACCATTGTCAATCCTGATTAGCAATATTTGCATGAAAGAACTTGAAGCCACAACCACAAATACTATTTAATATCCACCTAAAATTTGTTTTTGCTATGTGGATGATATGTTTGTTTTATGACCACATGGGAAAACACTATTACAAACTTTCTGAAAACACATCAACAACATATCTTTATTGATTAAATTCACAATAGAATCAGAACAAGAAAAAAATGGCATTCTTAGATGTTCTTGTCACATGACTCCCTCATGGCAAAATCAAAACTACAGTTTACTGAAAATCTACACATACAGGAAAATATTTAGCCTATACATTCAATTAAATCAGAAACACAAAACATGGAGTTATACTATTACTATGGAATAGAGTAAAAGAAGTTTGTTTAGTAACAAGTGATTTGGAAAAACAAAAGATCTATATAGAATAATCTCTTATGAAAAAATGGTTATCCATCAGCTGTTATTAAGAAACATTAGATATACAACAAAAAGAACCATAAAAAGAAAAGGCAATTATTGGTACTGTAGTGTACCCATACTTACCAAAAATACCAGACAAATTAAGGAAAATCAGTTAATCAGTATAAGATAAGAACCGCCTTCTGGAGTCATAACACACTAAAAAACTTTTGAGATCTACAGAGTCTAAACTTGAAATGCTGAAAAGAAAAAAAAACTGCATCTATGAAAAACCATGTGAATGTGGAAAAACATATATTGGTGTTACCAGACATCCAATTGAAAAGCACTTGCAAAAACACAAATTGATGACTAGAAGAGAGTAAACAGATGTGTCTAAGATAACAAACCATGTATGTACCAATGAACATATGTTCAATTCTGAACACACAAAAATATTGGATAGAGAAGAAAAGATACAAAAAAGGAAATTTAAAGAAGCTGCTCACATAACATTGGCAAACAATCTTATAAGTCAAACTAATGTGATTGTACCTAATGTATGAAAACCAATAATCAACTTTACTTTAAAGAAGAAAAAGTGGAGAAATCAGGAGAAACCTCATAGATAAGTATGAAATTTTTACAGACTGTTGCCTTTGGGAGAATGGCTCAGCTGGTTACAGTGTTACCTTAAAATTCAATACTCAAAAATCTAAGGGTCTGGTTCGAATTCCATGTACTGTCACTGACAGGCCAGCAACACTTGAAGAAGAGGGAATAATAATACCTCTCAAAACATTGTATAGATATTAATCTGTTTGATGTGCTATTACTAACAGTTGACTGTATTTGGAATATTTAAATAAAGTTAAATTTTTCTAAAGACATTCAGTACTCATGTTAGATGATGGAAATAATCTAAACAATAAATATAATGGAAAACATTAATCTCTTAGGTTTTTTTTTTTTTTTTAACCGGAGATTAAATTTAAAATAATGGCATTATTTTATTTAATAGCCTTACTTATTTTGCATACAAATTAATAGTGTTAGTGGTTTATTAATTATATTATATTTCATGCATAGACAATATATGGTACAATATATTTTAATTGTTTCTGGACAGATATAAATTCACTGGACTAACTATCACTATTAATTACTAACCCAATTAGTCACTGTATAGTTTTAAGACTTAACACATAGATTCAATAATACTAGAATCATTGACTATGATCAATCATTGTTAGGCTGTTATGCAGGTAAATAACTAAACATTACTTAAATAGGCAAAAAAGACAGAAAACAGCATGTTACTCTCATTTATGAATAAACAATATATACTTCAAAATATATGATAAATGGTAGAAATGTGCATCTACTGTGTAGTACTGTTCAATGCAAGAGTGCTAAGTGGAGTGACCAGCAAATGCAGGTATCACACAATATATATATATATATTGTGACCGGTCGCCTTATTCAACCGTTCATATAGGGATTGAAAGCTCCGAAACAAACATGATATAGCGTAAAGCTTTATTTATTTTCCTATATCGATAGTTGTTCATTATCAACACAAGGGGGCGCCAGATACGATGATTTAATTTACAATTTAATTTCTCGCATCACCTTACGTCATATCAAAATGATTTCGAAGTCTAATCCCCGCCCATAAGCTCAAACTCCCAGCATGGACCAATAAGGGTCACTCAGGGTCGCGATGAAATTGTTTCAAGAATATCATTCTGGCAAAAGACACAATAATAACCAATGGAGAAGAAGCTTGGTTGATTTACAGATCGGTCCAAATATTGGACCGGGTCATTGGTTATTTGGCGACTAATACGAATGTTTGACTTATGCATCCTTATATAAAAATTTAGAAGCTTATAATATCATCCCCCCGTTATCATACAGTCCAATAGAATTATTCATACTAGCTTTATTGACATTTACTTACACTTATTAATAATAGGCCCTCCCAACTCTTAAACCTATCTTAACTACATAGTAAATAAACATCGCGACTTACGGCACGATGAAACTTAAAGAAATAAACAAAACAAAAAAATAAGAAAGACAAATTTAAAAGTAAAATAATTAATCGCATGAATAAATGCTGATTATAATACTTAAAATAACAAAAAAAAATATAGATTTACTTATAGGAAATGATTTGAGAAATGCTCGACTTGTTTAAATTATAAAAAGAAATTTATTGAATATAAAAAAAAATGCAATATTGATTAATAGTTTTATTTACACGCACATACGTGCATTCACGCACTCGCACAGAAAAGAACATATTATGCATAATAAACATGGATGATAAAATACATATTTCCTTTTATATTTTGAAATTAGGTGTGTTATAGCTTAGAAGATAATAATTAAGGTCAAAGTTCATAACTGAAAAGTCCTAAGATTTAAAGATGAGGAATTGCATAGCATGTGATTTACGAAGATTAAAATAATAAGTTTAAATATGAGGAATTACGGATCATTTATAGTTTGTTTTACGAAAAGTCGAATTTAATTAATTATGAGATTGCCTTTTAAAGTTTACGTAAAGAATGAATGAAAACATTATAAAATAAAGTGTTTACCTAGGATTTTTGCTTAGTCTTCCGCTGCTTCTACTTTGGTGAGGGTTCGAACATGGTAGATGATGTTTTCCATAATACGAGGTTATTCTTTTTTTTTTTTAAAGTTCAGCGTAGTGGGTTTGGACGATTCATGTATTTCAAATGGAACAACATTATTGAACTGGTTGGAGCACTATTTTCGGATGGTACTGTTGTTGATCATTCATAGCTGTGGAGATGTTCTGGTGGCGGAGCGTCGATCAATCACTGAAGGGTTTCCTAGCCCATCATGACGATCGACGCTCTAAATACTGATTTCACTGCGATCATATTGAATAAACCGGATAGCAAAAACAAAATGAAAACGAGATGATGAATGACTTTTGACTAATGAATTTTGAATAAAGGATAAAGAAAGAATAAAGAATGAATAATATCTTTAGATTTTGCTTGATATTTATATGGGTTGGGTATTATCTGAGGATCGAATCTCCACCCAGAGTTCAATATTTTTTTAGTTGTCGATATGGTCCGTGTCCTACGTAATGTTCACTCAATCCATATGCTGGAGGCAATCTTAGGTTTAGGCAATCTCATATTGCAATCTCAGTTAATAAATAAAAATACTTATTCACACCTTTGATGCATACGTGTGTGCGTGTTTTAAGAGAACAATCTACTTTACATTAGTTTAAAAGTCGAGCATTTAATCTTTCTCAAAAATCATTTCTATAAGCTTTTAACTTTTACTACAGTTATAATTTAAAATAAACCCCTTTTTAATTATCCCTGCGGCATATACAAGTAAAAATCACTTATTGAGATTAAAATGGCATATTAGTAATACGTTTTATATTTTATTTTTAGAGGATATTATTTTAGTAGATTATGTGAAAGCCTTAAACTATTTAATCAGAAATATTAACATTTTATTTTACAGTGTATTTTATAAAGTATTGAAAGAAAACTATATCTATTTTTCATCATAAGTTGAAAGTGAGAAAAAACAGAGTGTTTACATTGCTTGTGTGTGTGCGTATATACATGTACCGACTTTGTCTCGGTATAATATATATATATATATAAATGAAAGCATATGTTATACAGTAGATGTGTCAATCTACTGCATACTGCTCTTAAAAGTAAATTAATGAATACAAGTGAGTAGCAGATGCAAATGCTATTGCACCCATTTATGAGTAAAAAATATTTATAATTAAATATTATACATGAATAAAACAGTGAGAAATACATTTTTTTTTGTTATGGTCTGAATTTAACATAACAATAAATAAACGGTATATATATATAATATTATGATTCGATGTCTGTATTTTTAAAGTAATATACGTAATTATATAACTGAATATTTGTAAATACAGTAACTAAATAATTAAAAATTTTATCCACTTAGGAGTGCTTTCAATAATCCCAGTAATCTGTTTCAACTATAGCTTTGAAATGCAAGCAGCAAATGTTAAGATCATGGAGTTGTGGGAAAGTTAGCATTTCAAAGCTTTAGTTGAAACAGATTACTGGGATAATCGAAAGCGCTTCTAAGCGGATAAAATTTTAATTATTTAGTTACTATATTTACAAATATTCAGTTATATAATTACACACACATATATATATATTAAATGTGAAAAAGTAGATTGTGTCAAAATATAGACATTTTTATATAAATATATCTTGGCACTCTGCCATATTAATACTAATATAAAAAGAAACACTAAGTCAGAGATTAAATATGTTTATTAAATTATTAGCACCAACTATTTTTTTGATGCTTTCATGCTTATTCTGCTGAAAAAAATCTATTTTCTGCTGATTTGAAGACTATTTGTTCTCTGGTACATTACATATTCATTTTTTGTAATCAACCATACTTTTTTTATTATTTTTTGTTTTTGGTTGCTTTCTCTTGCACACTTTTTAAACATAATTTGGTTGATGTATTAGTGACATAAATTTTTGTCTGTGACTTTTTATACATTAGAGAATGCTGGGTCATTATTGTTTTAAGGTACGCATTGGTATCACCATATTATATATATATATATATATATATATATATATACCATATTATATATATATATATATATATGGACAGTCAATTTGATTGCACCTACAGCATAACTAGAGAACAAATAGTATTTAGATCACGAGGAAGTAGTATTTTTAACAGAATAATAGTGAATATGACATGACAAATATATACTTAGTGCTAATAATTTAACAAACATATTTGAATTCTGACATCATTATATATATATGTAATCAAAGATGACACTCTTTTATATAAATTGAAGTATGCTTAAATAAATAATTAAGTTTAATGAATTAAAAACTAGAACATTTAAGAAAGTAAACATATCTATGTTAAGATTTAGTTCATTTTGATTTAAAAATTTTCTAAGTTTCTTTTTTTTTCTGAGAAAAGAATTGTTTTATAAAATGGCCCATCATAGACTGTCAATTATGTGAATTACTAAATAAAATTGTTTAAATACTTGTCTATGTTTAGTGTTTTCCTGAAGTTTTGTGATGATGGTGTTCTAGTTATATTTTTATATTGGACCATTACCATCATCTTATATGAGTATTGCATGTCTTTAGAAAAATTTAACTTTTTATTTAAATATTTCAAAAACATTCAACTGTTAGTAATAGCACATCAATCAAGTTTGTATAAGCACAACATTTTGAGAGGTAATATTCTTCCCTCTTCCTCAGGTATTGCTGGTTTGATTAGTGACAATACTAGCATAGAATTTGAACCTCGGTACTTGCATTCTTGAGTATTGAATTTTAAGGTAATGCCCTAACCAACTGAACTATCCTTCTAAAGACCACAGTCAGTAGAAATTTCATATACTTATCTATGAGATTTTTCCTGATTTCTCCACATTTTTCTAAGAGCAAAGTTGATTAGTGATTTCCATACATTATATATAGTCATGCTCAGTTGATTTGTGGGACTTTTTTACCATTGTCATGTGAGCAGCTGTTTAAATTTTTTCTTTGTACTTTTTCTTTTCTATCCAATATTTTTGTATTTTCCCAATTGAATGTATGTTCATTGACTCATACATTGTCTGCTATCTTAGACAAATCTGTTTTCTCTTTTGTAATTATCAGTTTGTGTTCTTGCAAGCACTTTTCAGTGAGACAACTGGTTTTACCAATATATGTTCTTCCACATTCACATGGTATTTCATAG
The DNA here is from genome assembly GCA_028023455.1 of Epiperipatus broadwayi. NCBI lineage: Eukaryota > Metazoa > Onychophora > Udeonychophora > Euonychophora > Peripatidae > Epiperipatus > Epiperipatus broadwayi. The sequence goes on from JAQFVV010006352.1 coordinate 2,019,052, forward strand.
ATATCAATAAACTTCCTCAAAAACAAAAAAAAAACATTAAGAAAAAAATTTATTTAGTGTTAATAATTACGTTACAGAAATTAATTACATACTAAACTTTTTTAAAAAGACAAAACTTTGGTTAGTAATTACAGACAAATATAATGATAAAAAATTGTTGACTGCTGATTCTTTACTACCAGCTATATTTATGTCCCCTCCCTTCCAAGTTTTTTTTCTCCTACTTTTAACTATTACTTAGGCAAGTTAAATGGTTGGATTTTAAATAAGACTTTCTTTTTAAAAATAAAATATTTATATTAACTATTTCATTTTTATTCCTTGCATTTACCCCTACATTGCACTTTTTTTTTTACTGGCAGTACTTTTTACACAAAATTCAAACTATATCTTTACATTAGTACAAAAAATATATTTATTTCAGAAAAAATGTTACTGGCATGATTTATTTTTAAAATTCTCAGGATACTCATGGTTATAATGTATTGGTCCATGTTGGGTGGCCAATTATAATGGTCGGGGTAAGTTCAGAGTCTTCTGTGGCAGGCGACATACTTTAACATGCCTTGGCCTTGGTGGTTCTTTGATGGCACAAGCAAGAGCAGTAGAGGCTACATAATGCATGGCAAAGAGTGGATCTGAAGATGGAGGAAAAGGCAGCTGAAGGTCGTAATAAAATATTTATGTAAAATTTGGATCTTAACTTACATATCTGCCTACTATATAAATTTTTAGGGTTCCAATAGCCTGGTGGCGACCTGTACAGCAGATATGTAAGACTCTGAACTTACCCTGATCGCTATAATTTGCACCCAACATGGGGTGTATAATATGATCCTGCATGTAACAGATCTTCATGCTTCATTTACTAATTACACCAATATATCCAATCGATTAACCCAATTTAACTATGAAACAAATAACCTAAGATTAACCCTCTCTTAATTAAACTAATATAACTTTACAAATCTATGCAGCCATTTATGCCTGACTTAAATTTAACATTTATATAATTTAGTCAATAAATATTAATAAAAAAATGGAAATGATTACATTAGCAAACTCAAATATCTTAATAATTGATTTTGAAATCTTAAAAGTCAGATAAAAGTTCATTTTAAAAATTAGGTTTAGTTGATTATTAAAAGCTTGTCAAATCTTGACCAAAGTTTTTTTAATTACATTTTTTTAAAATTTTACAGTTCATATCTTACAGTAAAAGAGTCCCGGTTCCTGGTGCCAATTCCTGCAAAGTCTTTATTGGAAGACCAGTCTGTTGTTTTGGAGGTGGCCTTAGCTGGTTCAATCCTGGTACTATTTTATTGCAGTACCCCTATGATTCGGGTCTGCAACATAATCAATATCAACCACAAAAAAATGATGCTGAATAATTGTATAATTATTATTATTATTTTTTTTTACAAAAATTGTTTTTTTTTTCATCTTGCCCAACCTTAATTAATAAAGTAAACTTTGCATACTTATCCAAACATACTCTTGCATACACATTTATCTATCTATCTATCTATCTATCTATCTATCTATCTATCTATCTATCTATCTATCTATCTATCTATCTATCTATCTATCTATCTATCTATCTATCTATCTATCTATCTATCTATCTATCTATCTATCTATCTATCTATCTATCTATCTATCTATCTATCTATCTATCTGTCTATCTGTCTGTCTGTCTGTCTATCTGTCTATCTGTCTATCTGTCTATCTATCTATCTGTCTATCTATCTATCTATCTATCTATCTATCTATCTATCTATCTATCTATCTATCTATCTATCTATCTATCTATCTATCTATCTATCTATCTATCTATCTATCTATCTATCTATCTATCTATCTATCTATCTATCTATCTATCTATCTATCTATCTATCTATCTATCTATCTATCTATCTATCTATCTATCTATCTATCTATCTATCTATCTATCTATCTATCTATCTATCTATCTATCTATCTATCTATCTATCTATCTATCTATCTATCTATCTATCTATCTATCTATCTATCTATCTATCTATCTATCTATCTATCTATCTATCTATCTATCTATCTATCTATCTATCTATCTATCTATCTATCTATCTATCTATCTATCTATCTATCTATCTATCTATCTATCTATCTATCTATCTATCTATCTATCTATCCATTTATCTATATATGTGTAATGATATTTATAATGAAAATTTGCATACTTCTAAAATCAAAGTAATATGTAAATTAATCAATTATATAAACACCATTTAATAATCACTCTGATACAATGCTTACTGTAAACTGTATATAATTTTTCAATCACACTAAAATAAACAGTAATTAGTTCTTGTCTGAAGGTTTGGGATGATGGTATATTAGATGTGATAATTTTTTAGACTATTTCCATCATCTATCATTCAATGCTGATGTATGGAAAATTTTAGATTTTATTTAAACTTTTCAAATACCAACAACTTCTTAATAATAACACACAAATAGACAATACAGTTTAGTAATTTCACAATGTTTTGAATAGTAGTATTCTCTACTTTTTTCAGGTATTAGTGGCCTGACCTGTGATAATATTAGCATAGAAATCATACTTACACCTTTAAATTTTTGAATATTCAATTTTTAAGGCAACATTCTAACCAATAAAGTTTACAATTTGAAAAATAGATCAACATATTATCACAAATAATTAGACCATCCTACACAAATCTTTCATGGTTTCCAGTGATCTTCAATTAGTAGTTGGGTAATCTACTTAGTTTTTTTCAATATAATAAACATATTTTATGCTGTATAAAACAGATCAATTTTATAACATAAAATAATTATAAAATAGTCCATTACTACAAACATTTGCAATAAACAAAATATTTAATGATGCTCAATTACATTTTAAAAAACTGTTTGGTTTTGAGATTGTCATCTATTATACTAAAAAGACTAGTTAGTTGACAGTTGTGGGTTAAATTTAATGCTAAAGTAGTAAAATATACTGATTAGAGTGATAGATAAGCTGTTTATTTTTGCACCAAGTCAAGATTGATATCAGTGTATTACAAGTGATTTGGTTGGCTAGGTTGCTAAATATTGTTGGAGTAGATAATTTACGTATTTTTACAATTTAGCAGAATGCATGTTTAGATTATATTATAGTATATTAATTAAAATGTTGCAATTTATTATCGATTTCAATTCGTTTAAATGTTTAATAGTGTTACATCGAAAAAAGGATTAGCTTACACTTTAAAATCTGTGTAGTATTAATATAGAATAGATTATGTTGGAAAAATAATTAGTTTGTCTATCTGCAAACTAAATATATTTTATAAAAAACATAATACAATTGTACTGATTGGGCTTATTAACTGATTTATTCAACATTATATCATAATTGGTAAGAATGAAGTAAAGTAAATTTGAAAGGCTTCATTATTAACATTGTGCTGAAGGTCAATGTTAAGGCATGAAACGATAGTACTGGATGGATTGATTGACTAGTTATTTTAGAGTGATGCCAAAGTTGGTAAGTATACATTAAAGATGACACTTTTGGATGAATTGTTAAACGTTATTGTTTAAATAATTAATCCATATCTATGTATATGTAAAGTTAATAATGTAAATGGTTAAACCACTTGAGTAATCTTTAATTTTTAAGTGAAGTATTTTTGTTATAATGCTGATGCATATCATTAAACTTATAATGCACTATGATTAGTGTTAAGAAAATTATAGTTAAATTTTATATTATGTATATAAAGTTGTCACCCATATATATTTCAGATGAATATATATATATATATATATATATGTGTGGCAAGTATATATATTTTATATTATGTATATAAAGTTGTCACCCATATATATTTCAGATGAAGATTCTACTTTTAAAAATCACTTATCTCCATGTCAAGAGCAACTTCAGGATATTGCAGAAAGAATAAAAGATGCCAAAGTAATATATGTTTATTTTATTTAACTTTTTAGGTATATTTTGTTTTTCTATCAGTGTATATTTATCTGACATTCTGTGTCTTACTTAATATTGATCTATTTAGACATTTATTCCTCTTTGTATCAGTCTATCTGTCTTCAAAATCTATATCGATTTAATCCATATCGGTCCATTTATCTTTCTACTTAATATATTTAGAAATCATTCTATCTATTTTCTATTTATATATTTATTTTCCTTTCATCCCTATAGGATAGATGCTATATTCTTGCTATATTTCCTCTCTTGCTACATGAATTTTATATTTTTATACATACTTAATGAAAAACAAATTTTATTCTGTACAATGTGATACTGATTCTATAGTATATTTTATTTATTCATTGAAATAAAAATAATTATATAAAGATTATTAAAAATATTTTTTTAAAAAAATATTATTCACAAACATTTCTATTACAAGAATCTAAATAAAAATTTATTTAATAAAAGTTTAACAGTTAAATTCAATCTGCAGAAGAAGCAATGTCACCAAAGGTAGCTATGCAATTTGAAAGTAAAAAATTAAAATGCTTGTTTTTTTCTTAATGTTATTCCGATATTCTTAATTATATTTTTAAAATGGAATATTTATATATATTGAATATTTGAACAATGGAAAAATAATGCAATATGTTAGCATAACTTGATTTACCATTTAAAATGCAAAAAGTATTTTATTACAAAAACTATGTAATATTATGTACTGAAAAAAGTTTATGCTTAGAATTATGTATTTTTCTAATGGTTGGTAAAATATAATAATAGGTTTATGATTGTAATACAACTATTGGTATAGATTTTTAACAGAATGACAAATATGTAATTAACTACTGATTAAAATAGATAATTGAATACTTGCAAGAATAATTATATTTTACAACAAATATTTTATTATTGTTATTTTAAAATCATCTTACAGTCTATTTATTATCTCATACACTTAACTAAGTCACTCCAGTATCAACCACTTGCAACAAGTATGATCATCCAAATTATTATTACTATATAATACAATTAAAAAACTATAAATATGTTTATGCATAGGTCTTGTTGAGCTAACATTCTGTTAATTTTATACTTTGTGCTGGTATCTTTTTAATTTCTTCATCAGAAAACTTTTCTTTATAAGTTTCAACATTTTTTCTAATTGTAATTCTTCATTCTATTCTATTCAAAGCCACATTTTTTTCAATAAACACAATCAATATTGCATTTTTTTAAGAATGTCTTTGAGGTAATCTTATAATTTAATTGGGCCTCTCCTACAAAATTCTTACTCAAATTTACTATAAAACACTTTTCCATTAGGCAATCCTGTACTTATTATGTATTTATTATGCCCAACCCAATAAAGATAATGATTTTACAATAATGACTCTATAGTATTTCCGTTAACAAACTAAATAACTATTAATTAGGCTTATAATTTTGACGTCATATTTTCAGAAATTTAGGAAGACCCCTTAAATAAAATGTTAATTTCTTCTCAAATAACACAACAATAAAATTTTCGAGGCTCGTCATTTATTGTTTATTACATTACATTATATAATCTTTTTCTTTTAACAAGAAAATGTTTTTTTTTTTTTTTTACTGGACTTTAGTACAAAAATTATTAAACTAATATTATGAGATATTATTTTATATAGCGCTATAGAGTTCAAAAACCATAAACATGTTTATAAAAAAATATTATACAAAAATCCATTTTTTTGTAAATATTATTTAATTTTTATCTAGGATCTGACAAATATTCTTTCTGTTGCACAAATACATTGACATTCCTGTCCTTTTTTTTAAGAGAAATTATTTACAAATTATAGAAAAATATGATATTATATGAGATATTAATTACTATTATAAGTATATAGAGATTTAAAGAATGGATCAAAAGTTGTTTTACTTTAATATATGCTTATTAATATAGTTTTAAATTTTATTAATAACTTGAATAGATATATTTCAACTAAGTTAAACATTTGCAAGCACAATTTAAATAATTCTTTTTTCTTCTTCATCATCTACATATTGATAATGTTAGAAAATAAGATTAATAACTCCTTTACTTATAAATTTTATTCAATACAAGCATATTATTTTCACAAAAAAATTTGTTTTATTACTGTTTTGATTGCCTAGCCGTATTCAACTAAACTGTAAAGTATTTAAACACACGTGACTATATAGAAATGATATATTATAGAATAATTAAATGTAAAATATATAACTCATATTTTAATTGTAAATGTATAAAACATTGCATAGACCATTATAATTATACTAATCTTAAATATTATACACTATTGTTTTATTTAATACCAATAATATATTATTTTGTTTTAAATTTTTATATGCACTTTTATATAATGCTTATATTTAATGCCTAATTTATATTTATTTTTTTAAATCTTATGTTTATATATATGGTTAAAGATAAGACAGTTGTCCTTATCTTTATTAAAGTCGCTATCTTGTTCGGGGTTTGTGAGGTCCCTCTATCGGCAAACTAATGTTGCTTTACTATTAGAAATTTTAAGGCACATTCATTACAGATTAAAGCCTATTAAGTATTTACATATACTTCCTGTGCATTCAATAAAATATAATGACAACTCTTGTAAATTAATTATTTAATTGAAGCTATTTTTAATTTTACATAAAATTTATGGACTTAAATCATACATTTCTTTTTTTTTTCATTATATTTTAATTTCTTATTTTTTTCATTTACTTTCTTTGCATTTCTTCATATATTCATATATATTGCTTATAATAATTCATCTTATATACACTTTAATGCAAACAATTATTTGAATAAAACTTCTTTATTTTCCTGACCGTTTCACCTGTCCAGCAGCCGTCACCAGAGCTACAATATTTGAAATTAAGCACTCTCTCTATTGCTGCAAATTTATATGTGAATTTAGATTTAATACTGTATAAAGTTTAACTTTCATTAATCCATAGGAAGGCAATCAATATAGTTTTTAAATAAGTTATTTCAAAATTATTTTGAAAGAAGAGACAAATGATTTGATTGATATTACAATGAGTATTCCAAAAGCAATTTTCTAAAATTCATTTAATAGTCGAAGACAGTAAATTGGATTTTCTTGAAAATAGTATATGGTGATAATTCCTGTTGTTTTAATTTATCTATTTAATGCAAAGGAATGATATATTTTTCTAGTGAGGCAAAATGCCCAGAATAAATTTGTATACTCTGCCATTCTGGAGAAGATGATCAAAATGTCTATTTTAAAACTTGCTTTGACCAAATCCTGAATGCACTATAGTTTTACAAAAACTGATTAAATTTTGCCAAAAGTCATATTTATAGTCTCTGGTGAGCGAGTATCTGAATTCATCACCATTATCCAAAATTCTTTACTTTGTTTAAGATTTTATGGAGAAAAAATGACTCTTGCTATGGTAATATGGAATAACAGGCGATCATAAATATCTGGGTTTATTCCAAAAGCATAAATTTTAGACATTGATTGAAATGAAAAAAAAAACACCAAATCTTTAATATTATACCTTAGTCTGACTCATTTAAAAATTTTACATTCATTTATTTAACAAGTAAATAATACATAATGTCTTTTTAATGTTCTCAAATATTTGATTTTAATAAATTAATTTTAATTAATACATTTTGAACTGAATTGTAATGTTAAATAAAATAAATTAATTTACTAGACTTACATTTATAAATTTTAAATTAATAATGTTTTAAATAGATAGACATTGCATGCATACACACGTATACTTTTAAATGAAATATTAGTTTTACTAATTTAGCTAAATTTAATCTCAATTGTATAATTATCGTATTGTAATTGTTGTAGAACTGTTTCAAATATTTTTTTTTTTAGTTTAATTTTATGTAACCTATTTTGTATATAATTTCTATAATATAAATTTTATAGATATAATAAACATCTCCATACTTCCCAATTCTTTTAAAATTCATATAAATAAAGATATAATAAAAGACAAATGATCTCCAAGATGCATTTCGTGCTGAACCAGCACTCAACAGTTTGATCAGGTCACTATCTCTCTCTCTCTCATATATATATATATATATATATATATATATATATATATATTTATATATATATATATATATATATATATATATATTATTATATGCAAAGTATTTATATAGAGTAAATTGTTACATTTTCGTTTACCATTGTCAAACTCCCTCCACTCACAACTTTGACGCCATCCATTTCAGATAAATATACTAATGATTATTACTAATCATTTTCGAAACTAGAGATTATCTCTAGTACATAAACTTTAAACCTCAGTTAAAGATTAATATATCTGATTTTTAAAATTTTATACATACGGTGTTATTCACCTTTCTCTGTCCCGTATGTAATATTTTTATAGATATAATAAACACCTCCACGCTTCCCCAATTGTTTTAAAATTCATATAAATAAAAATATAATAAAAGATAAAAAATTCAACTGTGCTTTTCAAACAAACAAAAAATAATAACACAGACACACATAAATTAGATAAACATTGATAAATAAAATCTGTCCAGAATACATTCTTAAATACTTTCTACGAATTTATATTCTTTTAGGTCATACTATGAGATAATTTTAAATTTTATTAATAACTATAATACTTGCTATATGAACAATAATAGCAATGGATTTACTTTGTTTAACTAGAAAACAAAATCAATAAAAATTTTAGCTTTTGGACTATATTGATTAACTACAATGTATACAATAATTTTTTTTTGCTAAAATGTCTTTGAAGTAAGGTATAGAAATTCTATTTATATTAAATATTACCACAAAATAAGGGAAATGGTAAATATAGTGACATTTGTGGAAAAAAATCTTAGCGATTTCTCTAAGTAAGTAGTGAATTAAATTTTTTTATTTGTTATACAAAGTGAATCATCAAGAAAATTAAAAAAATACAGTAAAACAAAATATAAATTTAGGATTAATATAATTACAATATTATATGAACTGTTTTATTCATTTGTAATTAAAATATGAATTATGAGGTTATATTTATTCAAATATTTTGTAGCTCTAATGAAAATTGCCAAGTACTCAAAACTGCAAGAAAGTAAAATAAAATAAAACTATTTAAAGAAACAATATGTTTGAATTGAATAAAGGGTGAATGAGAGAAGTTGTTAAGAATATAAAATTGAAATGAAATTAATAAATGCAAAGTAATAATATAAAAAAGTAAAATATTATTGTAATTTCTATTCCTTAACATATTCTTGAAACATAGAAATAAGGATATCTGAAAAACAAATTATCTGTAAGTTGCATAAACAGATTCATTATTTGATACCAATATTAATCTCATAATATTAGTTTACTGAAATAAAATGTATTAAGATAACAGCAAACAATAATAAATTTCCACCTATGTGCTTGAAGAATTATACTTTTTTACATCTTTAATTTTAAAATTATACGTGGCTATTTGTTCTATCAAAAATACTTATTGATGGTAGTATGAATAAAAAAAATTGTATTAGCATTTAGATTTAAGACTTTTAAATTATTAAATATTAAATGTCATAACTAAATTGTGAAATAGTAGAATAGATTTTAAAAATAATTTATTTTTTTCGATGGGGGAAAGATATAAGAAGTGAACGCTAGTGAAATTTTGAAAATCATTAAATTAGATTAAAAACATTATAAATTAAAATTAGTCAGAAATTTTATAATAATACTTTTTAATTCTACTTATATGTTGGAATATTTACATCATCTAACATTACATATAGAATGTCTTTGGAAAAAATTCCAAATATAATTTTAATTTTCCAATTACATTCAACTATTACGAATAGCACATAGGTTCTGTATCTAACATAACATTTTGAATCGTATAATTTTCCATTCTTCTTTAGATGTTGTTGGCTTGTGTAGCGGTATTATCATGGAAATTAAACTTGGATATTTAGGTTTTGGAATAATGAATTTTAAGGTGAAGTACCTACCAACTGCATTATATATTAACCTGTGTTTATTACTAATAATTGAATGCAATTGAAAAAAAATAAAGTTTAAAAAAAAATTCTAAAAACATATAATATTTAATGTTATATTATGGAAATAGTCCAACTTATAAGTATAACTACAAATTAGAGATTTATTGGACAAATACATACACTGACAATAGTGTTAAAAGAATATTTATTAAATAGTGTATACTTCTTTAATTATGTTGAATATTATATTGAAAAAACAAAAAAAAAATCAGTTCGATTTTTGTAAAAGTAATATAATAAGATTTTAATAAAAAAATTTGCCAATAATTTGGTTCATAAAATACATAAGACAATTTTTATTTCTTTTGAAAAAATGATTAATAATAAATAAAAACATAAATAATAAATGAAAATTTTACCAAAATAAATTAAATAGAAGCATGATAAAAATCTACATGTCAATATTGTAAATATTAATTTAGCATTTGAGCTTAAATTTTCTAAAATAAAATAAGTGTACACATTATATAATATTCTATGCAAAAAATCTCAGAAATATAAAAGATTGTATTAAAATTACTAAATTTTCTGTTTATAATAAATTACCAGGATTGTGTAGCTTTAAAAAAATCTCTCTTTTATTTTTCCTCTATGTTTTTTGTTTGGTGGAAAGGTAAATTAAAATTTTATTTTTATAAAAGTGAAAACACAATCAAAAGGATAAAATTTAGTATATAATAAAATGCAAACCTATTTTATATAAGAATAGATAAAATCTAAATTGAACTATTTACATAATAATTGTAGTAATTTTTTTTTAAAAAATATTTTAATGATGTACAAAAAAAGTCAGCAAAACGCTCGTAATGGGAACATCCTGGAAACTTTTAAATGCATACAAATCTCATTATGACATTCAATCTTTTAAGAGATATACATTAATTTATTTATTTCTTGGGTGAACTGAAATAAGTTATTTTTCTTTACAATTGAAAACTAAAAATATAAAATCTGACTTAAAGTCAAAATATTATGAGAATGATGAAACATTTAGAATTTAATTAAATAAAAAATGTGTTCTTAATTAATACCACTGCTATATTTTGAATTATTTTTGCAAGTTATTTAGGTATAAAATCCAGTGTGTAAAAGCAAAAAAAAAAATAATTACAATTTATATTTTCAGTGTTATAGTTTAGAAAAAAAGTAAAAGTTTGTAAATAAATTTCATATTAAATATTATAGCTTTTTAAGTAGAATTTTAATTTAATAAATTGATATATCATGAATTTATTTTGGATACAGGTTAAGTTTATAATAATTTCATAAAATTAAAATAAAATAATCTTGTTATAAACTTGACATTTGGAAAACTCTGCTTAGTATAAAATGTGGTAAATTTCCATTTTTCAAACATATATTTTATCAGTCCTGTAGTCAACAAATTGAGTTTGCGTTTTTTGCCCTTTACTGAGAGGTTTTGCGAACATTTTTTTTCATCCTTTAAAATTCACACTTTTTTTTTTATGTTTAATGTCAAAAAAAATCTGCAGATATCAGGAGCTGTGCTGATATGATTATTCTGTGCTGAGTGCTAAATGGAATTTATTTATGCAATTAATCATCTGTTATCATCGATACAAAGACTTTGTCGTCTGAAAGTGAAGAGTAAATTGTGATCAAGGGAAATAGATTTAATTGAATTTGGAAAGATCGGGGATTGCTAACATTAAAAAAGTTTTTCCTTCACCGTTTTAAATACAAAAGTTTTTTAAAAAATATATTTTGTTAAATAAAAATTACAGCGTTGAAGTTATTTTTACCACACATATAATATTTGTGTTTTTTCTTTATTAATTTAATTATCCATTAAAATATTTGTATTTAAAAATTGATTATTCTTATCCATTTTTTAATTATGTGCTCCTGTCATAAAAGTGTTTTCTGAAGTTTTATCACCTAAACATTTAATTGTATATTTTATTTATATCTAATTAATAATATTAACTTCTAATTTTTTACTTACTGAATGCATTCAGAATAAATTGTAATTCGACAACACATAGAATTATCATAACGTACATAATTCTACTTGTCAGTGTCTTGGTTAGAAAAAAAGCACAATTATTATTATTTACACAGTATGCTTTCTACAATCTTTCTGCAATACCATTTCTAAATCAATTCATGCATTGCAGAAAAACATAATATAACTAACCACCACAAAAATTTTAAAGAGTGTCACATTTGAATCATGATTTATAAGTAATTTACCAATGTAATTTTAATCTTTCTCAGTTAGATGCTGTCCTTGTCATTATAAATTCTTGAAATCACTTGAAAACATTTTCTATTCATACATATCCTTACTACCATATTAATCATTTCAAATAATTAATATTTTTTATAGTTTAAAACAAAATTTAATGGTAGTGCACTGTTTTGGTATGGATTAAGATTTAAAACATACCTTACATATTTCATGTTGTAATTCATGCAAGCACTTTAAAATATTTGTAATGAATATCTAACTGTTGCTATGGAACACATGTGGATTCAGAGACGGAATTGCAGACATCTTAGTAAAAGAACATTCAACAGTCATGTTTTTATTGGTCAACAGTGTATATGTTTTAAAATTAAATAATTTTGCTAATTGAATTTAACTGCCCCATGCTAATTTTTTATGTCTTATGTTTCCCACTATTAAATATTTTTCTTTCTATTTATTAGATAAGAAATAACGTTTTTATACCATTTAAAAGATAATATAAGATCTGTCCTTGTAGGACTTCATATAGGAACCATTCTCTCTTTTTTCTTTTCTTAATATTATATACCACACAGAATGATGATTTTATTATCAGTGTTAATTGGGTTTACTGGATTTATAAAATATGTTTGATACTGCAAATTATATGATTATTTATATGCTCTTAGTGTACCCATATGTTTAAAATCAGTAGTCTTAAATTTTAATCAGGATATTGATTATATAAAATACTGCTTCAAGCACTGATGTTTTAATAATATATGCATATATGTATTTTCAATTTTGTGAATATATATCCAATCTATTTTAGTTTTAACTAAGTGGTGATTGATTTATGTAAGTTATATCATTTTATTACAATATAATCAGTGATAGTGATAATTATAGGTTTGAATATATATATATGAAAAACAAAAACAAGTTTTAATCACGTTAAAACCTGCTGACGCTTGTATTTATGATCAACACATGGCGTTTTTACCAAAAACACGATCAAGCGTTTGTTTACATAAACGATCAAAGAGTCAGAATTAACTATCTCTTTCGTTTTAGCCCACTTTCAATGTGAAAGAGATAGTTAATTCTGATTCTTTGATCGTTTATGTAAACAAACGCTTGATCGTGTCTTTGGTAAAAACGCCATCTGTTGATCATATATATATATATATAACCATTACATATTGTAATGATTGAAAATATATATATATATATATATATATATATATTGTGACCTTCTGGTTTGGCACCAGAAATAGTCATTATAGTAGTGTGGTAGTATATCAGTAATATCTGATATTATCCTCTTTAAAAAAAATGAAATAACGTGAAATTTTTAAAAAAAAATTATTTTGACTTAAAACTGTAATTAAAAGTAAGTGTAGGTGTAATTAAAAGATTTCTTAAATGTTTAGTAGCTTATTTTAGGGTATAATCAATGATAGAATAGGGGGGGGTAGCTTGTTATATGCATAATCAGTACAGTCTAAGTTGATGCTTACTTGTTTTATTTGTTCATAAAGCAGTATTCAGATTTGTTAGAATGATTTTCTAGTTCATTTGTTTTATACATTTTAATTTATAGCATAAACAGTAAAATATGTTTCACTCATCATCATTCACATTGTCATTTCAGTCATATCAGTGTAATACCTATAGCATATTACTACTGAATATTCATGCATTATCCAACTTCATTTTTCATTCATATGTTTCATTAAACCATTAAATATCCCACATCACATTCAAATATTTAATTTTATAAATAACAGTATTAAAATCTAGCTTAATTACATTTTAAATAAATCAATGGATTATGGACAGGTAGATTATTTAATGACAAATACTGTAAAATATTTTATTTATTAAAACAATTGTCATCAGTTTTATTCTACTGCTTTAAAAAATATTTAATTATTAGTTCAATATTTTTTTTTCCATTTATTTAAAAGACTAAATAATTTTTTTTATCTCTATTTTTTTTTACTTTCACAAGTTTTGCATATATTAAGTAAGTTGCAGGGGGGAGGAGCCGATTGACGATCTTTTTCTGGTAATGTCAAATATCATAAACGATTGGAAGAGAAAAATGTGATGTAGTTGTTATTAAAAAAATCTATAAAAAGGAATACTTATTACTTTTAAGGGGGCAATCATTAAAAAACTTTAAGAGGGCAATTATAGCTAACTAAGGACAACTATAACTAAGTTTTATTTAACAAAGTTTAATAGTGCAATTATTTTTCCTCTTCCAAAGTACGAGTTGAAAATTTAAATATAGTATTTGTTTACGAAATGTGTACTTAAAACCACTAAAAGATACGTCAATTTTGCTCTCAGCTGATTGTTTAAATTTTCCCACCGTTATGCTAAAGTACATGTAAGTGTTATATTATATTATTCAAGATAAATTGTTATTATTTAAGGAAATGGGAATGCATGATAGAACTGTAAAATTATTTTATTTAAATTTAAACTTAACAGGAAAGAATAGAAGAATGTTTGTTTATTTTCTAACAATTAATTTCTTAAGTTTTTATCATATCATGAATGGAATAACTACAACGTGCATCGTTTATATGTGGAAAAGGTGTGAACTTTTATTGAACATTTTCAGAACTTTATTAAATAAATTTCATGCTAAGTATAAAAGAAAATTCAAAAATATACACAAGAATTATATAATTTTATCGATATATTCATTGGAATAGTAGATATTTATTTCTACTTTTACCTATTGAAGGAAATAAAGATTAAATGTGCAAATAAGTGGACTATTGATATTTACATGTTTTCCTAAAACTAATGAGAGAAATAAATTATAAAATGGATAAATTTATATGTCTTCACTTTGCTAAAGGCATTTTAAATTCTATGAATGAAATATGAAATATTACTTTATACATCATCATGAAATGTGCATTGCCTAATTAATGTTTCATAATACCTAGCTCAACAGGAATTCATAGCAAACAGCTAGAACAATGAATATGTTATTTTAAATTAAAAGTAACATTTTTTTTATCTGCAGAAATGTGCTGTTTTGTGTCAGTGTTTATCTTTGTGCATTATAATTATTTTCCTTATTTATTTGGAGACATGACAAGGAATGTCATGTAAAAACTATTCATAAACTTTTTGTTTCATTTGGAAGGAAGAAAAAGGAAGAGAACTTTATTTTATTTAATAGTGCTTAGATAGGTAGTATTAGTTAAAATATGTTTATTATATGTATTATTATATTTTGTTCTCCTAGAACTTCTCATAAATGTACAGTATTAATGGAAGATATTGTACTGGTAATTTTTTTTTATTATTGCTATTATTTTAATATGAGGTTTGGTCATGGCATGTGTTAATAACCCACACGTATAATAAAACAAATGGAAGAATCCATTTATAGTTCAATAGGGGTGAATAATTATTTTAAAAAAAAGAGTTCATTATACTAAATCTTACCATATATATATTTTTTTTATAAATTAGAAAACCATTATTTTCAATAATTATTTCATCTATAATATACAATTTTTATTAGTTATCTAGGTTCAATTTTACTACAGATTTGTGTCAATATCAATGCATTATAAAAAAATATTTTGTCTTGCTTTGTCCACAGTAATTATTATTTTATTCTCCAACCATTCTTCGAACATTACCAAGTCCTAAATATTGTCAGATATGAGATATTTATTCTTTATTAATTCTAGCAGTAATAATTAATATTTTAACAGTAATTCTTTGCTTACTGCGATTTTAAATGGTCTGTATATCATTATGCTTATACGTGTGTGTGTCCATTATTAAACTTATTTATAATTATATGTAATTGCAAGTAAAAATGATTTTAAATCAATCGGATTCGGAGGAAAAGGGAATGATCAATCATTTTGAAGGATTAGAAAGTTATTTAAGAGAGAATTATTATTTCTTTGTTATGCCTGAATGAAAAGTATTTTTGTGGCTATATGCTATAAAGTTCACAATGTTTTATAATATTTTATGGGATTGAGTCAGTGTATTTGTTATTTGAATATTTAATATGGGTAGTTTGCCCAGTGTAGTGTAGTGTATGGGATAGAATAATCCCTTTCTTTTCCAGGTATGGTAGTATTTTGATAGGAGTGGATTGAGTCCTCCTTTTATATTTGATATGATGAATTAAATGTGTATGAAGCTAGATATGTTATCTCCCTGATTTTCATTTGGTGATGAGTTATTCCACCAGTTATTTAGTCTTAAAAATAGACTTGGGAGTTATTGTTGTATTTACCTGATTTGAATTATAGAAATCTTTTATCCCATGTGTATATTGGATGTTTTCCAGCTTATGCTATAGCCAAGTGTTTGATAGTTTATGGATAAAAAAGAAGAATAAAAGGAGAGTATAGTGTCTTATAAAACAGCTGTATTGTAGTTAATAAATAAAGATTGATTGGTCTTCACTTTCATCCATATTATGATTATATTGAAATATCATAAGCAAACCAATTAGATTGATTAACATTAATTATTTATTGTCTTTGACACACAGCATAATACAGATTCATGCATAAATTGTTAATTTTGAGATATAAAAAAATTCATTATTAATGTATAACTTTACTCATCATGTTAAAACATTTTGTAGTAATCATTTAGGCTTCATCTCATTGATTTTTATCATTTAATCATAATTTGCATAAATAATCAAGCAAAGATAGGACATAGTTAATGAATACAATGATTTACTTTATTTTGGCAAAGCAGAACCTAGTTATTCAATAGAATACTTTACTTCAAAATTACAAAGAAAAATACATTTAATTAATAGAAGTATTTATTTTCTTTGGTAAGATAGTCCAATATTATTCCTAGTTTTAAATCCCCTTATTTTAATTTTAGTTAAGATACCTTTAAAGTAAAATGCAAAATCTTAATTTATTCAGTGTAATTAGAATATTAATCTATGTTGTTGTCATAAATTTTAATTGGTAAATGAGTGTTATCAAGCAAAAATGCTGAATATAAGATAATTTGGTAATCAGTTACTAGAAGTGTAAGGTCATATTTTTTTTCATTTTTGTATAAGTCTATCAGAAATCACTGATAGCTAAAAAGCCATTTCTTTTATAGTAAATGATATGGATTTATTTAGCTCATTTAATGTTAAAAATAAAATGTTTTACCAATCTATCAGAATGCTCTGATAAATGAAATGTAGTAGATGTAAAAAGTTAAGAGATTATGTTGTATTATTTATCCTTGTGTAAACTGTAACTAATGATACTAAATCCCTTTGAATTTGTGTTTATACCAATGAAAGAAAAGTAAATGTTTGTTTAACTATTTCTCTATTTGATCAATAAATATTTTGTTATTTAAATTTGTATTTAGAGTTTCTTCTCTAGCATTCATTCATGTTTCACACTTCCACACATGCTCACACATTTATTTTATTTAATGTGATATAATTGCATTTTTATTTAATTATAATAAATCTCTAGATATGATGATATTGATTTCCTTGATTCAAACACTATATGAGATGCCAATTATCTACTGATCATTTTAAAAGGGTTTTGTTATTTAATAATTGTTTAGATGATGAATTGAAATCAAAATGTGCCCGATTTCTTTCATTATCTAACTGCAAGTATTTAATTAGGGTATTGTTTGGTTTGTAATATTATTTTCATAGTGTTAAGTAATAATATTGAGATATAGAAGTGTTAGATCAAGCCATACCATAAGTTAATTCCCTGAGATCTTCAATTTTAATTCAGATTAGATAATAAATTCAGTTAATTAGATTAGATTAGTGAGTAATTAAAATTTTAGTAATGATAGGTTTAGTTTGAGTTTAGATCCAGTGAGTTATACATTACAATTTCTAAAATATTATTTTTTTTTATTTTAGTTATTAGTTTAATTGTATAATATGGTAGAGGTTGTTCAGTGCATATGGATGATGGGAGGAGGTGAAATATAGAGTATAATTAGTTAATTTTAGCTGGTAGAATTTTACCAATTTAATTTTTGTTTAGCATAGAACTTGATAGATGTTTATTCCTATTAGTTATAATATTTTCTCCCACATCTAATGTACATTGTACACCTCATACACCTCTGTATCCCTCAACTGAGTTAGTTTAGGTGAAAACTTTAATTAAGAGCCTCATGAATAGATTTAGGATAAGGTTAGATTGATAATTTATTCTATGATCCATAGAATTGGTGCCCCCAGGTAATTGTTAGTGTTGGTGATAGGTGTGAGGGGTTACAATATATATATATATATATATATTATAGTTGATGTTTTTATGATTGAATGATGTAGATAAATTATTTTTTGGTTAAACTATGTATTATTTTCCATTAGATACCGATATTTCAATGAACTAGCATCTGCCATTGTCAAGGTTAACTTTTGAAATAAAATCATTAGATCTCAAACAGTAATGAAACTGAGTGTGATATCAGAAATGAGATTCAGCTTAAAATAGTTTAGTATTCAAAATGTGTTATATATATATATATATATATATATTTGTAATTACAATAATAATAATAATAATAATAATAATAATAATAATAATAATAATAATAATAATCACATGACCACATCTCCAATACTAGCACATAATTGTTTATAAACAAAGCAAAAAAAAACTCCATATATAGTGCCACCTGTGCTAAACAGAGTAATCAATGGATGCCAGAAGGTTTGTGCATAAAATCCGTATCTAATGCCTACTCATCCAATATCCCCAGACTAGTTTCCATTGATTACTCTGTTTAGCACAGGTGGCACTACTATATGGAGTTTTGCTTTGCTTTGTTTAATAATAATAATAATAATAATGATGATGATGATGATAATAATAATAATAATAATAATAATGATGATGATAATGATGATTATGATGATGATGATGATGATGATGATGATGATGATGATGATGATGAATAATAATAATAATAATAATAATAATAATAATAATAATAATAATAATGGTAAAAAAAATATAAACAATTCATAAATTCACAGAAGTACTTTTGCTTTGTTTTCTTTTTTGAATTTTAATGGCAGTTGAGGCAGGTTCAAGAAATTAACCGAAAGTATTTCTGCGAATTTATGAATTGTTTATAATAGTTTTTTTACCGTTATTATTATTTTTATTTTAATTACAATTTGTTTTAATTAACAGACATTATATATATATGTCATATTATTATTATTATTTGCAGGATATTCCGTGTAGTGAAATAGCTAAATGCTGCCATTTCAGTACAATATCAAGTACCTTCTTCAGAGTGTCCTCTTTTTCTTTATGATTTGAGAAAGAGGATGGTCCTTGATATTGTACTGAAACATCTGCATTTAGCTATTTCACTACATGGAATATCCAGCAAATAATAATAATAATAATATGACATCTTTTATCCGTGAAAATATTAGAATTTATATTTTGTGTCTTGTTTTATATATATATATATATATATATATATATATATATATATATATATATATATATATATATATATATATATATATATATATATATATATATAAACAAGACACAAAATGTGTAACTTGCTTTTAAGCTTGTATTAAAATGTTCACTAGCTGGAGCTTAGTGCAGAAAGAAAAAGAATTCAAAATCTCTATCGCAAAATCTTCATCCTCAGACACATATTTTTAATTGTTTGGCACTATGTAAGTCATAATGTCTAATTAAAAGGCAACATGCTAGACTCTTGTTTCTATTATATATAAGATTATGATGGTCAATACATCAGAAATATAAATTCTTAGATGGTATCTTAATTACTACTTTAGCAGAATTAATATACATAATGTATTATGAAGTATGTGACTTTAATAATTATTAATTATCTCTTATAAACTATAAATTAAAATTAATTGGAAGAATGTCTAAATTGAAATGTCTTAATTGAAATTTATGAATTGAAATGAGAACTAGTAATAAAAAAAAGAAATAAATTTATTTACCTAAATATAATTGATTTAATACAAAAACATTAAATAATATTAAATAAATACATTAATAATTAATTCATCATTTAGAATATGCATAATTTATAATATAACCAACCCATGCTTTCTATTAGTTTGAGTAAAAATTGATAAGATAATTGTTTATATTAATTATAATAATGGGGGTTAAGAATATATCATAACCAAACACATATGTTTTTACTAAAGAACAAAGTCTTGCATATCAATTTAAACTTTTTAATCATTTATCACTTAAGTTGTTTTTTGTATATAATATAGAACTTATAAATATGTTATTTATAAAGTTGGGCAGATATATTGTTATAAAATTAAAAATATTCATTTGTCAAATATATTTTATTGCAAATTAAAATCTTCTCCCTGATATGCTATAAATGCAATAAATAATACAGAAGAAATCTGTAAACAATTATTGTACATATATTAAAATATTATAAAAATAATTAATTGACTATTAATTGATATTAACTTGATATTGCGATATCAGTTACAATTCAGTACCAAACTTTTATAAGTTTTGGTAATTGAAATATATCTTCTCCACATTCAACATTATACTTGATTTATTTGATATAAAAACAAAATTAATATTCAGCAATAACTTAATATAATTAAAATATAGTTTAGTTTTTTTCTATGATAAAAATTAAAAATTTACTTTAGTTTAATTAAAATATAATACATTTATGAAGTTTTATATTTGTTTTATTATTATTATTATTATTATTATTATTATTATTATTATTATTATTATTATTATTATTATTATTATTATTATTATTATTATTATTATTATTATTATTATTATTATTATTATTATTATTATTATTATTATTATTATTATTATTATTATTATTATTATTTTGAAATCAACTATTTAATTTATTTATATATCATTTAAAATAAAATATTTTTTTTTAAATTAGCATTTGTAAATAAATAAAATAGTTAAAACATTTTTAACCCTCATTGTTATATTTTTTTATTGTGTACATTGCATTTTATCTGATGTTCTTCAATCTTCAGGCCCAAGTTTCTTTAAAAGTATTTAAATTATCAATTAACAAGTAGAATTCTCGTGCAATTTTTCAGTTCTTTTTCAATTATATTAAAGGTTATTCATTTGTAATTTACTAAATGAATGAGGTCCAGAAAACGTTTTGATTATTCTCTAATTTCTTTTAAATACTGCTAATGAAAAAAAAAGGAGAGATTCATTATCCCCTATTTACCATTGTTAACCCACTATAAAGTTGAAGATGGCAAGATAAATAAAATATTTTGAATCTCTCATAAAAAAAAAGAATCCAAATTGATTGCTAATTTTTTTGTTTTCTTCAGTGTTCTATATTGCACATAATTTTATTTAAATTGATTGTTAGTAATGCTAGACAATATTATTTAATATATTAATTTTTTACATGATATTAAATTTCAAAACAATAAGAATTAATTAATTAGACTTAAGTTTACTATTATTATTAATAACCATTATTTGCTTGTAATAATTTTATTAGTGAATTAGTAATATTATAAATACATAAAACTGCTAATATAAATAAAGGTATGAAATGATTGGTGTGTGTGTACATGCACTGATATATTATCACATATACCTGCATTTGTTTAACAATCACTATGATCTTATGTTGAGAACTAATCTTGTGTTCTTTTATTGTTTGAATTTTTCTAAGCTGTTTTTACTCAAGAGATTAATAAACTAATATAACGATTTTTTTAGTGATTTTTGTTTTATATATTTTTTTAAGTTAATAATTATTTATTTACTTCATTAATATATTAGACTAAAGCTATCTTTCTTAATATATATATATATATATATATATATATATATATATATTTATATATATATATATATATATATATATATATATATATTGTGCCCTTGTCTGTAGGTCATGGTAAGGTAGAAAGGTCAATTACTAAAAAAATTTTAAATTTTAAGTTATGCTTGTATGATATATAAATAATAATAGGATAATTAGATTTTATAGTACAATTTAAAGCTGAAAATACCTGGTATATAAAAATGTAATAAATTATTTTAAAAGAAAACAGTTAAATAAAGCTTAATTATATCCTTGCTTATGGTTGTAAAAGCTGGCCATATAAAATAATACAGCTATAAATAGTTTAAAAGTATATTAATAATTTGAATATAATATTTTAAAACTAATAAATTAAATAAATGCTATATGTAGTGTTATAATTGTATTTAATAATCAAAATTAATAGAGTATATTTTATTAATAAACTTTGGGATGGTGAGAATTATATTTAGTTCAACATTTTAAAATTATTTTCCAAATTTTTATAAAACATATCAGTTTTGGTAATTTAGACCGAGACGTAAATAAAAAATCATTTGATAAAGTTAGTAAACACGTGACTGTATATTATATACCTTCACACGCACGCTTGTTAAAATAATAATAAAGTTTGTGAATTTGAAACTAGATATAATTGCCATCGATCATTAAAGTAAAAGTTAAAATATTAAATATTGTTTTAATAATTATTTTAAAAGTTTAAATAATTTTATAAAACTATAATTGAATTTAAAAATACTAGTCTAAATAATATTTTGAGACATGACGTCATCAATTCTCTATTTTAAACGTCTATTCTGTTATAAAACTAAAATGGATAAATTTGTTCGCGCTAAAATAAAGTCATTAACCAATCAACGGAGGTAAATTAGCAGACAAAATATAAGAATTATACGAAGCGGGGGAGAAGTAATGTGTAAGTGAAAGAGAAAGTAACACATTTTATAGCTGATAACACCGTAGCTGGAAAAGTGATATAAATTTAAAATTTAGTATTTATTTTAAAAGTTCTTCTGTAACATATAATATATTTTGACTGTATCGACATGGATTGCTAATTTTAAAAGTTATCTTACCAGGGAATTTTATTCAAGTTTAACCAAAAAACCTACAGTAGAGATGGAAGTACAAGGAAAAATACCTAAAAATATTGCTGAAGGAAAAATATTTGGAAATTGTCTTAATACAGCTTTATTTATGCTCAACCGGAAATTTATCATTATAACTCAAAGAAATATAATTAGGACGCTGTATGAAAACCTAAAAGAGAAGTTACTTGCCGTCAGAAAAAAAATTATGACGCACCAATTTTATAATGTTAATTTAAAGTTATTTATTCTTATCTATGGAAAAATTTAATATGCGTTTTTATTATAAAGAAAGTATAATGAAGAATGAATGTTTATCTTTTAAAGGAAAACATTATTAAAAATATAATACAAGAATTTTAAAATAAAGAAAAGTAAAGAAGAATATAAAAGTGCTATTATGTATTTTATGGAAAGGAACTGAAAAACTTTATCTAATAGGAATTAATTAAAATATTATAAAGTATTCAATGGAGGAAATGCTTGATCTGAAAAATATAAAATTAAATTACTTAATGAAAATGGATCCAGGAAAACAGGAAAATTATTGAAGATTTAAATAAAGTACCTAGAAAATGCATCGGGAAAAGTCGCGCGGGAAAATACTAGCAGACAATAGTAGAAGAGAATATCATGAATTAATAATCGTATACAATATTGTGAAAACCAAGGATTGTCGTCTATGAATATTTATTAAACAGAGTAGTAATTGTTTTACTTTAAAATAGAACATTAAGTGACTGAAGAAGAAATAAAATAATAATTTTTTTTTAGCTTTAATATGAACGATTTTCAAGCAAGTTCGATAAAGAAGTACCGTAAATATAATTTAAATATTTTTACTGATTATATTTAAAATATAAAATGCTATGTGAGATTAGGGAAAACATATAAACATAAATTTAATAATAATGAGATTTAAATATAATAGCTTAATAGAATGATAGAAATATTGTTTTAAAAATAAAGTGTATGTATGGAAATCATATATCTACAAGAATCAATGGGATGGTGAAGCCTACAGAACACGATCGAGAAGATAAAGATCGTTTTGGTAATTTTGATATTTATTCATAATGCATAATGTAATTTTTTTTAGATCATCTATTGATTAAGAATGATGTGTGAAAGTTTAAATTCTATGTACGCATTTTATACAACATTAAAACATATGATGAGATAGGAGTAATTTTAAATATGCATGCAATAGGTTATTTAAAGTATAATTAATAATATAATATAACAGAACAATTGTGTGATTCTTTTGAACTTTCATGTTGTAAAGTATTCAGATATTTTAAAATAGTTTGTATATGATAAATATACAAGAAAAGTAGTAAAAGATTTTCTTAAAGAACAGCGGTATAGTTTTGAAATAAATGAATTTTATTATTGTTAGAAATGCAGATAGGAATTTGTCGATGTACTGTATAGAAAAATCTTGAGAAATAAGATCGGATAGTGACTTGGTAGTACTAGTGTAGAGGAAACCAAGATGATGTTTTGTTAAGAAATAAGAAAAATAAAGTATTTGGATCATAGTTAGTTTGTGTGATTTCAGTATAGCTAACTAAGCCCTATCACTGAACACATATATTTTGGACAGTGTTTTTGCGTATCTTTTAAACTTTTTGATGTTATATAAAGCTGAAGAAATAGCTTTAGCATCACTCCTATAATAGAGGTGGGTAGACAGATAAAGGTCACTCCTCTATAGTGTTTTTTAATTCACTGTGCCATTATTGTCAAGGTTTATGACGGATAATATTCTAGTTATATTTTGATCCTGTGCATCTATTTTCGCTATCCTTGTTTCGTGAATCTGCATCGTCAGAAAGATATTTTCACAGAAATAATGAATAAAATGGAACTGAAGATACGTTATCGTTTATGTAAGAATAGTTTATTTACTGGAATGTGTTAGAATTGTGTAACTTTAAAAGTGAAAGTACAAAATATCATAAAGAGAGAAAGAATCATATGATACAGTTTAAAATCAATTCGGAAATGAATATAAGATTTTTAAAAGAGAAATCTAAACAAAGTTTTTTTTTATAAAAGTGATAATAAAATTTTAATGTTTTGAATAATTTTTAGAAAATAAATATTGCATATTTAATAAGAAATAATTCAATAATGTGTAATAGACATATATTTGTGCATGGTATGTTAATAGTTGTAATTACCATCCGAAGTAAGGCTTGAATGAGTATATTAGATTAATAAACATCGGATAATGAACAATCAAACCTAATACCGAATGTAGAAGAATGTTTGAAGTAGTAGGATTCCATACAACCAATATAAAACTAGAATTTTGTTGTTTTTGTAGAATGTTTACTATGAATGTAAAATTTGTAAAAATATAAATTTAATAATAGTAGGGATACAAAGTGTTAATGATAATTATATAATAAATACATTCTGTAACAAGCTAAACTATAATAAGAAATCCAATAATAATAATACTGTATTTTCTTAAGCATTTAAAAGATAAGAGTTAACTAGAAAAAATAAGTAGAAGTTTGATTTCATTTTTTTTTATAAACTAGTAAAATAATTTTGTGATAGGAGAGTAAGGATATCCATGTACATAATGTAAAATATTGTTATTTGTTTATGTTATTAATAAACTTTGTTGTAAATTTATTTTAAAGCTTTGTGTCTTCGTTGTTATTTCTCCACATGGATGCATGATATCGCAATACACTTACAATTGCAACAGACATATAGTTGTATGCACAAAAGGTAAACATAAAAGTGTTATAAATAATTTTGAAAATTTATTTATATGATAAAATTAAAAGATCATAATTATATCATTTATTGGTCATAAGTTGGTTGCCACAATATTACATTAAAATATATGCTAATGTTGCCATACGTATTCTGTTGTCAGATTATTAAAATACTGCCACGCACGTAATTATTTATTTATTTAGGAAGTAATAATACTTATATTATACTATTGTTGTTATTATTATTATTTATTATTGTTAGTTACTGAGTAGTGAATTTATGACATAAAATTCCCTTTTCATAGTTTACTACCGTAATTTTAAATCAGTTAAAATACAATTTATGAACCTGAGATTTGATTTTATTTTATTTATTCTATTTATTTACTTAATTTTATTTAATTGAGCTAGATTCTTATTACAAAGAATATTAAGACATGATTATTATTTTAGTCGTAGTGAAAAGAGCTTAGAAAGTCGTAAGAATACTATAAGTTAGTTATTTAGTATAGTAAAAGGGGGAATAGTATTCTTATGCCATTGGGATAGTATCATGTGGATAATATCTCAATGTAGTCTATCTCGTTTCCCGTGTCGTCACTCCATGTCTGATGAAAATAATAAATATTTGTTAATATATTTTTAGAAATATAACTGTATTTGTATTTTGAAAATTAGAGCTAGTAATAATTTTAATTAATGCTGGATATTTCATTTATTTATTTCGTTTAACTGAGCTAGAACCCGTAAAAATCAGTATATAAATAATAAATTTTAATAGGAGTGGACGAGCGAAGTGAAGGGAGAGGTTAGAATATATATATATATCAAACTTGCTGTGCCTTTTCACTTCCAGGTTGTTCTGCTGATATATTTGTAACATTGTGATGCTCTCAAATAAATCTTGCTATTTTGTCAAATAATGTGTACATGGCAATTTCTGACAAATTTAAATGATACATTTAGAATTACAAAATTTTAATTATTTTCTGCTTATTTTACATGTCATTTATTATTCAGAATTTATTGGAACAAATACTCTAAAGTATCTGTGTTTTTTTGACTTCCTATTGCTCTCAAGTGTCTTATTACATAGATGCCTTTAATGATTTCATATCATACCTGTAGTATTTTTGATCTTAAGTGAATGAATACTTGTACTTCTTATTTTGTGTTACTTTCCATTTTGTAATTCTTACAGGATACATTTTTAAGTTTTGTTCAAAAAGAACAAAATTTATGATTTATTTACTCTTGAGGTAGATGAAGTCCACTACTTTTATCAAAAAGTGTGTTCTAGTGGCCATGGTATAGCTCTTTATATACACACTTCAGACAAACAATGAAATTGTTATGTTTAAACTATAATAGTAAAGTAGGCCTTCATAAGGAAACATTGGAGGGTTCATTTCTGATGGCACTACAGTTTATTTATAGGTATCTGGTTGCAAAAATTAACATTAACAGAATGAGAAAAATCACTGAATATAGCAGATAAAACAGTAGTAGATTGGAACAACTTATATGTGGGAAATTTGTGTCACTGTGATGTTAGCCTGAAAAAATGTAAAATTGGATGCCTTAAAAAATTGTTGAAATAGATAAGTTGAACACTTTTGGAACAGTAGATGTTAGGGGGCTTGTGCAGGGAGACTGACAACTGTTTCATTGTGGCAGTTGGTGATTCAACAGTGGCAACTTGATGGAAATTATCAAACAAAATGTGGAAGAAGGCTTTTATTCTGACTGTTGGAAGGTATATAAAAGTGAGGAACTATCATCTTCTGAATACAAATTTTCATGTCAATCATAAATATAACTTTGTCAATTTAGAAACTAGTGTTCACACTCAGTACATTGTAAGACTCTGGGATTCAGAAAAATGGAGTAATAAACAACACTAAAAAATTTGTAGTCTTGGGCATTATTACATTTATTATTTAAGTAATACTTTGGGTGCTATTTGAAAATTATAATTGTAATTTGTAATGTTTTATTTGACTATTTATTAGTCTGTATTCAGAACAGGTTACATTTACTTGTTTAAGGTAGTTTATTTAAACTTCTTTGTATCAATAATTTCAATCTCTTTGATAAAATTGTAGTTTTGTAGTTTTTTGTGTCTATATAAATATATTAGACAATAAATAAAGTTGGGGTTCCACTTTATTGTTAAAAGAATGTTGCCTTGACAACAGGTTGAGATTGTTGATTGTTATGGATATTGGGATTGTCTAAATGTTGACTTGCTTTTAATAATTATATTGCAAAAAATATAATAACTAAACAAATATGTCACTCTACATGTTAATGTTAAAAACAACATTAAACAATCATATGTATTGCCAAAGCAACTTTTAATTACTTCTACATAATCATTATCAACTACTATAAAGTAAATTCAGTTAACTTTTATAATATACTATTTTACATTTATTCCCAGGCAACACAAATTCTACATTATCACTTTGACTATTAAGTAAGTAACATCTCTGTTAGTAAAGATAGTCTTTTCTATTCTTTTTTTAATGAAACTTTTGTTCAAGCAATGTTTTTACTTTATACAATTCAAATATAAATTATACATTACTATATATTTAACATGCAGTAACTCTTGTTTTTACAATTACTTATGTTCTTTAAACTTATGATTAATGAACAGTGAATTTCATCAAATATAATGTTTCATAAAATCAAATAATTTTTTATATTGTTATTTTTTTTCATTTTGCCTAGACAATTTTGCACAGAGTGCACGAATTAATGTAAAAGACTATAATAATTCTAAAAATAGCATTATTAAAGAGCATCTAACTAATGTAATATAAAAATATCTTTGATTTGAAAAAAAATAAAATATAGCCTGATAAAAGTAGTTATTTTTATTAACAAAGTAACATGTAATGGCATATTATTTTAGTTAATAGTATCCATTTTATAAATGAAAATAATTGATGATGATTTTGTGATAATAATTGTAAGTGTTTATGCAGTTTATATCAGTTGAATTCACAATCAAGTACAGCTGAATTCAGTCAATCAGTCAGTGAGTCTATCATGTATCCAGAATCAGTGTTTTCCAGGACTATGCAATGCTAACATCCACTGGAATCATACAACTTTGTTCTAGCTCTTAGACTAATGGAAGATCAACAATTTTCCCAGAAAAAGTGATGCCTACCTAACAACTGAAAAAACTGCTAAAAATATCTGTCTTAAAAAATAGTGCCATGAAATAGTAAGCATTAAACCTCCACAAAACCTCAAATCCAACTGGTTGGAAATTTTACATGAAGCAACAAACAGAAAGAAGTCCATATCCAAAGCCTATAGGTATTGAACATTTTTTATTTCATTTCTGATAATAATGTAGCCATTGCTAACCTTGAAGTCTCCCAGAGTCAGTTAATAAATGAACTCTATAGCATGCATAAAGAACTATTGATGTGCATGCTTTTTAAATGTCATGTCTTATTTAATGCTTTTGTTTTATTATATTCTAGTATATAAATTCAGAGTTTGTGCATGGTCATTATATAAAAATACCATTGCTTATGTTAGTTAAGATTTATAAAAGTAGTGAAAATTAAAATAATAAGTACTTATTTAAAAATAAATTGTCTTTAAATTTAATACTTGTCAGACACTTCTTTTACCACTAAATAAAGTAACACTATATTATACTATCCTTTTGATTGAGCTAGTTGGGATATCTTAGGCACTGAATTAGTTTGCCATCATTCAAAACACATTAATTCCTGTAGCTAACTGGTGGCCAGGGTGTACTCCAAAACAAAAAAGTCCTTTGAATGATAAGTGTTGAATTCTGCAGTCAAGGGGAACTGTGTCCTTTAAACATGGTCACAGTTATATATTATTATATATAGCTCTGGCTTGGTCACAGGTGCCCCTGGGCATTATTCTTCTGTGTGTAATGGGCCATGGTGGTGCAATATTTAAATTGCATTGGTGTGGATCAAATATATAAGTTATAATTATATCATATTTTTGTAAAAAAATTCATATTATTTTCACAAGTTATATTTCATAATGTTATATTTTATTTAAAGAGTCGAAGTAAAGTAAATAGATTTCGTGATAATAATTGTAAGTATTTATGCAATTTATTATATGTTTTTAAAACTTATATATATATATATTGTAACGATCTAAATGAAAGTGGAGATCGAATCTAACCGCAAAAACAATATCTGCAGTACAAGGGCGCCATCTAGGCATTTGAGCCTAGAAAAATGTATAAAGTAGGCAGATACGCGCTGTTAAGATTCCACTTTCTTTAAATATTCCGACCGTTAGCCCAAGTCACTAGCTCAGCGGAGACGCAGAGATAAAAATCTATAAATTTTATATCTTAACTATAAAAGAATAAAAGCCACTGCCAGGAATTAACACATAAAAATATTTATTTACGCACATATAAAATAATATTTAAATTTTGAGGAATAAATTTAACGTTTATAATTTTATATTGAGCTTTAATTCTAAATTTAAGTAGATTGCAAATAATGAGTTTACTATTTATTTAGAGGGTCGAGTATGAATGGACTACATAGGTCTGCATTTGAAAAGAAAATATTCTTCCCTGATTTAACCTTAGGCAACAAATTTCGCAATCAACTGGCGCCAATCCATCTGATACATTCATGTATTCAATGTAGCATGATACGACAACACAAAATACTATATTGTCAGGAATGTACATCTGAACAATAAGTAGAAATAGAGAAGAGATTGACTCTCCACCAACAGGAATGTGACATCTGTTGGCAAGTAGATCAATAAACAAAAAACTCCATAGGAATGGACTGCGGTCTTCTGCCGACTTACAAACCCATCCATAGGCAAACAGAGGGTGTGTGGTGTATATCTATAATCCTGCCCGTAGCGGACCTCATACTACATCTACTAATTACACAAATATATCCAATCCATTGAACCAATTCAACTACGAAATGAATAACCTAAGATTACCCTCCTTTAATATAACTTTACAAACTATATAGCCATTCACGCCCGACTTAATTTTAACATTTAAATACGTTCGCACAGATTTGTTTAAAAATGTTGGGTATAGATCGATTACATAGATTCCACGGTCAAAAACATTTCAAAATAAACATAAACGATCAAAATACAAAATTATTGATACCGACAATCGCAGAGGGAAACTTATAAGTAACCCAATAGTATTCACCATAAGATACTTGCGTTGTCACCAATAACTTAAAAGACATCCGAATAAATACATTTTAGATACTCACCGTAAGGTATCATTATTTATCGAATGTCTATATATTTTGATCAAATATGAAAACCAAAATATAATTAACCGCAAACGAATCCATGCAAGCGTCTATAAACAACTTAAATTTCATACATTTAAATAATCTTTACAATAAGAAAAAAAAAATGGAAATGATGTTTATCAATCGGGAAACATATAAAATTAAACATTATTAATTTGATTTAAAAACTTAAAAGTCAGATAGAAGTTCATAAGCTTGAACGAAAGTTCTTAGTTATTTTTTTAAATTTAGAGTTCATGTCAATATAGCTTACAGTATAAGAGTCCAGGTTCCTGTTGGCAATTCCCACGGCATCTCCATTGGAAGAAAATGTTCTGGAGGTAGCATTAGCTGGTTCCATTCTGGTATCACAGTCTTTTCATTTTATTTTTTTTTTTTAACAAACAAAAAAAAAATGAGAGAGAACGGCAAGTGCGTCTTACCGTTGTCATCAAATCAAGTTGGAAAAAACTCTCTGACTGGAACTCAATATTTTTTTCTTTTTATAGTCCTCCTATGGATTCCATGAACAAAAACGTCACTGTTCTGTTTTTTTCGTTATGGTCCGGGCCTTTATTTGGCTTCCATTGGTCAAGCTAAAATCCCTTTCTTCTCTTATCTAACTTTCCATCTGACTTTTTAATTAAACAGCTTTTAGATAATTAATAAACAATCATTTCCATTTATAGATTACAGGAATTAATTAATACCTGTTTTTATTTTAACTTACGTTATTTTTTTTTTTTTTATTAAAATACTTTTATAAATCTTTTTTTTACAAAAAATACATTCAAATACCTTTTTTTTATTTATTACAAAAAAATATTTTTAAAGTTTAGCATCTGTGCGAATGTATATACGTATAACAAAACATTTTTAATTTTAGCGTTTAGTTTTTTACTTTTATTTGCGAACTTTTAAGTTTTTATTTTAAATTAATGTAACGACATATTTATATATCGTTACATATCAGTAAACTTCCTCAAAAAAATAAAAACATTAAAAAAAAAAAAAGAATTTACTTAGTGTTAGTAATTACGTTACACAAATTTGTTATATATGAAATTTCAAAAGGACAAAACTTTTTTTTTTTTTTTTTTAAAAGACAAAACAGTAATTACAAATATAATGATAAAAAAAAAGTTGACTGATGATTCCTTACTACCAGCTAAATTTCTGCCCCCTCCCTTCCAAGTTTCATTTCTCCTACCTTTAAGTATTATTTAGGCAAGTTAAATGATTAAATTTTAAACAAGACTTTTTTTAAAAAAAATTATGATTTATATTTATTAATTACGTTTTATTTATTACTTTTTTATTCCTCGTATTTCTCTTTACATATGCGCAATTTTTCTTACTGGCAGTACCTTTTTACACAAAATTTAAACTATAACTTTACGTTAATACAAAACATATATCTTTATAATTTTCAGAAAAAATTTACGGGCATGATTCCCTTTTAAAATTCTCAGGGCACTCGTGTTTATTAAAGATCGGCCCAAGTTGGGTAGCCAGTTTGTAACGATCTGGAGAAAGCTAGACTTATGTAAACTGCACTACAGGGCACCATCTAGGCATTTGAACCTAAAAAAATTTATAAAGTAGGCAGATACGCGCTGTTAAGATTCCACTTTCTTTAAATATTCCGACCGTTAGCCCAAGTCACTAGCTCAGCGGAGACGCAGAGATAAAAATCTATAAATTTTATATCTTAACTATAAAAGAATAAAAGCCACTGCCAGGAATTAATACATAAAAATATTTATTTACGCACATATAAAATAATATTTAAATTTTGAGGAATAAATTTAACGTTTATAATTTTATATTGAGCTTTAATTCTAAATTTAAGTAGATTGCAATAAATGAGTTTACTATTTATTTAGAGGGTTGAGTATGAATGGACTACATAGGTCTGCATTTGAAAAGAAAATATTCTTCCCTGATTTAACCTTAGGCAACAAATTTCGCAATCAACTGGCGCCAATCCATCTGATACATTCATGTATTCAATGTAGCATGATACGACAACACAAAATACTATATTGTCAGGAATGTACATCTGAACAATAAGTAGAAATAGAGAAGATATTGACTCTCCACCAACAGGAATGTGACATCTGTTGGCAAGTAGATCAATAAACAAAAAACTCCATAGGAATGGACTGCGGTCTTCTGCCGACTTACAAACCCATCCATAGGCAAACAGAGGGTGTGTGGCGTATATCTATAATCCTGCCCGTAGCGGACCTCATACTACATCTATTAATTACACAAATATATCCAATCCATTGAACCAATTCAACTACGAAATGAATAACCTAAGATTACCCTCCCTTAATATAACTTTACAAACTATATAGCCATTCATGCCCGACTTAATTTTAACATTTAAATACGTTCGCACAGATTTGTTTAAAAATGTTGGGTATAGATCGATTACATAGATTCCACGGTCAAAAACATTTCAAAATAAACATAAACGATCAAAATACAAAATTATTGATACCGACAATCGCAGAGGGAAACTTATAAGTAACCCAATAGTATTCACCATAAGATACTTGCGTTGTCACCAATAACTTAAAAGACATCCGAATAAATACATTTTAGATACTCACCGTAAGGTATCATTATTTATCGAATGTCTATATATTTTGATCAAATATGAAAACCAAAATATAATTAACCGCAAACGAATCCATGCAAGCGTCTATAAACAACTTAAATTTCATACATTTAAATAATCTTTACAATAAGAAAAAAAATGGAAATGATGTTTATCAATCAGGAAACATATAAAATTAAACATTATTAATTTGATTTAAAAACTTAAAAGTCAGATAGAAGTTCATAAGCTTGAACGAAAGTTCTTAGTTATTTTTTTAAATTTAGAGTTCATGTCAATATAGCTTACAGTATAAGAGTCCAGGTTCCTGTTGGCAATTCCCATGGCGTCTCCATTGGAAGAAAATGTTCTGGAGGTAGCATTAGCTGGTTCCATTCTGGTATCACAGTCTTTTCATTTTATTTTATTTTTTTTAAACAAACAAAAAAAATGAGAGAGAACGGCAAGTGCGTCTTACCGTTGTCATCAAATCAAGTTGGAAAAAACTCTCTGACTGGAACTCAATATTTTTTTCTTTTTATAGTCCTCCTATGGATTCCATGAACAAAAACGTCACTGTTCTGTTTTTTTCGTTATGGTCCGGGCCTTTATTTGGCTTCCATTGGTCAAGCTAAAATCCCTTTCTTCTCTTATCTAACTTTCCATCTGACTTTTTAATTAAACAGCTTTTAGATAATTAATAAACAATCATTTCCATTTATAGATTACAGGAATTAATTAATACCTGTTTTTATTTTAACTTACGTTATTTTTTTTTTTTTTATTAAAATACTTTTATAAATCTTTTTTTTACAAAAAATACATTCAAATACCTTTTTTTTATTTATTACAAAAAATATTTTTAAAGTTTAGCATCTGTGCGAATGTATATACGTATAACAAAACATTTTTAATTTTAGCGTTTAGTTTTTTACTTTTATTTGCGAACTTTTAAGTTTTTATTTTAAATTAATGTAACAACATATTTATATATTGTTACAATATATATATATATTTATATATTGTGACCATCTGAATGGGCACAAGGGTTTAAGATACCTTGTATCTTAATTAAATAGCTATATTGTATTATAAAAAAAATGAAATAGCCTTGGAATTTTAAAATTTTCGAACAAGATCATTTAAAGTTTGAGTATGGGTTGCCTGTGTAGTTTATTGACCACTTGATAGGTATTCATTAGTATTATTGTGGTTAATGAGGTATATAATGCAAGGAAGGGGGGTTGTTTGTTAATGAAATTCATATATTTTGTTGGAAAAATGCAAAGTTATCCTGTGTTAGTATAATATTTAGTTGAATGGTTTGTACAATCCTTTGTTCATTGGTTCTTATCCTTGTCAACAGAATAGCAGCTTCAATGTTTAGATTTTAGTGCATGCATGTGTATACCTGTATGATTCTGCCTTAGGTTTCATCTCATTTTCATTCTTTAAATAATAGCAAACAATAGTACATTCACAATAAAAAAATATTTAAACTACAGTAGTATCTTAAATAATTAACAAATATATATTTCTTTCCAATGATTAATAAATAGTTGAACCAATAAATTATTTTACTAATTAAATAAATTATTAATCATTTTTATTAGATAGTTAATTAATATTCGTTTTTCTTTCAAGTTTGTAAAAGCTATTTATTTCATTATTTATATTTTTTTTTTGTCATTTAATTCTGAAAATCAAAATCATTTTTTTTTTTTTGGTGTAAAGATTTTTTTTTTGAATATGTAATTAGCAGAGTTAGTAAGATACGTGGGAGTAAGCTGGTAAAAAAAAAAAAGAAAAATGAACTGTTGCTAAAGAGAGAGCTTGTAACAAAGCTCTCCAGTATGTAAAAAAATTAGCTTTGTAAAGAATTAGAGCCAAAAAAGACAGTGGCTTATATTTTTCAAACAACTAAAGTTAATTGCTGAAGTCAGATTATAAGAAATATATCATGGAAGGAGCTAATTTCAATATGCAGCACTAAACTTTAACGAGGTACTCAGTTTTGCATTCTCTTTCAATTTAAACATTTTAAACTAATCTCTTCGTCACTGTTGCTCTTGTAAAAATGTATATTAATATCATGCAGTTTATATTATTTTACTTCATTCCAGTTTTAAAATAAGAATGGTTTACATAACTATTATCATTTTATCATTAAGCAACGTGTTTTCTTTTTTTTTTTTTTTTGTTATATGGAAAACGTATGCAGACTGTTATATAGAATACATTTTGTTCTCACTATTTTTCGTGCGCGAAGATTATACATAGACTTAAGGATATGTCTATCTTGATAGAGCATACCACGTTTAAATTCTTCGTACTTAGATAACAGTATTCATTTATTGGATATATCTGGAGCTAATACGTATTTATGAATTAAGAAATAACATATAAACTACTTCTGTTTAAATTGAATTTGAAGGACAAAAGAAAAATGCTGGTAATTTTTTTTTGGTTCTCTTCAATAAGGACGGAATATCAAACAAAGCATTACTAATCACTGAATTACTAAAGACAATTTAAAGTGTAGAATGCTATTCAAAATAATAAGGACAATTGCGTATTTAATCCAGAACGGCACGAAAATATCGTATATTTTCAGTATGATACAGGAGGAGTTAACTGCTTGCGTGATTTGGTGTCTCAAATGGATATGTTATGAACACTGAAAAGTAGTGGGTATATTTAAGTTAGCTTATATATATATTATTTTAAAGTTATACTGCAGAAGGGCATTTAGTTTAAATGCGGTTTGGAATGTGTCCTATACTGTTTGTATAATCCCGGAGAGAACCTTTGCAAATGAACTTTTTATTCAAATTACAAAACTAATAACTTTTGTGTCTTTATTTTTTTTTATTGCTTAACTTATATATAATGTAGATGATGGATAGAGAAGCTTTAATATTATTATGTTTATTTTATAATATATGTTATTTTGACTTTCAAGACTGTCTCTGGAAAACGTACAATTTAAAGGAGTAGTACGTCGGTAAAAAAATTGATTGTGTTCAGATAGGTCTTATTATTTTCCTTATGAAGATGAAGGAAATATTTCTAATAATATATTATTAGAGAGGTTTACATTTATTTTTGCATATGTTATTATCTTAAAGTGAGAAGTATTATTATTATTATTATTTTTGAATCAACGAACGAACGTATAATAAAAATAGTTTGTTAAAAATAAAAAGAAAATTCGTTCATAATAATTAGAAGCATTAAATCTTAAAAGTAACCTAAAGTTTATTAAATTAAAAAAATTATACCTTAATGCAATATTTAATTATCATAATACCTGCTTAGTGCGTAATTTAGGGTTAATATTATATATACTTTTATTCGCGAGAGTGTGTTTGTTTTGCACAATTATTAATATTTATTTGATAAAGTATAATCTGTGAATATTTTATGCATAGATTTCGTGCACTGTCGTAATTTCTGAGTTGAACAGATTGATATTATCTGTAGGTATTTGTCTGCTAGCATGTATTTATAAGGTTCAATATTTTAGAAGCTATGAGAATAGAAAAAAATCTAACTGCGTTGTAATATTTATAGGGATAAAAGATCTTGCTTATTTAATATATGTTAATAATTTCCATGAGTAGAGCCTAATTTATTTTATATGCGTATGATTAATGATATTTTTGAAGTGATGTTTTTAGGGTCCTGGTGTTGTGGAATTTAAAATCTCCACCAAATAATGTATTTAGAAGTAAAGGAGTTACTGTTAAAAGATGATTAAATGATGCTTAGGAAGTGATATGACGTTTTTCTTGGATTCTTGGTGTTGGGTAGATGTTCTCCAGAAAAGGTATATGTGGAATTAGGTGAATTCTGGTAGAAGTGTTCAATAGATGTTTATCTGCTCCTCATGTATATTCCCTTTATAACGTGTTGTATGTAAAATCATAAAATATAGCTTTGTGTTAATTAAAAAGTGGTTAGACAAATTGTTAGATTAATTCTGGATGTAGTACTAGTGTCATATTTATGGAGGATTTACGACATTGTTCGAAATAAATTAATTATGTGATATTGTCTTAATGAAGGGAGAGTTTACTGAAAATATTGTTTTATAATATTGCTGCTTGAACGTACACACACACGCGTAATATAAATAATATCGCGAATTGGGGTATAGAATTGTGAAATATAAAAATGAGAAATAAATGCTCGGAAATATACTAAATTCAGTTAATAAAGGTATAAAACATTAAGATTTAAACAGGAAATAAGTATTTTAAAATACAATGTATCTATTTAAGTAAAAATTAATCATCAAATCATCAGAATAAACATGATTTTGCTATGTATGAAAGGTATAAGGAATTGGAATTATTATTTAGTCAATTAGAGAAAGTTGTTTTGCTGAAAGCCAAAGATTAATGGTTTGATTTATTTTGTCAATCAACCGTAATATCCTCTCGAAAGTATTTATATTTTTTTGTTGTTGTGATAATAATATGATATTTCATTTATTTATTGTCGTATGGATAAAACATCTAAGCAAGTATGTGTTCCAAGTCGGGATCTTTAACTTTATTATTAGTTTGTTTAGATTGTAAGAATCCCAAACTGATGCTAAAGATTTATTTAATAATTTAAAGGTCTATAAAACGAAGACCTATTTTGTAAATATTATGTTCATCCCAATTTATTTTGTTTATTTGTAATAAATGATGTATTTAGTTATTTAAATTTAAAACAATTGTGTCGTGAGTTATTTTTTTTGTATACATTCGTATTTCCATTTCCACATCTCCACATTGTATAAATCTATTATAAAACAGATATACTATTTTAAAGTTATCATATTAAATTTGCTAGTGTCTGACAATATTGTATTTCTTAATCCAAACATTATAAAGAGTATTTGCCACTTGATAAATATATTAGAAAGGTTGCCAAGTCAGTATATTTGTTAGATGATGATATGAGATTAAAATACCCTATCTCTGTCATTATCTTATTATTGAAGCACAGTAAAATATTTAGTCAATTTGTTTCATTATATTTTAGCATACTTTATAAATATAACTTATGGGCAATGGAGTTTATTAATTCAACTTTATTAAATTCCCTGAGATCTTATTATTTATTTCTTGATTGGCATTAGAGTAAATGTTTAAATTATGATATGCCAAGTAATAAAATTGTCTACGAATGTAATTATAGCAAGCTGATATATGTTATACTTGGATGAAGGAAGAAATTAAATTTAAAGTATATTTTTAATAGACTGTACTAAGTAAACATTATGATTCTTTATCATACAATCAATTAACAAAGGAATTTACATTATATTGAATGTTTTATAATATTTCTTTCTTTATTCATCTATTATTATATATCTTATGAACTGCCTATAGCCTCCCACTGAGCTGAGCTGAACATAAACTTAAATATAGAGTCTCAGTAATAATTTTATATTATATATTTTCTTATATTGTTCTATTCATTAATAGAACTGGCACCTGGGCATTTCGTTCATGTAATATATATGAGCGGTGTTGGGAGTGTAGGTTATAATATATATATATATATATATATATATATATATATATATATATATATATATATATATATATATATATATATATATATATATATATACCATCAAGTGAAATGTATATATTTATATATAATAAATATAACTGTAATTAACTATTATATACAGTCTTTTAATCTGTAGAATTACTTTTGGTTAATTTCTTAACTCTCCTCAACTTAACTGAAAGTACTTCTATGAATTGAAAGATTGTATATAATAGTTAATTACCATTATATTTATTATCTTATATTGTTATTACAATAGTTTTTATTTAACACACATTTTATTTGTTATATATATATATATATATATATATATATATAACAAATAAAATGTGTATATATATATATATATATATAATAGGCTAAAGGCATTACATTGCTTGGAGATGACAAACCTACATGTCTATCTGATGGCTCATATAGTCCTTTTCAATGTAGAGGTGCTGAGTAAGTATTTTGGTTTAGAATGATTTCTATGTGTATACACAAGCATCAGTATATTATAATTGTTAAGCCTTTACTGTATCACATATAGAATACTATATTTAAATTAAAAGGGCCTTAACTACAGACTTTCAAGCTTCCTTCAGCTATCCACGTAATCTCATAAAATCGATACAGAAGTCTACATACATAAAAAAAGATAAATGATCTCCAGTATATGTATTTTGGGCTGAACCACCATGTTCATTAGTTGGTCCAGATCATCATCTCCCAACTGATAAGTGGTGGATTAGCCCAAAATACATATATTGGAGATCATTTATCTTTTTCCTATCTATATGGTCATGTATATTAGTTGTATGAGATAGAGCAGAGACCTAAAGGGAGCTTGAAAGTCTGTGTTTAAGTTCTTTATAATTTATTCTAAAACTCCAAGTATATAAATTATACTTGTATTCAACCAAATATCATATTTAGTATATTTCTAGTTTTTGTATAATAAATGTGCATTTTGTTACTTAAAATCTATAAGTATTTAAATAAAGTTCCTAACTGAAGGAGAACACGATTAATAAAACAAACAAAAAAAATTATGAAAAGGGAATTAATCAAAAATGAGATATTTATTTATATTTTGTTTCAGAGAGATTGAAAAATAATTGGATCTTAATTTCTTTGTTGCTAGTTAATTGTACAATTTTCTATTAGCTGAGTGAATTAATGTTCTAAACTTTTGATTGGTCAATTACAGAATCAGCAATAAATATATATTCATCTTTTAATATTATATTCATTTTAGTTTCATTTGTAAAAACCAAATTAATAATTTTCCAGAATATGAAAGTTTTTTCAAAAATAAATTTATAATTCTAAAAATATTTTATAGCTAGAACCTCAAAAGAATGTTTGCAACCTGTTAGAAAATGTTGAGTACATCAGTGATTTTCTTTCTCAATTACGTTCCTGTAAAAGTAAAGAATTTTTTACTAAAACCTTGCTACTTTTCTAAAATGTTTGAACAATCCTGTGTCAATGCAATATTACATTTAAGTAGAATATGAAACAAGACTAACTACAAGTTTACCCAGCATTACACAGAAGTAGAATAATCATTGATCATCATAAAAAAAAATACAATCAACATTCAACCTTATTACTGGATTTAAAAGTGATCAATTATAGACAGGTTACATATCTAGTTACTGTCAGACTTGGGGCAGATTATATAAACAATTATTTGATAGTGCATACTTAAGTGGTAATCTATCAGAATATTAAAAAATCAAATAATATTGAGCTATAAACATACTGATCATCATCAATGGCCTGACAATATAGTACTATTAAGGTACTGTCCAACTATAATTTGTAATAAAAATAAACTTTTAGTTCCTGGAGTTTAAAGATATATCTTTGTAATATTCAGAATTATCACCTGAATATCCAAAACCCCAACATAAACCCCAAATCCATAGAACTAATATGCATAAATCCAACTCCGGGAGCAAGAACTCTAAACTGTTACTGTGAGCAAGAGATAATACCAACATAAAATATTTTAAATCTAAGTTAGCATTAAAAAGTTTACTGTAATAACTTAAAACAATAAATAAATTTATTAATTAGAAATAATAATGATAAAATCAAATTAAAGATCTATGTTATAAATATTAATTCATCATTTTGATATTAATTAAAGTAATACAATACACACACACGTACACACACACACACATATATATATATACTATAACATAATTTACAGATATTTCAATATGTTTGAATATAACACACCTATATATAAGCACATAGACATGCCTGTATAATATAAAATTAACATATTTGAATTGTCATGAGTAATAAAAAAGTCATTTTAATAATACCTAAATAATAACTGATTTAGCATATACATGGATACCCTTTCAAATGTATGTACATACTGACATTTATATCCTAGGATATTTCATTTGTCAAAAAAAAAACCATATTAAATGCATATTATTATATTTTACAAGACAATTAATTCAATGTTGAAAATATACATAAAATTTACACATATATGTTTATAAAAAATAATAATATGGATTTTAAATAAATGATAGTTATTAGTCCATTATTTTTAATTGTAAGTAATAGTTTTTTTTAAAAAAAACAACAACATTATCTTTAAGTCTTTAAGATAATTGAAAGTTCTTTTAAAACCCAAGCTTTTGTTTGCTCATTTTCAGTATCTAAGAAAGACTTTTGAAGTTTAATTTTCTAATTCAATAATAAAATAAAAACTAAAATCATTCCTCTGGAAATAAATGTTATTTTTTATCAGTTTCTTTCATTATTTATTTTTAATTGAATAATTTAATCAAAAATTATTTACTTATAGACCATGTAAATTAACGATTTTAACAACAAAGTTAAATGTTCAAAATAATGTCATTTTTTAATATTTTACTTACCAGTGTAACCTTCTGTATGTAGATAAAACAACATATGTAAAAAATCATAGCATGGACATCCTTCAGCAAGCCAACTAGCATTGGAATTTCTCAGTAAGCTGGACCATTATAATAATCATGAGTGGTGTAATGTTTTATTGACATTTTGAAAAGGCATTATCAGGAAATTGTTGGCATTCGCTCATCCCTATTCAGCCTCTATAATTTGATTTACTTCAGGCAGGCAAATCATTCCATCCACATATATGGGCTACAACTCCTGAAAATCTAGTTTTTGCATCCCATGTCAATTTAAACTCTACCATTGTGAAGCTAACAGCAGCTGTACTTTTTGCCTACAGTTATAACTTCATAATAATAATGGTCTAATGATTTTTTTTAAACAAATCCTTTTATATACTATGGTGGAATTTGAGAACAATAATTAAGTAAAATTTTCTTTATCTTGATCAAAAAATAAGTTAATGGTCTTTTCAATTCACCTTAATTAAAAACACATTTTAATCTAAAAGTATTTTTAATCCTGCAAACACAAAATTAGATTGTAGGATTTAACATCAAAGTATATTATACTAATTTTATCAAAAGCATTAATTAAAAAAATTTCTTAATTCAATTAAAAATAGACAGGAAATTTCTATAGTTACTGGTATTATCTATTTTACATGAAACTAGCTGGTTTTAGATTTCTTTTTTTAATTATCAAATCAGAATAAACATTAATAACTTTTGCGAATGTTTAATTTATAATAATTTTTTAAATTCAGAATTATTATTTAACCATTAACTGTTACTCCAGTGAATATATTTTAAAAAAAAATATCTACAATAAATTTTGTTTGTGTTCATTTCTACTTTTCCTTCAACTATATATATATATATATATATATATATATACTATATATATATATTATATTCTAACCTCCTCCTCCGTATCCCTCCCCTCGCTCCATAATAATATATAATAATAATAACATGCCAAGAGTATACTAACTATTCCGGATTTTTCGTTACTTATTTATTTCCGGTCAATAATAATTAACATTAATAATAATTCCGGGTTCTTTAACTCAGTCTATCAAACATATCACTATAATTTAAATAAAATAATTACTAGCTCAGAATTTTATTAAAATCTAATCGTGTCTATGAAATAAAATCAACACAAATATCTTTCATTATTCCCATGAGACCTGGAGCAATGACAAAGGTACAAGATGAGATTTCATTGAGATACTATCCCAATGGCATACGAACACTATAATAAATAATCGATTAATAGCATTCTTACGACTTTTAAAACTTTTATCATATCTTAATGTTTTTAAAACAAAATCTAGCTCACATAAAATAAATTAAGTAAATAAAATAGAATTAAATTGATCTAATCATGTCAAAATCAAATAGATAAATCAATAAGTAAATAAATAATTAAATTAAATCTCAGGTTTATAAATTGTAATTAAAACTGATTTTATATTGCCATAGTCAACTATGATAAGGGAATTTTATGTCATAGTTCACTACGTAATAACTAACTAATTAATAATAACAATGACAATAATGGAGTAATACAATCCTCTTTTCTTTCTAGATGTATTAAATATTTTCGTGGTAATATTTATCAATCCGATAATCAAAACTTATGTGGTAACGTTCGCCTATATTTTACTTAAGTATTGTGGCAATCAAGTTATGACCAATATCTGTTCTAATTATACTTCTTTCATTTCATTATGTAAATAAAATAAAATAAATTATTAAAATTTCTAATGTTTATTTATTTTGTGCAAAACCTTAAATATGTT
The DNA here is from genome assembly GCA_028023455.1 of Epiperipatus broadwayi. Lineage (NCBI taxonomy): Eukaryota > Metazoa > Onychophora > Udeonychophora > Euonychophora > Peripatidae > Epiperipatus > Epiperipatus broadwayi. The sequence continues at coordinate 2,063,223 of JAQFVV010006352.1, forward strand.
TAATTATAAACGTGCGTTGTGATTTCATGCATTTCATGTGTAGGAAAAACAACAACCAAGACACAAAGCTACTAATAAAATTTTATAACAATTTATTAACATTATAACAAGTAACAATTTGTACATTATTTACAGCGGATATCCCTATTTACTTATTACAAACTCTTTTATTTCTACCCGTTGATGTCTTAATATTATTATTATCTAATTTTTATTTTACCCTTTTACCATTAATAATTACAAAAAAAAAAATATATTTCACAATATTATTATCTTTAGATACATGTTTTGAGCTTAGCTTAATACACAAACTTATATCTGTTAAAAATTTTCTATTGACATTTATATCCTTATAATTGCAGATTTATATTTCCATAAAATCTTTACTTATATGTAAAATTATACAAAATTACAAAATTCTAATTATATTCTTGTTAGTATGGAATCCTACAGAATTTAATCCTTATGACAAGTTGATGTTCAGTTTTATCATCGATCATATAATAATTATCAGTCAAATTATTGATCCTATCCCAAGCTTTATATAGCAATTATCGTCATCCACACACCATATACAAATACACATTTTTTTTTTTTATACCTTTTAAATCATTTCGTCACACAATTGTACAATCTCTTCTATTAAAATATCACGTGCAATATTCCAAAACCTTATTATTGCTTTAAAACTTAGTTCTAAGGTTTTAAGTTCTTTTTCTCTTTCAAATTACATCATATGATTCTCCATCTTTTATAATACTTATACTTTCACTTTGGACTTATACAGTTCTACTTTGCTCTAGTAAACAACTATTCTTGTATGACTACTATCTAGCTTCCTTTCTATCTTATGTATCATTTCTATAAAATTATCTCCCTGACGATGTATTTTTCATGAAATCAAGATAGCGAAGATATAGATGCATTGGATCAAAATAAACAAGATATTATCCTTTATAAAACTTCGACAATCATGGCACAGTGAATTTATGGACGCCATAGAGGAGTGACTTTTATCTGTCTATCTGCCTCTAATATTGAATGGATGCTAAAGCTATTTCTTCAGCTTCATCACATCAGAAAGTTTCAAAGATATGTAAAGACACTGTCCAGAATATATGTGCTCAGTTATAGGGCAAAGTTATCTATACTGAGGTCACACAAATTATTATGATCCCCATATTTCATTCCTTATATTTTAATAAAACATCCTCTTGGTTTCCTTTGATATCAGTACTCCCAAGTCACTATCTGATTGATTTCTTCAGATTCATCTTTACATTACATCGACAAATTCTCTGTCAACTTTGCTAATAATAATAAAATTCATTTTTAATATAACTATACAGCTATTCTTAAGAAAATTCTTTACTATACTTCTCGTACATTTCTATCTTTATTGTTCTAAACTATTTAGATATTTTCAATATAAAATTCAAAAGAATCACATAATTAATATGTTACTTATTATTACTTATTTTAAATTATTTATTGCATGCACATTTTAAAGTTTTACTACTCTTTCAAATATGTTTGATGTTGGATAAATGTGTACTTATAACTTTTAACATCGTTCATACCTCATTCATTAATAGATGACCTAAAAAAAAAAATTACATTACATATTACCAATAATATTAAAATTACCAACGATCTCTTTCCTCTGGATCGTATTTGTAAACTTCTCCATTCCAGGACTTCTGGTAGGTATTCAAAATTTTCCATACACACATTTTTATTTTATTAATATTTCTCTCATTCCATTAGCTCATATTTTTTAAATATAACTATTATAAAATTTATGTTTATATGTTTCCCTAAGCTAATTCAATTTTATACTTTAAATACAATAAAAAAAAATATTAAAATTATATTTACGATACATCTTTGTTGCACTCGCTTGGAAAATCGTTCCTGGCAAAGCTAAAATAAAAAATATACTTTATTTTCTGCAGTCCCTTAATGTTTTATTTTAAAATTTTAATTATGTTTATTAATTCTTCTTAGACGATGATCCTTAGTTTTCTTCATATTTTCCTACTTATTCTTGAGATCTCCATTACATAGTCTGCTAGCTTTTTCTCCCGCGCGCTTGGTTTTCCCTCGATGCATCTTGTACTTTATTTTAGAAAATTCAATAAATTTTCTTTATTTCCATGGATCCATTTTCTCCTTTAGTGATTAATTTTATATTTGTTTAAAACATTTTTCTTCCATTTAATCTCTTTTCCTCTTTTCTATAATGAGATAAAATCTAGTTTCCTTTTAATAAATTCATATAGCACTTTATACAGAATGATGGCTTTTCTTCTGATTTTTACTTTTGGAAATTATATATTTTTAAATAATGTTTTCCTTTAACATAACATATTTTTCTTCCTCATTTTCTTTATATTTATTTGAACACATAATATGATTTTTCTCATAGAGAAATATGACTTAGTTTTAAGCATTTATAAAACAAATGTTCGTCATAAGATTTTCTCAATAGTAAATACTTTCTTTCTTATATTTTCACACAGCGTCTTCTTTGTATTTTTTAGAGTTATAGGACTTAGTTTCTGGTTGAGCACGTATAAAACAAAACTTATACAATTTTCATTCATTTTTCTTTTAATAATTATTTCAATTATTATTTTTGGTATTTCCATCTTTACTGTAGTATGAATGGTCAAATTTGAATAAATCCACCGGTAAGATCACGTAGAAATTAGCAATTCATATTTCTGGATACAAATTATATTATCTGTTAAAGATTAACTTTAGAATAATTATTAATTTATAAATTTAAACTACTTTTTTCAGCTTTGATGTTACAAGCAATTCAAAAGGTTACCGTCCTCTTCAACTTTCACATTCCGACTCCCGCTTCTGTCTATCTTAGATTTTTTTCTTGCCAATTTAAATCCGTTGATTGGTCAATAATTGTTTTTAGCGCGAACAATATTAGTCATTCTATTTTGGGATAATAAACTGTACTTTTAAATAAATATTTATGACGTAATGTCTGGAATATTATTTTAACTTAATATTATTAAATTAAATCATATCTTGATAAACTTATTTTTTGATCTTTAAAATAATTATTAAGACAATATATAACATTTTTAACTTTTAATTTTAATGATGGATGGCAATTATATCTAGTTTTAAATTCACAAACTTTATTATTATCTACCAAGTGTGTGTGTGCGTGAAGGCATTTTATATACGATCACGTGTCTATCTACTTTATAAAATAATAAATTTTTATTGATGTCTCGGTTTAAATCACCAAAACTAATGTACTTTATAAAATTTTGGAAAATAAATTGAAACTTATAGAACCAAATATAACTCTCACCATCCTAAAGTTTATTAATAAAAAATATATCCTATTAATTTTAGCTAACTATAAAATTTTATTTCATTTATTTAATCTATTCATTCTAAAACTATTATTTTAAAATTATTACAATAATTTTAACTATCTATAGCTGTGTTATTTTGTATGGCCAGCTTTCACAACCATAAGCAATGATATTAAAACTTTATTTAACTGTTTACTTTTTAAAAATACTTTACTACACTATGATCTATTAGGTATTTTAGCTTAAAATTGTATTACAAAACTATTATTACTTTTATATCACCTAAATATTACTTAAAATTTAAAATTTTTTTTCATAATTGACCTTTCTATCCTACCTATGACCTACAGACAAGGGCACAATATATATATATATATGCACACATACTACTATGTTGTTGTATTCCATGGCACAGAATTTTCTCAATATGTACCTATATATATATATATATATATATTGCAGTTGCTTTTGTGTGACTCGCAGTGGTAAATTTATACCAAATTTCAGACAAAATAAACCTCAAGCTTTATCAGATAAAATGAAATGCAGTAAGTAAATATAGTTTTAATTAAATATAAATTTTTTTTAATTGTCATGTACATTTTTTATCATTTTTCTTTTTATTTTTTACCAATACTTTTTGAAGTTTATATAGATACTATTGATCTGTTAAGATTTTTTTTAATGTAAAAGAAAAAATATCTAAAATTTTATTTAGGTAATAGTTGAAAAATATTCTAAGGATTCTGATGTACTTTTAGAGCATTAGTTACATATAAAACAATATCGTTTATTATTAATTTTTATCATTTTTTGCAAATCCTTAACTTGGAATATAACATTATTTAACATGTCAAACATGCCCTATCATAAGTTTAACTACATTTATGTTAACAATATTGTTATTATTCTAAGACAAAAATATATTTATTTATTTATTTATTATTATTATTTTTTGTTTTAATAAAAAAATTATATTAATATCTATAAAATTTATTTGAAATTTCTAAACATATAACACACATTTTATATGAGCTTGCTTTATTACATCTTATTGCTATTGCAACTTTTAAAATTGTGTATACCTTTTCTTGTTGTATATATATATATATATATATATATATATATATATATATATATATATATATATATATATATATATATATATATATATATATATATATATATAATATATTGAGCTGGTATTTTTCTGCCAGCTCATAATCATACATATATATACACACATATTTTGTAAAAATAAAATATATACATTGTAATAAACTTATTTTATTCGAAATAAATAAACACACACATATATATTTTGTTAAAATATAAATAACATTTTATAATACATAATTTTAAAAAAATAAATTAACACTTAGTTTTAAAATGGGGATTTAAGAAGTTAAAATAAATTAGATCAAGATCTTGCTTATTGATAAAAGTTTGTCTTTTGTTTAGTCTTTAAAAAAAATTCTTAAAGATAGAAAGTAAGAGAAAGCAATTAGTTCTATTGTTGGGACTTTGACAGTGAAGGTATTTTTATGCTATCTATTATGCTGATCAATTGGAATGTTCTTTGGAATTTTAAAATAAAATATGAAATAAAAGAAGAGAATATTAAAGGTGTGAACTGAGACTTTGGAGAAAAAAACTATAATTATGGACTTTCCTTTTGTTTAAAAATTAATTAGATTTCTGCCGAGGTCAATATCTAATCTATAAGTTTCAATTCGGCTCAGACTGTTGAATAGTAAAGACCGAAAAAGTGCAAGGAGAAAAATGTTGAATGGCTAGAGCTAACAGAACTTTTCCTTTTGGGAACATCTTGCTATTGCCACCTGGAACTGCCTTGTAAATGCTGGACATAGAGAGCTAGCTGAGGAGAAAGGACTGGAAGAAGACAAGTACAAACCACGAAGAATATTGAGTGAAATATTTCACCACAGGATCTACACTGATCGATCAGGGTAAATAGACTTTTTTTTGTTATAATTTCAAAAGACATTTGCATAATAGAATTAAAAAAAGGAAAGAAAAGCCTTCACTTCAAATATCTCAAAGTTTCAGCAATAGAAAGGGATGGAATAGTCTTTAAGTAGATGTACTTACTAATTTAAATTAACCCACATTATATTGTCTTTTTTATTATTTAATTTTTGGTTACGGCCTATTAATTAAACTTACCTTTAGTTTCTATGATTGTTGTTCTTATAATGTATAGATAGGGATAAGAAAAATTGTATACTCAATCTAAGGACAAGTAAAAGATTTAACATTGAAAAGAGGTGGTTTGAGTGCATTTATTTTAACAAATGCACTCTTATAGTAAGTTGCCCTTGAGTTCACTCATAGATATATACCATGATATTTGATGAAATATTGTATAATTGGTAAAGTGATGGCACATGTTCCTCTGAGAATGATATATGTTAAATCTTGATTAGAATGAAAAAGGATTGGGAGGGTTTGATTTGGCAATTGCAAGGGAAGGGAATAACCAACAAATAGAATAAATGTATAATAAGTATTTCAACAATATTTAAGCATCGATCTGTTTTGTTTCTTTTTAGTTATTATAATTAATTCTTATCTTTCATTTTGTAGTCTTTTGGTCTGTTAAAAAGAAAATAATTTTAAGGTTTGCAATTGGTGATTGCTGTTCGTAAATAAATTAACTATTATTATAAAAAAAATTATAATACGGTCTAGGCAGAAAATTTTTGTGGCACCCATGAACGGCCACCGTACATTGCAATCTCATAAAATTTAAGAGCATAACAAAATGTTTTGTTACAGAGGGTAGGAGTGGGTAAAATTATAGAAAATGGTGCCCAATGTGGGGCTCGTTGACTAAATAAACTGCTGGAGATTAGGGTAAAAGTGGAGTAAGGCAGGTTCGGGTGGTTAGAGCAAGGAGTTAGTGTCCCAGTAGGGGAGGATTTTGAGTGTTGGAAGTAAATTGAAAATACTGTAGATAAAATGGAGGATAGAATTAAGATAAAAATGTTCAAAGGAGACAAAGAGGAAACTCTATTCGAACACTTGGAAAGTTTAGAGGAGTGTTTTTGTATGTACGAGGCAAGGGAAGAAGAAAAAAGAATTATAGCAAGGAATTATTTGGTGGGCATGGCAAGAGATTGGTGGAGAACAATACAGAGAAGACCAGATGATTTCAAACAGTACAAAAATAAATTAATACATACATTTTGGAACGTAAAGAGACAAGAAAAGTTATGAAGAGTGGTAGAAGTAGAAAGGTATAAAAAGAAGAAGGTATAGGATATAGACAGTTCTTTTTAAAGCAAATGATAAAATTGAGAAGGATGATAGAATATCCTATTGGTGAACAGCAAATTATAAGTATTATAAAAAAAAAATTTGCCATAAAATATACGAGAGAGATTAGCTGTCTGTAGGTGCGAAGGTGTGGAAGATATATTGGAAGTTCTTAGAGAGGAAGAAAATGTATAGGAAGAAGAGAAACAAGAACAACTCCCTAAGCTATTAAATGTAGTAATTGAGGAAGAAGAGAAAATACAAATGATGGCAGAACAAAATTGCCCTATGATAACAATAAAAATACAGGGAATAGATATCCTGGCCCTACTAGACATGGGGAGTCAAGTCTCGATAATCTCAAATAAAATATTAGATCAAATCAGAGATCAGAAGAGGGAAATACAGTTGTTACCATTAAGAAAGTCTGAAATAACTATGGCTAATAGCAAAAGAGTTAAGTTAGACCCTATAAAATATATGGAGAAGTACAAGTGTAAAGAAAAAATACAGCATACATTATTATCAATGCCAGGTTTGGTAGAAGTTCTTATCTTGGGGTCAGATTTTATGCACCAAACGGGGATGAAAATTAATTATAGTGAAAAGAATATAATGATAGGAAATGAAAAGTTGCCATTTAGTGGATATAGCAGACAGAGTAATAACAAGGTAGCTTACATGGTAACTAATGACATATGCCAAGAAATAGAATGTAAAATAACTGAGTTAAATAATAATAATAGGTGCTGGAAAAGTCAACTTAAAGAGGCACTTTTGAAAAATGAACAGATATTCACCATTAAACCAGGAGTTATAAAGGGATATGTTCATCGGATAAAGGTGAAACTAGAAACTCATTTTCAGGGTAGGTTGTACCCAGATCCTGTCCAATATAAAGAGGAAGTTGATAAACAAATACAACAAATGGAACAATGGGGTATTATAAAAAGCAACAGTCACCATATAGAAACCCTTTAGTAATTGTAAAAAAAAAGATGGATCTATGAGAGTATGCTTAGATGCTCATCAGTTAAATACTATTACTATACCTGATCGGGATGTGCTGCCCCGAATCACAGATTTGCTGTTGGAATTTAAAGAAAAAAATATTTTTCGTCATTTGATTTGACATCAAGTTACTGGCAGATGGCGCTTCACACTTAGGATCAAAAATACACAGCATTCCATTATGAAGGCCTTATGTATGTGTTTCAATGAGTTCCGTTTGGACTAATTAACAGTGGATCAGGGCTATTGTGATGTTTAGACCAGGTAATTTCTTCGAGGGTAAAAGAATTTACACTCTATTATATAGATGATGTCATGATTGCGTCACGATCTCCTCAGGAACATTTAGAAAACTCAGTTGTGTTTCTTCGTGAGTGTCACGAAAAGAATAGTACAATAAATCTGAAGAAAAGTAATATATTTCACAAAGAAATTATATTTCTCGGTCATCTCATATTTGCTAAAGGGGTGAGACCCCATCCTGACAAGATAGAAGCAATTGTTAAATTTCCTCAACCAAAGAATAGAAAACAGATTAGATCATTCCTTGGTATATGCAATTTCTACCAAAGGTTCTACAAGGATTTTCTACAGATATGGAAGCACTTATACATTTACTGAGAAAAGAAAGCAAGTGGGAATGGACAGAAAAACAAGAGCAAGCATTTAAACAGATCAAAAAAATTTTTGTAGATACTGTAACACTCGCCTATCCGGATTTTACCAAACTTTTTAGGTTACAAACTGATAGTAGTAGTGTAGGATTGGGAGTGGTACTGTTTCAAGAGAATGAAGAGATGATATCTCAGGTTTTGTATTTTTTAAGTAGGACATTAAATCCTGTGGAAAGAAATTATACCACTATGGAATGGGAGGCCTTGGCAATTGTTTGGGCATTAAATAAACTTAAGCATACACTTTTAGGGTCTGAGATTATTATTATCACCGATCATAAAAGCTTAGAGTTTATAAATAGGTGTTACTTAACTAATGATAGGCTTATAAGATGGGCATTATACTTACGGAAGTTTCATTACAGGGTCATGCATTGCTCTGGGAAAAAAAATATAGTACCGGATATCGTAAGCAGAAATCCACTTATGGATCACAGTCAAAATTTAACACTGGAGTGAGCTCGATTAATGCTTCTTAAAGCAGATTCTACGGTATCGATAGAGAAAGATTTGAAAAGACTCCATTTTTTTCAAAACTCGGACACTATGCGCAGGAAGCTGATACAAGACTGTAAAGAAGCAAATGTCAGACAACAAAAAAATTGCACGCATGAAAAAAATAAATTATATCAATATAAAATAATAAATGGGTTGTTGATGTTTCAGGTTAGAAAGAGAGTAAATTGTTGGAGAGTATTTATACTGCAAAATTTAAGGGAAAGGCTAATAAAGTATGTGCACGGTATATATGGGCATTATAGATCTCTTAAAAAAAGTAAACTTATACAGAGATGGTATTATTGGCCAAACTTGTCTCGGTCAGTGGTTACTACGTTACAGAGGTGTCATGAGTGTCAGCAATGTAAACCAGCTAATAAAAATTACACTGGGACACCAGCACCAATAATAGCTAAGACCCCAAATGAGCTTCTAGCCATAGATTTTTATGGTCCACTACCATCATTTCGTAGATATAAATATATATTGGTGGCCTTTGACGTTTTCATGAAATTAGTACAGGCTTATTCTCTACAAAAGGCTGATGCCGGGTCTTCCATAACTGTGCTAAAAGAAAAACAATTTTTTCAAGTTGGCAAACCTCGGATGATTTTGAGTGATCATGGAACTCCTTTTATATCGAGAGAATGGAAGAATTGGCTTCAACAAGAACAGATACATCACATTCCCACCTCTATCCATAACCCTCAATATAACCCTTGGAAGCGGGTTATGAAAGAATTGGGAGACTTATTTTGCATACATTTGAAAGGTAACCATCAACAGTGGTTTAATGTATTGCCACAAATGGTTAAAATAATTAATTATACATACCACAAATCTACAGGGTTAACCCCTGAATGCTTGCACTATGGTTGAATTGAGCCTTCTTTCCTCAAGTGTCCTGTTCCTACTGTTACTGAAATGATAAATGTAATGGAAAATCGAAGCTTTGTTAGAGACAGATTAAAGAAGAAAGCTGAACAGAGAATAAAGAAGGGGAATGCTTGCCCAATACAATTTATGGTAGGCGACTGGGTTTATGTTAAAACCCAGCCAGTTAGCAAATTAAGTGAGAAACAATATAAAAAGTTTTTCACCCTATTTGAAGGCCCATACAGGATCATCCAAAAATGTGGACCTAATGCATTTATAATACAAGGTAAAAAAAAATAAAAAGTGCACTTATAATGCATGAAGTCTAAAACCTTTTAAAGAAAGGGAGGAAAAGACCTCACAGTGTGATTAAGGGTTTTTTTTTTAAAGGTTTTTTTTTTTTTTTGTTGGGAAAGAGTGCAATGAGCTGGTATTTTTCTGCCAGTTCATAATCATATATATATATACACACATATTTTGTAAAAATAAAATATATACATTGTAATAAACTTATTTTTATTTGAAATAAATAAACACACACATATATATATTTTGTTAAAATACAAATATCATTTTATAATACATAATTTAAAAAAAAATAAATTAACACTTAGTTTTAAAATGGGGATAGTCTTTAAAAAAAATTCTTAAAGATAGAAAGTAAGAGAAAGCAATTAGTTTTATTGTTGGGACTTTGACATTGAAGGTATTTTTATGCTATCTATTATGCTGATCAATTGAAATGTTTCTTTGGAATTTTAAAATAAAATATAAAATAAAAGAAGTGAATATTAAAGGTGTGAACTGAGACTTTGGAGAAAAAAACTATAATTATGGACTTTTTTTTGTTTAAAAATTAATTAGATTTCTGCCGAGGTCAATATCTAATCTATAAGTTTCAATTCAGCTCAGACTGTTGAATAGTAAAGACCTAAAAAGTGCAAGGAGAAAAATGTTGAATGTCTAAAGCTAACAAAACTTTCCCTTTTGGGAACCTCTTGCTATTGCCACCTGGAACTGTCTTGTAGATGCTGGACATAGAGAGCTAGCCAAGGAGAAAGGACTGGAAGAAGACACGAACAAACCACAAAGAATATAGAGTGAAATATTCCACCCACACAGGATCTTCACTGATCGATCAGGGTAAATAGACTTTTTTTGTTATAATTTCAAAAGACATCTGCATAATAGAATAAAAAAAAAAAGAAAGAAAAGCCTTCACTTCAAATATCTCAAAGTTTCAGCAATAGAAAGGGAGGGATATAGTCTTTAAGTAGATGTACTTACTAATTTAAATTATCCCACATTATATTGTTTTTT